>JARQOC010000001.1:522761999-523361999 GCA_033576535.1 Allobates femoralis | reverse complement strand
AGCAGGTGCTACATTGTCCAGTATTGTAACCTTGACCTGTTCTTTGTAGGGTATGGACGACTTGCAAGTTAGAGCCGCTGCAACCGATATATTTTCATATCTGGTAGAATTTAGTCCATCGATGGTCCGGGAGTTCGTCATGCAGGAAGCTCAGCAGAGCGATGATGTAAGTAGATCTCATCTAAGCTGTATGTATGCACAGGCGCATCTCTATGAATTCAGATATTATCAAAAAGTTCATTTATTTCAGTAATTCAATACATAAAGTGAATCGCATATATTACATAGTCATTACAGAGTAATCTATTTCAAGTGTTTCTGTTAATGTTGATGATTATGGCTTACAGCCAGTTAGAACCCAAAGGTCATTATCTTAGAAAAATAAAGTAGGGAGGAAGAAGGGTCTGAGAGACAACAGTACCTAAATGGGTATCAGAGGCTTCACCTTGTGTGGCTGTGAGAGTCACAACCATTATAAAAGCGTGGTGCATATAGTTTCAGGGCTCCCTGGCCCCTTCCTCAGGACAAATCAAAATAACATATTGCCATGTTTCAGGGTGTTTCTGGGAGCCATGAAACGCGTTGACTAATCAATATTGTATTCACCCTTTGACGTCTCGTGTAATATGGCAGCACGGTTTTTAACCCTTCATCCTCCCTACTTAAATTTTTTGAGATAATGACCTTTGGGTTTTTATTGGCTATAAGCCATAATCATCAACATTGATAGAAATAAACACTTGAAATGATCACTCTGTTTGCAATGATTCTACAGTTGTGGCCAAAAGTATTGACACCCCTGCAATTCTGTCAGATAATACTCATTTTCTTCCTGAAAATGATTGCAATCACAAATTCTTTGGTATTATCTTCATTTAATTTGTCTTCAATGAAAAAACACAAAAAGAATTGTCCTAAAGCCAAATTGGATATAATTCCACACCAAACATAAAAAAGGGGGTGGACAAAAGTATTGCACTTTTAGAAAAATCATGTGATGCTTCTCTAATTTGTGTAATTAACAGCACCTGTAACTTACCTGTGGCACCTAAGCGGTGTTGGCAATAACTAAATCACACTTGCAGCCAGTTGACATGAATTCAAGTTGATTCAACCTCTGTCCTGTGTCCTTGTGTGTACCACATTGAGCATGGAGAAAAGAAAGAAGACCAAAGAACTGTCTGAGGACTTGAGAAACCAAATTGTGAGGAAGTATGAGCAATCTCAAGGCTACAAGTCCATCTCCAAAAACCTGAATGTTCCTGTGTCTACCGTGCGCAGTGTCATCAAGAGGTTTAAAGCCCATGGCACTGTGGCTAACCTCCCTAGATGTGGACGGAAAATAAAAATTGTCAAGAGATTTCAACGCAAGATTGTGCGGATGGTGGATAAAGAACCTCGACTAACATCCAAACAAGTTCAAGCTTCCCTGCAGTCCGAGGGTACAATAGTGTCAACCCGTACTATCCGTCGGCGTCTGAATGAAAAGGGACTGTATGGTAGGAGACCCAGGGAGACCCCACTTCTTACCGCGAGACATAAAAAAGCCAGGCTGGAGTTTGCCAAAACTTACCTGAGAAAGCCTAAAACGTTTTGGAAGAATGTTCTCTGGTCAGATGAGACAAAAGTAGAGCTTTTTGGGCAAAGCCATCAACATAGTTTACAGGAGAAAAAAAGAGGCATTCAAAGAAAAAACACGGTCCCTACAGTCAAACATGGCGGAGGTTCCCTGATGTTTTGGGGTTTCTTTGCTGCCTCTGGCACTGGACTGCTTGACCGTGTGCATGGCATTATAAAGTCTGAAGACTACCAACAAATTTTGCAGCATAATGTAGGGCCCAGTGTGAGAAAGCTGGGTCTCCCTCAGAGGTCATGGGTCTTCCAGCAGGACAATGACCCAAAACACACTTCAAAAAGCACTAGAAAATGGTTTGAGAGAAAGCACTGGAGACCTCTAAGGTGGCCAGCAATGAGTCCAGACCTGAATCCCATAGAACACCTGTGGAGAGATCTAAAAATGGCAGTTTGGAGAAGGCACCCTTCAAATATCAGGGACCTGGAGCAGTTTGCCAAAGAACAATGGTCTAAAATTCCAGCAGAGCATTGTAAGAAACTCATTGATGGTTACCGGAAGCGGTTGATCGCAGTTATTTTGGCTAAAGGTTGTGCAACTAAGTATTAGGCTGAGGGTGCCAATACTTTTGTCTGGCTCATTTTTGGAGTTTTGTGTGAAATGATCAATGTTTTGCTTCATTCTCTTTTGTGTTTTTTCATGGAAGACAAATTAAATGAAGATAATAATACCAAAGAATTTGTGATTGGAATCATTTTCAGGAAGAAACTGAATATTATCTGACAGAATTGCAGGGGTGTCAATACTTTTGGCCACAACTGTATGTATTGAATTACTGAAATACATTACCTTTTTGATATTCTAGTTCATTGAGATGCACCTGTATATGTATTTATATAATATGTAAGGTGGAGGGAAGCAGAATAATTATCTCCTTAGTAGGATACTGTCCTTTTCCTTTTTTAATTAAAGAGGTGAATATTCCATACGCATACTGATAACCTGCCAGTCCGTACAGCGATCTTCTCACCTGTGTGCACTGGGCCCGCTGCTGACTCTGCATACTGAGAGTACTCCCTGACTGACCATTAGCTGTCAGGGGATGAATTTGCTTGTGTTCAGTGTCCGTCTGTGGCCATGATGAACATGCTGCAGAGTTTAACTGTTTATGCTGTGAACAGGGCATGACCTACCATGTCGAGGATTTGGATGCACAATCTGCTGTTGCTTATTCTTTTACATTTGCTACAAAGTCCACCCAAATGTTTGCACTCATTTTTACAATTACTGTAATGTGATTTTTCTTTTCTGGCCGCAGGACATTTTATTGATAAACGTTGTGATTGAGCAGATGATTTGTGACACCGACCCCGAGCTCGGAGGAGCCGTACAACTGATGGGACTCCTGCGAACTCTGATAGATCCCGAGAACATGTTAGCAACAGCTAATGTAAGAACATGCAAATGGGTAAAAGCATCACTTTTTTTTTTCTTTAGTAATTTTTGCAAAAGACACAAACATAGCTCAGACTTAAGGTACATTATAGCAGACTAAACTTCTGTATTACATAGTTTGCTCTGGTATTATGTAATTCCTTTGCAGATGATGCACAAAATGCTAGAACGTCTGCAGTCCACAGCACTTAATGCTTCACATGAGACTAGGCAGAATTTTGTGTTTTTGATGTCCTCTTATCCTTATTGCTGATAAATCGATCTAATTATTATTAAATGACTTATTTTTCTCTTTTCACCTCGTAGAAAACTGAAAAAAGCGAGTTCTTGAATTCTTCTATAACCATTGTATGCAAGTCCTCACTGCACCGCTCCTGGCCAACACATCGGAGGATAAACCAGACAAGGGTATGGTACCAGTAACTGACACAAATTCCTGCCTGTACTTAAAGGGAACCTGTCAGGTCAAAATTCCATATGTAACTGATGTCCTTTTCTAATTCCTCTGGTGAAGCTCTTATTCATGTATTTCTTTTGTTTATACTCTTCCCCCCCCCTCACCCATCTGGAATGGATTCATTCATTGGGTGAATCTCGTGATTGACTGCTGCCCCTCAGATGATATTCATGTAGGACATCACGCATGCACAAGGAACGTTCAGTAAAATCACTCATATGGGGGCTGTATCCTTCTGTCTGTTCTCCTTGTATGCAGCAAAGCAAATGTTCAAATAAACATAGAATCTCTCACAGACTGCTTCTGCTCAGAGCCACAAATGGAGGAGATTGCTTTATCTGATAACTGACAGCTATTCTAGGTGTGTGCCTGCAGTCTCCTTCCCCCTTCTCTTCAGAAACACCACAGAGAAAATGAGAGTGAGACACCGAGCACAGGGGGAGGGTGGTAATGCCAGCCTGAGAAGCATTGCTGTGGAGTCTTTAAGCCAGACATCCGACTCTGACTTTTCCGCTTCCTTCAATCCAACGCAAACCAAATGGACATTGATTAATCGTCACTGACTCCACAACCATGGCTGTGAAGTCAGTGAGCCAAACATCCGACTCTGACTCCTCAATTTCCATGAAACCGACTCCATGGCCCTGTTGGGAAGGCGTGAATAATAAATGGACATTTGCATACTATGGACTATTCAGCAGTGCAAGTAAAGGCCCGTTACACACTACAAGGTCCCAGCAATCAGACAAACGATGGGGTCGCTGGGACATCGTTATGTGATCGCTGGTGAGCTGTCAAACAGGCAGACTCACCAGCGAGAACGCTGGTAACCAGGGTAAACATCAGGTAACTAAGCAGAGCGCTGTGCTTAGTTACCCGATGTTTACCCTGGTTACCAGCTCCCAACGTGTGCTGTGCAGCGCTGGGAGGTCGTTGATTGTTGGTCTCCCGCTGTCACACACGCCGAGCCCAGCAGGCGACCAATGATCAAGAAATGGTCCTGGTCATTTACCAACGATGCACAACCTCATCGTTGGTCATTGATAAATGTCTCATGCAGCGATGTTGTTTCCATGTCGTTGCAACGTCACCAAACCAGTAACGTTGCAACGATATCGTTGCGTGTAACGGGGCCTTAATGGACCGTAATAGTGAAACGGCTGCCTGCAGGGTGTGAAGATGCTTGTAGCAAGAGAACTACAGAGGGAACAGTAATGATTTTTACATATTCGGAAAGATCTGTCCAGGCACTGTTCAAGGGTGCTATATTAGTATCATACTGAAAAATGACCCGACAGTCCCTTTAAGTTTAGGTTTATTTTTTTTCCCATTCTTTTCTTTATCACTACACGTCAATGTTTCTTTTTCTTTTTTTTTTTTTTTTTTTTCCTCCTCAGTATTCATTTTACTATACAATGTACTGACTAAGAGGGGAACAACTCTAAATGAGATGAAAAAGTGAAAAATATACAATTCTGCCATTATTTTTGGGGTTTCAGTTTTATGGCATTTAGTGTATGGTAAAAATAACCTAGATGTTTGATTCAGGGCAGTATGATTACAGCAATGCCAAACATTTCACGTTTTTCACAAATTCTGAGGCTGGTAACTGTTATCGGTGAGTGTAGTTATACGAGTATGTGAATTACAGCCATGCAAAGTAGATGCACTGTAGAGCCTGCGGTCAGTGATCCGGGGCCTGTGTACAGCTGCCATTCTTACAAGAACTCTATCAACACACACTGTTCAAACCAAGTATAGGCTATTGTATTTCATGGCGGGGACAATCATTTATATACACCTTCCCACCTGCTGGTTTTCTCTCAATCTCCACCCTCCACTCTTGATTAATACCTTTGGCTTTATAGAAACAGAGAAAGGAGAAGATAGAAAACCAGCAGATGGGAAGGTGTATATGAATGATTGGCCCCTCCATGGTGCTCGAGTGCCTGTACTTGGTTTGAGCAGTCGCTCTGTGCTGACAAGGTCCCTTTAATACTGTGAGCACTGACTGTAATTGCTCTGGGCACACCGGTATGTCTAAAAGCTGGGACTCTCAGAAGAAATGGTACACTCAGTACAGTACCTGGGGACCTTCTTAACGCTATTAAAGCGAACCTGTCACCCCCCCCAGGCATCAAAAGCTCTAATAGCCACCTTCTGCAGCACTAAGGCTGCATTCTGAGAAGGTGCCTATAGGCTTTTGATGCCCTTTCTAGTATGAAATATTAAGTTAGGTAAATGCTCACTCTTCAGAAGATCGAAGACCGGGAGGCGGGGTTTCACGCTCCTCCGGCCCGCCCCCTCTTGTCAATCATTGTGCGCGCCTGCTGCTGTCTCCCCTCAGTGTGGAAAATGAACGCGCGTCTCCGTTCTCCTGCACGGAGCCGCGCATGCGCTGTGCGCCCGGTGTCGACTTCCTGGACACCGGGCGCACAGAGCATGCGCGGCTCCATACAGGAGAATTGAGACGCGCGTTCATTTTCCACACTGAGGGGAGACAGCAGCAGGCGCGCACAATGATTGACAAGAGGGGGCGGGCCGGAGGAGCGTGAGACCCCGCCTCCCGGTCTTCGATCTTCTGAAGAGTGAGCATTTACCTAACTTAATATTTCATACTAGAAAGGGCATCAAAAGCCTATAGCCACCTTCTCAGAATGCAGCCTTAGTGCTGCAGAAGGTGGCTATTAGAGCTTTTGATGCCCGGGGGGGGTGACAGGTTCGCTTTAACCCTATACTGCATGTTAAGTGTCATCTGACATAACCATTTTCCTTTTAAAGAGCTTGAACTTGTGATCTTTTGCTCGCTTGTGTTGTATACTGCAGTGCACCAGTATTGAGGTATATAGTGATATTCCTAGTCTCCTTTTGAAGCTCAGCATTCAGAGGACCTTGATGAGAATGACTGGGCAGGCCCTGCTGTCATAGTAGCCCAATGGCGTCCCGTGATGGCAAACACGCTATCACATCATTTAATTGCTGCTATGTCCATGTGAGCAGGGATTAATGTATTTCTGGCCTTTTATGATAAAAATGCATAACTGAATAATATATCAAAAAATTGAAGACCTGCTGCTCCTGTTTGTGTTTTTGTTTTTTGCTTACAACTTTTTATTTATCTCCTTAGACTCCAGCATTGGACCTACGAAAGGCAGCACAATTTGTCCCGGTGAGTGTATTATATGTCTATTAAAGAGAAGCGCTGTACACCCCTTAATGCAGATTCTGGTATATGTCTAGGATTGTGAAGCAGGCTGGGAGGCTGTAATCACACTATCCGACTCGCATGTGAGTCTCTCGGAGGAGACTCGAATCAGTCACCCTGAACAGCCTTCCCCCTGTCAGGACGGTAGTGTGATGCTGCACATAAACACAACAGCGGACACTCCCCTCCAGAGAGGGGGGAGGCTGTTCAGGGTGACTGATTCGAGTCTTGTCCAAGAGACTCATATGGCATGCGAGTCGGATAGTGTGTTTCCAGCCTGAGCGGCTGATACTGGCTAAGCTGTTAACCATTGAAATGCCGCTGTCCATCTCCGGCTCGCACGCCCCCATCTGCCCTTGCAAACAACTGATGGGGTGACCATTATAGCCTTCCAGGTCCACCTCTGAAGCTCATCCATGGGCTAATATTCATAGGAGACCACTATTTACTCTTATTACACCACATTTTGGAATTTAAAAAAAAAAAAATAATAATAAATTCTAGCACTTTATATAAGTTGAATGGTGTCAGTGAGAACTACAACTTGTCCCTCATTTAAAAACCCTCATCTAATTTGTCTACAGAAAAAAAAATATGGCAATGGGGAAACAAAGGAGGAAAGAACAAAAGCGTAATAAATACAAAAAATAACCTGTTAAGCACCTAACTAGGTCAAGGCTTATATATTTCCTAAACCATGTGCAGAGGGAGTCATTTGGCACAGTCCTGTGTGATTTTATCTCCTCTAGGCCAAGCCATGGGCCCTACGTTCTCACCAGTTTATGAAATGTGCTGGCAGTACCTGTGGCCACCATTAGAGGGTGCAGCTCCCTGTAGTCTGTGTGCATAAGAATTGTATCATTAACTGTGAAGGAAAACTGTACTTGGGCTGCTTTCACATAGGCGTTTTTTTTGAAAATGCGGCAGATCCACTGCATCTGCTGCATCTTCCGCCTAATGGCTGCACTTGCGGCAAGCCCCATGCATATGTCTATGGGGCTTGCGGCAAGTGCGGTTTTGCCGGATGCGGCACTTGCAGCTGCGAAAAAAAAATGTGGTCATCAGGTTTTTGTTTTTTTTCTCAGCTGCATCTGCCACAACCGGCAAAACCGCACTTGTCGCATCTGCCGCAAGCCCCACAGACAATGCATGGGGCTTGCAGCAAGTGCGGCTGTTAGGCGGCAAATGCGGTAAATCTGCCGCATTTTCAAAAAACCGCCAGTGTGAAAAGGGCCTAATTGTAGAACGTATCTCCGTCCTGGCTATAATAACTCAGTGGGACGATGCTTAAAGGAAAGTTCTACGTGATGTATCTGATTACAAATGTATGTGTTCTGCTTTTTACACGTCTGTGGGGATGGCTGACACTGCGGGTTTCTTTCCTGTATCGCAGATAACTATCAGACCGCTCAGCTGCTGGCATTGATTCTGGAGTTGCTGACGTTTTGCGTAGAACATCACACATACCACATCAAAAACTACATCATGAACAAGGATTTGCTCAGAAGAGTCCTCATACTTATGAACTCAAAACATACTTTTTTGGCACTTTGTAAGTTCCTTTTTCTTAATGGCTCAATATGTAATATGCCTTGTATAACAGTAGGAAGACAGCAGCATCCTATAGGCGCCATATAACTGACCCAAAGTCAGCAAATGATGGATAAAAAATACTTGCCCATAAACCTCCCGGGGTGTAAGGGACCGATGTCCTCTGATCCATGTTGGGGATTATACTCGCCAACGCAAGTAACAAAAAAAGCAAATGGCACATGGATGTTATCTGTGTGAGTCTATATTTTACAGTATAATGGGCAGAAGTGTGGGTGTGATAATCTTTCTATATCGATCATACACACTTGTACTTATTATACTGTATAATATACACCACACATAGATATAGAAAAGCTGATGTTGCAGTGATTGTACAAGTGACTCTCTCAATCCATAAGTGAGTCCAGCAAGCTGAAAATAAAAAGTGAAATGTTTTTCACATAAGGAAAGTGTGAATGTGATCTAGTAATATAGATATTCGTATCAGTCATGTTCTTACAATGTTTCTATTTTAGGTGCTTTACGGTTCATGAGGCGAATAATTGGTTTGAAAGATGAGTTTTACAACCGTTATATTATAAAGGGAAACCTTTTTGAGCCAGTTATTAATGCTCTTGTGGATAATGGAACCAGATACAACCTGCTCAACTCCGCAATAATTGAACTGTTTGAGTTCATCAGAGTGGTAAGTAACCGAGTGCCCGGCACCTGCGGATGTGCCGTGTTCACCCCGCGTGTGGCTTTATACTATGGGGACAGTATCTGTACTGTTCTTAACACTTGTTCTGTGACACTACAGGATTCAGCACATAAATGAAAGGAAACGGCATCCAACATGAGGTGAATAAGGTCAAAAAGACTCCATTAATCTGTGCTTATGCAACGGTTCAATCTATCGGGTCTTTATGAACGTACAAAATGAAGTTACTACACAGGTGTAATTAGTGCAGCTCAATAATGTATAACCAATCCTATACATAATACTTCCCAACAGCATACATACATTACATGGTACATGCAAATAACAAATCATCATATTTATAATACATAGGGACAAATATATAATAAGTCCACCTAGACAGGGACAGACAAGGACGCAATGGGGTCGTCGTCTTATAGTCAAAAATCAGTGCATTTACTGCTCACCTTGCCTGGTTGTGTGACCCACAACCGGTGTAAACGCCTTAGGCTGGCTTCACACCACGGCACAATCTGATCCAGGGCTGTCCAGTGTAAACCGGACAGCCCCGGACCGGATTTTGGCCCTATAGTATCCTATGGAGCCGGATGGCAGCTCTCTGCCATCCGGTTTTCATGTGTCCCGGGAGAATCCGGGAGGAATCAGATTTTTCTTCCCGGACACAAAAACGGAACATGCAGCATTTTTGTGTCATGGAATTCGGATCCTCCCGGGAGGATCTGGGAACCGGACACCTGTGGCTGCACGCCGCGGTTATTTCAGAACCGCGGCTAGCTAACTGCGAGCCACGGTCCTGAATCATCAGCAGCGGCAGCTGCGTCCGGGTGCACACTGGACCGGAGGGCATATTTGCCCTCCGGTTCTGTGTGCTGATCCGGTCCGGGGCTGTCTGGTTCATCCCTGACAGCCCCGGATCGGATCTTGCTGTGGTGTGAAGCTAGCCTTATACAGCTGCTGCTGGATCCACCATTCCACGTGGATGGCCATTGCACAGATCACAGAGACAAGGGATAAAGACGATCCACGCTGCTGTATATGAATGAATGAGGATTGACCAGGATCTTTAAAGGGTGTTTATTTTAGAGCGTTTCAAGGCTGTCCCAGCCTCTTCTTCAGGAATACACCAAATAGCAATTATTACTTAGTGTATTCCTGAAGAAGAGGCTGGGACAGCCTTGATACGCACTGAAATAAACACCCTTTAAAGATCTTGGTCAATTCTCATTCATATACAGCAGCGTGGATCGTCTTTATCCCTTGTCTCTGTGATCTGTGAGTGAAATCCACTCGTACTCTGCCATGCAAACTCCAGATTAATATATGTTTAACGAGTGCTTGGGGGAAATCGTGGCACACAAGCTTGACAGTGTACTGAGAGATACTTGCCTTTATTAATACATGCTGGCACTTTAAATAGTGTAACAGACAAAGAAAGCTTTGCTTTTAATCCATTAGCCAATAGGGGTGTGAACAGTAATGTGACCTCCCCCGCCCCTCCACTGCTACCTGATCACTATGACATCAGAGCCTTGATAACATAGATGTTATAGAGACCACTAAATGGAGTCTATTACATAACATCCTGTATAGAAACACTCCAAAGGAGGGTGTGTAACAGTCAGCCACTCACAAGATGGCATGGTAGTGGAGAAAACCCTAAACCAATTGCAGGCTTAATCCATTGTATATACCTGATTAATCCAATCAGGCGGCGCCCAGACTGCACATGCGCCAGCACTCCTTTATCCAATGATGGCGTACATGAACTGCTCCTGCACCGATGCCTTCCTCAATCAAACTGCGCATGTGTTGGCCCCGTCCAATCCCAGAACCGGTGCTGATGTCCTGCTGATGCTGGGAGTAAATCCCACCTACAAGCGGTCACATGACTGTAAGTAATACAAGTGTAACCAGCAGCATATAAATATATGCCAGAACCAGCAAGCACCATAAGGAGCCATAGCAACAACAGTAAGATACCACATATAACGGAACAAGTGCCGCATGATAGAGATCGGATGTCATATTTAAAGAAATAAACACACATTATAATAGGAGCTCATTTATTAGCAGCAATCTCAGTACAAGGTATTACTATTACTCAAATAAGTATCAGAATGAAAAACATATTGATTTAGGAATGGTAGGAAGCCGAGAGGTGCCCGATTGGATGAAGAGGAGCACAGGCGCGGTCTGTGCAGGGCCTGATTTGATGCTACGATGCATTAGGTCCTGCGATTGGTTTAGGGTTTATTAGACTACAGTGATACCATCTTGTGATTGGCTGACCATTACACACCCATCATTGAAGAGTTTCTATACAGGATGTTTGCAAGCTCTTTATTTTTATATATATTTATCCCTATGTATTATAAGCATGGTGATTTGCTATGTATATGTATTATTTAATGTGTGCACGCTGATGGGGAGCATTATGTATATGATTGGTGATCTCCTGATTGGTTATACTTTATTGAGCTGCACATTTACACCTGTGAAGTGATGCTGGAGAAAGACGTATGACAGGTCGAAACGTTGCTTGATGACAGATTAGAGTATTTTGCCTTTTTTTCACCTCCACTTGGACGTCGTCTCCTTTCATCTATGGCTTGTTCCAGGTGGATTCCCTGTTGTATATCATGTGCGTCCACATTTAGCTTATTGCCTTACTATTATTATTATTATATATTCTTTTTTGTAAGTCTTATATACTCTTTTCTTCTAGTGATTACATGTCCCAGCACAGTCTGCGGTGATCTCTTGTTAGCTACAGACTGTGGAAGGGTCCAGAATTAGTTTTAGTAGAAATGTGATTGATTTTCTTTAACATTCACACCGCTCTCTTTCTAATAAACTTTGCAACATCCCTGTATTGTATGACCAAACCTGCTATTAAACATTCCCCTGAGGTAATGGTGGATCAAAGTTCTGTCTTCCTTCTTGTTGCAGGAAGACATAAAGTCCCTGACCGCAAATATAGTGGACAACTTCTATAGAGCACTTGAATCCATTGAATATGTTCAGACGTTCAAAGGGCTGAAGACAAAGTACGAGCAAGAAAAAGACAGGCAGAGTCAGAAATTAAACAGGTGAGGCCTCGTTATGAAGTCGTGTGTTGTATCTGGACGGTTTTCCTTCGGTCGCTCTTATAAGACGTGGCTTGGGTGGAGTTTGCCATCAACTTGCTGCTCCCTGTGCAGGATCCAGACCTGAATCTTAGGCCTCGTTCACACAGTGCGTATTATGCACGCACTTTTCCCCCCAAAGCGCACCTGCGTCTGCGTTTCACAGCAAAGTGAATGGACTTTCACTTTTGCTGTTCCCACGCAGCTCTATTTCCGGCTGCACTTTTATGGGAGAAAGCGTGTGCATAAAAAGAATGAACATGTTCATTCTTTCCGCACGCACTTTCTCCCATAGATCCCGTTATAACCGCTGGAATTACGCATTGCCATTCAGACAATGTGTAATGTCTGTGGGAATACACCGGCGCAGATGATACAGAGAGGAGGAAGACTCCTGTTCCTCCTCCCCTGTGTCACATCTGTCACAGCCCCATTTGATTTCACCGTGCATTATACACTGCGAAATCAAATGTAAAATTTAGCCAAATGTATTAAAAATACTTGCCCTCCGCCGGGTGTTCAGTAACTGGGAGCAGAAGCAGGCATTGACCTGTTAGGACGTTGCATGATGTCAGAATGACATCGGCGCTGTGATTGGCCCGCTTGCGGTCATGTGATATGTGCGTCACACATCACATGACCGCGAGCGGGCCAATCACAGCGCCAAACGCCGATGTCATTCTGACATCTAGCAGGTCAGTCCCGCTTACCGAACACCCAGCGGAGGGCAAGTATGAGGATCTTTATTTTTAATACATTTGATTTCGCAGTGTATAATGCACAGTGAAATCAAATGGGGCTTAGACCGATGTCACAGAGGGGAGGAGGAACAGGATTGTTCCTGCCCTCTGTGACATCACTGAAGAAGTAGCCCCGTAAAAACACCGGTGTGTGAATGCACCCGCTTATTTTTACAGGGCTTTTTTGCGCGGGTCAAAACGCTGGAAAAAGGGCTGTGTGTGATCACAGCCTTAGACTGAACCTCTCTGTAACCTGATGCCTATGGAGGTAGGGTGGAGGCCCTGCAATGGCTCCTTACAAAACAGAGGTCGAGTGCTGGATTGAGTGAGAGGAGATAGATTAACCCTTGCAGGTGCAACCCCAATTCACGTGCTGAGAAGTGGGTATGTGACACTTACCTCCCCCCCAATAATTATTTCCCTAGTAGTTTGAAGCTTATCCTGTGGATCTGATGTACTAAGAAAAATAGAGCTCAAAGTGTAACTGTGACTTATCTAAAGAAAAAAAAAAAAAAAGTGCATCACTCTTCATATATTCTGCATGGAGCCCAGTAAACCCAGATCGGAGCACGGATAGAACATAGCAACACACATCTACTGTGAAAGGTACAGGAGCCACCATTAGGGATCAGTATAAGACTTTCACAAGGCAAAATCAAGTGTTATATTGCTAAGCATTTAAAACGTTTGCTCCCGTTTTATTTAATGAACTTGCTTGCTACCTGCTTCTGCCACTAGATGGCGCCCACTGTTACATAGTCAACACAGCAATAATGCAGTGAATGCCCTCTAGTAGCAGATGTGTGTAATAACATGGGGTTTCATATCTATCACCCATGTAGAGGATTTGGAAGCTGAGCAGAATTATAGCAATTCTTTTTTGAGGCTCGCTTTATACAGTAGACATAAACCATTTTTCAGAGGTTTGTGATTTAATGCCCTGTCCTGTGACAACAGACAGCAGGACTAGTCTAGCTACATTGTGGTGTTCGGCGTCCTTATGCAATCATAAAACTTTGCCACCTTCAATACTTCTTCCATAGCGTGCCGTCTATTCTACGTAGCAACAGATTCCGAAGAGATGCGAGAGCTTTGGAAGAAGATGAAGAGCTATGGTTTAATGAAGACGAGGAGGAAGAAGGTGAAGCTGTGGTACCTCCAATAGAGAAGTCTAAGACAGAAGATGACTTTCCCGACAGCTATGAGAAATTCATGGAAACGAAAAAAGGTACAAATGGACGGTTTACTGATGTATACCATCACTTATGGCATATTCTATTTATTAATGAATGGAAAGATTAATTTTCTAGACTCTAATTTCTTCATTTAAGATCTCTGCTTCTAGTCCTTGCACATGCATATATTATATTAAATATATATATATGTGTATAATATATAAAATGTATCTATTTATCATATTTTAAGTGCCTGAGCTGCGTTTTAAATGTAAGACCCCTGCTCTCAATGTTACGCTTGCCTTCCGATTTTTATTATACTTTTTCGACTCCAGTCTCGCGGCACCATCTTGTAACCATGATTATCTAGAAGCCCGAAGTGACGTCACAAGCTCCCAATGCATCTCTATTAGAGCCACAACGATGCTCTCATAGAGTTACATTGAATTGTGATGTCTGGTGCATTCTAGAAAACACAATGAGCTGGCGGCAGGGCACAAGTTGCTGGAGACCAACTGGAGCAATGCTGGAAAAAGATGAAGACACTGGAAGGGAAGTATAAGGCAGGGGACCGATTTAAAGCTCCACTCCAGCTATACAATAGAAAGTCCGTTGTGGTGCTGCTTTACACATGACCTGATCATGTGTTGCAGACACTGTTACATGGTTCTTTATTGAACATGTGTCCATTTATCCATAGTCTCACAGGAGCAGGACAAATCTTCACCTGGTGAGAATACCTCCGTAATATGGGATGTGATGAAATGTGCCCACAATTTTTCTTTTTTTTTTCTGGTCATCATAATGGGAGACCCAGACAATGGGGTTTAGGGCACTGCCCTCCGGAGGTCACACTAGGTACTACAAGTTTGTAGACACCGCCTCCTCCGCTTATAAACCCCTACCGCAGGGAACATCCTCAGTTTTAAACTTAGTGTGCTCGGAGGATCACGCTTTGCTTGCACTTCACTGCACTCTCACTACTTACGTGATGGCGTCTGAAGACAAGGTAATATGGTCCTAGTCGGGACCTGCGACAGCCTCCCCGCTCACCCTTTGTGGCACACGCTGGTGGAGGTACCGGAGGGCCTAGTGCCTGGACACTCTGTGTTCTCCCGGTACGCTGTTGCGCTCCTTTCCATCCCTCTCTGGGGGGCTCTGGAGAGTGGGAGATGGGAGCCTTGCACAGCTCCGCTCCGTCCGAGGCCTCCCTAAATGGTGCTTACAGACCGGACTGGAGCCAGCCCAGTCCGAGGCCTCCCTAAATGGTGCTTACACTCCGGACTGGGCTGAACCCCCGTCCGAGGCCTCCCTAAATGGTGCTTACAGACCGGACCGGCACTGAGGCACTCTGTGTCTCCTGTGTGCCTGGGGGTAGTGTCTGGCACTTTATGTGTCCTGGCACTCAGACCGCGCGTTACCCTCGGGTCCGCGGATCTGGCGGTGTACCCTGTGCTGGGGTCACCCTGGCTGTCCGCCCTGTGTGTCACAGGGGCTGAGGCCGTAGACTGTGCATGTTTGTATGTGATGACAGTCTGGTATGTGTGCATGATGATTTCGCACTGTTTTCCCGCGCTGCGGGCTCCAGCACCTCCATTACAGAGGCTGCTTGGAGGAGGAGAGGCAGCCCTTACGGTGACGTCACCGGGGGGCGTGTGCGTGTGCTTCCCGCGTGTTCCCGGCGCCGCCCACGTCTGTGCTGGCGGCGGCCATCTTCTCTCTCACTTCCCGGCTGGGATCTACGGCAGCACGTGTCTGCACTTCAGAGGGAGACCGGAACTCGCGGAGGTCACACACACACACCGCTTCCTCCCACCGCGTTACTGCGGTCGGTAAGCCACCGGGATCCCGGTTTGTTTTGTCTATTGGCCTTGGCCTCAACCCCTACTGTGGATATGTCCTCAGTTAAGAAGCATGCTGCTAAGGCGGCGGATAACACCATTACCTGTGCTACCTGCAAGGGAACTTTGGTGGAGGGGTCCTGCAATAACTGCGGACGCCCAGAAGCCCGGGCTGGCTCAGCTGAGGCAGCAGCAGCTCCGGTGCTATACCCTGAGATTCAGGTAATCCAAGGGCCATGGGAAACGCAGAATAGGATCAATGAATCCCTGCTGTCCCAGATGTCCTCCATGTCGCAGTCACTGGAGGCACTGCATAGGAGACTGGAAAACCCAGCTACTCCTTCCAGTTACCCCCGGGTGTCTCCCTCTTCTGCTGTGAGACCCCCTAAGCGGGCTCGTCGTGAGGATTCACCCGAGCTCCAGGCTCTCTCTGAGGAGGAGCGTTCCTCTGATGGTGAGGAAGATGATGGGGGTTCAAACTTCGGGTCTGTGTCTGTGTCTGAACCTCCAGACGGGGTGGAGGATCTGGTGTCCTCCATCAATGAGACCTTGCGTCTCGTGACTCCCCCTGAAGAGGTTGTCGTGCACCCGAAGGAGGTCTATCAATGGCTGCGGCCAGAGGCTAGACCAAGTGGATCCTTCATGGACCACACTAATTTTGGAAGGGTGGTTAGAGCACCCAGGTTACATCCTGGGCGGCGCTATGTCCGCAAACCTAAGGACAATCGCTTCCCCTTCCCCCAGGAGGTGCTTCAGGAATGGTCGCAGTCTCCAAAGGTGGACGCTTCCATGACTAGAATTGCTGCACGCTCCCTTTTCTCTGCCTCTGATAGCTCCTCGCTGAAGGATGCTACTGATAGACAGGTCGAGCAACTCGCCAAGTCTTCCTATGAGGCTGTGGGGTCTTCATTTGCCCCTAATTTTGCCACGGTCTGGACCTTACAAGCGATTACTACCTGCTTGGATGGTATCACTGACCTGGCAAGGTCCAGTCCGGAGGTCCTGGCACTCACTGAGAGAGCAAGGGCCTATGCGGACTACGCCAGGACGGCGTCTCTGGAAACTGCCACTCGCTCAGCTGTGGCCTCGGCCAATGCGATAGCGATCCGCAGGTTGTTGTGGCTGCGTCTTTGGGACTCAGATGCCACATCTAAGAAGATTCTGCAGAATCTTCCGTTCGCTGGTGACAGGCTTTTTGGTACCGAACTGGACAAGCTGATCAAGGATTCTGCTGAGTCTAAGATACCGCAGAATAAGCCTAAGCCACGGTATACCGTTAAGAGGAACCCAAAGCAGTGGTCCTTTCGGTCCGGCTCACAGTCATCAGCACCGTCCGCTCGCACGGACCGAGGGGGCAAGCCCGCTTCTCAGTGGCGCTCCAAGAGTCGTCCAAAGAAGCCGGGGGGGCGGCAACTACCACCCCCAAACCCGCCTCTACATGACTCACTCTTTCATCCTGCCTCCCCACAGGTGGGGGGCCGCTTGTCTCGCTTTCAGGACAAGTGGCTACTTCACGTTCAAGATCAGTGGGTTCGAGACGTAGTCTCGCGAGGTTACAGGATAGAGCTGACGTCAAAACCATTATCCCGATTCCATCGGTCTGTTCCATCCCCAGAAAAGACTCAGGCTTTTCTCCGGGTGTTGGAGGGACTCCGCAGAGACGGAGTAGTGGTCCCAGTGCCCACGGCAGAGAGGTTCAGGGGTTTTTACTCCAACCTCTTTATTGTCCCAAAGAAGGACGGCTCCTTTCGACCGGTCCTGGACCTAAAATTGTTCAACCGTCACGTGTTGGTGCGGAAGTTCCGCATGGAATCCCTACGTTCCGTTATCGCGGCTCTGTCGCAGGGGGACTTCCTAGCGTCCATCGATATCAGGGACGCTTACCTTCACGTGCCCATTGCACCGGCTCATCAGCGCTGGTTACGATTCGCAGTGGGGGACGAACATCTCCAATTTGTGGCCCTACCCTTCGGGTTGGCCTCTGCACCAAGGGTGTTCACGAAGGTGATGGCATCTATGATGGCTCTCCTGCATGTGCAGGGTCACGCCGTCATACCCTATCTGGACGACCTATTGGTCAGGGCGCCATCGGAAGACCTTTGTCGGGTGAGCCTGGAAGCGACCATGAGGTCTCTGGAACAGTTCGGGTGGCTTCTCAATACTCAGAAGTCGACCCTGGTTCCGACCCAGTCATTGACATATCTGGGCATGGACTTCCACACGGACTCAGCCCTGGTGTCTCTACCTCAGGCCAAGCAGCTGGCGATCCACTCAGGAGTACAGCACGTTCTTCTGTCACCTCACTCATCCCTTCGGGAATTGATGAGACTGGTGGGGCGCATGGTAGCGGCAATAGAGGCGGTGCCATTTGCACAGTTTCGTCTCCGTCCTCTCCAGCTGGAGATTCTTCGCCGGTGGGACAAGAGAGCGATCTCTCTGAATCGGTTGGTGGCCCTGTCACAACCGACCAGGGACTCCCTGCAGTGGTGGCTCCAGCCACGTCACTTGTCACGGGGAAGATCCTTCCTCAAACCTTCTTGGTTAGTGGTGACCACCGACGCCAGTCTGAAGGGCTGGGGGGCGGTGTTCTTACACCACAGGGCTCAAGGCCTCTGGACTCAGGCGGAGTCGACGTTGCAGATCAACGTCCTGGAGATCAAGGCGGTCTATCTGGCGCTCCTGGCGTTTCAGAAATTCCTGGCAGGACGACCCATTCGGGTACAGTCCGACAATGCGACGGCCGTCGCCTACATAAATCATCAGGGAGGGACCAGAAGCGCTCAGGCCCTCGCCGAAGTCCACCGCATCCTATCGTGGGTGGAGGAACACGACTGCTTGATCTCCGCAGTTCACATCCCAGGGGTCGAGAACTGGGAGGCCGACTACCTGAGCCGGCAGTGGATGGACGCCGGAGAGTGGTCCCTGCATCCAGACGTCTTCCGGGACATCTGCAGCAGATGGGGCACTCCGGACGTGGATCTGATGGCCTCAAGGCTGAATCATCAGGTGCCCCAGTACGTGGCGAGATCGTGGGATCCTCAGTCCCTGGGGGCGGATGCTCTGATACTGAGTTGGTCCAGCTTCCAACTGCCGTATGTGTTCCCTCCTCTGGCTCTGATTCCCAGGGTCCTGTGGAAGATCAGGTCGGAGTGCAGGATAGCCATTCTAGTGGCTCCAGATTGGCCCAGGAGGTCCTGGTATCCGGACCTGTGGCAACTGTCAGGCGGACACAGGTGGGCTCTTCCAGAACGCGCAGATTTACTCGCACAAGGCCCATTCTTCCACCTCAATTCCAGGGCCCTCAGATTGACTGCATGGCTCTTGAGGCCTGGCTCCTGACATCTAGGGGTTTCTCCCCTACAGTGGTGGCCACTATGAATCGGGCTAGGAAGCCTGTTTCCAGGAAGATGTACCACCGGACGTGGAAGATCTTTTTTACCTGGTGTGCCTCTGGTGGACGGTCTCCTTGGCCCTTGTCCATCCCGACGTTGTTGGCTTTCTTACAGTCGGGTTTGGAGTTGGGATTATCCCTTGGCTCTTTGAAATGTCAAGTATCAGCACTTTCGGTGCTGTTTGACAGGCGATTGGCGTTCCTCCCGAAGGTGCGTCAATTTCTGCAGGGGGTGTCGCGGATGGTTCCGCCCTACAAGAGACCTCTGGACCCTTGGGACCTTAACATGGTCCTGGCGGCATTACAGAAACCGCCGTTTGAGCCGTTGAGAGATGTTTCTCTATCTCGTCTGTCCCAGAAAGTGGCCTTTCTGGTGGCGATTACGTCTCTAAGGAGGGTCTCAGAATTGGCTGCACTATCGTGCAAGTCACCCTTTCTGGTGGTTCACCAAGACAAGGTGGTGTTGCGCCCACGGCCAGAATTCTTGCCGAAGGTGGTTTCAACTTTTCACCTGAACCAGGAGATTGTTCTCCCATCATTTTGCCCCGCTCCCGTTCATCAGGTGGAGCGCGACCTCCATACTCTGGATCTCGTGAGAGCTGTACGCATTTATGTGTCCAGGACCGCCTCCTTCAGGAGTTCGGATTCCTTATTTGTTCTTACGACAGGTCGCTGTAAGGGGTCCGCGGCTTCGAAGTCAACCTTGGCCAGATGGATTAAGGCTTCCATTCAAGAGGCTTACCGGTCCTCTGGTTTGCCTCTCCCGGTGGGATTGAAGGCTCACTCTACCAGGGCTGTAGGTGCCTCTTGGGCCTTGCGACATCGAGCGTCTGCTCTACAGGTGTGTCAGGCGGCCACTTGGTCCAGCCTGCACACTTTCTCTAAGCACTATATGGTGCATGCCCATGCCTCTGCGGATGCAAGTCTGGGCAGGCGGGTTCTCCAGGCGGCGGTTGCCCACCTTTGAAGGGAACCATGTGTTATCCGTCTTGTTGAGGAACTCTTCCCGCCCTGGGGTATTGCTTTAGGACATCCCCATTGTCTGGGTCTCCCATTATGATGACCAGAAAAAAGAGAATTTTGTTTACGTACCGTAAATTCTTTTTTCTTTAATCATCAATGGGAGACCCAGCACCCACCCAGTTGTTCCTTTGCATGTTTTGCATTTGTTCTGCTCTCTGTTGAGACAGTGTTTGCCGGGTTGTTGAACCGTCTGTGCACGGCATTCTTCCCGATGTTTCGGGTGTGGTTTATTTTCTCCTCGCAGCTTATGGACCAAACTGAGGATGTTCCCTGCGGTAGGGGTTTATAAGCGGAGGAGGCGGTGTCTACAAACTTGTAGTACCTAGTGTGACCTCCGGAGGGCAGTGCCC
Source organism: Allobates femoralis (assembly GCA_033576535.1). NCBI lineage: Eukaryota > Metazoa > Chordata > Amphibia > Anura > Aromobatidae > Allobates > Allobates femoralis. Next base: position 523,341,410 of record JARQOC010000001.1, on the reverse strand, counting down.
TAAACCCCATTGTCTGGGTCTCCCATTGATGATTAAAGAAAAAAGAATTTACGGTACGTAAACAAAATTCTCTTTTTTAAACCCTCTTCCCCTTGCTTAGTTTAATATGGTCAATGGAGGTACTGGTGTCATACATACTGTGCATGTACTGAATAGTGTCCTACAACTAGACAATCTGCTGCTTTTAGGTCTTGCAAATCCAGTAACTTATACAGTAGGGCAGATTCTCTTTACAATAAGTGACTGAACCAGAAACTTTATCACTTTTTTATTTTGAAGCTAAAGAAAGTGAAGACAAGGAGAATCTTCCGAAGAGGACCTCAGTGGGAGGATTCAAGTTCACGTTTTCTCACTCTGCAAGTTCAGCTAATGGTGCAAATAGTGCAAACAGCAAATCTGTGGCAGCTCAGACCCCACCAGCAGGCTCTAATGGATCCTCCTCCAAAAACGCGAGCTTAGCGACTACAGTTACATCTACAAAGGTGAGCCGAGAACTGATCTGTGATTGTGATCTGATCAGCAGCAATGTTTGTGGCTGAACAGCACAACGCCATACATTGCTTAGTGTCACCCATCAACTCCACTGATGATATATTGATAACCTGTCCTGCAGGTAATCGTCAATTGTTCAATTCACGACAAATCCCTTTTAGGACTTTGTTTAATCAAGAAACTCTAGTCCTGCACTTTACTAGGCTGACAACAATATGACGGTGTATTCTATTGCATTGTATCACACAGACCAATAATTATGGAAGGTATTGCCTAACCCTGTAATAACAAAGTCCTGATGTAGGGGACACGGGGGAGGCTGTACCAACTTTGTACAGTGGGATAATTCACTTTCCACCACTGTACACAGGTGTCACACCGACACGGTTGTGAAAGTTCAGGTTAAGCTAGAGGATCTGAGTGCAGCAAGAAATGTCATATGTGGCCGTTACTGATAGACGTACATGTGGTGCGTGTGATATAAACTAACAATATCATATCTGCAGCAGGGAAGTCTGATCGGACTGGTGGATTATCCTGATGATGAGGAAGAGGAGGAGGAAGAAGACACATCTCCCCGAAAAAGACCTCGGCTGGGATCTTAAATCGACAAACATTAGTTTTGGGTTAATACAGCAACTGATGTCTGAGCTTAGTGCGAGTCCAGAAGCTTTCTCCCTTGAATAATACGGAAGTAGCCAAACTCCACTAGAAGGGTGTAAATGCCAAGATTTCATGGGTTTCAGAACGATGGATTAGCTGTGACAACCACGACGATTGCTTCAGTGTATCTTGAGTTTGGGGAAAAGGGGTCGGAATGGATCACTTTAGAAAGACACATTTTTAATGTTGTAGGGTTGCCCCCAAGAATCGACAAGCGTTCAGTTGCACACCGGTAATCTTAATTTTTAATGGTGCTGGCCATAGTGTTTTATGAATTGCCTATTTTATAAAGAAATTGAAGGGAATAAATTCTGATCTAACTTTGGGACCATTCTTTGTAAATTGAATTCCCGTCTTCGCTAATAGGAATGGGAGGGGGGATGGGTGACACATTGTAGTGCATGTAAACTTTTAAGAAACAAAAAAATGAATGAGAAACTTTCAGTGTGTATTTTATTAAAATCTGAAGTCGAAATGGACAGATGTAATAACTATCCCGTCCTGCATACTGCACTTCCAGAATACTGATGCCAAGGATCAGTAGCTTCCAAAACTAGTCTGGAAACTGCCCGTTGACCTCCTAACCAGTGCCTCAATCTCTTGCAGTGTTAATATTTTCATGTTGATTCTATGAACAGTGCGTTTTACCCATTTTTTTATTTTTTTCTATTTTTTTAGCATTCGGCCTCCTTGGTTGAACGCTGTCAGCTGTTTTTTTTAGTTCATATAAATTAATTCCATTTTTTTTTTTTTTTTTTAAGCGCTGAAACCATCATGGCTATACAAGTAACAAATATACCAAAGGGTTAACACAGCAAGCAATGACTTACCATCAGCCATTTTGTTTCATTGTGTCGGAAGTCATATATATATGCACCTTTATTATCTTCAGCTAGGGTGTGAAGAGAGCCTCCACTTTATTATCTACATGGCAATTCAGAGCACATTCCATGGATGTAAATGAATTGCAGCTGATACTCCGTTACAGTGTAGTTATACAATTCGGTTTTAATTTTTAAGTAGCACCAGAACTGTAAATATTTTATTAGACTCCCATATATGATCTGAGATCATGCTGAAGAAAAGTGTTTCCTCCGCCACTCGCATCTACTGTCCAGAGACACACGGACCAGCTGCCATCTTCTCCGAAAGTCGCCCTCCTCGCAGGTTCTACATCCGTTCCTCCTGATAATAGTTGCAGCAGTTTCCCAGTTATGGAGATTTTGTAGTTAATTATAATTTTAGCTATTGTTTGGAAAGATGGGCTGTCTGTGTAGATATGAAGTATAGTTATTTTTTTTTTTTTCTCCATAAAAATACAGAAGTTTATTTTGTATTAAATACCACTGTACTTGTTTTACACCATTTGTATACATGTGGTGATATTAATGCTGAACTGTAAAATTCAGGAATTAAAATGTGACCCTGTAATTCCATGTTTGCTTTATTTTTTTATATATATGGCACACTTTAATATGGCATCTGTAGTATTTTTTCAGCAACAGTATTTGGAAACTGTCTCTCCCAGCAGTCACTGGTGGACCCATTATACCAGGGGCGGGTAACCTTTTTCTGCTGAGGACCATTTGGAAATCTACCATCCTTCAGGGGCGGCACAAAATTATCAACTTGAAACTGACCCGCTATATGTGGTTAAACAATCAACTCCCCCTACTGTGGTGGCTTGGGCGGCTTCTCTTTGGCTTTGATGTTGGGTAATATTGGCCATGTTGCTTCTCATCTGCTTTTCCAAGTTTGATATGACCATAGAAATCACAGGAGAGGCTGGGACATATACATCACTGGAGAGGCTGGGGGCATATACATCACTGGAGAGCTGGATTTAAAGGGCAGACAGTTAGCAAAATGTGTCTGCCAGTCCGATCACTGCAGTCCCCGGAATCTGCTCGGGGGCCGTAGAAAAGGTCATCGAGGGCCACATACGGCCCTGGGGCCTGAAGTTCCGCACCCGTGCATTATACAAATAGTAGAGAGTGGGGAAAAGGAAAGTTCAGGTGCCTCATCAGTATAATAGGAGACTGCAGGTGCTTGGAAGGAGACGGCTCCACCTGATGAATTCACTTAAACTAAAGAGTATGTCCAGCACCAGGTTTCTAAGTAAAATGCACTATTTTATTTCAATCCCATAAAATCATTAGATAAGCTGGGGTTGCAGCCCCCACGGCCTGACATGTTTTGAACATCAATGCACGTTCTTAAGGCCCAGTCACACACAATGACGCACCAGCGATAACGATGTGCAGAGATCGCTGGTCAAACGGGTATCTCACCAGTGATGTGAAAAACGATGTACCAGCGATCCAGAATTATACCGAGGTCGTTGGGAATTGTCACTCCATAGTATAGCATTGAGATCATTAGTAATTGTCCCTTTCAAACACAACGATGTAGCGTTCCCAGCGGGAGCACAACAACGTAGAAATGATCCAGAACAGTGTGTAACGATCAACGATCTCACAGCAGGGGCCAGATCATTGGTGCATGTCACAGAGTACGACATCGATAACAGGATCTCGTTAGTGATCTCATTCTGTGTGACAGGGCCTTTACTCATAGACAGTCACAGTATAAAATCAAGGGATCTGATGAAGGTAAGACAAATGCATCCTAATGTCAGTAATTACATTCAAGGAAAATACAATTGAGGAAAACAATTGAACGAATCTCCTGTTTGGAATCACAGAAGACAAAAAAGCAGCAGTGTAATAAAAAAAAAAAAAAAAAAAAGTGCTTCCATCATGTGACAGTGCGCACTTCTCTCTCACCACAGCAGTGAGGTTATGTTTACACTGTGCATTTTGCATCAGTTTTTGCTGTGAAAATACAGTGAACCCATCACTTGAATGGAATCCCAGCAAAGTCAATGGGTTTACCACTTTTGCTGTCCAATCTATGCTTTCATGGCCTGGTGCTTTTTTCTTTTTTTTTACTTTGAAAAGTGATCCGCAAAAAGAATGAGCAGCTGTTTCTGATGCGTTGTTTGTTTTTTTTTTTTTTTTTTGAAAATCTGATCCAGATTTCAGCTGAAAGAGAGGAAAAAAAAAACGGATCAAAATGTCAACATAGCCTTACTCTGATTAATATTGTCATTTATAATTGGTAAAAATGTATTCATAAATATATTTGGCTATGATCCTGTGCTGCAATGACTGTCCTTTTGCATCCCCTCCTGTACCTGTACGTCCTGATCGCCTAGATTTAGTGTACTTGTTCTTGTCTCCCTCATCCTCATGTAAAGCACCATGGCACCTAATGGCGCTATATAAATAAATAATAATAATAATAAATGATAATCCCTCCTACTCGGGAGATGCGGTATGATCAGACCATGACCCTGTACGGTCAGACACATCCATTACACAGTACATAGCAGGGACAAATATATAGGATTATCTCAGCACAGGAGATGTATGATCAGACCATGACCCTGTACGGTCAGACACATCCATTACACAGTACATAGCAGGACACACATATAAGATTGTCCGCACAGGAGAAGTGGTATAATCAGACCATGTTCCTGTATGGTCAGAGACAGCCATTACACTTTGTTCGTGGGAAAACTTCTTTAAGTCCAATCGTTTGGTAGGTTCACCAGATCCATTTAGTTGTAGAGTACCAGCACAAAAGATGGGATTTCAAGTAATCCCATTTCCACTGTTTCTTTTTCACACAGCATTAACTGACAAGCAGTGTGCCTTCTCAAATCGCAGCATGTGAATTGATGCTTGCAGAGAAACTAGTTTTCTTACAGTGAGAACACAGCGAAAAAATGCACCCAGAATCCTGACCGTGGGCACCGACAGTGCATTCTCCCGCAGAGAACACTAGCGTCTCTGCAAAGAGAAAATCAGAAACCAGCGTGTCCTGATCATGGGCACTTAAGCCCCCATCACACATAACGAGATTGTTAGCGAAATCGTAACATCGCAGGTTTTGTGACGTAACAGCAATCTCGCTAACGATCTCGCTAAGTGTGACACAGCAGCAATCAGGCCCCTGCTGTGAGATCGTTGATCGTTAGTGCTCTGGGTCATTTTTTTGACCGTTGGTCTCCCACTGGTCAGCACGCATCGCTGCGAGAAACCAGCGATCTCACAGGCTGGTAACCATGGTAAACACCGGGTATCTAGGCAGCACGCTCCCTAGATACCCACTGTTTATCATAGTTACCAGCGATGTGGAGGTGGCTCCCTGGTCGCTGGGGAGATTTGCCTGTTTGACAGCTCCTCAGCGACCAGGTAATGACGCACCAACGATCCCTACAGGATCGTTGTTGTTGTCGGGATCACTGGTGCGTCGTTGTGTGTGATGGGAGCTTTAGCCTTAAAGATAGCAGGAGGAGGAGTTGTATATAGATTTCCACAGTATGGAGAGGGGGAAAAAGCTACAGCCAAAGGGAGTGCAGATAAATCAGGCTGTGGGAAACCACATAAAGAGATAGATTGAAAGAGCTGAGGATAGAAGTTGTGCTGATAGATCAGCTAGGAACTAATAGAACACCTTAATACATTTTTTTGTGCTGCTTGAATACTGATTGTAACACATAGTAAAAGAAAAATGTGCAGGGACACTAAGGGGATCTAAAGATATATAACATTTTAATAAAAGAAACATGCTTAAGGATAAAACGTAAGTGCACAAAGAGGCAGATGGGAAAGCTAAGGCTGACCTTGTAGCATGGGACCAAAACATACTTATTTTTATCTCTTGGTACATGCACAAATATTCAATGATCCTGTGTAATCAACAATAGGACACTGTGAACAACACGAGAGAGACTCTGCAATTTTAATAAAAAGAATTATTTGCTTGAGCTAGACAGAATACTGAAGACCAGTGTCTTAATTGAGGTAAAGGTTCACCAATAGGGATGATCGCACCTGTGGATGTTCGGGTCCGGCTGAACTTTAGTTAAAAGTTCGGTTAGGTAAAAAAAAAAAAAAAAAGCTCTGCCTATAGAACATGCATAAGCCACATATAATAAAGTGCAATAATCTTTATCAATATTTTGCAAAAACATGACGTAAAATACAAAATTAAAAAAAGAATAAAATCAATAAGAAACTTAAAACAAAATTGTACAAGCCTGCTGCCCAGCTTGGTAAGTATAATGCAGACAGAGTGCATCATATCCAACATTTACAGTAATATATTAGGGAGCTACAACCGAGATATATATAGCCATAATAAAAAGGCAGAATAACAATGAAGGATGCTGTGTAGAGTCCTGTGATGAATAAGCAGTATGGGTAAGGAATATTGCCATATTCCCCAGATTCCATTTCATCCCAGAAAGCAATTTGATAAGACACATCTCACTAAAGAGATAAGCCCCCACCTTTTTCTGGCCAGAGGCCATTCCTCTCTGGTCAGTAGTAGACCAATTAGCATGAACATGCCAGCCAACAGGCAACACAAAGACACTCTTCCTCAACTTTGATATGGTAATCAGCTAGGGAACTTCCTAAGGAGATGTAGAGTAGGTGACACTTCCAAATCCCCTTAATGGCAGTGGAAGAGGAAATTCTTTCTTCAGGCTCAGACTGGACGGAGTCGTGACTATAACATTAATATCTCCTAAACCGTCCACCCTGTGATCATATCGAAGGTAAATATGAGCTCTACATATCTAGACGGTAATAGGGCTATATTTATATGAATGTAGGATGACTGTAAGCCATCTAAACATGATATTGGCTAGTAGGATGTTCTCAGAGTAGCCATGTTTCATATCCAGACGAAGATAAAATCATAACTAAAAATATGAAAGCATTGTCTTCCGTCTGTGATGCCCACAGACAAGCCTAGGGCAGATTATGGAATTTGGGTGTCTATATCTCCCCTCAGAGGGGTGGGAACTGTGAGACAGCCCAGAGGTGCGAGATGGGTGGAGATAGGGGTCAGCCCATAGTGTATAAAAATCATCTGCTCCATCTCCACCTTGTATTTCTTCTGAAGAGGCATTTTTCCACCAAAGCCAGAGATTACCCAAGGAACACATTGGCATCACGCCGCCCTTGTGGTGCCATCAGCACTAAGGTAACTGCTCACATGTGTGTGTAATTCTGTGTATTCCATTTACCCTTTTATTGGCATAATATCTGACTGTAATATTTGTAACATCTTAATAATAACTGTAAATATTAATATCTAGTGTACCATTAGCGTGATTAAATATATACATTTAATCTTAAGTTACTCTTTTTATCTTGATCACGATTCCCACGTCCGTGTGCTCATTTAACGCTACCTGGGTTGGTTTCTGACCCAATATAAGCCCGACCACGGACCGGACTTTAATTAAACGAGGAGCTGGTGGCAGCATTTGTGCTTGGGGTTATTCAGGGCCTCTGGTAGTGACGGGGTGGAGGAGAATATATGTGCTTCTGGCTGCAGGCTAGAAGGCATATACCACACTCGCTGAGAGGTGCCTTAATAAACCAGCACAGGCAGGGCAGCTGCGGCCCTTCTTTATCCTCAGGCAGTTCTCTGACTGACCTGGGTTTAACAGGAGGCGCCGTGGAGCTGCCAGGTTCGGTGGCCGATTTCACCACAAGTCCCTATAGTATATATATATCCCAGACAAAAAGGCTAAGTAGCCCAGACCAATGGGGGAAGGGGGGTTGCAATTTAGCCCAGTGTATGGTATGCAGCGCCCGCGGTCCTGACCTATCAGCAGTGGGAGCTGCGTTCGGCTGCACACCGGACCGGAGGGCAAATTAGCCCTCCAGTCCTGTGTACTGATCCTGTCTGCGGCTGTCGGGGTCATCCCGGACAGCCCCGGACCGGATCACACCGCAGTGTAAAGGCACCCTAAGCCGATAAACCCTATATAAGGAGTCAAAAAGCTCCAATTCTGTTATGAGAGGGATAAGGTGCAATGAACCAACAGGTCACTCAACATGCATAATGAGAAGATCAATATAAAATCCTACACAAGAATGACCACAAAGGCACAAAGCATTGGAAGGCTAGTGCTTGGTACAATACTGGGGGGCAGGAAAAGTCATAAGACGCCCAAAGGAACTGAGAAGAGGACAGGGCCCAACCTGTGTCACAACTCAAAGATGGCTTTATCAGGAGCAGGTGCCCTACAGAATGAAGCCTCTGTGTTTATACAGCAAGTAACGAGCAGGTACACTTATTTGATTGGAGAATAAGTCTCACACAATCTATATTATACAACTAATAGAGTTAACAGGCACTACTGTGTATCTTATCTCTAGATGTGCTCATTAGTTAGACTTTGATTAGGGCATCTTTAAAATCATAAAATGATAATGGTGTTGCCTAGCAACAAGTTTAATTTCCAGGCTTCTGTATAATGGCACAATGTCAGTCATTCAAGGGTTAAAACTATGGAACACTGAGAGGACTTTCTAACCAATGAAGAAGCATCAGCAATAAACAGCTGTGGTTACTACGGCAACAGTGCTGATGTCAGAAACTCAAACATCTATGTCAGAGGATTCTGAAACAACAGAGCAGACAGACGGACGGCCGTATGAGGAGGCGCCATACTTGATGTGTCTGGAGACCTGGAGCCTCATCACTCCAACATTTGTAAGGGGGGACATCCGCCTAGCCAGCCAGATCAGCCATACCACCTATCCAGCCAGATCAGCCAAACCCTAGCGATCAATGGGGTGACAGATGTTGCAGCCAGATCTCCCCCACGTCCAGTACTAGCCGACTTCACCTTTATGTATACGGCTTGGAGAGGTCATATTAGGCTTTCTCCATACGGTGCTCACACCTGCTTTGACCTTCCTCATTATTGTCTGTTTTCTGCTCTGTGACTATGTGATGTCACTGCTGTCATATCTATAGTGGATGTATATTATTATGTCTCACTGTAAATATGATACAACTAGCTGTGAGCCCGATTCTAAAGAATCGGGAGTCTAGAATCTGTATATAATATTTTTAAGAGTTGTAAATAATAGACTTAAACACCAGCCGGGGAGCAAGAACAGCGGGGGTGAGGATGGAGCGAGCGGGGCAGGATGGAGCGAGCGGGGCAGGATGGAGGGCGAGGGCAGGATGGAGGCGGAGGGGCAGGATGGAGGGAGGCAGGATGGAGCCGGAGGGCAGGATGGAGCCGGAGGGGCAGGATGGAGGTGAGGCGCAGGATGGACCAAGCGAGGCAGGATGGCGAAGGCGGGGCAGGATGGTGGCGGGGGGCAGGATGGAGGCGCTCCTCCAGACCCCCTCCGCTCCCCGCGGCCGCCGTCCCTCTGGGCCTCCACTCTGTGCGGCCCCCCTCCCTCTGGGCCAGCACCCCCCCCCCTCCACCCCGGAACTTCATGGTGATAATAAAAAAAAAAAAAACCTCAGTGAGGATACTTACCCTCCGGCGGCTCGCTCCACCTGTCTTGTAGCTTCCAGGACAGGACCTGTCGTTGGCTGGGAAACCGATGAGCTTGGGGTCAGTGGGCAAAGCGGGGGTGAGTGGGCAGAGTGGGGGATGAGTGGGCAGAGCAGGGTTAGTGGGCAGAGTCATTGGGCAGAGCAGGGGTCAGTGGGGATAATCAGTAGTCAGAGCAGGGTGAGTAGGCAGAGTTGGGGTGAGTGGGCAGAGCAGGGTCAGTGGTCAGAGTGGGGGTTAGTGGTCAGAGTGGGGTTGGTCAGTGGGTCAGAAGTGGGGGTCAGGGGCAGAGTGGGGGTCAGGGGGCAGAGAGGGGGTCAGGGGGCAGAGAGGGGGTCAGGGGGCAGAGTGGGGGTCAGTGAGCAGAGTGGGGGTGAGGGGGAAGAGTAGGGGGGTGAGTAGTCAGAGTGGGGGTGAGTGGTGAGAGTGGGGGTCAGGGGGGAAGAGTTGGGGGGTCAGGGGAAGAGTGGTGGGGTGAGTGGTCAGAGTGGGGGTGAGTGGTCAGAGTGGGGGTCAGGGGCAGAGTGGGGGTCAGTGGGCAGAGTGGGGTGAGGGGGAAGAGTTGGGGGGTGAGTGGGCAGAGTTGGGGGTCAGTGTGGGGGTGAGTGGGCAGAGTTGGGGGGTCAGTGTGGGCAGAGTTGGGGGGTCAGTGTGGGGGTGAGTGGGCAGAGTTGGGGGGTGAGTGGGCAGAGTTGGGGGGTCAGTGTGGGGTGAGTGGGCAGAGCAGGGTCAGGGGCAGAGTGGGGGTCAGTGGGCAGAGTTGGGGGGTCAGTGGGCAGAGGGGGGGGTGAGGGAGCAGATGTGGGTCAGTGTGCAGCGCAGGGGGATAAGTAGGCAGAGGAGGTTAGACCGGGACAGGACCTTTGATGACGTCACGGTCATGTGATCTGTGACTCCGCCCATCATCGTGAGGTCATCAGAGGTCCTGAAGCCCCATGAAAAGATCGCGGCTGGCTTGATTGAGCTGTGGTAAGAGTCGGGAGGGGGGGGGTGACCGGAGAGTGGGGGGGTCTGTGCTGACAGGCGGGGGGTGACCGGAGAGTGGGGGGGGGTCTGTGCTGGCAGCGGGGGGTGACCCAAGAGTGGGGGGGTCTGTGCTGACAGGCGGGGGGTGACCCGAGAGTGGGGGGGTCTGTGCTGACAGGCGGGGGGTGACCCGAGAGTGGGGGGGTCTGTGCTGACAGGCGGGGGGTGACCGGAGAGTGGGGGGGTCTGTGCTGACAGGCGGGGGGTGACCGGAGAGTGGGGGGGGTCTGTGCTGACAGGCGGGGGGTGACCCGAGAGTGGAGGGGGCTATGGTGACAGGCGGGGGGTGACCCGAGAGTGGGGGGGTCTGTGCTGACAGGCGGGGGTGACCGGAGAGTGGGGGGGTCTGTGCTGACAGGCGGGGGGTGACCGGAGAGTGGGGGGGGTGTGTGCTGACAGGCGGGGGGTGACCGGAGAGTGGGGGGGGTCTGTGCTGACAGGCGGGGGGGTGACCCGAGAGTGGGGGGGTCTGTGCTGACAGGCGGGGGGTGACCGGAGAGTGGGGGGGTCTGTGCTGACAGGCGGGGGGTGACCGGAGAGTGGGGGGGTCTGTGCTGACAGGCGGGGGGGGTGACCCGAGAGTGGAGGGGGGCTATGGTGACAGGCGGAGGGTGACCCGAGAGTGGGGGGGTCTGTGCTGACAGGCGGGGGGTGACCGGAGAGTGGGGGGGTCTGTGCTGACAGGCGGGGGGTGACCGGAGAGTGGGGGGGGTCTGTGCTGACAGGCGGGGGGTGACCCGAGAGTGGGGGGGGTCTGTGCTGACAGGCGGGGGGTGACCCGAGAGTGGGGGGGGTCTGTGCTGACAGGCAAGGGGTGACCGGAGAGTGGGGGGGTCTGTGCTGACAGGCGGGGGGTGACCGGAGAGTGGGGGGGTCTGTGCTGACAGGCGGGGGGTGACCGGAGAGTGGGGGGTCTGTGCTGACAGGCGGGGGGTGAGCCGAGAGTGGGGTGGTCTGTGCTGACAGGCGGGGGGTGACCGGAGAGTGGAGGGGGGCTATGGTGACAGGCGGGGGTGATGGGGCAGCGGGGGGAAGTGTTGTGACAGGCGGGGGGTGAGTGGGCAGTGGAGCGCGGCCAGGAGGAGCTTCACTATATCTTATCCTCTTATATATACTTGGCGCAGCGCACTTCCAGGCTCGCAATGCCCGCTACGCTGCCAATGCTTCGCTCGTGGTGACGTCACAGAGTGACAAAGCCACGGTCTTTTGCGGGGTCCGACACGGAAGTGCCTACGGCAATTATATAGTAGATGTACAAATTCTGATCCAATTTGCTGTTCCATGTTGGCATTAACCTTCTAAGCCCAAGGGAAGGGCAGTCCTCCAGCCATGGTTCCCTAGAGGTTTCCTCCACAGGGGGTTTTTCCTCTCCTGAGTGTTGAAGGATGACTCTTTGTGAGTCGGAGGTTTGCCATTTTCGGTGTCTTTTTCATAGTAATTGGCTGATTCTAAATTTCTGACACTGAATAAAATAATAATAATGTAATCTGTAATAAAATTCGGTTCATTTTACATCCAATAAAAGTGTTTTCTGTGTTTTTTTTTTTTTTTATCTTGTGTTGATCTTAATACCTATGATCAAGCCATAATGCCAGATAAAGAGTTGGTGTCTTTTTTTGTATTCATTATAATATAAATGTAACAATAAGAGAAAAAGTGAAACATAGAAATGAAAAACATAGAGAAGGTACATGTCATTTTAAGTATGGTAATGAGAACCCAACCTGATCTAAAAAAAAAATTAAATGAATATACATTCTGGAAACTATTACTGGACTCATGAGTCCGAGTGTATTGAGCCCTCGCCCACACAATTTGACAGCTGAGCTTGAACAGAGCAGTGTGAGATCCCAGCAGGGAGGAGGGGCAGTGAGGATTGTCAGTAGGCAGATAGGCAGTGTATAAACTTTCATAAAGGCATTATACAGACATTCTGACATGGATTTCGAAGTAAACAGTATCATTATCAGCTCTAATGAAATTTGTTTAGTAATGTATGCAGATTGTATTGTGAAATATCTGCTTTAAATTTTTATATATCAATATTGAATCTTATATGTAGATAGGATGAAGTACAGGTTGCCTTTCTCACCTATGTGATGTTTTTTTTAATGTATCCTTATTAGATCTGTTTCCTCTGTGGTGCACTTTTCCCTTCATAATGACTGTCCTAAGGACAGTGGCAAAATAATCCACCACCAATTCACCCATGTATGTCATCAGTGGTTGGGGCTTATTCTAGAAGCAAACTACGTAGTGCTCAACCTTGTAAAGATGTTCAAGTATCCAAACAATTCAAAAGGAAAAGGTGGCCCTCAGCATTCTGATTAAAAGCTTCTTTTATTTCATAAAGTTTAAAACCTGTATGCAGAGGGATGCAAGCAGCACCTGAACAACGGACGTTTCGCACTAATAAATGCTTCAGCAGGGCCTCCACAAACTGACATACAACCAGCATCTTTATAGGAAGGTTAGGACCACATGTCAGGGGAATCAATAAAACACGAGGCAGAAAAATACATTCTTGTCATTTAATCCTACTGGACCCTGAGCTCTCAGCTGAATGATGTGGCTTCTCATCTTAATAATAAATTGTGGAGATCACATGTGGAGGTAAAATTACTTTGTCAGTCCTGCAAACTTCAACACTTCTGGATTAGATCCATACTCATCACGACCATGTTTGATAAGTCTTGGTGATTCTTTGCCTGATATAATGGAGCTAAAGTTCAGTCTGAACCTTACATATAATGGTCTAACAGCTTTGACTATATAAAAGTGACCACAAGGACAAAAAATGCCATAAACCACAAATTTCATTGTGCTAGAAATTAAATTGGAGACGTAATAATTGTGCTCCTACAGCTTTCAGATTCCTGGTGCAATAATGTTTACAAAAAGGACAATTACCACATGTAAAATGACCCACTGGACTGAGACCTTTCAACCAATTGCTGGATTCCGGGTTTAGGGGAGTATGTGCTAGCTTATTTTATCTTAAATTATTGCACCCCTTAGGCAGGGGTGCACCAAGCCCCTCTGCCGCCTGAGCCGCGGCACCGATTACGGGGGGGGGGGGTGCTAGTGGAGCCCAGCACTGCCGCCCCCTCTGCCGCCTGAGCCGCCTGAGCCGCGGCACCGGCAGTCATTGCCGGCCGGCGTGAGTACCGGGAGGGGGGGGGGGGTGTTTTAGGTAGTGGCACCACAGGTAGCAGCAGCACTAGCTGCATTGGGCTGGAAGCTGCAAGCTGCCTGCAGCAGTGCAGGCTTGCAGGCTGCATCTTATGGCCCAGCACATAGCTGCAATCAGTTATAGTCTTGTACACAGCCTGCAGCAGCAGCACTTCCTAGCTGCATCCTAGGAGCAGCTTAGCATATACACTCAATGTGAGAGTGGAAAGGGAGAATGTTTTAACTGCTATACTGGCGGTGTCTATCGCCAGTGCAATGCCCACAGCTTCTGGGCCCCCTCCAGCGGTTTTTTGCACCTCCACGCCGGCCCCTCACTATTTCCGGGGACCTTAATTAGTTGAGGCCCCGGCTTGGGCCTAGCGCGGAAGCCACCTCCCCTGTGCCGCCCCCATCCCGCCCCTCCGGATGACGCTGACTGCGCGTCATACTGTGGGTGGAGCTGAGAAAGGGCGCGTTTTCCAGGCTGGGGGCCACCTGTTTAGCTCCGCCCCTTCCTCCTCCTCCACTGTCGCCATTAAGCCCTGCACGTGGAGCCCTGCGCCTCAGCCATCCGGGGGACACAGGATCCGGGCAGCCTCTTCACAGGAGCGGCGCTGGTACTGGTAAGACCTCTGCAGGGATCTTCTCTGCAGAGGCTCTCTGTTCCTCTTCTCCACACCCACTCCTGCAGCAGGCACTATTAAATATACAGTGACCCTATTCAGCCCCCTCCACTAAGGGTCCAGGTACCTAGCTGGACAGCTAGAGAGTGCCTGCTTACACATGGGACATCTGGTTTACCTCCTATTTTTCACAGTAGCTCATACCACAATGTCTGGCAATAGGAGTAAGAAAAACTCCAAGGCAGCCAGCACTTACTATGCTACCTGCACTGCTTGTAAGGCTGACCTTCCTGCAGGATGCACCTCACCACATTGTCAGAGCTGCACGCCGGCTGCAGATACTGAGACCCCTACTACCCAGGCTTCTACCAGTGCCCCTGACCCTACCCCTGCGTGGGCCACAGTTATGTCTCAGAATATGACGCAGTCCATTGACAGATTGTCTGCCACACTGCTGCAGTTTATGCAAGCCCGTTCGCCACCTGAAACCGCTGTTCAGGCTTCTGCGTCTCAGCCAGAAGTGTTGGAGCCGTGACAGACTGCCCACCCTGTCCCGTCAGTTTCGGACCCTGGGCGTAAGAGACCACAGAGGTCCCCATCTCCAGAATCCCCTGGGGGCCCTGCAGCCTCTCCAGCTGCAGGCGTCAAGAAGAATCGCAGGAGTCCGAAGGTCTCTATACTTCGGACTCAGAGAGTCACTTAGATGAGTCCCTAGACCTAGATGCGACCGATACGGTGGCGCTGGTTGAGGATTTGATTACTTCCATCCACCAGGTTCTGGAAGTGTCAGACCCTCCGGCTGATGCTCCGGAGCATAAGGTGTCTTTTAAAAGGGCCAAGAGACCACATAAACATTTCTCAGACCATCCAGAGTTCCAGGAAATTCTCAAAAAACATAGGTTGCACCCTGACAAGAGGTTTGGTAACCGTAAGGCTCTGGAAACAAGTTATCCATTCCTACCTAAGGTCACCCAGGATTGGACAGATCCGCCACAGGTGGACCCTCCTATATCTCGTCTCGCTACCAAGACACTTCTGTCCTTACTGGACAGTTCATCCATAAAAGACGCCACTGACCGTCAAGTGTAGCAGATGCCGAAGTCCGTTTTTGAGGCCTCATGCTCTACTCTAGGGCCAGCCTTTGCCTCAGTTTGGGCCTCAAAGGCTATTATGACAAGAGCAAATTCTGTACACTCGGCTCTTCGGTCTTTGCAGGTCGATCCAGCCTTGTTAGACCAGGTGGCTCAAATATCGGTTACCGCTGAATATTCAATGCATGCCACTTTCGATTCAGCTAACTGTGCCGCGGCTGCAGCTTCCAACGCCATAACGATCAGGCGAGCCCTCTGGTTGAGAGAGTGGAAGGCAGATGCAGCGTCAAAAAAGTCGCTCACATGTCTTCCATACAATGGTGGCCACTTATTCAGCGAAAAGCTGGATCAATTGATTTCAGACGCCACTGTGGGTAAAAGTACCTCTCTTCCGCAACGTCATGTTAAACGACCCTTCAATCGTCGCCAACAAACCCGTTTCCGGTCCTTTCGGAATTCCTTTGGTTGGTCAGTTTCGAAGCCTCCGCCGGCGGGCAACAGGTCCCCCCATAGGGAGCGCACCCAGACAACACTGAAGACTGGTGCAAACTGGCAGTCCCATTCTCGACAGTCCAGATCTAAGGGCTCAAAGCCCAGCAGATTCTCTTCTTCCTGACTCCCCCCCCTTGGGAAGACACTATTCAGGTTGGCGGCCGACTTTCACACTTTCGTCAGGTCTGCCTCGCTTCTACCGACGACAAGTGGGTAAAAACCTTAGTGTCTTCCGGATACACCATAGAATTCATGGCCCATCCTCCAAATCGGTTTTTCCTGTCAATCCCACCCGCTCACCCGCCCAAGGCTTGTGCTTTCTTTCAGGCGGTAGATTCCCTTTTGAAGGCTGGTGTCATCATACCAGTGCCGCCAGCCGAACGCTTCCAGGGGTTCTACTCAAACCTTTTTGTGGTACCCAAAAAAGGAGGGGCGGTTCGTCTCATCTAAAACATCTAAAAAGGAGCGGCGGTTCGTCTAGATCTAAAACAGTTGAACTCCTTCGTAAAGGTTCGGCATTTCCGCATGGAGTCACTGCGCTCCATCATAGCGTCCATGGAGAAGGACGAATTTCTCGCGTCCATCGACATACAGGACGCTTACCTCCATATTCTAATTGCGACAATTCACCAGCACTTTCTCCAATTCGCCATCGACCAGGACCGTTATCAGTTTGTGGCCCTCCCGTTCGGTCTAGCGATGGCTCCCAGGGTGTTCACCAAGGTCATGGCGGCTGTCATGACCATACTGCACACAAGAGGAATGGTAGTCCTGCCATACCTAGACAATTTGCTCATTAAAGCCCCCTCCTTCAGGGAGTGTCAGCAGAGTTTTTCCATCACAGTGGACACCCTGCGTCGGCTAGGCTGGTTGGTGAATCTGCGGAAGTCATCACCAGTCCCGTCCCAATCTCTGACGTTCCTCGACACCCCCAGGGGTCTGGTCCTCCTCCCTCAGGACAAGGCGAAGGCCCTTCGGCAGGAAGTCCACAGTCTCCTACGCCCGTTTCCTCAATTTGCCATGAGAGTCTTGGGCAGGATGGTTGCCTCTATTGAGGCGGTGCAGTTTGCCCAACTTCACCTCAGACCTCTCCAACGGGCAATTCTGACTTTGTGGAACAGGAACTCTTCTGCCCTGTACAGACTATTCCGATTGTCACCTGCAGCAAGGAGTTCCCTCCATTGGTGGCTCAAACCTCGTTCGCTCACAAGGGGAAGGTCCTTTCTACCGATTTGCTGGAAGATAGTCACCACTGACGCAAGTGTCAGCGGATGGGGAGCGGTACATCGTCATCACACGGCGCAGGGCACATGGTCCCCAGCGGAGTCGTCCAAGCCCATCAACGTCCTGGAGATCCGAGCCATATTTCTAGCTCTGAAGGCCTTTCGTTCCATGCTGGCAGGGACACAAGTCCGGATTCAGTCGGACAATGCCATGGCCGTGGCATACATCAACCATCAAGGCGGAACCCACATTCTCCAGGCCATGCACGAAGTGCAACGCATTCTACACTGGGCAGAATAGATGAACTCAACATTGTCAGCGGTTCATATCCCGGGAGTGGAGAACTGGGAAGCAGATTTTCTCAGTCGTATGGATTCGGGAGAGTGGTCCCTACATCCCGACGTGTTCCAGCAAGTATGCCGTCACTGGGGGACTCCGGACGTAGACCTGATGGCATCTCGATTCAACACGAAGGTTCCCATGTTTATAGCCAGATCTCATGACCCGCGAGCTCTGGGGGTGGATGCCCTAGTTCAGAACTGGTCACAGTTCCAGCTGCCTTACATCTTACCTCCTCTGCCTCTCATACCCAGAGTGGTGCGGAAGATCAAGCAAGAGGGCATTCAAGGCATTCTCATAGCCCCAAACTGGCCCAGACGGGCATGGTACGCCGATCTCGTACAGCTCATGGCGGACGTTCCTTGGCACTTCCCATGTCGTCTCGATCTTCTGTCTCAGGGCCCATTTTACCACCAGAATTCAGACGCCCTGAATTTCATGGCGTGGCCCTTGAGACCTGGGTGCTAACCCAAGCAGGCTTCTCCCCTGCCGTTATTCAGACCATGATCAGAGCACGAAAGTCATCATCGGCCAAAATTTATCATCGCACCTGGAAAGCTTTCTTCACATGGTGCTCTTCTCGAGATCAACCCCCTCTTCCCTATTCCTTGCCGCTAGTTCTAGGGTTCCTTCAGTCGGGATTAGAATCTGGTCTCTCCCTAGGTTCCCTTAAGGGTCAGGTTTCAGCCCTTTCAGTACTTTTTCAATGTCGCCTTGCTGTTAAACCGCAGGTTAAAACGTTTCTCCAAGGAGTTAATCGCATTGTCCCTCCGTACAAATGACCTTTAGATGCATGGGACCTTAACCTGGTCCTTACGGCTCTGCAGGAACCTCCCTTTGAACCTCTTCGGGACATCTCTCTCCACTTTCTGGCTCTGGAGGTGGTTTTTCTAGTGGCTATCACTTCTCTTCACCGAGTGTCGGTACTCTCAACGAGGAAATTTCATTGCCTTCTTTTTGTCCGGCTCCGGTTCACAGGTTCGAATGAGCCTTGCATACTCTGGACCTCGTCAGGGCTCTTCGCATCTATGGGTCCAGAACTGCACCTTTCCGTAAGTCAGACTCTCTGTTTATCCTAACGGAAGGCCCTCGTAAGGGTATGCCAGCTTCCAAGGCTACACTGGCTAGGTGGATTAGATCAGCTATCCAAGAAGCCTACAAAATGAAAACTATTCCTCTTCCAGCGGGGATCAAGGCACATTCTACCCGAGCCGTGGGGGCCTCCTGGGCCATTCGGCACCAAGCCTCGGCTCTCCAAGTGTGTAAGGCGGCCACCTGGTCGAGTTTACTCACTTTTACCAAGCACTACCGTGTTAATATCCAATCCTCGGCGGACGCCAGTCTGGGTAGGTGCATCCTTCAGGCGGCAGTTGCCCACCTGTAGGTATTTATTTGTTCACTGACTTGTTCAGTATCATTAGTTCCATTGTCTTTCCTGCCCAGGGACTGCTTTGGGACGTCCCACGGTCCTGTGTCCCCCAATGAGGTGAAGGAGAAAAGGAGAATTTTGTGTACTCATCGTAAATTACTTTTCTCTTAGCCTCTAATTGGGGGACACAGCACCCACCCTGTTCGCCGTACCGGCCTTGTTACTTGTGGTTTTTGTTACTCTTATATGGTTACATTGAGGCCTTGCCAGGCTTTGTTGGTTATTGGTTAACCTTGTTAATTTTCCTACTGCTTTAGCACAAAACTGGGGAGGCAGTGCCTGCTCCAGGGGTGTACACTGCAGAGGAGGAGCCATGGTTACTCTTTTGCAGATTGCTTAGTGTCGCCTCCTAGTGGACAGCAGCATAACACCCACGGTCCTGTGTCCCCCAATTAGAGGCTAAGAGAAAAAGAATTTACTGTGAGTACACAAAATTCTCCTTTTTTACTGTTCTCCAGTGATTTTGTATGGGACAAGGAATGAACCTTCGGCAGAGCCTCAACCAAAATAGCCAATAGATATACCCTATCTAAAAACCTAGTTTCTAATTCAGTGGCTTGCTCATAAAACCTCTTATCGTTAGCCAATTTTCAAAGCTTAGAAAAATCTCTATAAGGGAGGGATAATTTTTGGACAGAATGGATGAGCCCTGTATTAAAGGAGTGTCGTATTTGTAGCTGTAATAAAAAGAGAGGGGGAGGGGGACAAGAGGCGCAATAGTGCCCTTATCACTAGACACTAGAAGTTTCAGCGGTGAACAATGCAATCCACTCACCTACTTCAGTTGTGTGACCCACAACTGGCTTGAAGGCATGTAGGATAATATCCTGATGGCTGCTGCTGGACCTCCACCGGCTCCACTCACGAGTGGTTATACCGAGAAATTCAGGGAAGGAAGGTGTGCTGCGGTCCGCGCTACCAGAATCATCAAGGAAGACCCAAGGCAAAGTTATAATCCAAACCTTCTTTATTCTCCTCCTACGCGTTTCAGTGCCCACCTGGCACCTTCATCAGGGTCCCTGATGAAGGTGCCAGGTGGGCACTGAAACGCGTAGGAGGAGAATAAAGAAGGTTTGGATTATAACTTTGCCTTGGGTCTTCCTTGATGATTCTGGTAGCACGGACCGCAGCACACCTTGCTTCCCTGAATTTCTCGGTATTTGTAGCTGTAGGTTTTCTGTAGATTTCAGTAAAAATAACAACGGCAATCTAAAACATAACATTGAGAAATACCAATGCAGAACCTCAAAAACTGAAGTAAACCACATGTTCATGGTGTTTGTATGGTTCACATACTTAACAAAATCATTAAACTGATCTTTACTACATCCCCATATGATAAATATGTCATCCCCATACCATAAAAAAGCTTGATGAATTTAAGAAAAGGATTGTCTAGAGAATGTACAAACCTATCCTCCACTGCCATAAGGGATAAATTGGTCATACTTAATTATAGACCCTCAAATTATAGCCACAAATACCCTATATCATGGATTCCCTGGGTCTGTGTGAATAAAGTGTGACAGCAAACAAGAGAAGTATTATGAAACAGCAATAGTTCTGAGTCTAAATAGTCAGTCTGCTCATTGTCACTTTAGTGAGGAAGTGGGCGAACTCTAGTGCCACCCAATAAAGGTAGCAATCGAGGCAGTCACCCTGAAACGCAGCGTCTGCAGTTTGGGGTTCTGAACTGGCACAAATCCAAAGTCATAATAAAAGGCTTGTTAAAGAGTCAATTATGACTTTGAGGATTGCTGCCCTTATTGGATGGCATTAGAGTTCATCCACTTCCTCACTGAAGTGACAATTTGCATATTACCCAGAGGAGCATTGTGGCTATAAGTCTCCTTATCAGTTTATCTGTCTCCTTATGCCGGCAGGCAGATTCCTCTCCATGAGGAGAGTAGCTAGTCCCCCAGACCTCAGTCTGCTCAGCAATTTATATCACAAATCCAGATAATGGCACAATAAGCTCACAGGGGTATGTAGATTACAGCATTACTTTTAATTATGTGTTATTATTGCTTCACGTGAACCTGTCACCCCCCTAGTGCTTTGCAAATTGAGAGCAGAACCTTCAGCAGCGTCTATGCTACATTCTCTGGAGGTGTCTATAATCTCTCTCTCTCCCCTCTGTACTCCAAAAGAAACAGTTTATAATGTTTCCCGCCATGTATTTAAATAAATACTTAGCCAGTCCGATGGGTCTGGTCCTTGTGTCATGAGATTGCTGCCAGCCCGACCCTCCCCGTCCCTGCTATGTATCTGCTGCCTCCTCTTCTGTTTGCCCCTCCTCTTCAGCGCCTGCGCATATTCATTTTTTTTTACGCAGGCACACACAGCTCAGATGTGCGGGGAGCCTGGCTGACATCAATGCGCCTGCGTGAAGTGCAGGCACCAGCGCCTGTTGCATACAGCATACGATAAAAGAGGGTGAATAAATAAATGAATAAATGTTTAATAACAAGCCAAGGTAGAGCAGATGACTGGAAGCTGGTATTATCAAGCTGGGAAGGCCCATGGTTGTTTGGCCCTTTTAAACCCAAGTACAGTGGGTATGGAAAGTATTCAGTCTACTTTAAATTTTTCACTCTTTGTTTCTTTGCAGCCATTTGGTAAATTCAAAAAGTTCATTTTTTTCTCATTAGTGTACACTCTGCACCCCATCTTGACTAAAAAAAAACTAGAAATGTAGATATTTGTGTGTCCATTTCCTTGTGGTCCTCCTTGAGATGTGCAAATTTATTAACAAAAGAAAAACTGAAATATCATATGGTCATAAGTATTCAGACCCTTTGCTCAGACACTCATATTTAAGTCACATCACATGCTGTCCATTTCCTTGTGATCCTCCTTGAGATGGTCGATTCCTTCATTGGAGTCCAGCTGTGTTTAAACTGATAGGACTTAATTTGGAAAGGCACACACCTGTCTATATAAGACTTCACAGCTCACAGTGCATGTCAGACCAAATGAGAATAATTGAGGTCAAAGGAACTGCCCAAGGAGCTCAGAGACAGAATTGTGGCAAGGCACAGATCTGGCCAAGGTTACAAAACAATTTCTACAGTACTCAAGTTTCTTAAGAGCACAGTGGCCTCCAAAATCTTTAAATGACAGGAGTTTGGGACCACCAGAAGTCTTCTTAGTCCTGGCCGTCCAGCCATACCGAGCAATCGTGGGAGAAGAGCCTTGGTGAGAGAGGTAAAGAAGAACCCCAAGATCACTGTGGCTGAGCTCCAGAAATGCAATAAGGAGATGGAAGAAAGTTCCACAAAGTCAACTATAACTGCAGCCCTCCACCAGTCGGGCCTTTATGGCAGAGTGGCCCAACGGAAGCCTTTTTTTCAGTACAAGACATATGAAAGCCCGAATTGAGTTTGCAAAAAAAACACATGAAGGACTCCCAGATTATGAGAAATAAGATTCTCTGGTCTGATGAGTCGAAGATAGAACTTTTTTGTGATAATTCTAAGTGGTATGTGTGGAGAAAACCAGGCACTGCTCATCACCTGCCCAATACAATTCCAACAGTGAAATATGGTGGTAACAGCATTATGCTATTGGGGTGTTTTTCAGCTGCAGGGACAAGACGACTGGTTGCAATTGAAGGAAACATGAATGTGGCCAAGTACCGAGATATCGTGGATGAAAACCTCTTCCATGGACCTCAGACTTGGCCAAAGGTTCACCTTCCAACAAAACAATAAGCACACAGCTAAAATAGCAAAGAAGTGGCTTCCGAACAACTTTGTGACCATTCTTGATTGGCCCAGCCAGAGCCCTGACCTAAACCCAATTGAGCATCTCTGGAGAGACCTGAAAATGGCTGTCCACCAACGTTCACCATCCAACCTGACAGAACTGGAGAGGATCTGTAAGGAAGAATGGCAGAGGATCTCCAAATCCAGGTGTGAAAAACTTGTTGCATCATTCACAAGAAAACTCATGGCTGTACTAGCTCAAAGGGTGCTTCTAGTGATGAGCGAGTGTCATCATTACTATTCGCACAAATTAAATGGTATTCGCAATAACTAGTTACTCGGCAAGTAATGCTGGTGCTTGTGAGTGATGTGTTGATTGTTATCGATCTGACACATATTGCTGGCTCCCTTCAGTACACAAAGTGAGCTGGCACCTAAGTGAGAGTAGATTGGATGTTAGGGTCTCTCTGGGGTGCACAAAAAGGTGTTTTATGCAGTAGAAATGTAAAAAAGCCCATACTCCCACCATGTCCCGGAAAGACTCATTTTATGGCCAGATGCGTGCGGGGGGAGCCTATCACTAATTGACTAACATTGGACCTGCTATTCAGGCTAATATGCGAGTGAGTGCAAATATTATGCCACTCGCTCATCACTAGGTGCTTCTACTCAATACAAAGCAAATGGTCTGAATACTTATGACCATGTGATATTTTAGTTTTTCTTTTTTAATAAATTTGCACAAATATCTACATTTGTTTTTTTCAGTCCAGATGGGGTGCAGAGTGTACATTAATGAGAAAAAAAAATAACTTTTTTGAATTTACCAAATGGCTGCAATGAAACAAGGAGCGTATACTTTCCATACCCACTGTATATCAGCCCGTAGCAACCCCAGAAGTGGCACATCAATTGAATGCACCAATTCTGGCGCTTCGCCCCAGCTCTTCCAGTTTGCCCTGGTGTGGTGGCAATTGAGGTAATATTTTTGGGGTTAATGTCAGCTGTGAATCGAGAGCTGGCATCAAGCTCAGGGGTTAGTAATGCAGAGGGGTCTATCACAGTGGTCCCCAACCTTTTTTGACCCAGGGACCGGCTTCATGCAAGACCATTCTTTCGCGGCCCAGCTGGGGGCAGGGCTTTGGTCATATTGGCTGGGGCTATGGAGAAAGAGTAGAGTTTAGCATCCGGTTTCCCCAAAAGATTCGTTATATACTATTTTCAGGGGATGTCTTATTTTTTCATCCCCTTGCAGCCCCCAATATGGTATCCCCGTCATCCCCTTGCAGCACATATCCCCATCATCCCCTTGCAACCCATTATATCCACATCATCCCCTTGTAGCCCCCAATATCATAACCCCATCATAATTCCCTTGCAGCCCCTATCATCCTCCTCTCGCAGCCCCCTATCCTCCTCTTGCAGCCCCCATTCTTCCTCTTGCAGCCCCCCATCCTCTTCTTGCAGCCCCCCATTCTCCACTTGCAGCCCCCCATTCTCCTCTTGCAGCCCCCATCCTCTTCTTGCAGCCCCCTATTCTCCTCTTGCAGCCCCATCCTCTTCTTGCAGCCCCCATTCTCCTCTTGCAGCCCCCCATTCTTCTCCTGCAGCCCCCATCCTCTTCTTGCAGCCCCCATCCTCTTCTTGCAGCCCCCCATTCTCCTCTTGCAGCCTGTTCAGTCACTGCTACCCCGCACCTGCAGAATTACATCGCCTCTCTGTTCTCTTTCTCTGCTGTGTGCATAGATGTACACGAGAAGCCATCGGCCAATCACAGTGCAGCAGCCAGGCCAATCACAGTACAACAGCCACTAGCCAATCAGGACCAGGTTGCTGCACAATGATTAGCCCGCCTTCTGCAATGTGATTGGCCAAGAGCTATGTACACAGCTGAGGAAAACACTAGAGAGGCGACTTAGTGCTGGAGGTGCGGGGGAGCGGTAACTCACACAGGGAGGTGGGCGGCATCCACCACTCCGAGCCGCCGCAGACCACATTGTGTGTAGTGCTGGTCTGTGGCGGCACGGACCGACACGCAGACCCCCGGACACACAGACTCCCGCGGGCCGGTGGTTGGGGACCCCTGGTCTATCAGACACTCCCATTATTAACTTGGTACGTGTAAAAAAAAACTCACACACACTGGAGAAAAAATTATTTGTGAATAAAGACTCCCCCAAACTCCTTTGTTCACTAATTTATCAATCATAAAAAATTCTTGAAGTTACGTCTATTGAATCCTATGGAGCCTTGTTCTTAGAACAAAGCTTCATAGATCTTTCTTGTGCCAGGCATGAAATTTCTAGAAAATACAAAACGGTCTATTTGGAGCGCTAAGGAAGGATGGAGTACTGAGAAGGAAATTAAGGCATCCAAACCTTTATTAGAGCTCCCTTGTATGCCACGACGTGTTTCGACAGACTGGCAGCTGTCTTCCTCAGATGATATGGGGAGAGAAGTAATTGTAATGCTGGAAACATACACGGAAGGCTGAAGGACCTGTGATTGACGGGCGACTGGGATCAACAGCAAAAGGACCTGCGGTGATGAAGTTCCGGTTTCGTGGATCACGTGACGGTCGCTTCCGGAAAAACTGCCAAAGCGGCGGCTGTGAAGCAGACTGGTGCCCTGAGGATTTGAACGCTAGCTGGTGTTGTGCGGAGGCGCACAACACAGAAAAGTGAGCGGTTAAATAACCCACCACAAGCCCCTGTAATTAGCTCATAGGTGCTTCTCATTGCGCCCCTTCTATTTCTTAGGGTACCTTTACACGCCGCTACTGGCGGGTGGATACAACCAGCTACAGGCTACAAATGTAGCTTGTAGCGGCAAAATACCCCGTAGTAGCGGCGTGTAAAGACGGTAGGAGGCACCCGGCCACAGATACATCTGTTTCCGAGCACTGCCCGGAAACAGGTGGCTACACAGGCGATTGTAGCGAGCTGTATCGGCGTGTAAAGAAGCAACAGAAGGGATGTGTCGACACCAGGCAATGTACCTGGTATGTAGCTGGGGCGTGACACAGCCTCCGGGATACCGCCCCCCTTCAGCGATCATTGGTGGAAGCTCCTGCGTTACGATTGGTAGACGCTGCATAGGGCGGCATATTTAAGGAGCTGACCAGTCACACTACACAATTGCTCGAGCGTCATGTATTAAACAGCCTCCTGCGATGCCTGGCCAATCATGGGTTTCTTGCTTTGTCCTATCAGCGTACGGACGTCTCGTAATCCACAATTGTGGCACGCCTATGTGCTGTCCCTGCTGCACCAGGTCCGCCCATATTAGCTGGTTGTAGCGGTGTGTAAATGAGGTAAGATGAGCTACAGAAGGTGACTTGAGGCACCCGCCGGTGTATCCAGAGATAGATGTAACGTAGCGTAGCGTAGCTTGTGGCGGCGTGTAAAGATGGTGCGTTTACCGTTTGTAACCGTTTGTGCGTGCTCGTGCACGTAAAGTAGCTGGTTGTATCCATCCTCCAGTAGCGGCGTGTAAAGGTACCCTTAGGCATGAAATTTCTCACACATGTGATGGACACACCGCTTCTGGGGAGGCTGTGGACTGGTATATTTAGGCTGGGAAGGGCCAAATATCCAGGGGCTTCTCAGCCTGATAATCCCAGCCTGCAGCTGTCTGTTTTGCTCTGGCTGGTTATCAAAAATAGGGTGGCCTACACCATTATTTTAATTATTTAATAGATAAACAAGGCTAACACACCCTCTAGTACTCCATGAAAAGCACTTAAGGGTGCAAGTGTATAATATGTATCTATTCATTTTATCAAAACTGTGAAAAAAAAGTGCAGTGAAACTGAAAATAATGCAACTGTTTTTTGGATTGTGCTATTACATCATTCATTGTGCAATAAAAATGACCTGGTAACAGGATTCTTCAGGTCAGTACAACTAGACGATACCAAACCTGTCAGGTGATTTTGATTATTTTAATCATGAAAAGAAAAAAAATCTTAACGTTTCAAAAAATATATTTTCTGTCGCCATCTTCTGAGACTTGTAATCTTTACATTTTCCATCCATGAGTCCATGGTGTGAGGGCTTCTAGTTTGAGCTTTTAGTGTCAATAAAAATGTGAGCTATTTTGTGGTACATATTGATGTTTTGATTGTTTTTTGTTTTAGCTGTGGTGTCTGTCACCCAATACACAATTCTGATGTTTTGATTTCCTTTTTTCTTTGGTACCATCCTCTCCAAAGACTGTTTACTTATCCATATCAACAAGGTCCTCCTTTTTGCCCATCTACTGTTCTTCCTAGGGAACGTTCTCTATACCATCTGGATGTCAGAACCATTAGCATCTCCTTCCTGTTAGACCTTTTGGTGTTCAGTTCTCACTTTCTGATATCTCGTGGTTCTGTTGGCTTCCAATACAGCCATTACCAGGTGGATTAAGTTGGGTATTGTGGAAAGCTTCAGGGCCAATGAGAACTGAATGTGTGTTTGCCACACATTCCACAAGGGCAGTAGAGCCTCTGAGCGGTCAGGCATCAGGGGCCACTGTCTCAGGGCTGTTACTTGGGTAGCTGTCTGCACCTTGGAAAACATTTTCAAGTTTCACTCTATCACTTCTGACAATACCAGTCTGCATGGTCAGATAGTTTTTCCACAATTGGTATTGCTCTGGAACAACCTACAGTCCTGTATACCCAATTGCTGTTGAATGTATTCAACAAGAAAGGAACTTTTAAAATCCAATTGATGGGATTAACCTTTTCTTTGTTCCTGTCCCAGAGTTAGATCCGGTTGTCTGTGGACAGTTTATTTCTCGCATTCTGGTCATTCCTTGTTACATAATTGCTTCTTGTTTTTTGGCTGCTCTTCTAATGTTTTAGGCACTAAACTGAGCGATCTAGTGTTCTAAAAGAGGCTACAGCAAACCAAGCAGAGCCAACACTTTCTCCTAGTGTCAAGCCTCCTAGAGTTAGGGAACCGTCACACTTGGCAACGCACCAGCGATCCCGACAACGATACGACCTGATAGGGATCGCTGGTGCGTCGCTACGTGGTCGCTGGTGAGATGTCAAACAGTCAGATCTCACCAGCGACGCAGTAACGATCCGGAATGATACGGAGGTCGTTGGGACCCTGTTTCTCAGACCTGTAGTATTGAGATTGTTGGTCGTTGTCTCTGTCGAACACACTGATGCATGCTGCCCAGCGGGACCCCAACCATCAAAAAATGGTCCAGGCGACTCTAACACAAGCAGCGATCTCACAGCAGGGGCCTGGTCGCTGATAAGTGTCAAACATAGCGAGATCGCTGTTGCGTCACCAAACTTGTGACTCAGCAGCGATCTCGCTAGCAAACTCACTTAGTGTAACGGGGGCTTTATAGCATATAAACATGGTCCTGTGTCAGCAAGAAAGGGACCTTACACTAAATGTAAAATCTAATTCTGTATATCAAACCCAAAATTGTCAATCTCTGTAGTAGTACAGTACTGTAAAGTCTTTAAAATAGATCTGTCACCAGATTTCCCAATACAAAGTGCATGCATTACTAATTAGATCTTATACCTGATGAGTGGTGTGCTGATGTTGAAAATCCTTGTCAGAATATCGGTGTAATCCTTTTTGAAGTTTATCACTTATCCATATAGCCACATTTACAGCTCCTCTGGGACTTTCTGTCCAGTGTCTGTACACCAGTCTCATCAGGTCAGACCTGTGTTTTATTTTTTATAGTTTCATAGTGTAAAATCTGCTTCAAGTACAACAAAATTACCTTGTTGATAAAAAACCCATGCAAGCCATTACAGATTGCTGTAGATTTATTGCTTTTGTGCATATACAATCTATAATGTCATCAAAAATAGAAAAAAAAATACATCTCTAGTAAATAAAAAAACAAAACAAAAAGCAAGAGTTAATGTGGAAGCTACATACATATATATTGATCATCTCATTCACTCCAATAATGTAGGAAAAAAATAAAATATATATTGCATTTATCTCAGATTTACCAAATGCCAACATTTACTAAAATATTATTGTATGTGACTTTTACTCTAATAAACGCATACTTGGAGGTGGAAGTCACCCGACAGGAACTTCCTGCTGAAAGAAACAATGTTACCCTTGGTGATATTAGAAAGGCTGCCTTCACACTGCATGATTGGTCAATCCGTACGGATCCTTGAATGTCAAGGACCACACAGACAGGCACTGATCTATTCTAACGGATGGCAGCTGATGTCCAGAGACTATTTTTTTTAACGGATCTGTCATCAGTTAGCAGAGATAAGGCTGGGAGGAGCTGTACCTTGCTTCTGAGCATGCTCAGTACAGCAAAACAGATCCATTCCACGGATCCGTTTTTTTCACGGATCTGTAAATATCTGCACTGCATAGACACCCATGTTATTTGATACGGACAGCTACGGATCCGTGTCTGTCCGTTGGTGTCCGTGATTTTCAAGGCAGCCCAAAATCAGAGCAGTCTCCGATTCTGAGTGCATGAAAAAAACCCGACACAAACGGATCAGTGACAACTGACACTGATAGCCATATAGGACCAATCCGTACCCATAGGAATACATGGGAGGCCATAACTGATCCATGGCTATCTGTTTTAAAACAGAGGGACACGGATCATAACTTATGCAGTGTAAAGGCAGCCAAAAGGAACTTTGACTTCATCTTACTTTCAATGGAGATTGATTTCCAATCAATCTCTCTGCAAAAGAAGCTTTACAGTGTATGAAGACCTTAATTTATTATCACTGTAACTGAATAACATTAGGTTGGTTGGTGACCATCTCCTGGCAACCCCTCCGATCTGTAAGATGGACAAAATAGAAGATACCGTAACCATCTGCTGGACCAATGTTTGTCCGACACCAACATCTCCCGACTCTCCCATGTACAAGGGCGGTCGGCTCACCTATGGGTTTTCAACTGCGATACAGCTGCCGCAAGACAAACCTGATAGCATCTCATCATCCCTGAAAACAAAAGGATCGGGGGTAAAAATGGCAATTGTCTGATCTTTAGCTCACAACATTATGTCAGGTGAAGAGTCAGGATACCGTAATACACATCAGATGGTTGGCTGATTCCGCTGACACCTTTAGAAGCATTCTGGGATTTTTTTCCCTGCACGACAATACTCCTAATTGCCCACTGTGCAAGAAATTACTACATAACCAAATTTAATAGAATGAGGCAGTATGTGGCTAGGACTGCAAGAGAGCGACCAAAGAAATGTTATCCTAGTCACTGGTGGCTTTACAAACAAAATTAAATGTTGTAACGTATCCCACCAAAAAGAAGTCAAACAACCCAACACAGGATTACCCCCTTATTTAAAAGAGAGGCTAAGAAACCACATGCATTAAATGGATGACTGATACAGGACAAACTATTTTGCACTGGATTTTACTGTAGATTGCTTTGTTAGCCTTGTGCTAAACCAATATATCCAATACATCATGTTGAGTAAGGCGTCCATGTACAGATGCATCATATTACAAGTGAGCAGTACTTTCCATTTGCATATAATCTCAGTCATACGTATAGTGGAGCAGTGCTGTAATATCATATCACGTAGCCACACAAGTAAGCAAATGTAGCTTTGCTACAGTCACAGATGTCACAGGGCTGCACATTGCCCCATTCACTAATATGTAACATCTGCTGACTACTGAGCTTCATGACAAGTTCGTAACAAAAAAGGAAGAGAGTCCATTAAGTAACATGCAAAATGGAATCCACACACTGTACAGCTGGCCATGCTGAACTGCTGGGGCTCACAGATACATAATCAGTCATAGGAAGCGTGGCTCAGGTAAACATCAGCCAAACTCCACGTTTCCTTTTCGATTCCAAAAAACTGGAGTGAGGTGGTATAAGAAAAAAAATTAAAAGCTTCCAAGCTACAGGACCACATAAAGAGTGGGAGCTCTTCCTGTACACAGACAAGACGTTTTCACACTTTGGCAACCTTTAACAAGTCAAATGGCTTCATTTGCCTTATATATTTATAGGACATCCAGGCTATGCCATGAATCTGATTAAGGGTACCGTCACACTTGGCGACGCACCAGCGATCCCGACAACGATCTGACCTGGTAGGGATCGCTGGTGCGTCGCTACGTGATTGCTGGTGAGCCATCAAACAGTCAGATCTCACCAGCGACGCAGCAATGATACAGCGGTCATTGGGACCCTGTCACTCTCGGGCGTAGTATTGAGATCGTTGTCCCTGTCAAACACCGCGATGCATGCTGCCCAGCGGGAGCGCAACGGCCAAAAAATGGTCCAGAACGGGTTGTAACGATCAGCGATCTCACAGCGGGGGCCTGATCACTGCTACGTGTCAGGCATAGCGAGATCGCTGTTGAGGTCACTGTTGCATCACATCAGCAGCGATCTCGCTTAGTGTGACGGGGGCTTAACTTCTCGCTCCCACAACCTCTGTTCGGCAAGCTGTGATAGCCAACACTAGACCCATACAAAATGACACGCAAAAGGGAAGCGGGGCTGCACATTGCGCGTCTACTATACCTCTCGACATTAACAGCATATTCAGAGGATAACCTGGAAAAATCTAAAGCCTTTGTAAATAGCAAGGTTTGGGTTTTTTTTGCTTCATTTCTTTCAGAATTAATGTATTCAGAGAATGTGACTAATTTTATCATTAAGGCTTACAAAATGTGCATATGAATAGCTTTGGCAACTAGATAAATGGAGAAATGTACAGGGCGGTGGAGCTGTTCACTTGTTAATCACTTCCTCTTTAAGCTTTTCTGCAAGTTGCTTTCTTTTCTGTAAGTTCTTCAATTCTTCTTCAGTCATCTCCTTTTGTTGCTACAAAATATAAAAAAAAAATGCAATTATAAAAACTCCAGCTCAATATCAAAGAATAGAATCCCAAAAACTGACCTGAAAGATCTCACATGAGTAGATAAAATGTAACTTTTAATTTACCAACATGTCTAAAGTACCATGTTAGCATCACGCGTTCCTGCCCGCTAGCGTTTTCTCAGGGGAGTAATGCAACTTATACTGTGGGAGATGCCTTTCTGGTCTGAAAAGCCAAGCAGAGACCATTTACTGTCTGAGATATGACTACTATTGCTTCTTATGGTACACTTTTCACTGTTTGCATAGTCTGATTTTATGCCAACATAGTAATTAATACATATAGGTAGATTAAAAGTAATATTTTATTACATTTCTCTCTTTTTGCTATAATTTATAAAAATTCCTGAAGCTTATTGTGTTTTTGTTGCCCTGCCTTTATTTATATGCCATGTTGTTCACACTGAGGAAAATGTAACAAATGTTAAAGTGTAAATGTCATTTCATAGAAAAAAAATACTTGATACTGCACTGTTTTTAATAATGGGTCAAATAGCAGCTAAGATAATGCTTTTTCTGTGCCATATGATTTATCTTCTCAAATTTTTCTGTGCTCTTTTAAAATCTGCATTTTATGGCTGTGTGGGCATGGTCAGCTTCTGAGAGCAGGCTGATAGGGAGCAGTGTGATGTGCCAACAGAGAAAGGGCAAGAGAGAAACTGACTGAGCTGTGTGGAGCCAGATGACAGATCAGAAGCTTGTGCCAAGGAACGAGGAGTTTGCAGTGATCCTGCTATGCTGACTTTGCTCAGCACTGTCCTGTAGCCTGAAGTAATCTGATACATTGTCATCAGCTGCAGTCAGGCGCTCGCACACAGTGAAGGCAATGCCCCCTCCACCCTTATATGGCTGTATTCAGTGTGAATACGGATCTGACTGATAATGAACATATGTCTGCTTCACATATACTGTAGTGGGGACACCTTGTGGAAAGTTTATGAATATTAGAAACCTCTGGATGAAAACCAAAGTATATTTGAAAGTTAATTAAAATCACTTGCTCTATAAGATTATTAAATAAAAATGTAAACGGCAGTTACGCTTTAAATTTAGACATATTTGGGAGTGGATAGATTTTCTGAGAAGATTACCACTAAAGCAGGTTACCTGTCTTGAGCAGGATGCCTCTTCTCTCTTCTCCTCAGTGCTTTGGGTTTCCTTCTTAGAATCCGCTTTTCGTCCTAAAAGCTCTGCCCTTTTTTGTTTGAGATACTCGGCACGTTCTTGGAGTTTTTCCTTCTCTGTCTGATTCAAATTCTGCAGAAAAAATGTAGTATATATTATATTTATTTAACTTATTATACAACCTCATTTTCATTTCGATCCTTTAAAGAGGAACTGTCATTTGCGACATCTCAGGAATGGAAAGGTGCAGTATTAAAGTGAAGGTGCCAATTGTGGCAGTTGTGGACTGCTATTTTTTTGGCTGGGGATGACAAAATAACTATTGACCTTCCCAGACTGATAATACCAGCCTACTGCTGTCTGCTTTAGCTTGCCTAGTAAGTAAAAAATTAGGGCATACCCCACGTCGTTTTTTTTAAAAATAAATAAAAGTGACCCATTTCCCCATCTACTTGAAGGGCAATTATTCTACTTTTACCCCATTTTGCTTCCTTTTGCAGCCACATAGCCTTTATAATGGCCATTTTTACAGCACAAACGTTCAGGTCCCTATTGGCATTTATTGGATTTGGGTTAAGTTCTGGTGCCTGAACTGAACTTTGGACTCAAATTCATCCGAACCCAAACGTCCACATGTCGGCTCATCCTTACCCATCATGTGATGCATGGCTCTGGGGAGTATCTAATGCCCACCATATGTGATATGCCCCAGGGCCATGCATCTAATTCCCATGGAGCACTAGATGCGGCACATTATACTGTAGGGAGCACACTATGAGGCGCACCTAAATATATAAATCACAAATAAACTCTGCCATACACTTCTGGCACTTATGTCGCTATCCCACAATCCACCACAGCACCATTGTGTGATAGCGACAAAAGTGAAAGTGACAAAGACCTCGCCGCTACCATCGGGAGATCAGCGGCGATAGCTGTGGGTGTATTGTAGTATGTAAGCCCGCAAGGGCAGGGTCCTCTCCCCTCTGTACCAGTCTGTCATTGGTAATTTGTTTACTGTAAACCATATCTATAATTTTGTATGTATCCCCTTCTCATGTACAGCACCATGGAATTAATGGTGCTATAGAAATAAATAGTAATAATATTGGTTGAGATACAGTTAGGGCCAGAAATATTTGGACAGTGACACAATTTTCACGAGTGGGTTCCACCACATTGGATTTGAAATGAAACCTCTACAACAGAATTCAAGTGCAGATTGTAACGTTTAATTTGAAGGGTTGAACAAAAATATCTGATAGAAAATGTAGGAATTGTACACATTTCTTTATAAACACTCTACATTTTAGGAGGTCAAAAGTAATTGGACAAATAAACATAACCCAAACAAAATATTTTTTATTTTCAATATTTTGTGGCGAATCCTTTGGAGGCAATCACTGCCTTAAGTCTGGAACCCATGGACATCACCAAACGCTGGGTTTCCTCCTTCTTAATGCTTTGCCAGGCCTTTACAGCCACAGCCTTCAGGTCTTGCTTGTTTGTGGGTCTTTCCGTCTTAAGTCTGGATTTCAGCAAGTGAAATGCATGCTCAATTGGGTTAAGATCTGGTGATTGACTTGGCCATTGCAGAATGTTCCACTTTTTTGCACTCATGAACTCCTGGGTAGCTTTGGCTGTATGCTTGGGGTCATTGTCCATCTGTACTATGAAGCGCCGTCCAATCAACTTTGCAGCATTTGGCTGAATCTGGGCTGAAAGTATATCCCGGTACACTTCAGAATTCATCCGGCTACTCTTGTCTGCTGTTATGTCATCAATAAACACAAGTGACCCAGTGCCATTGTAAGCCATCCATGCCCATGCCATCACGTTGCCTCCACCATGTTTTACAGAGGATGTGGTGTGCCTTGGATCATGTGCCGTTCCCTTTCTTCTCCAAACTTTTTTCTTCCCATCATTCTGGTACAGGTTGATCTTTGTCTCATCTGTCCATAGAATACTTTTCCAGAACTGAGCTGGCTTCTTGAGGTGTTTTTCAGCAAATTTAACTCTGGCCTGTCTATTTTTGAAATTGATGAATGGTTTGCATCTAGATGTGAACCCTTTGTATTTACTGTCATGGAGTCTTCTCTTTACTGTTGACTTAGAGACAGATACACCTACTTCACTGAGAGTGTTCTGGACTTCAGTTGATGTTGTGAACGGGTTCTTCTTCACCAAATAAAGTATGCGGCGATCATCCACCACTGTTGTCATCCGTGGACGCCCAGGCCTTTTAGAGTTCCCAAGCTCACCAGTCAATTCCTTTTTTCTCAGAATGTACCCAACTGTTGATTTTGCTACTCCAAGCATGTCTGCTATCTCTCTGATGGATTTTTTCTTTTTTTTCAGCCTCAGGATGTTCTGCTTCACCTCAATTGAGAGTTCCTTTGACCGCATGTTGTCTGGTCACAGCAACAGCTTCCAAATCCAAAACCACACATCTGGAATCCACCCCTGACCTTTTAACTACTTCATTGATTACAGGTTAACGAGGGAGACGCCTTCAGAGTTAATTGCAGCCCTTAGAGTCCATTGTCCAATTACTTTTGGTCCCTTGAAAAAGAGGAGGCTATGCATTACAGAGATATGATTCCTAAACCCTTTCTCCGATTTGGATGTGGAAACTCTCATATTGCCGCTGGGAGTGTGCACTTTCAGCCCATATTATATATATAATTGTATTTCTGAACATGTTTTTGTAAACAGCTAAAATAACAAAACTTGTGTCACTGTCCAAATATTTCTGGCCCTAACTGTATATGTAGATAGTGAGGCATTAATACAGCTTTGGACATAAGTGATTATTTAATTATAAGACGGACCTCATTTAACATTATAAAGCAAAAAAAAACGGCAGTTATGTTTTCAATCACGTCCTAAGGAATAAGGATGACAGGTGTGGAGTCTAATAAAGGGAATTTGTCACCACATTTGAGCTAGGTAAATCATTAATATGGGTATACAGGTTAGAGTGAATAAAAAAGAGACACCGGTCTGTTTCACTTTTCATTCCTTGTTGCAGACAAATACATTTTTATAACTTTATCTTAATGATCTCTTCCAGGTTATGGTCAAGCAGCTGCCTCCTCACTTCATTATCCTTTCTTTGGCGAGTTGCTTTTTGTTCCGCCCCCAGTGTTTTCTGGTGCATTAAGTGCCAGCGACTCGATAGCACCTGCGCACAAGGAAAGTGAAGCCTGTGCCCTTTGTATGGCGGATACTGAGGAGAGACAAAAGGGAGATGGAACGCTCAGGTGTGACATATCAGCTGATGCACCCGATGTCACAGGGACATAGGAAAGATGAAGGAAGGAGAACGATAGATGAAGTGAGGAGGCAGCATTCTCTTCCAGACAACAGTCTGTCCCATACCCTGGAAGAGATAATGAAGTCATATTAGAAGACTGCTCTGTAACAAGGAATGAGATGTGATATGTATAGGTGTCACTTTTCAGCCACTCTACAGGGTAGGCCATCTATATGGATACACCTAAATAAAATGGGAATGAATGGTGATATCAACTTGAAATAAGTCATGAAAGAATAAAGTTATGTTAAACCAAGCACACCATTGTTATTGTTATGAAATTCCCAATAAATTTGATGTGTCACATGACCCTCTTCCCGTTGAAAAAAATAAAGTTGGATCAAAATGGCCGACTTCAAAATGGCTGCCATGGTCACCTATCTGGAAACGTCTTCCCCCTCCCATATACTAATGTGCGACAAACAGGAAGTTAATATCACCAACCATTCCCATTTTATTTAGGTGCATCCATATAGATGGCCCACCCTGTATATAATCTGTATGCCAACATTAATGGTTTACCTAGCTCAAGATTTTCTTTCAAGACCTGGAGATTTTTTAAATATTTTTTTCTTCCTCTTATTTCAAGACTTATACCTTGTTTAGTTTTTGCTGACAGTCGTATGGGGACTTGCTTTTTGCAGGATGATTTGTAGTTTCGAATGACACAATTCATTTTACCATACAGTGTACAGAAAGAAGGAAAGACAAATTCCAAGTGGAGTGAAATAGTTAATAAAACAAACATCCATTATGAGTAACAACGACTAAAGATTAGGATTCTCCAGGCCAGAATGATGAAGGAGATACCATAACTTGTAGAGTTTTTCTTTTCTATGTTTGTCGTAAAAAAATAAATCTAAACTTTGTAAAAACATAAATATAAAATGTGGTTTGTTTTACTATTTATGGAGACCCAAAGCTCTTCATATTCATCTGTCAATCAACCTGCGTGAGGGTTTATTTTTTTTGTGATCACTTTTAAATTAATTTGTCATATTTTTTAGGGGGGCAGTGCATGATCAAAAAAAGGTCAACTCAACAATTTACAATTTTGAGTGATTACTTGGCTGTAAAGGAAGTTTCATCAGGCTTCTATGGTGAGACCGCACATGCTTCTTTATAATAATTTTTATTCATTTATTTTTTTATGGGAAGAAAAGGCATTATTAAAACTTAATTGGAGGACTAAGGCTATGTGCCCACACTAAACAAGTCATAAGTTTGTGGTCAGGAAAATTCTGGATGAAAACCTTATCAAAAGAAAAGCAGCACAAATAAGGGGACAGACATTCAGACTATATCACTCGCCTTGGCGATCCCATGGTGAGTTCTTCCTTCTGGGTAACAGTACTTCCAAGACCTGCGACCCATGTGACTCTGGCTGAGTTACATGGGGCGCAGGTCCTGTTAGTCACTTTCAGCTCGTCTTGCCAGTGCCCCGAAGGAAGAAATCAATGGAGCTCACCATGGGTTCGCCGGGGAGGAGGAGTATTGGAGTGTTTTTGCTCCAAAACCGGATCAATTATAGGACAGGCTACTTTTCCTGATCAGGCTTTTCAACAAAACCTAATAAGGAAAAACGTAGACATTATAGAGAATAGAGAATGCATTTTTTTAGGGTGCAAAATGACAGGAAGCCAGGGTAGATGATGTTCAGCAATCTATCGTGGCTTCACAACGTGGTTCAACGATTAACGCCTTCATCAATGTGAACTGCTGAAATGCGTTGTGAAGCCACAATACTAATAAAGATAGACTGCTTAACATCATCTACCCTGGCTTGCTGTCATCTTGCACCCCGAAAAAAATGCATTGTTCTTGATTCTCTGCACTTCAATTCACTCTATGGGTAAGCAGTGCGTGCAGCAGGATTCAGCTTGCTAGATTACTAAAGGACCTTTGGTGGTGTCACTTCCCATGTGATCCGGTCAGGTGACAACTCCAGAAACCCGTGCGGTGTGCGGTACACCGCCGAAGGCTAAATGCATGGTTGTGCAGGGGTGCGCAATCACACAAGGTTAGGAACTTTCATACCCTGCCTCCTTCCTTTCAGTCACTGGAGACACTCAGGAACTCCTCTCTTTTCTTTATCTCTTTTAAAACGCAGACATTGGCACAGCATTTCAGAAATCTCAGACTTTGCTGGCATGACAAAAATTGATCAGTTTTCTGTGCAAAAACACAGCACAAAAAAATGGATCACAAACGCAGCATGGGCACATAGCCTAAGACGGCAGCCATGGAGCCCTTCAGCCTGCTGTTACAGGCAGATGCCTTGTGATCACTCCCCACAGTCAACCTATGACAAAATGATACATCACAGGTAATTAAGAAGGTAAAGAGCACCTTCCATTATATATATGTATACGGTAAATAAACTGACGTTCTTACAGTTAAGGTGCTTTGTATACCAGCTTCTTTTCTGGCTTGCTCCATCCAGGCTTCAGCGGCTTCTGTGCTACTAAGCTCCTTAAGTGTTGTAGACTGTGGTCTGCATAGACGTTCTTCCTCCATTAACGACTGCTCGATGGTTTGAAGAGGTCTGACTTGTTCTGTAAATAAGGAACACAATGATCAAAATACAGCAAATAACACTAGAAACTTGAACCTAAAAATATATTTACAATTACATTCCAATAACATCTCAGAAAAGAAAACTTTCAGAACATGCTTTACAGTTGCTAATAATCCGCTTTTTGCAGGTTTATAGACATTTGTACAGTTCCACGAAGAGATCGAGCTTGAAAATAAATGAAGCCGGTAATCAGCCAACATCCATTGCTTCCTTTTCCCTTAGAAATTCACTTGCTGAACTGAGGCGTAAAACTTAGGCTCCATGAGCACCGGATCAAGTTGGCCAAAAATCCTGCTATTACCTGACTCTGGAGGTGTTATTTTGCCATGTTTAGACATTTTAGGGAGATTTTTGTTTATATCCGATCCATTTTTGCCCTATGAAAATATAAAAATGAAAGGACAGAAGTCAGATGTTACTCTATATGCAACAGAAATGTATTTAATTTACTTTAAAAAAAAAAAAAAAAAAAAAAGTAGTTTTCCAACCTCTCTGCGTGTTTGTTCCCGTTCATATTCCTCTCTTGATAGCCTGGAAAATAGCAAGAATACTTTCTATAAATTAAAGAAACTGATCGCCTCTGTCTGGACATGGAGAGCACCTAATACACTATCGATCAATATAGTATACTAGCTGTGAGCCCGATGCAAATGCATCGGGATTCTAGAACGTGCATTAATTTGATTATAGTAGTTATAGCTGGTGTGAGGACTTTTCGGGGGGTGTGAATAGTTTTTCGGGGGGGGTGTGAATAGTTTTTGGGGGCGGTCCAATACTTTTTGGGGGGTCCATACTTTTTGGGGTCCAATACTTTTTTGGGGGGTCCAATACTTTTTTTGGGGGTCTCAATACTTTTTGGGGGGGTCCAATACTTTTTGGGGGGGGTCCAATACTTTTTTGGGGGGTCCAATACTTTTTTTGGGGGTCCAATACTTTTTTTGGGGGGGGGTCCAATACTTTTTTGGGGGGGTCCAATACTTTTTTGGGGGGGTCCAATACTTTTTTGGGGGGTCCAATACTTTTTTGGGGGTCCAATACTTTTTTTGGGGGTCCAATACTTTTTTTGGGGGGTCCAATACTTTTTTTGGGGGGTCCAATACTTTTTTTGGGGGGTCCAATACTTTTTTGGGGGGTCCAATACTTTTTGGGGGGGGTCCAATACTTTTTTGGGGGGGTCCAATACTTTTTTTGGGGGGTCCAATACTTTTTTTGGGGGGGTCACAATACTTTTTTTGGGGGGGTCAAATACTTTTTTTGGGGGGTCCAATACTTTTTGGGGGGGTCCAATACTTTTTTGGGGGGTCCAATACTTTTTTTGGGGGGTCCAATACTTTTTTGGGGGGGTCCAATACTTTTTGGGGAGGGTCCAATACTTTTTGAGTAATACTTTTTTTGGGGGTCCAATACTTTTTGGGGGGGGTCCAATACTTTTTTTGGGGGGTCCAATAATTTTTTTGGGGGGTCCAATACTTTTTGGGGGGTCCAATACTTTTTTTGGGGGGGGAAGGGTCCAATACTTTTTTGGGGGGGGGTCCAATACTTTTTGGGGGGGGTCCAATACTTTTTTGGGGGGGTCCAATACTTTTTGGGGGGGGTCCAATACTTTTTTTGGGGGGTCCAATACTTTTTTGGGGGTCCAATACTTTTTTGGGGGGGGTCCAATACTTTTTGGGGGGGTCCAATACTTTTTGGGGGGGTCCAATACTTTTTTTGGGGGGTCCAATACTTTTTGGGGGGGGTCCAATACTTTTTGGGGGGGAGGGTCCAATACTTTTTTCTGGGGTCCAATACTTTTTGGGGGGGGGTCCAATACTTTTTGGGGGGGGGTCCAATACTTTTTGGGGGGTGGGGTCCAATACTTTTTTGGGGGGGTCCAATACTTTTTGGGGGGGGTCCAATACTTTTTTTGGGGGTCCAATACTTTTTTGGGGGTCCAATACTTTTGGGGGGGGGGTCCAATACTTTTTGGGGGGGTCCAATACTTTTTTTGGGGGGTCCAATACTTTTTGGGGGGTCCAATACTTTTTTGGGGGGGGTCCAATACTTTTTGGGAGGGGTCCAATACTTTTTTGGGGGGGGTCCAATACTTTTTTTGGGGGGTCCAATACTTTTTGGGGGGGGGTCCAATACTTTTTGGGGGGGTCCAATACTTTTTTTGGGGGGTCCAATACTTTTTTTGGGGGGGTCCAATACTTTTTTGGGGGGGTCCAATACTTTTTGGGGGGGTCCAATACTTTTTTTGGGGGTCCAATACTTTTTGGGGGGGGTCCAATACTTTTTGGGGGGGTTGAATACTTATTGGGGCTGAGTGCTCGCAATGGCCGCGAAGCGGGCATTGCGAGTCGTTGGCCGAAAATGGAACCAGAGGCTCGGCCACAAAGTTAGCGATTTACCGCTCAGGCATTGCTCGCACGAAGCTAGCGACTCGCAATGGCCTCGCGGCCATTGCTCGCGCAGCCAACGACTCGCATTGGCCGCTACGCGGCCAATGCTTCGCCGTGGTGACGTCACATAGTGACAAAGCCACGGTGATTTCGGGGTCCGACACGATTTTGCCTACGGCAATTATAGAGTACATATTTCTTTATGTTACGATACAGCCGACATGTGCAGCTAACAGGTGCGGATGAATCAGATATCTGCTTGCTCCTGTTAACCCCTTACATCGAGGTGTCAAACACTGACAGTGCGATCTAATACACTACAGTGGTGATCACACTATTCCTCGCTGCCATTGGCAACCCCGTGACACGATCACTGAATGCTGTCATGGACTCGCTTCCTACCAGAGATGCCTGAGTGATGTTTCTGGTAGAAAGTGATCATTTGTGCTATGTAGAGGGATGGTGAAGCATGTCACTGCATAAGGGCAGAGACACACTATGTGAGATGCATGCGAGAATCTCGCATGCACTTCGCATGATTCGCTCAGCCCCGGCCCCTGTCTCTCTGGACAGGAGCATTGATATGCATAGAAACACAACCAGCTGACGCGCTCCCGTTCAGAAAGGCAAGGGCAGGGCCAGGAGAGTCATGAGACATGCATGCGAGATGCTCGCATGCATCTTGCATAGTGTGTCTCTACCCTAACACAAGTGATTGCACTGTACTGTGCTGAAGTGCCCTAAGGTGCAGTGTAAAATAAAGTTAAAAAAAGTTTTTAAAAATATGGAAAAATAAACTTATTTCAAATCACCTCTCTTTTGCCTCATCTATAATATAAAACCCGAAGGCCACTTCCGGAAAACCCGAAGGTTACTTCCGTGATGGCCTCCGGACCCATGGTGGTGACGTCACCAGTGCGGGGTAGCCGGCCGGCGCCCGGTTACAGGGACCGGCGGAGGAACGTTCCGCTCTCGGAAGTTCCGGCCAGGAGCGTTCCTGTCTGTCCCGGCGCCTCCTCCCTCCTCCGGCCCAGTCCTCCCGCTCCAGCCTCTGCCCTCCGGCCTCTCCAGTGGCGGACCGTGCCACTGGGGGGCCCTGGTGCAGACGGTGAGGACACTGAGGACCGGGGGGGGTGCTATTTATCAATCGCGGCCGCGGAAGAGGACCGGGGGGGGGGGGGGGGTTTGCGCTACCGCCACGGCGGGCGAGGATGGGGGGGGGCTGTGAAGCAGCCGCTGGCTCCTACCTGCATCCTGCAGAGTGCGAGCCCCTGGAACCCTGGGAGCCGGAGCAGCAGCAGAGGAGAGGAGGGGCGGGCTCAGCCGGGGGGAGCAGGAAGCTTCCCTCGGTTAACCCCCTCTCCTCTGGCACACTGGCACAGGGCCTGCAGGCTCAAGGGGCCCCCTAGCAGGTCGGGCCCTGGTGCAGCTGCACAGGCTGCACCACGGTAATCCCTGAGCCTCTCCCCTCCCCAGCCTCTCCCTCCATCCCTGCCTCCAGCCCTCCCCAGCCTCTGCCCTCCAGCCTCTGCCCTCCAGCCTCTGCCCTCCAGCCTCCCCTGTCCTCTGCCCGCCAGCCTCCCCTGTCCTCTGCCCACCAGCCTCCCCTGTCCTCTGCCCGCCAGCCTCCCCTGTCCTCTGCCCGCCAGCCTCCCCTGTCCTCTGCCCGCCAGCCTCCCCTGTCCTCTGCCCTCCTCACCCCTCCAGCCTCCCCTCTCCTCACCCCTCCAGCCTCCGCTCTCCTCACCCCTCCAGCCTCCGCTCTCCTCACCCCTCCAGCCTCCGCTCTCCTCACCCCTCCAGCCTCCGCTCTCCTCACCCCTCCATATGCAATGTACAGTATGTGTATATATGTGTGTATGTAGGCACTTCCGTCACTTTGTCCGCACTTCCCTCACTTTGTACACACACATACACACACACACACACACACACACTCCGCTATACTTACCACCGGCCCTGCGTCCGCTGCCTGGATCCTCAGTCGACATGTCGCCGCCCCCGAACTACTGGATCCAATATAGCGTCCAAGATGTCTCGCCAAACTACCCGGACGACATATTGGATCCAGTCGTCCAGGGGCGGAGACATGTCGACTCAGGATCCAGTCGGCGGGGAAGATGCAGGGTCGGTGGCAAGTATAGTGGACTGTGTGTATATGTGTGTGCTGACCACTCTGCCCACGGCGCTGCGCTGACCACTTTGCCCACAGCACTACGCTGACCACTCTGCCCACGGCGCTGCGCTGACTACTCTGCCCACAGCGCTGCGCTAACCACTCTGCCCACGGCGCTGCGCTGACCAATCTCACCGCACCCACTGCTAACCACTGAGCCACCGCACTCACTGCTAACCACTGAGCCACCGCACTCACTGCTAACCACTGAGCCACCACACTCACTGCTAACCACTGGGCCACCGCACTCACTGCTAACCACTGAGCCACCGCGCAGTGCTAACCACTGAGCCACCGCGCAGTGCTAACCACTGAGCCACCGCGCGTGCAACACTGAGCCCGCGCAGTGCTAACCACTGAGCCACCGCGCAGTGCTAACCACTGTGCCACCGCGCAGTGCTAACCACTGAGCCACCGCGCAGTGCTAACCACTGAGCCACCGCGCAGTGCTAACCACTGAGCCACCGCGCAGTGCTAACCACTGAGCCACCGCGCAGTGCTAACCACTGAGCCACCGCGCAGTGCTAACCACTGAGCCACCGTATACTCTGCTACCCACTGAGCCACCTGTATACACACAATTAATTTCACCGCACTCCCCTAACTATTAGTAAATAAACTATATATGGATTCTAGACTACACGATTCTTTACAATCAGGCCGCCATCTAGTTTAAAATAAACTATAAAAAATACCATAAGACACACTTTCCCCCCCCCAATTTGTGAGGGAAGGGGGGTGCATCTTATAGTCTGGATATACGAACCTATGCTGGCTATGCTTGGGGGAGCAACAGCTCTGGAGCAGGGTGGAGGAGGCTGGCATGGGCTGCAGAGGACCCCGTGGTCACGTACCCCCGCTCATTAGGCTTATGTAATATGCACTGCATCCCCCTGACCATCACTTCAGCGCTGAATCCAGCGCTGAGAGGTGGATGGGGGAGCGGCGCATATTACATGAGCCTCTACTCACTCCCCCATCCTGGTTTGGGTTTGGCGCCCCCATCATGCTATTTGGCAGTGTTTCTCAACTCCAGTCCTCAGGACCCACCAACAGATCTTTTTTCAGGATTTCCTTAGTATTGCACAGGTGATAGTTTAATAACCTGTACTGGGGATAATTCATTGAGTATATGGCCTCCCAGCTGGCACACACACAATAATAATAAACAATGTTAAAGGAAACCTGTTACCTCCTAAGAGCCACCTAACCTATCAATACATGCCCCTGCACCTTCCTATTACCATTATAACTATCCCTCTCTCTGCTAAATGCTTGCTTTCAATGTTCTAAAAAACGTTTTTATAGTTACTCATTAGGATGATAATGAAGCGGGGGCTATATGCAATAGTCCCCCTGGGTGTGTTGGTTTGCAGCCTCCATGATCCTTTATCACACCCTCATGGGCGTGATATTGAAATCAAATTTCGCGCCCCCAGCCTGGCTCCCCCCGCTCTGCTATGCAGCCTTCCTGTGGTAATGACACTGAACGCATCATTTCCGGAACCGCGGGCCCCTTAGCAACCCAACATTTACCTTAGCAGCGGCACAGCGCTGATAAGTGGGGCCCCATGGAACCCCGCACAGCAGTGCACAGCGCTATGTGCTGCTAAGGTAAACATCTAAGGTAAACACTATAATGGGAATCATTGGTTTTCCACCGCAGTTTCCATCATTTCACCAGGCAATATAACACAGCATGTTATGCTTTTTTGTTCGGATTTGTGATGAAGGCTCTAGCATAGATGTGAACAAGGCCATAAGATGCTGCTCTCA
This sequence comes from Allobates femoralis, assembly GCA_033576535.1. Lineage (NCBI taxonomy): Eukaryota > Metazoa > Chordata > Amphibia > Anura > Aromobatidae > Allobates > Allobates femoralis. The sequence continues at coordinate 523,296,527 of JARQOC010000001.1, read as the reverse complement.
AGTCACAGGAGGGCTACAAGTGATTAGAAACACTGCAATATTCACTCCATATATTTAATGTAAATTGTATAGGGGCTGAAGGATCTTGGCATTGACAATCACTTCAGCACGATACAGTATACAATTTAATCACACCCAAGTGCAAATCTTTTTCTGCGTTAAATATCTAATCTAAGCAAATATAGTTTTGCAGAATACTCAAAAAGGTCTCTACTTACCTTAAAGCTTCTGAGATCATTTTTATTTCCTCTTGTTCAAGATCTGAAATAAAATCCGCTCCATTTTTCAGGCATTCTGGAAGATCACCTATTGCCAAAAATATTAAACCGTTAAAACGAAGGTTTTTAGTAAAGGACCTTTCACATCAGCAATTTTTGACAATCGCAGCAGATCCAGCAGATTTTGCCGCATTTGCCGAGTAATGGCCGACCTGCGGCACAAATACAGCAAGTCCCATTCATTCCCTAAGGGACTTACGGTCAGGTGCAACAAGTGCAGTTTTGCCGGATCCGGCTCTTGTGGCTGCACGAACAAAAACGTTGCCAGCAGTATTTTTTTGGCATGGCCTCAAGTGCCGGATCCAGCAAAACCACACTTGTTGGACCTGACTGTAAGTCCCATTGGGAATGAATGGGGCTTGTTGCAATTGAGCCATTAAGCGGCAGATGCGGCAACACTGCCGGATCTGCTGCGATTGTCAAAAATTGCTGATGTGAAAGCAGCCTTAGAAATGTAAAGTGTATCCATCACCACTTTTTCAATGCAAACTTAATACAGTATTAAATAAACTTCTTAGGCCTAATGCGGCTGGTGTACTTCATGTGAAACTACGTCAGAACAGCTGTATAATCCTTTTCTTTTCCTGCCTCATAAGATAAGTCAGTCACTTAGGACAACAAAGTAGCTCCGTGGTTAGCACTGTATGGTGGCTCAGTGGTTAGTACTGCAGTCTTGCATTGCTGGGATCCTGGTTTAAATCCCACCAAGGATGACATCTACAAGGAGTTTGTATGTTCTTCCTCGTGTTTGTGTGGGTTTCCTTTTTGTTCTCTGGTTTCCTCTCGCACTCCAAAGACATACTGATAGGGAGATTAGATTGTGAGCCCCAATGTGGACAGTGATGACGATGTCTGTAATGCAGTGTGAAAATTAATAGTGCTGGTCTGCAGTCACTGTTATTACAGACTTGTGAATCCTCACATCGCACAGTCACATGATCACCCGCTCCACACGATGGTGAATCCTCACAGCGTGCAGTTTGCAAGCCTGCAATAACAAAGTGACTTCAGAATCATATCTTAAAACCAGAGAACACCTATAATAATCAGGTGGAAAACTTTCAGAAAAGATTATACAGTTATTCTGACATAGATGTTCGTAGCAAGTACACCAGCCTACCCAGGTCAAAAGCTCCTTTCACACTGTGTTTGGTCCTACATCGAATGGTCCCAACGAGGTTTATATCGAACCCCCGCCAAACGGGATTCATACGAATGTGCCAACGGAGCCATTGACTATATAACGGAGCACACCAAGTCACAGTGTGCTGTTGTGCATCACCTTTGGGCGTATATGCCTACTGCAGGTGGACACCTAGATGTAGTGTATTATAGTGTTTAGGGACTCGTAAGCGTGGGGGCCCTTGACGTTGGATTACGAGCTTATGTATTTTGGCCAAAATATCTACCAATACCTCACATTATCATTCATCATCTTTTGCACTTTTTTTTAATCTTTATGCAGGATGCAGCTGGGCCCTTTGGAGCATCTGTCCTGTGTGGTGCATATATGTAGTGCTGAGCATCCCATCTGGTCTAATAGTATGGGCATGATCAACATGCTGCATAAAGATACTTTGCATTATAATTGTATGTGAGATATGGAAACCTCATCTGTGTGTATATAAAATACCACCACTTACCTCCCCCCATGTGATGGCAGGTTGAGAGTGATTATTGCATCGGTATTATGCACTTATGTTGCCTCCAACACTAGGCCCACTGTGTCCTGCCAAGTGCAATGGATATTAGACCTTTTGGCTGTTTTTGGTAAGTTTTTTGAATTTATGTCCTTGGGTTTTTTCTGGACACCTAGATTTAGTAGACTATGTTTGAATGTCCACCTCCAGTAACAGCATATGCCTAAAAATGATGCACAACAGAGCACATCACAAATGTGACTTTGTCTGCTCCATTATAGTCAATGGCCCTATAGGTACATACATCTGAATCCTCTTTTGTGGGGAGTTTCGGACATAAGCCCCAATAGGACCAGTGAACGAAGGCCCAAAAGCAGTGTCAAAATGGCCTAAAATTATTATTTCATGGCATTTGCAGCTTGTATTGTGAAAGCGGTACAGAGCTGCATTTTGGAAGGGGTAAAGCCCCAAATGAAGAGCGATCTCCATACATTACCATTCTTTTGCTGGATTATGTGAATCGCTTGTAGCTGAAGCTCAATGTTCTTCCGCAGCATCATTTCTTTAAAGACAAGAAAATCTTCTACAGCAACCACAGACTGCAACATAATCTATAAAATAAGAACAATTTATGATGTATCACAAGCTTGAAGGTGACATCTATTCTGATAATTCCCCGTCACATCAATTAAAGCTTAGTTTATGGCAGTTCAGAAAGTAACAGCACCCGGTGATTTCCATGTAGATTAGCTAAACTCAGGTCAATAGGAGGATTACAATTGTATTATCTCCTAATCTACGTTATCCTTCAAAGACTGTCCGGAAAGATTTATAGCAGCAGAAAGCGCAGCACATGTTGTCCTGTCAGGTCTGGAAACAATACATATTTACTGCGGGACACAATGCCGATCTGTCTGCGCATCTGGTTTGATTATATATGGTGTAAATATATACAATCTCAGACAATGATTTCATATTAGTCCTCATGTGAAAACCACCCAATATACGCAAACTGATATAAGTATAGTGACATGTCTTAGGCTGCCTTCACACTTGCGTTTGTGTCTGCATGCGGAGGGCATGCAGACGCAAACGCAGTCCATACTAATGTGAACGCAGCGGAGAATCTCTGCATGCGTTCACATTAGTATGGTGCTTGGAGAGCCAATTAGCTGTCTCTGGGGGCGGCCGGGAGGAGATCAGCGGTGGAGATCTCCTCCTCCTGGCACAGCTGATCTCCCGCTGGTGTCGTCGCGGGAGATTTGAAGATACAGCTGATCTGTCAGCTGTTTAAATCTCCCGCGCTGACACCGAATAGGGTGATATCAGTGCAGGAGATAAGAAACAGCTGATCGTTGCTTCAAATCTCCCGTGCCGACATCACCTATTCGGTGTCAGCGCGGGAGACTTAAACAGCTGTCAGATCAGCTGTATCTCCCCGCTGACACCGGTGGGAGATCAGTGGCGTCTCTGCACGATCTCCCAGTGGCCGCCGGTAATCACCGGCGGCCACCGGGAGAGATTTCAATGAGATCTGCAGCGTTCTCAAGCGCTGTCATGCGGAGGACACTGCAGATCCATTGAGATCCATGCATTTTTTGTGCGCTTGCGGATAAAACAAGCACCCGCGAACGCACAAAAAAAATGCTGCATGCTGCATTTGGAGTGCGGTTGGAGGGCACATAAATTATCCGTAGCAATTTTCACATTTTCCACTGGGGCTTTTTTATTACACTCATACTTCTAGTCCTTACAGGAAACGTTTATAGCAAGTCTCCATATTAATAGAGACAGGGCTACAATGACAAGTAACCCCTCTATTCACAGCTGATGACGCAGGATCCACCATTCACAATAGGTGATGTCACAGCTCTCCAGCTCTGTTCACAATGAAAGCACAGGCTCATGAGATGCTTCAATAGAAAACATAAAGCTGCGTTCCTGCCATTGTGGCTATGTACATGTATAATTTCTTAAAACAAAAAGGAAGCTAGAGTCTAAAACACCCCAGTGGCCAGTATGAAGATTATGCAGTATGAAGATTATGAGATTTCTACCAGTTAATAAAACCCATTGTGGTATATAAATATATATAAAAGAACTTGAATGGCCGACAGAATACTTCTGATACAATCACAACAGATATAACATCAGCTCACCAGTTGCCGGTAAGGACCCCAGGATGGAATAGAGTGCGTTGCACAGACTAGTCCCAGGCTGCCTCTCATTATACAAAAAACAAAAAAGGGAAGTCCAGCACCGTAATGTGCAAAGAGGTCATAGGATATCATCTATGATTAAGGGCCACTGTCTTGGGCCTGAAATGCGTAAGCGTGGCTGTCTTTATGGATACTAATAAAATTGTGTAGTTATGAACATTGCCTGATATCCTCTGACCTTTTTGCACATTAAGGTGCTGGACTTCCCTTTTTTTTTTTGGATAATCTCAAAATACTTCTGAGCGACCCACTTCTACACCCCCAGATTTAGTGCAGTCACAGAATGACAGGAGGCCCGTGGGGGAAAAATACAGTAAAACTGCAGAGCTTGCACTTGGGGATCATTTGCATAACATTTGCAGATGGATTTCTATAAAATGGAGACACAGACTTATAAAGCAAACATATGGACATCCATGAATGACATTAATTTGGATCTAAAAAGCTGCTGACAGATTCCGTTTAAGGGAACCTGTCAGGTCATTTATGCCCCCTGACCTACCACTACCTGTCCCTGCAGCTTCCTACTACATCTCTAATCATCCTTGTCTTACCTAAATGTGAAAAATAAATGTGGAAAAAACCCTATTTATAACTTTCATTTTTCCCCATTCAGAGGGCTTCCTAGACGGGTGGCTCTGGGTCCATTCTGCATCCCTTGCTGTGTGGTATCACACCCAGGTGGGCGTTATAATTAATTCTGAAGCGCAGTCCCGAATTTAAAATTCGGTGGGCAGTTCCTTCCCGGTATGATGGGCAGGCACATATCATTCCTGCGCAGTGGGGGGTGTATTGGCTTACTCGCTGGCTCTGGAGCACGCAAAGTGCACACTTTGAAGCTGGCCCGTACAGCCAATAATCCCACGCAATGCACCAGACTGGTAGTGATAGGTTAGGGGGCATAAATGACCTGACAGGTTCCCTTTAAGGCACAATGACATGCATGATCATCATAGAAATCACACAAAATTACTAGAGGGACAAGGTAATGACTGACAGATGAGCACCCACTGTAATGGGGGATAAAACAAAACCCGGCCCACTTAATCCCTCAGATGCCACTTACATGAAATTCATGTCAATATGCAGGTTTGGAGCAGCATGCACTGTTTATTGATCCCTTTCCTAGATTTCCAGTACATCATCCATTGCTATCCAAATCCAACACAAAATCAGCATGTAAAATAAATGCAGCTTTTCAGGTCACTTTGCGGATGTCCACATGTACATATCCAGTGAGTAAAACAAAACAACTTGGCTATTTGCTATGCTCTACATGTAAATCTGCAGATTACAATTGCTAGATATTTTTTAATGATTTATTAAAGCAAACATGAAGGATTTACAAGAAGCTGGTGATAATTCTAAGTCACCTTAATGTCCGGAGACTGAGCGAGAGGAGACACACACGCTTGCTGAAACTGCTCCTCACTAATCCCCATTTCCGTCAGATGTTCTTGTAGGAGCTTCTCCACCTGCAGGATTGCAAGAAATGACAAAAGTGGCACATGTGAGAATATGCACGGCCCAGAGAAATTAGGGAGATTTCAAAATGAAGAGGAAGCAAGAAAAATAAAAAGCATTTGATTTGATGATGATTAAACAAGATCAGAAAAGCAAACGACAACTCAAAGAAAGTTGTTAGATTATGTAAATGATATGCAAAACCAACGTTTATCTAAGAACATCTGGATAAGGCTGCTTTCACATCACGATTTTCGGTCATCCGATTGTATCCGTTTCAAAACAGGTACAATCGGATCCGAAATCGGACCCCATGTATCCCTATGGGAATCGGATGGGATCGGATGTGCCACTATTGGCATCTGATTTTGGCACCATCCGATCCCACCCGATGTAATCACGGGCACAAAATCGCAGCCTGCTACGATTTTGTGTCCGTGACTCACATCGGACAGCCTCGGATCACTGCTGATCCGAGGCTGATCCTAGTGCCCACAACATGGGAGCCTATGGACATCGGATCCGTGCTCACCTCGGATCCGATGTCGGCTCCATATCCCCTGTCTTTCCCTGCTTCTTCTCCTCCATCTTCTTCCCTCTCCTATTCTATATGCTGTGCCCCCGCTATTCTATCCTCCTCTATCCCTATCCTGTCCCCTGTAATCTTCCCTGTCCTCTCCATGTGTGTAAAAAATAAAAAAACCTCCTCCGGGAGTATACATCACCTGTCACCGGCTCCAACGCTGCACACGATCAGGACTGAAGGACCTGTGATGATGTAAGAGCCCGGTCACATGACTCGTCAGCTGACCGGGTCTCTTACATCATCACAGGCTCTTCTGCCCTGATCGTGCTGCAGCGTTGGAGCCGGTGACAGGTGATGTATCCTCCAGGAGGAGGTTTTTTTATTTTTTTACACACAGGGAGAGGACAGGGGACAGGATAGGGATAGAGGAGGATAGAGAAGAGGGGGCACAGCAAAGAATAGCGGGGGCACAGCATATAGCAGTGATGGCGAACCTATGGCACGCGTGCCCGGGGTGGCACGCAGAGCCGCTTGCCCTGGCACGTGGCCTCGCCACTACACTGCCGCTTTGATCTGCCGGCGCGCGCCGCGGCGCCGGCATTTCAAAGCTGTGTCAGAGCAGAGGAGACATTTCTCCTCTCTCTGACACTTCCTAGCCCCACCCTCCCGGCCAGCGTCATGTGACAGCGGTCATGTGACGCGCCCGGCATCACGTGACCGCTCTCAGCGCGGGTCGGGAGGAGAAGACTGCAGAAGATGTCTGGAGAGGAAACTGCAGCAGGAAGGTGAGTATGACTTTTTTTTTTTTTCCATCATCTATTTACAGCAGGATGGGGCATTACTAAGGGGGGGGGCATATTACTCTGTGCTGGGGGCAGGACGGGGTATTACTAAGGGGAGCAGAATGGGCATATTACTCTGTGCTGGGGGCAGGACGGGGCATTACTAAGGGGGGGGCAGAATGGGCATATTACTCTGTGCTGGGGGCAGGACGGGGCATTACTAAGGGGGGGCAGAATGGGCATATTACTCTTTGCTGGGGGGGGGCAGAATGGGCATATTACTCTTTGCTGGGGGCAGGACGGGGCATTACTAAGGGGGGGGCAGAATGGGCATATTACTCTGTGCTGGGGGCAGGACGGGGCATTACTAAGGGGGGGGGGCAGAATGGGCATATTACTCTGTGCTGGGGGCAGGACGGGGCATTACTAAGGGGGGGGCAGAATGGGCATATTACTCTGTGCTGGGGGCAGGACTGGGCATTACTAAGGGGGGGCAGAATGGGGCATATTACTCTGTGCTGGGGGCAGGATGGGGCATATTACTCTGTGCTGGGGGCAGGATGGGGCATATTACTCCGTGCTGGGGGCAGGATGGGGCATATTACTCTGTGCTGGGGGCAGGATGGGGCATATTACTCTGTGCTGGGGGCAGGATGGGGCATATTACTCTGTGCTGGGGGCAGGATGCGGCATATTATTATGTGATGGGGCAGGATGGGGCATATTATTATGTGATGGGGCAGGATGGGGCATATTATTATGTGATGGGGGCAGGATGGGGCATATTATTATGCGATGGGGCAGATTATTATGGGATGGGGCAGGATGGGGCAATAGTAACGGGGCAGGATGGGGCATATTATGTGATGGGGCATATTATTGTGATGGGGGCTCATGGGGCATATTATTATGTGATGGGGCTGATGGGGCATATTATTATGTGATGGGGCTGATGGGGCATAATATTTAATAGGGCTGATGGGGCATATTATTATGTAATGGGGCTGATGGGGCATATTAATATGTGATGTGGGCAGGATGTGGCAGATTAATATGTGATGGGGACAAGGATGGGGCACATTACTGCTGGATGGGGCATATTACTGCATAGGGCCAAGGATGAGGCACATTAGTGCAGGATGGGGCATATTACTGCAAAGGAATAAGGGTGGGGCATATTAATGGCAAGTGGACAAGGATGAAACACATTACTGCAGGATGGGGCATATTACTTCAAGGGGAGAAGGCTAGGGCATTACTGCAGGATGGGGCATATTACTGCAAGGGGACAAGAATGTGGCATATTACTGCAGGTTGGGCATATTGCTGCAAGGGGACAAGGATAGGGCATTACAGCAGGATGGGGCATTACTACATGATAGGGGCAGGATGGGGACATTACCACAAGGGACAAGGATGGGACATTACCGAAGGGGACAAGGATGGGGCATACTACAAGGTGATAAGGATAAAGACATTACTACAAGAAGGGGGTCAGGATAGGAACATTACTGCCAGGAGAGGGTCAGGATGGAGCACAACTGCAAGGAGAGGGTCAGGATGGGGCCATAAATGCATGAAGATGGTCAGGATGGATCATATAGCTAGGAGAGGATCAGAATGGAGCACATAGCTAGAAGGAGAGGATCAGAATGGAGCACATAGCTAGAAGGAGAGGATTAGGATGGAGAACATAGTTAGAAGGAGAGGGTCAGGATGGAGCATGTAACTACAAGGAGAGGATCAGGATGGAGCACATAGCTACAAGGAGAGGATCAGGATGGAGCACATTACTACAAGGAGAGGGTCAGGATGGAGCACATAACTGCAAAGAGAGGGTCGGGATGGAGCACATTACTGCAAGGAGAGGGTCAGGATGGAGCACATTACTGCAAGGAGAGGGTCAGGATGGAGCACATTACTGCAAGGAGAGGGTCAGGATGGAGCACATTACTGCAAGGAAAGGGACCAGGATTTCAGCATGAAATCTGCTTGCATTCCATGATAAAAATCTATCTTCTATCTGTCTAATATTCTGCATTTTTTCCATACAGATCAATCCACTTGCTGTTTCTAGAAAGGGCAGTGGCAGCGGCTCAGCTTCAATGTGCAGTACACATGAGCTGTCTGACCACTGCCGAAGAGAAGAGAAGACTGCAAAGGTAAGTTTAAAATCAATTAATTGTTAAAATAATTGAATTGATCATCAATGTTTCAGGACTACAAGCACTGCACAGGGAAGAGAGAAGGCAACCGCTTGCTCTCCCCCCTGTGCAGCGCTTATGATTACCACTGCTTCAATTTAGGTTATATTATCGTGTTGGCACTTTGCCATAAATAATTTCGTTTTGGGTTGCGGTTTGGGCACTCGGCCTCAGAAAGGTTCGCCATCACTGGCATATAGGATAGGAGAGGGCAGAAGATGGAGGAGGCAGGAGCAGGGAGAGACAGGGGACCGCAGGATCCACACGGATCCTGCAGATCAGATGGCTATTTACCATCCGATTGCAGGGATCCGTATGGATCCGTGCCTGTCCGTGGGATCCCCCTTCAAAGTCGGATCCCACGGACAGGCACAAAAACGTTATGTGAAACCAGCCTAAGCAAAAGTTGTAAAGGGGAAACAAAAACAAAAGATAAAGTGGTATTCCCATCTTCAAGATTGGGGACGTAACCAGCTTAGGTGGTGGGAGTGACCCGGCGTTTCCTTTTGCAGCACTTGAGAAGGAATAAATATTACATTTTAAGTCCACGTGGTCATGGAGTTGTTTATAGTAGAAGCGGTGGTCTGGGGGTAAGACCTGTAGGCGGGGGGGGGCGAAACCCTCCCATAGCTTAGTTGATGAGCATGGCAGCGTTTCCTTCCATGCACTATAGTTATGCAAGAAAAGATTTCGTCCCCCTTTACCCCCACTCCACTTGGGGTCTTACTCCCATTCCTTCGCTTCTATTATAAACAGCTCCATGACCGCATGGACTTAAAAATTGATATTTCTTCAGGAAATGTCAGGTCATACCCACCACCTAAGCTGGTCATGCCCACTAATGTCTGGTCCCCGATACTGCAAGTATGGCGCTATATGAATATGTACTAGATGTAAGGGGCCGTTCACATCAGCGTTTTTGCTGATATGCGGCAGATACAGGAGATTTACCGCATCTGCCGGATCAGCTGTTTTTTTTCGCGCCCGGAAGTGCCGGTTCGTGGCAATACCACACTTGCCGCAAACCCCATAGAGAATGCATGGGGCTTGCCAGATACCGGGCGGCAAATGTTGTTTTCTGTCTGGATCTGCCGGATCCGAACAGAAATGCTAGTGTGAAAGGGGCCTTATAATATTAGCAAATTCGAGATGTAGTATACAATTTGATGTGATACACTTTATTGAAATAAAAGAAATGATAGTTTAGTTCTAATTAGCTATGTCCCTTAAGGCAGAGGTTCCCAACTCCAGGCCTCAAGGCCCACCAACAGTGCAGGTTTTCAGGATCTCCTTAGTATTGCACAGGGGTTGGAATCATTACCTGTGCAGATGATCACATTAACACCTGTGCAATACTAAGGAAATCCTGAAAACCTGCACTGTTGGCGGGCCTTGAGGCCTGGAGTTGGGGACCTCTGCCTTAAGGTACCTTCACACGCCGCAATCTCGCCTGGCAATCTTAAAGGCGATATGTCGCCACGGAGCAAAAAAAGCGTGATTTTGCCTTACAGTTGCGGCGTCTGAATTTTGCGGCGATAAATCGCCTCTCGCCCGATTCCTGAACAGTGCTCAGAAATCAGCCGAAACCATGAAGGCGATATTTCCGTGTTGTGGCGTGTGAACGGGCAATAGTGATGGAAACAGCGTTGCCTAGGATTTACCGTAGGCATGCCTCAACCGTTCTGTAGTCTACGCCCCGTCTGCGATGATTGGTGTTGGCTACTGTGTTCCCATTGGTTGACAGTTGACAGGGCGCCATATTTGAAGAGCTGTCCGTTCAGCAACACACACATCTTCAATGGCGTCATGTATTAGCCAGCCTTCCAGAGCAGGCTGACCAATCGTAACGCTGTTGCGTTGTCCAATGAGCGCATATGGGGCGCGGTGTAAACCACTGTGGCACGCCTATGTCCTCGCCGTGCTGAACATGTACACCCACATTGCCTTTGGAATTGCGGGGTGTGAAGTGGCGATGGAATGAGGCAAGATTGTTTACGCTGTAGGTGAGGCGATTTCCGGAGCGACACATCGCCTTACTTTCAGGGCGAGATTGCGGTGTGTAATGCCACCATCGACGATCTGAGGCGACCATGAAAAACGGGCAAGCACACGTTAGATCGCCTCATATCGCCAGGCGAGATTGCGGCGTGTGAAGGTACCCTTAGGCTATGTTCGCACAGTGTGTTTTGCTGCAGCAAAACCTGATGTTTTGATTGTAAACAACAGATTTTTGCCAGGAGAAACCTGTGTTTTTGCACTACCTCATTGCTTTCTATGAAAAAATACAGCAAAGCTTCTGAAAAAAAATGACATGCTCGAAAACGCAGTAAAACCTGTGCAGGTGTTAATTTCTGCAAAGAAATAAAACCAATATGTGTGGACAGCTAATCCCAGAATCACATAGGTTTTCTGGGAATCATAAATGCAGGATTAGGCAATTTATGCAACTCAATTCTAGATTGAAACGCATGAACTCTAAAGATACTGAAATAATTGTTAAAAGAATGAGAGTTGGAAGTGTCCCTACTCCAATCTAACAAAGAGGAAATCCATAAAGAAATCCTAAAATTAAGACTGCAGCTTAAAACATTGCTGACCTCCGACTATGACAAAATTATAAGAGTTTCCAAAGCTAACTTTTACTACTGCATGAATAAGCAAACCAAACTCTTTGCCAAACGGATAAAAACACATAGACTTAAAACAAGGATAATACAAATTAAAGATAACCATGATACTGTCCAAAAAAATCCTAAAAACATCTCGGACATTTTCGCAAACTTCTATAGGAAACTATATAACCTCAAACTAGAAAAACAGGAACCCCTCCCTGAAATGCAAGACATAAACAAATTTCTAGACTCCATCCAGCCTCCTTCTATCTCAGAAGAAGAACTAAAATTTCTAAACTCTCCCTTTACGGATTCTGAAATTTTAGAAACCATCAAAACATTAAAAACAAGGTAAATCCCCGAGTCCCGATGGATTCCAGAATGAATATTATTTAACATTCCAATCCTCTCTCGCACCTTACTTAACAAAATTGGCGAATTCTCTCACTATCAATAAAGGTGCTCTCCCGGCAGAAATGCAGGAAGCTCTAATCTCGGTTATTTACAAAAATAAAGGAGATAGGGATAATGTTACCAACTACTGGCCAATATCACTCCTTAACTCAGACTTTAAAATTATTACCAAAACAATTAATAACCGATTACAGAAAGTTACCCCCAACTTATTACAGGGAGATCAGGTGGGGTTTGTACCGGGCAGAAATACTACTGATGCTACGAGGCGAGCTCTTAATTTGATTTCTTGTATAGAGGAAACGAAGATACCAGCACTAGTAGTGGCTGTTGATGCCGAAAAGGCATTTGATAGAGTGCATTGGAATTACCTTTTCCAAACACTACACAAATTTGGTCTTCAGGGAGGAATCCTAAATGCAATTGAATCACTATATTCCCAACCTTTGGCCAAAATATTAACTAATAACACTTTATCTGATAAATTTACCATTTCTAACGGAACTAGGCAGGGCTGCCCTCTTTCTCCCACCCTTTTTGATTTATTTATAGAGCCATTGGCTGAAATGATACGTATGAATCCTTTTATAAAAGGGATCCCCCTCAAACATAGGCAATTTAAAATCTCGCTGTTTGCTGATGATATCCTCCTGACAATAACGGACCCTTTAGTTTCAATGCGACATCTCCTAGACACCATACGAAATTTTTCCAGAGTTTCTCATTATAAAATCAACCTTGCAAAGACACAAATCTTACCTCTTAATATTGACCAACCAACACTGGAGATTCTTAAGTTGGAGTTTCCCTTATCCTGGGAACACAACACTCTCGACTACTTAGGGATTAAGATTTCCAAACCACTCTCAAATATCATAGACATTAATTACGCAGAAATTTATAAAACCATACAAATAGACCTTCTCCACATGAAAAAAATTGAAATGTCTTGGTTAGGGAAAATTAACGCTTATAAGATGTGTATTCTCCCAAAACCTCTCTACTTATTTAGATCTATTCCCCTCAAAATTCCTTGTAAATGGCTGCAAAAACTCCAGATGCAGATCTCCAAGTTTGTCTGGAATGACGGTAAGCCTACAGTTGCCAAGACTACACTAATGAAAGGGAGAACTAGAGGTGGACTAGCCCTTCCAAATTTATATGCTTACCATCATGCTATCTTGATCAAAAATAGTCGTAACTGGTGGAGGGAACATGACCGACCTAATTCGTTAGAACTTGAAGAACCCAAAAACATGAGGAATAAAATGGGCCTAGTGGTTATAGCTCATCTCTGTGATAAAAAGAGACCACTTCCTAAAAATCCAATCACTAAAACCATAATCCAATCCTGGAAATTGCTACTCAATTATTCAAGTAAAACGCATAAATATTTCTCCCCGTCCTGGATACCCATTGAAGTATTTGAAGTGATTGCCCCCAAAATTGAACTAGGGTTATGGAAATTAAAGGGAATTAGTTATATATCTGATATTGTAGACGGTAATAATTTACTCCTCCCATTCCATGCAATCAGAAACAAATTTGATTTGGATCCCTCAGAAATTAGCAAGTGGACTAAATTAGGAAAACTGGTTCAGACTCATGATCTTAAATTCTCTCTGCCACAAAACCTAGTTCAAATGGTTCAATACTTCCAAAGCGACGTGTTCTGGAAAACTAATACTATTTACCAATCCTTTAACTTAGATATTATTACTCAAAAAACAACAAACTTGGTGGCATGGGAGAAGGAACTTGCCCTAGATATTAGTCTGGACCAAATACAACATATTTTTGATAACATATATTCTGCTGTTCCCTGTTACTCGTTAATTGAAACCCATTACAAAATCTTTACCAGATGGTATTTAATCCCATATAGACTACACCTTATTCATGGCCAAAATTCCCCATTGTGTTGGAGAAATTGTATGGAGGTTGGTTCTTTATCACATATATTTTGGCACTGCAAATCCCTCAGACCATATTGGGAAAAAATAAGCCTTCTAATAAATGATGTTACAGGATTTCAGATTCAACTCATGGAGGAATTAGTGCTTTTACTTATTGGAATTGACCTAATTCCCAAACTTCATAGACCAATTGTGTCCCATATTGTATTAACTGCAAAAAACAACATAGCTACTAAGTGGAGAGACCCTCTTCCTCCGAGCTTTGAGGATACTATTGATAAAATAGGATCCCATAATGTCTATGAATATGCTTACTCACTTAGGCATAACCTTTTAAGAAAATATAAAAAGAAATGGCGTTATTGGAATGCCTTTATGCCCTCTCCACATATTCCCAGAGACATGGACAACGTATACTAACTGCTCAGATACATTAAGTCCACCCTGCTTGAGACTCACTTGGATCTTAGGTCACTTATGTTTATGGCTTTATTGACTACCCCACTTAAGGATAGCGCGTTACATGATATGTACATAGTTCATTTGTTAATGTATATTTGACGGAGTAATTCTGTTATGAACAATTCGTTCTATCTGTAATTGTTAATATTATCTTCTTATTCCTGACATTGTAATTAATGTTTCTAATTGTACATGTTATTGTATTATTATTATCGAGTTGTATACTCTATTCTTTAATTGATACGCTTAGTAATGTACTCGTGAGCTACCTGTTTTGTACAGTAAAATCAATAAAAATCATTTGAAAACATAAATGCAGGATTAGATTAGTATATAACCACGGTCAAAAGGCAGTACAAACACGCCCTGTGTGAATATAGTCTTACCTCATGTGCAGGACATTGCAGCTTATGTATCCATGGTTACGTCCACTCATTTAGTGACAGTTGCTCATGGTCGTAACCATGGATACCTAAAGCTGTAAGGCAAGCAATACAGTGACTATTCTACATTTCTAATTGGAGATATTTGCTAATATTATTATTACACCTACCACATATTGGGATAGAATCTTTGAGATGGGAATACCACGTTTACAGAAAGACAATTTAAAAAGTGGCACAAAACAGAGAGAATACGACACAACTACTAAAGCCACTAAACTAGGACAAGTTACTCCAGAATACTGGAGAAACAACAATTATGAACCTCGACCATTCACAATACAGGTAATTCCATGTATTCAGCCAGCACTCCTGATAACTCCTAGATGACTTTCAGCAATAACACATCACACTTACCAGATCCTTGTATTCATTGTGAATCTCTGTGTATGACAGCTTATTCTCCTCTTCATCATCAAACACTGCGATCAGAGAAAAAAACAAGGAAGGTGTCATCATAGAAAACACATAAGGTATAAAACAAAGTACATAAACATGTAATCACGGTCACAAACAGATCGGATTAACATACTAACGGGACCATATAGTCAGAAATTTACATTATTTCTATTATGATTTATTACCAGCATATTCTTAACGTATTTTACTTTTTTGTGCAACTATCAACAGAAAAAGAATCATTTTCCCCCCTGGCCACCAGAACAGTCCCAAAAAGCTGACACTTCTGGCTCTCTGGAAGCTCACGATGCTCTACGGCTTTTATATCAGACCTGTCACTACAATACAAAATACATACGTTTAAATAGATCTCTTGGACCTGAAGAGGCTGGTGTACAACATTATAATCATATACGTCAGAATGGCTGTGGTACCCAATTATAAAGTTTTCCAGTCTGATATTAAGATGAACATTTTATTAATCCAGCTAGAGATGGACTCGGAGTGCTCATTTGAAGAAAGCATTACATAAAACCATTCTGAAATTGATCTTCAATGTAAGTACACCAGCCTGAAAAGCTGAAAAGTGCAAATGAAAAGTTACTTTCTGATAAAGCCTCATTCACACTGTAAAGGTACCATTACACGCCGCCATATGGCTTCCATATCACTGGCGATTTGACGTGAGCGCACACGTTTTGGGCATTTTTTTCACATCACTGTGGAGCTGTCACACGTAGCTATCTAGCATGTGATCTTCGGCGATCCTGCGTTCCGGAAATCGCGTGCAGGAGACAGGAAGCAATCTTCCCTTCACACATCGCCGCGTCACACGCCACAATCGTAGCAGTGATGTGGGCATATTGTTTCGATAGGGGCGTGCTAGAGTGGGTTTCACTGCGCCCCTAGCACTGCGATTGGTGGACGGAACTGCGTTCCCATTGGTCAGCCTTGCGTGAACGCACGGGTCATCAAATAAGTCTCCTCGGACACGGCCAGCCAATCGGAACGCAGTATCACCCACCAATCGCCGCAGATTCGGTGCGAAAAAAAAACATATCCAAGCACGCCTACGGGATTGATTTCAGGATCGCTGTGTACGTTGCTAACGCCCTGTCACATGGCACAATCCGCTGAAATCACCTGGTGGATATTGCCTGATTCACTGCAGTGCAGGGCAATCAGGCGACGCTCCACCAGCGTTTTCTCACCACAGAATCGCCCAGTCACACGCCACTACACACATGCGATGTGGTTTCCTCATCGACGAATTCGGGAATTGCCAGCGATCTCGCCGACGATATGACGGCGTGTGATGGTACCTTAACAGATATTTGGAAAAATGATTGCCCAGAGAAGAAAAGATGAGCGCTGCCAGGATTCCTGTGTCCTGCCAGCAGCAAAGAATCCTGAGAATAGAGAAGTATGGATTATTATTATTATAGCGCCATTTATTCCATGGCACGGTACATGTTAAAAAGGGGTATACATAGACAAGTACAATAATTATCAACAATACAAAGCACAGACAGGTACAGGAGGAGAGAAGGCCCAGCCCGGGTAGTAGAGGAGATATTGAGAGGATTAGAGGTCATGTGTAGGTAGGTACTGGGAGACCATGTCACAGATGTATGGAGGGGACAGGTTGTAGATGGCTTTGTATGTCATGATTAGGGTTTTGAATTGGAGCCTTTGGGCAATGGGGAGCCAGAGAAGAGCTTGGCAGAGAGGAGAGGCTGGGGAATAGCAAGGAGACAGGTGGATTAGTCAGGCAACAGAGTTTAGGATAGATTGAAGGGGTTCGAAAGTGTTAGAACGGATGCCAGAGAGCAGGAGGTTGCAGTAGTCATGGCGAGAGATGATGAGGGCATGCACTATGTGTTAGCAGATTCTTGGTTAAGGAATGAACGGATGCGAGAAATATATTTGTCGAATCTTCAAATTCACCTGTTCACCTGTTTTTTTTCCTAACCTCTCTGTTCCTCAACACATTTTCAGATCTCTGCTTCTTGCGCTGAATTAATAAAAGCGCATGGAGGGTAACCCTTCCAGGTTTCACCAAGGGCAGAAGTCCTGGTCTAGCGTGAAAGGTCTGGGATCAGAAGACACAGCGAGATCGGGAAAAATGATGGTGAGGAGTGAAGGGGTCAGAGAGGTGAGTGATGGAGTATATGGATTTGTTTGTTTTAACCTTTTGGTGGCTCTTTACAGTTTAGAAAAATGACGCCTGTTGAATCCACGAGGAGACACAATTACAAAAAAAACAAAAATATCTCTACCTGAGATCATTCATGTGTAGGGGCTTTTCCTTCAAGGGAGTGGGCTCACTAAAAATGTGGCCTAAGGTCACACTGGCTTCAAAAAGCATGGGATCTAAACATCATCCAAGGCCAACTTCTCTCAATAATGCAGGAGCACTTGGGTGATGAACAATGTTTTTAGACAATGATGGAGATCATGTCACAAAGAAAAGTGATAACTTGGCTCAGTGAACAAAACACTGTATTAATATTTATATAGCGCTATTAATTCCATAGCACTTTACATACATCAGTAATGCTGTCCCCATTGAGGCTCACAATCTAAACATCCCATCAGTATGTCTTTATAATGTGGGAGGAAACCCACGCAAACATGGGGAGAATATACAAACTGCTTGTAGATGCTGTCCTTGATGGGAAAAGAACCCAGGACCTCAGCGCTGCAATGCTGCAGTGCTAACCACTGAGCCAACGTGATCAACAACAAGGCATCTGATAATTGGTATGTGTTTAATCACAGATCTCTGAGTGAGGCCTAAAATGGACAACTGGGAGTTATAAGTTGGGGGTGTGACCTTCACATTCTGTCCAATCACTGCTGACAATGTAGAACAGTATTGTGTATTGGAGTCAGCTATACCCAGGGCCCCACTCATTCTAGCGGGGGCACCATGTTTGGCTCCTATCCCTTTGGGATCTGGGCAAAGAGTGCATTATACCCAATGAGGCATCACATGACGCCCATATCTCCTCTATTATCCACCTGACATGCTGTAGCTGCTCTTTACTTGGCCATAGAACTCGATCCCATTTGAGTATAAAATGGACGACTGCTAAGAAAGAAGAAAAATCCCTTTGCACTCGCACCAATGTTATTTAATGAGTCATTGCGGATATGTGAGGTTTTTCCTCCTCAGCTATATTGAACCTGATGAAAAAAATTGCAGCATGCTGCGTATGGTCACGTATTTTGGACAAAACTCACCAATGCAAGTCTATGGATACAAGAGAAAAAACAGACGGCAGATGGACCATCCCAATGCAGTCCAATTTTTATAGATACATTCCCATTCTGTGCAAAGAACATTGTAAATGATTGTAGAAGAACAGCTGCAGAGACAATAAATGCACACTCGCATAGCACTCACATGACATATGGAAAACCCAATGGATTTCACTCATCCAATTTTCCTGGATCTGTCAGTAGCTTTTTGTGTAATCTGAGAGCAGCAAATTGTTGGACCCGGATTACAGGGATTTGTCATTTAGGCTGGCTTCACACCACGTTTTTTGGGATCCTGTTCTGTCCATTTTAAAAAGGATAGAACAGGATCGGTTTTAGCCTCCTATGTAGTCCTATGGTTCCGGATTGGTCATAAATGGCCATCCGATTCTGCCAGTTCAGTCCTGGATTTGTTTCTGTCCTGTTTGTTCCCGGACCCAAATTCGGAGACTGCTCCAATTTGGGTTACGGTGAAAAAAACCAGACCAAACCGGACAGAAATGAATCCGGAGCGATCTGGCACACATACCAAGGGAGTCTATGGGCGCCAGATACAGGAAAAACAGGGATTTTTGTGTACTCACCGTAAAATCCTTTTCTCCTAGTTCATCAATGGGGGACACAGGACCATGAGAGTATGCTTTAAGGCCATTAGCAGGCGACACTAAGTAAAGATTAAAGTTAAGCCCTCCCTCCTGCAGTATACATCCGTACATAGGTGTAGATCTTCAGTTTAGTACTAGAGCAGTAGGAGAGCACATAGAGTTATAAGATACAAATGGCATAAGGTAAGATACTGGACAGGCTATGTACGAATAACTTATGACAATGTACTGTGCAGCTATAGAAGAATTTGAGGGTGGGTGCTGTGTTCCCCAATGATGAGCTAGGAGAAAAGGATTTTACGGTGAGTATACAAAAATCCCTGTTTCTCCTTCGCATCATTGGGGGTCACAGGACCATGGGACGTCCTAAAGCAGTCATTGGGTGGGAATTATCTTAATAGTGGTCGAGCATCATGAACCAGCTGCTTAGAGATGCGCGACCGCTGCCTGCAAGATTTTTCTGCCTAGGCTTGCATCTGCAGAGGCCTGGGTGTGAACGTTGTAGTGTTTGGTGAAGGTATGTAAGCTGGAGCAGGTTGAGGCCTTGCAGACCTGGGTTGCCAAGGCTTGGTGGCGAATGGCGCCCACTGATCGAGTTGAGTGCGCTTTGATTCCTTCTGGAATTGGCATTCCCTTGATGCGGTAGGACTCTTGGATTGCGTAGCGGATCCATCTTGCCAATGTGGACTTAGACGCAGCCATCCCTTTTCTAGGACCCTCAGGGATGACGAACAGCGTTTCTGTTTTGCGGAATGGGGCTGTTCGTGAGATGTAGTGTCTGAGGGCCCTTACCAAGTCTAGGGTATGGAGCTGCTTTTCGACAGGATGTACTGGAGTTGGGCAGAGGGACGGGAGGACGATGTCTTTGTTAAGGTGGAAGTGGGATACCACATTGGGCAAAAAGGATGGAAGAAGGCCGGAGGACTACCCTATTCCTTGTGGAAGGATAGGTAGGGGGGCCGACAGGATAGAGCGGCCAGCTCAGACATGCGCCTGATTGACGTGATTGAAACTAAGAAGGTGACCTTACACGAGAGATGGGATTGTGGTATTTCTTTCAGAGGTTCGAAGGGGGGCTCTTGGACAGCGCCAGGGACTAGGTTTAGGTCCCAGGCAGCCACGGGTGTCCTGTAGGGAGGCTGTGTGTGGGAAACTGCTTGGATGAATGTTTTGACTTGCGATTTGGACGCAATCCTGCTTAGGAGAAGGACACTTAAGGCTGAGATCTGGCCTTTGATGGAGTTCGGAGCTAGGCCAGAGTCAAGGCCATTCTGAAAGAACCCTAGGATCGTGGGGATGGAGAAGAGGAGTAATTTACATTTATGGTGCTCGCAATACTGGAAAAAGGCTTTCCATGTGCGGTGGTAGATGCGTGAGGATGTTAGTTTTTTGGGCATTGACCATGGTGGTTATGACCTCTGGTGTAAACCCTGCTTGGGTCAGGATCCAGGATTCAATCGCCACACCGTTAAAGACAGGGCTCCTGAATTCTGGTGGTAGAAGGAACCCTGGGATAGGAGATTCAGTCGGTTTGGGAGTGGCCAGGGCGTGTCGGCGAGGAGCTGTACGAGCTCTGCATACCATGCTCGTCGTGGCCAGTCTGGGGCGATGAGAACCACTTGAGCGCTTTCCGACTTGATCTTTCTGATTACTCGAGGGATTAACGAAAGTGGGGAAAGTTGTACGGTAGTTGGAATTGGTGCCAAGGGAGGACCAGGGAGTCCACTTCTAGGGCAAGCGGGTCCCGGGATCAGGCTACAAAAGCCGAGACTTTTGCGTTCATTCTTGACGCCATGAGGTCCTCGTCTGGAGTTCCTCAGCGATGACAGATTTGTAAAACGACTTCCGGATGTAGGGACCATTCTCCTGAGGACAGTCCCTGCCGGCTTAGGAAGTCCACTGCCCAGTTGTCCACCCCCAGGATGTGGACTGCTGATATGGTTGATTGGGTGTTTTCAGCCCAATGTTTGATGCGTTTCACTTCATGCATTGCAGATTTGCTGCGTGTGCCGCCCTGATGATTGATGTACACCACCGCTTGGCGTTGTCTGATTGGATGCGGATGGGGTGGCTGGCCAGTTGATGGGAGTGTTGGAGTGCTAAGCGAATTGCTCGCAGCTCTGGGATGTTGAATGGGAGGAGTGACCCTGGGGTGTCCAGCGGCTATGAGCCGTGTGCTGACGATAGACGGCTCCCCAGCCAAGTAGGCTGCATCTGTGGTTACAACCAGCCACTAGATTGTGAGGAAAGATTTTCCTTGTGAGAGTGATGATGTCTGTGTTCACCATTTGAGTGCTTTTTTGACTTGGGCGGGTAGGCTTGCGGTCTAGGCTGAAGGGATTTTGACCCAGGCTGAGAGGAGGGAGAGCTGTAGGGGTCGGAAATGTAGTTGGGCGAAGGGGACTGCTTCCATTGCGGCCACCATCTTTCCTAGGATTCCCATACTGAAGTGGATGGACTGGGGAGCTGTTGGCCCCGCGGGAAGGCCGACCTGCGTTTCCGTTAGCAGTTGAGGTGGGCCACCTCGGTGTTCCATGGTGGGCTTGAGAGCATGAATGTGACTGTGGGTGGCGAAAGGGCCGCTTGAACCTTTGTTGGGGGAGAAACTTGCTTTCCCCCCCGTGGTTTCGGAGATGAGCTAGTCGAGCTTCACGCCGAATAGGCGACCTCCTTGGTAGGATAGGTTTATGAGGGATCTCTTTGATGTTGAGTCGTCGTGCCAGCCCTTGAGTCAGCGGGTTCGACACATGGAAATGGTGTTTGCTGCTGCCAGTGCGGAGCAGTTGGCTGTGTCTATGGACGTGAGCAGGAAGTACTGCTGTGCTTTTGTGAGCAGTTTGAGCAGGTCGCCCGTGTCCTGGTCGGGGTCATGCAGCGTTTCATGTAAGGAGTGGATCCAGGATACCGCTGCTATGGCTGCCCATTTGGTAGCCTTCTCTGCTCACCGGCTGGTATCCAAGGTACACAGCAGGTAACTAGGGTCCCTAGTTACCCGCTGTGTACCTTGGATACCAGCCGGTGAGCGGAGAAGGCTGGTAACCAAGGTATACATCGGGTATCTAGGCAGCGCGCGCTGCCTAGTTACCCGCAGTTTACCTTGGAGACCAGCCTGCTCCCGTACCGCAGCCTGGCAGCGGGAGCAAGACATCGTGGAAACAATATTTAAATCGTTTCCACGATGTCGCTGGTAAATTGATCGCTGGTGAGTCTGCCTGTGTGACAGCTCACCAGCGATCTGAAGATATTGTTAGCGATCGCGTGCACACGCGATCGCTAACAATATCGTTCAGTGAATTGATGCGTGTGACGGCACCTTGAGACATTGATAGAATCAGGGTCTCTGCCCCATCTCATGGGGCTATCCGACTACATAGCAAAAACCTGCTGACCGATTCCTTTAAAGCTCCTGCGATCTAGTAGGAGGCCGTGAGGATCCAAAAGTGGTTTGTTAACGCTTAATACAGCTTCTGCATTTTCCGTTGCTGTGCACCAAGTCCATTTTTCAGTGTTTTTCTCCAGACACCCCATTCTAATCTTGAAAGTATGTTGCAAACATGCATGGTTGTTCACACAGAGCGTTTTTGGTTGCGTTTGTCCCCAAAATGCTTGGTTACTTAGATGTGCTAAACTGATTTCTGGTTACAGACTCACTCTCTACCTGGAAGTGAGAGGAAGACAGAAAATAAAGTAGCAAAAAACGCACTGTAATGCGAAAAAAATGTATTGCGTACTTTGGTGCGTTTTTCTGCCACATGATGGAGATTTGGTGCAGAAAATGACAGCACCAAAACTGTACTGAGGGCAAAAGGCCTAAAACTATATACCGTATATACTCGTGTATAAGCCGACCCGTGTATAAGCCGACCCCCTACTTTTGCCCCAAAAATCTGGAAAAACCTATTGACTCGTGTATAAGCCGAGGGTGGACCCCAGCACAGGTATACAGCCCCCAGCAGTGTGGTATACAGGCCCCCCCAGTGGTATACAGGCCTCCCCAGTGGTAGTATACAGCAGCCCCAGTGGTAGTATATAGCATCCCCAGCAGCCCCAGTGGTACTATATAGCATCCCCAGTGGTAGTATATAGCATCCCCAGCAGCCCCAGTGGTAGTATATAGCATCCCCAGCAGCCCCAGTGGTAGTATATAGCATCCCCAGCAGCCCCAGTGGTAGTATATAGCATCCCCAGCAGCCCCAGTGGTAGTATATAGCATCCCCAGCAGCCCCAGTGGTAGTATATAGCAGCCCAGCAGCCCCAGTGTAGTATACAGCAGCCCCAGTGGTAGTATACAGCAGCCCCAGTGGTAGTATATAGCATCCCCAGCAGCCCCAGTGGTAGTATATAGGAGCCCCAGCAGCCCCAGTGGTAGTATACAGGAGCCCTAGTGGTAGTATACAGGAGCCCAAGCAGCCCCAGTGGTAGTATACATCAGCCCCAGATGTATATACAGCCCCAGAGGTAGTATACAGCCCCAGTGGTAGTATACATCAGCCCCAGAGGTATATGCAGCCCCAGTGGTAGTATACAGGAGCCCAAGCAGCCCAGTGGTAGTATACATCAGCCCCAGATGTATATACAGTCCCAGTGGTAGTATACAGCCCCAGTGGTAGTATACATCAGCCCCAGTGGTAGTATACAGGAGCCCAAGCAGCCCCAGTGGTAGTATACATCAGCCCCAGATGTATATACAGCCCCAGTGGTAGTATATACAGCCCCAGTGGTAGTATACATCAGCCCCAGAGGTATATGCAGCCCCAGTGGTAGTATACAGCCCCAGTGGTACTATCCAGCAGCCCCAGAGGTATATACAGCCCCAGTATTAATAAACAGCCCCCCCCTCCTTATCATGGCCCCCCAGGCTGCGGCAGCTGTCAAAATAACAAACAGTTTATACATCACCTTCCGACGCAGCTTCTCCGCTCCTCCGGTCCTCCGCTCGCCGGCTGCTTCTTCTTTCTTGTTGTGCCGACTTCTGTGACCGCGCGCAGGAAATGACGTCATCTCCTGCGCCCGGTCACATGACACCGGCACAAGAAGAAAGAAGAAGCCGGCGAGCGGAGGACCGGAGGAGCGGAGAAGCTGCGTCGGAAGGTGATGTATAAAATGTTTGTTATTTTGACAGCTGCCGCAGCCTGGGGGGCCATGATAAGGAGGGGGGGGGCTGTTTATTAATACTGGGGGACCCATATTAAGGAGGGGGGCTGTGCAGTGCAATATGCATGGCATCCCCCCGCCGTTGATGGACGGGGGATGCCGTGCATATTCATTGCACTAATGAGGCGGCCCCACGTGACCGCCTGCGGTCACCGCGGCCCCCTCCTGCCTCCTCCAGCTCCCGGTCACAGCCCCCCCCACAGCATTACCGTATAGACCCGTGTATAAGCCGAGGGGGGGACTTTTCAGCCCAATTTGTGGGCTGAAAAACTCGGCTTATACACGAGTATATACGGTAAATCACATATTAATTAATATTTATCCAAGATCAGCAACGAAAAATGTCATTTCTCCAACATAAAGCAAAGTCTCAAGGTACCGTTACATGTTGCAACATCGCTGCGATATCGCCTGCAATTTCACGGGAGCCGCCACGTTTTTGGCACTTTTCCAAGATCACTTAGGAGAGGTTACACGTACCAATCGCACTTGCAACCTCCGACGATCTGGTGTCCCGGAAGTCGCCTGACAAATTGCAGATCGAAGTTGACGATTGCAGTTGCGCCGTCACACAGCACAACCACATCAGCAATGTGGGTGTACTGTTTGACACAGCCTAGGACATAGGCGTACCTGAGTTTGTTTAACTGCGCCCAGACCACTCCGATTGGACAGTGAAACAGCGTTACCATCGGTCAGCTATCTCAGACAACATGGTGCCGATATGAATGCAATTGCCCATTCTACCATCTTGCTACTCATGTCATTTGTCATGTGAAGCAGCTCCAGCAAGACACTGCGGCGTCGCCATACTGGCAGACACGAACACTAGTGTAGTGCAGTTTGCTGCAAATATGTTTGGACACTGTGTACGTCTTCGGTTCAAGTAGGTAAGCTACACAGAAGTATGTACATGTGTATGCACATTACGTTGCATGTATGAACTACAGTTGTGGCCAAAAGTATTGACAACCCTGCAATTCTGTCAGATAATACTCGTTTTCTTCCTGAAAATTATTGCAATCACAAATTCTTTGGTATTATTATCTTCATTTAATTTGTCTTCAATGAAAAAACACAAAATAGAATTGTCCTAAAGCCAAATTGGATATAATTCCACACCAAACATAAAAAGGGGGTGGACAAAAGTATTGGCACTGTTAGAAAAATCATGTGATGCTTCTCTAATTTGTGTAATTAACTGCACCTGTAACTTACCTGTGGCACCTAACAGGTGTTGGCAATAACTAAATCACACTTGCAGCCAGTTGACATGGATTAAAGTTGACTCAACCTCTGTCCTGTGTCCTTGTGTGTACCACATTGAGCATGGAGAAAAGAAAGACCAAAGAACTGTCTGAGGACTTGAGAAACCAAATTGTGAGGAAGCATGAGCAATCTCAAGGTTCACATCTCCAAAGACCTGAATGTTCCTGTGTCTACCGTGCGCAGTGTCATCAAGAAGTTTAAAGCCCATGACACTGTGGCTAACCTCCCTACATGTGGACGGAAAAGAAAAATTGACGAGAAATTTCAACGCAAGACTGTGCGGATGGTGGATAAAGAACCTCGACTAACATCCAAACAAGTTTAAGCTGCCCTGCAGTCCAAGGGTACAACAGTGTCAACCCGTACTATCCGTCGGCGTCTGAATGAAAAGGGACTGTATGGTAGGAGACCCAGGGAGACCCCACTTCTCACCCCGAGACATAAAAAAGCCAGGCTGGAGTTTGCCAAAACTCACCTGAGAAAGCCTAAAACGTTTTAGGAGAATGTTCTCTGGTCAGATGAGACAAAAGTAGAGATTTTTGGGCAAAGGCATCAACATAGAGTTTACAGGAGAAAAAAAGAGGCATTCAAAGAAAAAAACACGGTCCCTACAGTCAAACATGGTGGAGGTTCCCTGATGTTTTGGGGTTGCTTTGCTGCCTCTG
This sequence comes from Allobates femoralis, assembly GCA_033576535.1. Classification (NCBI taxonomy): domain Eukaryota; kingdom Metazoa; phylum Chordata; class Amphibia; order Anura; family Aromobatidae; genus Allobates; species Allobates femoralis. The sequence goes on along the minus strand of JARQOC010000001.1, from coordinate 523,270,211 downwards.
GCACTGGACTGCTTGACCGTATGCATGGTATTATGAAGTCTGAAGACTACCAACAAATTTTGCAGCATAATGTAGAGCCCAGTGTGAGAAAGCTGGGTCTCCCTCAGAGGTCATGGGTGTTCCAGCAGGACAATGACCCAAAACACACTTTAAAAAGCACTAGAAAATGGTTTGAGAGAAAGCACTGGAGACTTCTAAGGTGGCCAGCAATGAGTCCAGACCTGATTCCCATAGAACACCTGTGGAGAGATCTAAAAATGGCAGTTTGGAGAAGGCACCCTTCAAATATCAGGGACCTGGAGCAGTGTGCCAAAGAAGAATGGTCTAAAATTCTAGCAGAGCATTGTAAGAAACTCATTGATGGTTACCGGAAGCGGTTGATCGCAGTTATTTTGGCTAAACGTGTGCATCCAAGTATTAGGCTGAGGGTGCCTATACTTTTGTCTGGCCCATTTTTGGAGTTCTGTGTGAAATTATCAATGTTTTGCTTTTTGCTTCATTCTCTTTTGTGTTTTTTCATTGAAGACAAATGAAATGAAGATAATAATACCAAAGAATTTGTGATTGCAATCATTTTCAGGCAGAAACTGAGTATTATCTGACAGAATTGCAGGGGTGTCAATACTTTTGGCCACAACTGTATGTGTGTGCATACATGTATGCATGTGTTTACAGATATGTACATATGTGTAAATCGAACACAATGCAAGTGTCCATGTTTGTGCACACATACCCATGTCTACATGCAGCTACCTGGACAGGGAAACCCACAGACAGCATACAGTGCGCAGCCAACCTCTACACCTGTGTACTGTACATGTGCACACAATGGTGCACGGACCCTTAAATAACATTTTAGTGTCAGACCTCTGAGCACAGCCTAATGCTATGTGATACTGTCCTCAGGTAGAAATTAAATACTCACACATGTTTGTCTGATCAGAAATAATATATTATTTTGGTGGAGTTGCAGCGAGATCCAGCGGTTCTGGTCTGTTCGGCATGTACACACAAATTACAGGTAAAAGGATTAAATGTTGTCCTGAAGTAGCTTTACTTTCCATTTTTCCAGGTCTTATTGGACTTAATAAAAGGGAATCCTTCGTTTCTGTGTCTCAGCCGCCCGTGCTCTAATTCCGAGATTCTGGAGAACTCCTCAGGTACCTACAATGGTTCAAAGAGATGATGGATCTGTTCCGGATGGAGGAGCTGGCGGCTGACGCTTCAAGTTCTCGTGACAAATTTTCGGTGATCTGGACTGAATGGATCCTCTTCCAAGACTCAAGTGAATTTGTGAGAACTTTCACTGAGGTAGAGTCAGTGGTGCGATAAATAGTCGGCACGGGGTCGAGGTATGCCCTATCCCATAGTCCCCTCCACTTTTTAGACCAACTCTCTTCTTACTCTGACCCCGAATAACTTAATTCTGTCCTTACTTTCCCCTCTAATATCTCTATCTAATTTTCCTTCCTTTTCTTTATGTATACTCTGTTATTCAATAGTCTCAGTTTTGAGTATTAGTTTTTTCCAGTTTGTTCTTTTAAGCTAACCCAGTACAACTGACGGGAGCAATGAACCTGTTTTCTTGGAAAACCTCGCTAAAGGAGAACATACTCCAGATGGACCGGATTTTATGTCAGTCCTACGAGGCCTAATTCTCACTGGTACACTAAAAGCAGTACAGATTTAATAAGTATTACTCTTATAGATACCAGTTTGTTCTTGACCGAACTGACATAGGGGAGTTTGCTACTATAATATACCTAAAGGGACAATTAATCCCCTTCTATACGGTAATCCCCTTGTCTAAAACAGAGGTCCATTAACCCCTATCTGTGGTATATGAACACGGGAACAGATCACCTTACATCTAGAGAAGATACATAAATCTGGGAATGTATACCGAATAAAGAGAATTTTGTTTACGTACCGTAAATTCTTTTTTCTTTAATCATCAATGGGAGACCCAGACAATGGGGTTTAGGGCACTGCCCTCCGGAGGTCACACTAGGTACTACAAGTTTGTAGACACCGCCTCCTCCGCTTATAAACCCCTACCGCAGGGAACATCCTCAGTTTGGTCCATAAGCTGCGAGGAGACAAATAAACCACACCCGAAACATCGGGAAGAAAAAAACGTGTACAAACGGCTCAACAACCCGGATAACACTGTCCCAACAGGGAACAGATCAAATGCAAAACATGCAACGGAACAACTGGGTGGGTGCTGGGTCTCCCATTGATGATTCAAGAAAAAAGAATTTACGGTACGTAAACAAAATTCTCTTTTTTCTGGTCATCATAATGGGAGACCCAGACAATGGGGATGTCCTAAAGCAATACCCCAGGGCGGGAAGAGTTCCTCAAAGACGGATAACACATGGTCCCCCTCAAAGGTGGGCAACCGCCGCCTGGAGAACCCGCCTGCCCAAACTTGCATCCGCAGAGGCATGGGCATGCACCATATAGTGCTTAGAAAATGTGTGCAGGCTGGACCAGGTGGCAGCCTGACACACCTGTAGAGCAGAAGCTCGATGTCGCAAAGCCCAGGAGGCACCGACAGCTCTGGTAGAGTGAGCCTTCAATCCCACCGGGAGAGGCAAACCAGAAGACCGGTAGGCCTCTTGAATGGGAGCCTTGATCCATCTGGCCAAGGTTGACTTTGATGCCGCGGACCCCTTATAGCGACCTGTCGTAAGGACAAATAATGAGTCCGAACTCCGGAAGGAGGCAGTCCTGGACACATAAATGCGTACAGCCCTCACAAGATCCAGAGTATGGAGGTCGCGCTCAACCTGATGAACGGGAGCGGGACAAAATGATGGGAGAACAATCTCCTGGTTCAGGTGGAAAGTGGAAACCACCTTTGGCAAAAATTCTGGCTGCGGGCGTAACACCACCTTGTCTTGGTGAACCACCAGAAAGGGTGACTTGCACGAAAGTGCAGCCATTTCTGAGACCCTTCTTAGAGACGTAATCGCCACCAGAAAGACTACCTTCTGGGACAAACGAGAGAGGGAAATGTCTCTCAGTGGCTCAAACGGCGGTTTCTGTAGTGCCGCCAGGACCATGTTAAGGTCCCAAGGGTCCAGAGGTCGCCTGTAAGGAGGGACCACCCTAGACACCCCTTGCAGAAACTGACGGACCTTCGGAAGGAGCGCCAGGCGCCTGTCAAACAGCACAGAAAGAGCTGATACTTGACCCTTCAGGGAGCTGAGGGATAAGCCCAACTCCAAACCCGACTGTAAGAAAGCCAACAACGTCGGAATGGACAAAGGCCACGGGGACCTGTCACCCGAGGCACACCAGGTGAAAAAGATTTTCCACGTTCTGTGGTATATTTTCCTGGATACGGGCTTCCTGGCCCGATTCATAGTGGCAACTACCGTCGGAGAGAAGCCTCTGGACGTCAGTAGCCAGGCCTCAAGCGCCATGCAGTCAATTTGAGGGCCCTGGAATTGAGGTGGAAGAATGGGCCTTGCGCGAGAAGATCTGCGCGTTCTGGAAGAGCCCACCCGTGTCCGCCTGACAGTTGCCACAGGTCCGGATACCAGGACCTCCTGGGCCAATCTGGTGCCACTAGAATGGCTACTCTGCATTCCGTCCTGATTTTCCACAGGACCCTGGGAATCAGAGCTAGAGGCGGGAACACATATGGTAGATGGAAGCTGGACCAACTCAGGATCAGGGCATCCGCCCCCAGAGACTGAGGATCCCATGATCTCGCCATGTATTGCGGCACCTGATGATTCAGCCGCGAGGCCATCAGATCCACGTCCGGAGTGCCCCATTTGCTGCAGATGTCCCGGAAGACGTCTGGATGAAGAGACCAGTCTCCGGCGTCCATCCCCTGCCGGCTCAGGTAATCGGCCTCCCAGTTCTCGACCCCTGGGATGTGAACCGCGGAGATCAGGCAGTCGTTGTCCTCCACCCAAGATAGAATGCGGTGGACCTCGGCGAGGGCCTGAGCACTTCTGGTCCCTCCCTGATGGTTTATATACGCGACGGCCGTCGCATTGTCGGTCTGAACCCGGATGGGCTGACCTGCCAGGAACTTCTGAAATGCCAGGAGCGCCAGATAGACCGCCTTGATCTCCAGTACATTGATCTGCAATGCCGACTCCGACTGAGTCCAGAGGCCTTGAGCCCTGTGGTGTAAGAACACCGCACCCCAGCCCGTCAGACTGGCGTCGGTGGTCACCACTAACCATGACGGTTTGAGGAAGGACCGGCCCCGTGACAAATGCCGTGACTGAAGCCACCACTGCAGGGAATCCCTGGTCGGTTGTGAAAGTGTCACCAGCCGATTCAGAGAGATCGTCCTCTTGTCCCATCTGCGAAGAATCTCCAGCTGGAGCGGACGGAGGCGAAACTGTGCAAAAGGCACTGCCTCTATTGCTGCCACCATGCGCCCCACCAGCTTCATCAATACCCGAAGGGATGATTGTGGTGACAGGAGGACTGCTTGTACTCCTGATTGGATCGCCATCTGTTTGACTTGTGGCAGAGACACTAGGGCTGAGTCCGTGTGGAAGTCCATGCCCAGATATGTCAGTGACTGAGTAGGAACCAGGGTTGACTTCTGGATATTGAGAAGCCACCCGAACTGTTCCAAAGACTTCATGGTTACCTCCAGGCTTTGCCGACAAAGGTGTTCCGATGGCGCCCTGACCAGCAGGTCGTCCAGATAGGGTATTACGGCGTGCCCCTGCACGTGCAGGAGAGCCATCATGGAGGCCATCACTTTTGTGAACACCCGCGGTGCCGAGGCCAACCCGAACGGCAGCGCCACAAATTGGAAGTGTTCTTCCCCCACTGCAAATCTCAACCAGCGCTGATGAGCCGGTGCAATGGGCACGTGAAGGTAAGCGTCTTTGATATCTATGGACGCTAAGAAGTCCCCCTGTGACACAGCTGCGATCACGGAGCGCAGTGATTCCATACGGAACTTCCGAACCAACACGTGACGGTTGAACAACTTTAGGTCCAGAACCGGGCGGAAGGAGCCGTCCTTTTTTGGGACAATGAAGAGGTTGGAGTAAAAACCCCGAAACCTCTCCCCGGAAGGCACCGGGACCACCACTCCGTCCCTGCGGAGCCCCTCCAACACCAGGTGAAAAGCCTGAGCCTTTTCTGGGGATGGGGCCGACCGATGGAATCGGGATATCGGCTTTGACGTCAGCTCTATCCTGTAACCTCTCGAGACCACGTCTCGAACCCACTGATCTTGAACGTGAAGTAGCCACCTGTCCTGAAAACGAGACAGGCGGCCCCCCACCTGTGGGGAGGCAGGAAGGAAGAGCGAGTCATGTAGAGGCGGGTTTGGGGGTGGCAGCCGCTGCCCCCGCCGGCTTCTTTGGACGACTCTTAGAGCGCCACTGAGAGGCGGGCTTGCCCCCTCGGTCCGTGCGAGCGGACGGTGCTGATGACTGTGAGCTGGAACGAAAGGACCACTGCTTAGGGTTCCTTTTAACGGTGTACCGTGGCTTAGGTTTATTCTGCGGAATCTTAGACTCAGCAGAATCCTTTATCAGCTTGTCCAACTCGGTACCAAACAGCCTGTCACCAGAGAACGGAAGATTCTGTAGAATCTTCTTAGATGTGGCATCTGAGTCCCAAAGACGCAGCCACCGCAATCTGCGAATCGCAATAGCATTGGCCGAAGCCACGGCTGAGCGAGTGGCAGTCTCCAAAGTCGCCGTCCTGGCGTAATCTGCATAGGCCTTTGCCCTATCAGTAAGCGCCAGGACCTCTGGACTGGACCTTGCCAGGTCAGAGATACCATCCAAGCAGGCAGTAATCGCTTGTAAGGTCCAGACCGTGGCAAAATTAGGGGCAAAGGAAGACCCCACAGCCTCATAGGAAGACTTGGCGAGTTGCTCGACCTGTCTGTCAGTCGCATCCTTCAGCGAGGAGCTATCAGAGGCAGAGAATAGGGAGCGTGCAGCAATCCTGGTCATGGAAGCGTCCACCTTCGGGGACTGCGACCACTCCTGAAGCACCTCCTGGGAGAAGGGGAAACGATTGTCCTTGGGTTTGCGGACATAACGCCGCCCAGGATGTAACCTGGGAGCTCTAACCACCCTTCCAAAGTTAGTGTGGTCCATGAAGGAGCCACTTGGTCTAGCCTCCGGCCGCAGCCATTGATAGACCTCCTTCGGGTGTACCGTCACCTCCTCAGGGGGCATCACGAGACGTAAGGTCTCGTTGATAGAGGACACCAAATCCTCCACCCCGTCTGGTGGTTCAGACACAGACACAGACCCGAGAGTCGAACCCCCATCATCCTCCTCACCATCAGAGGAACGCTCCTCCTCAGAGAGAGCCTGGAGCTCGGGTGAATCCTCACGACGAGCTCGCTTAAGGGGTCTCACAGCAGAAGAGGGAGACACCCGGGGGTAACTGGAAGGAGTAGCTGGGCTTTCCAGCCTCCTATTAAGGGCCTCCAGGGACTGCGACATGGAGGACAGTTGGGACAACAGAGATTCATTGATCTTATTCTGAGTTTCCCATGGCCCTGGGATCACTTGTACCTCAGGGTACAGCACCGGAGCTGCTGTCTCAGCAGTGTCAGTCCGGGCCTCTGGGCGTCCGCAGTTATTGCAGGACCCCTCCACCAGAGTCCCATTGCATGTAGCACAGGTAATGGTGGCATCTGCCGCCTTAGCAGCACGCTTCCTAGCTGAGGACATCGCCACAGTAGGGGAAAATAAGCCAAAATGTGCAGATAAAACTGGGATTCCGGTGGCTTACCGACCGCAGTAAAGCGGTAGGAGGAAGCGGTGTGTGTGTGTGACCTCCGCGCGAGTTTCCGGTCTCCTCTGGAGTGCAGCACGCTGCAGACAGATCCCAGCCGGGAAGTGAGGAGTAAAGATGGCCGCCGACAGAGAAACTGTGGGCGGCGCCGAAAACACGCGGGAGCACACACACACGCCCACCGATGACGTCACCGCACGGGCTGCTTCTCATCCTCCAGGCAGCCTCAATATGAAGGCGCCGGAGCCCGCAGCGCGGGAATAAATGTGAAACACACATACAGACTGCATGCACAAACATCCGCAGCCTAAAGCCTCAGCCCCCGTGACACACAGGGCGGTCAGCCAGGGTGACCCCAGCACAGGGTACACCTCCAGATCCGCGGACCCGAGGGTAACGCGCGGTCTGAGTGTCAGGGCACATAAAGTGTCAGACACTACCCCCAGGCACACAGGAGACACAGAGTGCCTCAGTGCCGGTCCGGTCTGTAAGCACCATTTAGGGAGGCCTCGGACGGGGGTTCAGCGCCAGTCCGGAGTGTAAGCACCATTTAGGGAGGCCTCGGACTGGGCTGGCTCCAGTCCGGTCTGTAAGCACCATTTAGGGAGGCCTCGGACGGAGCGGAGCTGTGCAAGGCTCCCATCTCCCACTCTCCAGAGCCCCCCAGAGAGGGATGGAAAGGAGCGCGACAGCGTACCGGGAGAACACAAAGTGCCCAGGCTCTAGGCCCTCCGGTACCTCCACCTGCGTGTTCCACAAGGGTGAGCGGGGAGGCTGTCGCAGGTCCCGACTGGAACCATTTTACCTTGTCTTCAGCGCCATCACGTAAGTTGTGAGAATGCAGTGAAGTGCAAGCAAAGCGTGATCCTCCGAGCACACTAAGTTTAAAACTGAGGATGTTCCCTGCGGTAGGGGTTTATAAGCGGAGGAGGCGGTGTCTACAAACTTGTAGTACCTAGTGTGACCTCCGGAGGGCAGTGCCCTAAACCCCATTGTCTGGGTCTCCCATTATGATGACCAGAAAAATACTTTGTATTGAGGTTTTTAATGTGAATTTCTTAGCTGTACGTTCGGACTTTTAGTTACCGTATTTCTATAACTTGTACTGTCTTTTTTGAATTAATGAAAAAAGAGATTAACCAGAAATAATATATTATGACTGTGGCCACACAAATAAAAAGAACAACAAACACACAGCAAAAAAACAAGTGTTGACATCACACAATTAATATGTCACAATTGTCACAAAATACATCATCAGAAAATGATTTACATAAAGATTTAATTAAAAAAACAACAAAAAAAAACAAACCAACATCTACTACACTAACGTAAGCATAAACCATAGGGTAAAAACACAAATCAACACACATTCCACTGTGTTGACTCATGACACACCCCTCACATCTGGTGGTCCTGCCAGGCCACCGCCCCAGGGCCATTGAAGTAAGAGCAGTAGCTGTCTCTGCTGCTCCTGGCATCCTGCTGATGTCGGCCCGGGCCCAATGGCTGGAGTGGCGCTATGCCAGGGTCATTTGCACGCAACTCACCTGGCATGAGTTCCCCAGTTGTGAGGTCCAGAGAATCTACAAAACATCCCTACGACGCAGAAAGTTATGCAGCACACAACACGCCATCACCACTGTACCTATAGATTGGCCATGATCCTGAACGTATTTTCAACCACACTGCGTGTCAGGGATAGCCGGTAATTGAAAATACGCTGCTCAGGGGTGATAGTCCTCTGGGGATATTGCCGCAGTAGGTTGGCGTGAAGTGGGAAGGCCTCATCCCTCACAAAGGCAAAGTTAAGATGTTCAGTGGTTTCATCATTTGGGGGTAAGTTTATGCGGTCGCTCTGGAGGTCTTGACCAAAGGAGGTATGTGCCAAAACCACCCATCAGACACATGCCCGTTCATCCCCATATTATTATAATCCAGCACTGCCGCCCCTCCAGCAGCGGGTGATGACCGGGAAGGGGGGGTGCTGGTGGAGCCCAGCGCTGCCGCCCCTTCAGTTGTGCTCCAGCGGGTCGCCGCTTGCCTGCGCTGAGCCGCCGGCGCCATGACAGGGGGACTCTATGTGCATGAGGAGCCGCTCCCTTCTGCACTGCCGCTCCCCCTGCCTCTTGCCGCCTGAATGACAGGGCTCACACTGTCCAATGGACGGTGCGGCCCTGCCCACAGGCACGCCTACGGCCTTGGTTGTGCAACCAGTGAAATCGCTAAAAAACATTGTTATTGCGACATCACACTGCACGATCATTCCACATCGCTTATGCAACATCGCCTGGTTGAAGTGCGTGACAAAAACCTGGCGATGTCGCTCCAGAAATTTATTGCAGTCGCATAGACCTGTAACACGACACGACGCACTAACGATATCAACTGCAACTGACCACACCACGTGACTTTTGGGCGATATTGCAGGCGATGTTGCAACATGTAACGGTACCCTCATGGTACCTTTACACGCCGCCACAACAGGATGGATACCAACGGCAACTTCACGTGCACGAGCACGGCCAAACGGTTACAAACGGTAATCGCATCTCCTTTACACGCCGCCACAAGGTGCGCTACGCTACGCTACATCTACAGCTAGCTACATCGCCGGGTGTCCAGAGTTCCCTTCTGTTCCTTCTTTACACGCCGATACAGCTCGCTACAATCGGCGATGTTGCCATATGTTTATGGGCAGTGCACGGATACAGAGGTATCTGTAGCCGGCTGTGTCGTCCCGTCTTCAGACGCCGCTACTACGGGCGATATTGGCGCGACAAGCTACATTTGTAGCCTGTAGCGGGTTGTATGCATCCTGTTGTGGCGGCGTGTAAAGGTACCATCAGAGTCAGGTCAGAAAAAATACAGAAGTTATTGGCACAAATGTAGAGACACAAAAACTATAGAAATCTGAAAGAGAGAGAGAGGAGGTTATTAGGGGGTTAACACCATGGGTGAATGTGGCGCACTGGTGGGGGCACGTGCCGCAACATTTAGGGATGAGGCACTCTGTTGGTTGACGGTTGGGTGATGTGGCAGTCAGATGGGAGATGTGGCGCACTGTAGGCCGACAGTTGGGGGATGTGGCAGTCGGATGGGGATGTGGCGCAACGTAGCCCAACAGTTGGGGATGCAGCGCTCAGATGCTTGACAGATGGGGGTGTAGCACACCATTGAGGAACGCAGCACTCAGCTGGTCGACAGTTGGGTCATGTGGCACTGGGATCAGGGATGTGGCGCACCGTTGGGGGATGCAGCGCTTGGTAGGTTGATGGATGGGGATGTGGCGCAACGTTGGGGGATGCAGAGCTCGGTTGGTTGACAGTTGGGGGATGTGGTGCATCGTTGGTTGGCGTATGGGGGTGTGGAACATTGTTGGGAGATGTGGCGCTTGATTGGCTTATAGTAGGGGGATGTGGCAATCGGATGGGGGATGCGGCGCTTGGTTGGTCGATGGATGGGGGATGTGACGCACTGTTGGTTGACAGATGGGGGATGTGCTGCATCATTGGGTGATGTGGCGCACGGTTGGGCGACAGTTGGGGGACATGGCACACCGTTTGGGGATGCAGCGCTCGGTTGGTTGACATTTTGGGGATGTGGCGCTCCATTGGGGGATGCGGCGCTTGGTTGGTTGATAGTTGGGGGATGAGGCGTACCGTTGAAGGATGTGGCACTCGGATGGGGGATGCAGCGCTCGGTTGGTTGACAGTTGGGGGACTTGGTGCTCCTTTCCATGCCGTTACAGGCTGACTGACTGGAGGGGTGCACTTACTTTCCTATCTGTCCCGCCCACATCCCCCTCAGCGCTGCACACAGCTGTATACACAGATTTCACCGCAGAGCATGACGGGAGCGGGCGCCGGTACCTGAGCATTTGTGCTCTATGAAGCCGCTGACTGGCGCCGTCCATGCTGGGCAGCCGAGGAGGCCCAGCACACTCTCCAGCACCCACTCGGCGTCCTCGGCCATAGCCGCCCTCTCCGGCCGCCTCCTCTGTGTCTCGGCTGCGGCGCTGGAGTCAGGACCCCGGATGGAGCAGTGAGGGCTGTGCACGCGCAGGGGCCGAGGGCGGAGGCGTCTCCATGACAACCGGCGTCAACGCGAGCGCTAAACCGGCGGGAGCGCGCGTCCTGCGGGAGATAGAGCGGCTCTACCGGGGAATACAGCGGAGCCGGGGTGGTCATGTGATGGTGTGGAAAGCTCTGCTGCATCCATTCATCTGTACTGTGCCCTGCAGATCAGTGCTCCGACCACAGCACAGCCAGGGACAGGAAGAGACTTCAACAAATCCCCCATGTGTGAATCTACCCTCACGGTCAGGGCTGCAACTAGGAACCTCAGGCCCCATACTGGCAAAGGTTAACTCCACCCAGGCCCCGCATCGGCTCCACCTCCACCCTCAAGGCTTCCACAGTCCTGGTGCTCTATCTGGGACCAAAATATAATGAAGCAGTGTCACATCACCAATCATTTATATAACACTAGATGGTGGCCCCATTCTAACGCATCGGGTATTCTAGAATATGTATGTAATTATGAAAATGTAAGAATAATGCAATGAGCGATCAGTAAGGCACCGTCACACTTGGCGATGCTCCAGCGATCCCGACAACGATACGTCCTGGTAGGGATCGCTGGAGCGTCACTATGTGGTCGCTGGTGAGATGTCAGTCAGATCTCACTAGTGATGCAGCAACGATACGGCAGTCGTTGGGACCCCGTCACTTTAGGGTGTAGTATTGAGGTCATTGGTTGTTGTCCCCGTGAAACACACCGATGCATGCTGCCCAGCGGGGTCACAACGATCAAAAAATGGCCCAGGCCATTCTGACATGATCAGCGATGTTACAGCGTGGGCCTGGTCGCTGCTGCAGATCACACTAAGCGAGCTCGCTAGCGCCGGTCATCTCCCGGCTGCATCGCCGCTGACCTCCGTGCGTCAGGAGATGACCCACGGCTACCATCGGGAGATCAGCGGCTAGCGCCGCTGATCTTCCGATGGTGGCGTGCGTGGTTCAAATCCCGCACCAATTCGCACCCAGACTGCGCCTGTCACGGATTTGTCGCACCCTGCCAGGCGCAACCAATCATCCATGCGCCATTTCTGTTACAGACAGACAGAATTAGACGATTATATAGTAGGCTAGATGGATGTCCGAGGGTGGTGATGTCATAAAGGGGGCTGGGTCTGTGGTGACTGTGTCCCCTCCTCCATGCTGTTTCTCCCCTTTTTGCTCTCTCCCTTGAGCTGTCTCCCTCCTGTGCATGCTCTCTCCCCCCTTGTGGACTCTCCCTATGTGGACTGTCTCTCTCTCGACATGCTTTCTTTCTTCCCCTGTGCACTCTACTCCTTGTGTGCGCCCTCTCCCCTGTGCTGTCTTGTCCACTTGTGTGCTCTCTCCTTTAAACTGTCTACCCCCTATGCGCTGTGTCTGTACACCCTTGTGTTCTCTCCCCCCATACGATCTTTCTCCTAGTGGTGTCTGTTCCCCACCTGTGCGCTCTCTCCCTCTGTGTGCTCTCTCCCCTGTGTGCGCTCTCTCTTTCCCCCTGTGCCCTGCCCCCCCTCCATGCGCACTCCCCACTGTGCTGTGTTCTCCCCTCTGTGTGCTCGCCTTGGAACTGTTTCCCCTCTTGTGTGCTCCTACTCCTGTGTGTTCTCTCTCTCTCCTCCCTTTGTTATCTTCTCCCCTCATGTGCTCACCTTCTTACATTTGAGCCCAAGTGTCCAAAGATGGCGGCGGCGTAAGTATGTGTGCATGCACACACCGAGTTACACCACTGCCATCTTCGTATACCCAGGTGTCCAAAGATGGCAGCCACCTGAGTAAGTGCGCATGCGCCAGCCGGCTGTACGCATGCGCCTGCTGGATATACGAATGCATACTTACTGAGGCGCGTGATAGCTGGACATCCGAACGCCGGAAGTGACAGATTGGACAGCGTGATTATGTAAATAGATGCTCACACAAAGTCCCGAGTTGACAAGCTGCTCTTCATAATTCTTTTAATGTTCAGTGAAAAACAGAGAAGCAGAAAGAAAAGCTGTCACATGACAGTATGAATATCACATATGGCCACTTTACACGCGGCAACAGGAAGATAGAAATCGGCAGGTGTCGGAGACAATTGTACCTTTTACCTTCAAAATACCTTGCAGATACCTGAATTACACGCAGCCACTTCAAGGTGTTTTGAAGGTAAAGGTACAATTGTCTCCGACACCTGCCGGTTTCTATCTTCCTGTTGCCGCATGTAAAGTGGCCAATATGAGTAGAGTGACGATGTGATGACTGCTGGAACCAGCAAGAGCTGACAATGAGTATTACACACGTTTAGGATTGGGCTACAGAGCTTCAGTTTAAAATTAAAGGGCTTGTTCAGGTTTGAGATGAAAGTCTGTAGTCCCTCTAGGTGACTGCAAGCCTATGAATTCTCACAGTGCGTGGTCTAGACACTTTCAGAATTCTCCTGTGCCAATGGCAAGATTGGACGGTCGTGTGAGCGCAAGTATACAGTAATATTTATACTTCTGGCCACTCTCTGACTAGACGCGTCTGGCCTTATTCAATTCATGTTCATTGATTGAGGCCTTGCATGTCTAGTCGGCACGTGAAAGAATGTACAGTCATATGAAAAAGTTTGGGCACCCCTCTTAATCTTACTCTTTTTTTTTTTTTTTTTGTTTAAAATTGTTTTTTTGCAACAGCTATTTCAGTGTGATATATGTAATAACTGATGGACACAGTAATGTTTCAGGTTTGAAATGAGGTTTATTGTACTAACCAAAAATGTGAAATATGGATTATTTCAAAATTTGACAGGTGCAAAAGTATGGGCACCCTTCTGATTTTCATGATTTGAATACTCCTAACTACTTTTTACTGACTTACTGAAGCACTAAATTGGGTTGGTAACCTCATTGAGCTTTGTACTTCATAGCCCGGTGTATCCAATCATGAGAAAAGCTATTTCAGGTGTCCACTTGCAAGTTGTTCTCCTAGTTGCATCTTCTCTGAGTAGTGGCATCATGGGCTCCTCAAAACAGCTCTCAAATGATCTGAAAAAAAAGATTGTTCAACATAGTTGTTCAGGGGAAGGATACAAAAAGTTGTCTCAGAGATTTAACCTATCAGTTTCCACTGTGAGGAACATAGTAAGGAAATGGAAGACCACAGGGACAGTTCTTGTAAAGGCCAGAAGTGGCAGGCCAACAAAAATATCAGAAAGGCAGAGAAGAACAATGGTGAGAACAGTCAAGAACAATCCACAGACTACCTCCAAAGACCTGCAGCATCATCTTGCTGCAGATGGTGTCACTGTGCATCGGTCAACAATACAGCGCACACAGCACAAGGAGAAGCTGTATGGGAGAGTGATGTGAAAGAAGCCGTTTCTGCATGCACGCCACAGACAGAGTCGCCTGAGGTATGCAAAAGCACATTTGGACAAGCCAGCTTCATTTTGAAAAAAAGGTTCTTTGGACTGATGAAACAAAGATTGAGTTGTTTGGTCATACAACAAGGCGTTATGCATGGCGCCACAAAAACACAGCATTCCAAGAAAAACACTTGCTACCCACTGTCAAATTTGGGGGAGGGTCCGTTATGCTTTGGGGCTGTGTGGCCAATGACGGCATCGGGAATCTTGTTAAAGTTGAGGATCGCATGGATTCCACTCAGTATCAGCAGATTCTTGAGAATAATGTTAAATCAATGTCAAAGTTGAAGTTACGCCGGGGATGGATCTTTCAGCAAGACAATGATCCAAAACACCGCTCAAAATCTACTCAGGCATTCATGGAGAGGAACAATTACAATGTTCTGGAATGGCCATCCCAGTCCCCAGACCTGAATATCATTGAACATTGTGGGATGTTTTGAAGCGGGCTGTCCATGCCCGGCGACCATCAAACTTAACTGAACTGGAATTGTTTTGTAAAGACGAATGGTCAAAAATACCTTCATCCAGGATCCAGGAACTCATTAACAGCTACAGGAAGCGACTAGAGGCTGTTATTTTTGCAAAAGGTGGATCTACTAAATATTAATGTCACTTTTCTGTTGAGGTGCCCATACTTTTGCACCTGTCAAATTTTGAAATAATGCATATTTCACATTTTCGGTTAGTACAATAAACCTCATTTCGATCCTGAAATATTACTGTGTCCATCAGTTATTACATATATCACACTGAAATAGCTGTTGCAAAAACCCAAAATTTAAAAAAAAAAAAAAAAAAAGAGTAAGATTAAGAGGGGTGCCCAAACTTTTTCATATGACTGTAAAAGTATAAAAGGGGCAAGGGGCTAAAACTTGGAAAAGCTGTCTTAAAGAGGACCTGTCACCAAACCAGGCATGGTGATCTAATTACAGCACTGGATACAGCATGTCTCCAGCATGCAGACAAGGGGTCCCCCAGCACTTGTGCAGCCCTGTACCCCGAGATAATACAGTTAGAAAACTTACATGCTACAGCCACTAAGGAGGTGGCTAGGGGCTACAGCCAAGGGCAGATTCACACCCCCTGCTTGTGTAATCTGCCCACCGCTTCCAATCATTCTCTCCCTGTCTGCAGCATTTAAACTGAGTTTTTTTTTCTCTCCTGTGTAGCCCCGCCCCACAGGGGGCGGGGCTACACAGGAGAGGAAAAACCACAGGGGGCGAGGTACACGGGAGAGAAAAGAAAGCTCTGTTTAAATGCTGCAGACAGGGAGAGAATGATTGGCAGCGGTGGGCAGATTACACAGGCAGGGGGTGTGAATCTGCCCTTGGCTGTAGCCCCTAGCCACCTCCTTAGTGTCTGTAGCATGTAAGTTTTCTAACTGTATTATCTCGGGGTACAGGGCTGCTCAAGTGCTGGGGGACCCCTTGTCTGCATGCTGGAGGCATGCTGTATCCAGTGCTGTAATTAGATCACCATGCCTGGTTTGGTGACAGGTCCTCTTTAAGTAGCTCAAAAGAGTTCACACAGTCCGGTATTGTCTGTCCCACAAGGGTATGGGGTACTCAGATCTCGGGCAGTTGGGTATGGTGGGTGTCACGGATGGTCGGTGCCCGAGTCTGTGCCCTTGGGTGACAACAAAAAGGGGGTATTTACAGGGATAAAAGTTAATGAATGAATGATGTGACGCCACCTGTACATCCGGTGATGGCACCGGCGCTGCTGGGGCTTCCGGGGTGATGGGCGACAGCAAGGTGTTGTAGCTCCCTACAAGTGGAGCGGGGACCCCAGGGCTGTATGAGTAGAGTGGTGGAATAGGATAAGCGCAGTCATTGCTGTGTGGGACAGGCTGGAAGGATGGACACACGCACAAGAAAGTCTTTTCCTGTACCTTTACTGGTGGTTTGCAGGTACACTTCCAGGGTTGAAGGGTACACTTTGGAATTTCCACACCGAGTGGGCTATAGGTCTCCATGTCCTGCTACCTTGTCCTGAAGTCTGGCGTGTGTGAAACCAGGCCTGACCTCTCTTCTCTCTCACACCCGTGTTGCTGCACTGAGGGGTCTGGTTTGGCTACCGCTACCTCTCTGCGGCTCCAGGCTCTCAAATGGTGAGTGTTGCGGGTGTCTGGGAAGCTAAACCTCAGCGGTGTACTGGGATTCTCTGCTTGGCTAATCTCTCCCTTGCAGACTCGGACTCCAGTGACCGGTGTTCTCTTGGGGTGAGCCGGTATGGCTTCTCTGCCCCCACTGTACTGTTCCTTGCCTCTACCTTCGATCCTCACTCTCTGGACCCTCACACTGGCTATGGGGTGCACTGGTTTCGGGCCTAGCACGGCTCCGGTAACCAGTTTTGCTCACTAGGCTCTAAGCTGATCTTCACAGTTCTCCTAGTGACTGCACATTCTGGCTAACTCCGCCCCCAGCACCTGTATTTATAGGGGATCTGGCTTAACAGCAACCAGTGATGCTCCCCCAACAGGCCTGGAGTGGAAGATGTGTGTATGTGGATACCAAATGTGGAAATCCCTTAGTGTACTAGTTAGTCCTGTGGCTACCTGGCACAGGGCGCCACAGTATGTCCTGCAATCGCTGGTCTTCGGGAACCCACCACAAGAAAAACCTGTTGCAAGCCTTGGGCGCGGCGACAGGGACTAAACTGACCGATTCTTCAGCCGCGCCAGTGGGTTTTTAAGTGGTGCGGTCACAAGTGCTCAACGTTCATGCACAGTTCAAGTACACATAATAAAATTACACTGTAAAAGCAGCAATAAAAACCATAGGGCACACATTGGGATACGCAAACTATGTACATTGGAGTCCGGATCACACTTAGTCCATGATCACACAGTTCGTTTAGTCAGTAACAGGGGAAAATACACTCATACAGGGAAAGGCTGGGGTCAAAAGGAAAATGTAGAAAACTTACTCATTCACAGTTTTTGTTGCCTGTACAGGCTTACGGTTTCCATGGTAGCACTGCCGATCTGGAGCTTGTCTCATGCAGAGCCAGGTCCAAATACTCCAGGATTGGAGTCTATGTGGCACGATCCCGCACTACTGGTGGCTTCTGTACAGAGGCTGGTGCTGGGTCCTTGTCCATCTGGACCTGGCGAACAAAGAGAGAGTAGGGTCCCCGCGCTCCTTCCTGGCTCACAAATGTCATTCTATCCCTGGGTTTTAAGTCCCTGCCTGGGTGTCCAAGAGGCAGGTGCGCCTCCACATCTATCCAGGATACAAAGACCTCCTGACCAGCTTCGGGCTCCCAGATGAAGCCCCATCCCTTCCTTTCCTGGAAAGCTGTGACAACCCCTGTCCGACACAGGGCCTGACTGGTGGACGGAGCTGCCTGGGCCGCTTCTTTGGCCTCAATGGTGCGGGCAATGGTCACCTGTTTTTGAGCCCACATGTCCGCCTTCTGGGACTCCCATACGGCCACCCACCTCCGCAGGAACTCGTCCCTGGTGATCACTTTGATCTGTTCCCATCCACCTCCCCAGGGAAGCCCATCATCTCCTCCCCGGGGTTCTCCCACCAGCACCTCATCTATGGCCCGTCGACTTCCTGGGTTGGTGGCTCAGGGATAAGGGGTTCGTCAAGGCCCGGCATGGTACCAAGGTCGTCTTCCTATACCGGGCCACTAGCACCTGGACCGGCGCTTGGAGGAATGGGTAAGTCCAGAGGGATCGAGGTGCCTGCTCTGGCGAAACTCTCCACTTCACCCTTTTACCTTCGCAGGTGGGTCTGCTCCAACTTGCAGCTCAACTGCTCCACGACTTGCTCTAAGCCGGCCTCTGGGGATCCAGGGGGGTTGCTGCTCTCCCTGCACCCCGCCATCACCTGGCCTCCACGGGTGCACTTTTGGCTCGTGCTCCCTCTGCTCCTCGTGGCTTCGTCTTTCTCTCTCTCCTCCCTTCGGGGCATCGCCGTTCTTGGTTGTCGTCAGCCATTCCGCCCACTGGTGGAGTTTCACAGTCTCTAGAGCCGCCCTTCCAATGGTAGCAGGATGGAAAGAGTGTGGACAAGGTTTCCCTGTGGCCTGGCACATGATGAAGGGCCATGGCACGCCCCTCTGCCAGCACATGGCTTTAGTCCTTTTGGGCCGCCATTACTAAGGCGGAGAAAAGAGAGTTCAAAATACAGTCTTTTGGTGTACAAGACCCAGTTTTACCGGATCGGTGATCCTGTTCGTGATGCCAAGTTGTCACGCCCCGGGCACGGGGGTACTCAGACCCGGGCCCTTTTGTCATCTAGGGCTGCGCGGTGTCACGGTGACATGAACCGGCTCTGTGGTCCCAGGTGCTGCAGTAAAAAGGGGAAGGGGGTTTGTTTATAATAAACAGGGAGTAAAGTTTTTGAGAATAAGTATGTGACGCCACCCATGGTTTGTGGCCAATGTGGGCCAATGCTGCTGTCCGGGCCTCTGGGGATGATGGTGGTGGCAGATAGCAGGGATGGTGAGCCCTCGACAGGTAGGACTTTATCCCCAGGGCAGGGACAGAGGCTGACGCGCTCAACAGCTGCACGCGGGGTTCAATGTCACTTCCATTCCGGCCCCGTCCACCTGCGCAGCAATTCAGTCAGCAGCTCTGCGGGTGAGCTCCTGCTGCTGGCGTTCAAATCACAATCTCGCACACAGAGTTTTGAGCTTGACTGGGTACTTTACTTCATCTCCACAGTTCACACGGCAAAGCTGTTACACTTCACTTGAACAACAGTTCACAAATGGTTTCGGTCACTGGCAGTTGGGACGGTTCGTTTATTGCACTCCCTTTCTAAGTCCTTTCGGGCCTGTGTTCATGGTCCGTCGCACAGACTACGATCCAGCGGTCACGGGTTTTTCCTGGGCTCCCTTCAGGATTCGTAACCCTTGTTTGATGGTTTTCCCTTCGTTGTGCCGGGGTTTGGGTTGGGCATGAAGTCCCTTCACCCCGCTGGTTAATTCTATGGCTGGGGCTTGCAGCGTCCTACCACTTCAACAGGGCCAGCACCCTGGTTCCAGCTCAGACCCTTGGTGCCCGTTAGTTTGGGAACACCTTATAACCCTTTTCTCTTCCTTCGGTATGTGGCCTGGGACCCGGACTAGCCATACGGTGGTACAGGCTGCCGGGTCTGGGATAAACCTTTCTGGTGTTACAGTTCTAGGCTCTAAGGGCGTCTCGGCTTAGGAGTTCTGTTCCTCTCCCACTACAGCTCGCCAGGAACTCAAACCTGTACTATTTCTGTCTATCTGACTGAGCTCTCCTAACTTGGTGTTCCTAGGTTTCACTCCAGTTCCTCCAGCCTTTTCCCGGGTTCTTCCTCAACTCTCCACCGTCCACTTAGTCGCTATCCCTTGCCTGACATGAAGTAACTAGGACTAGGGATCGGAGGTTGTGTTGGGTGTTTGTGCAGAGTGAAAACTTACCAGTCCCAGCTGGTAAGGGGCACCACAGTTGTTTTGAGAGTGTTGCCTCTGGGACAGTGCTGCTGCTGCTCCATCCATGTTACACAAATAGATAACTAGCTACTCGATCGCTTTTTAGATAGCATAGGAGGGCGAGAGTGTGTATCCAGACATAGGCAGTTTGTGCTGAGAACACAAATGATTCCTAATCGGTGTGCGTTGGCAAAACAGCGTTTTTTTGCATACAGGAAGGGATTGCCAAATCCTTCATTTTCCCCTAAAAATGTTCTGTTTTGCCTCTTTCCTGTGATTCTCAAATCCTTCAGTTTCCCATAAAATGGCTTTGTTTGGCCTGTAACCTGCGAGTCTAAAATTCTTCAGTTTCCCCTAAAAAGGGTCTGTTTTGCCTCTAACCTGTGATTCTCAAATTAGGCTAGGGTCACACTTGGCATGCTTAAAAATAAGCATGCATTTCTCCATTTCTGCATGTGTTTTTTAAGGTGTTTGATGACACCCTGCGTTTTTCATGCGTTTTTAAATCAGCACCAAAAAATGGTGCAAGCAGACGTTTTGGTGCTTTTTCAAAAACGCATGCTTTTTTAGAAAACGAACGCGTTTTTTAGAAAACGCATGCGTTTTTTTAACATGGGCCCCTATGGGAAACGCATGCGTTTTTGAAAGTGTCTAAATGTACTAAATGGAACAATGTGTTTTTGCATGCATTTTTGAAGGCAGCTCCTCACTTAAGTGCAAAAACGCATGCCAAAAACGCATGGCACTTTAGGCATGCGTTTTTGCTATTGGGGCATGCGTTTTTTGCATGGGGGCCTATGGGTGCGTTTTTACATGCGTTTTTAGAAACGCAGGTCTCAAAAAACGCATGTAAAATCTGAAAGTGTGACCCTAGCCTTATTCAGCTTTCCCTAAAAAGGCATATTTTGGCCTGTAACCTGTGATTCCCAAATCTTTCAGTTTCCCATAAAAGGCTCTATATGGCCTCTAAAGGCCACTTCACACACTATGATATCTGTGAACGATATCATCAGCTATGTCACGTGACCGCGATCCTTCTGACATCGTTAGTGTTTTGTCACACGCAAGGATATTTTTAACGATCTTAAATTTGGCAACGCGCCAACTATTTGGAGAAGATCGTTTGAACGATTTTACAAGGCGGCAGGAATAGGAGAAATATGAACATCGTTCAAAAAGGTGTCGCGCTGGACGATATTGCTGCTTCACAGATCCTTAATTGGATGACGAACGATAGATTTGAGGTCCTGCTCTCAAATTTGAGATGTTCGATCCAACGATTTCTCGTTCAGACATCCTGTGTTTACACGCAACGATGCACAAACGAGATCGTAAGAACGATCTCAAAAGCGTGACGTTTCAACAATATCGTTTCAGATATTGAAGCATGTGAAGTGGCCTCAACTTGTGATTCTCAAATCCTTCAGTTTACCTGCAAAAGGCATTTTTTTGCCTCTAACCTGTGATTACCAAATCCTTCAGTTTCCCCTAATATGGCTCTGTTTTGCAACCTGTGATTCTCAAATTATAAAGGGTACCGTTACACACAGATAATTGTGCAGAGATTGTTCACAGATCACTGGTTGCAGTGAAATCATGGACGCATTGTTACATTTTGTGGCCTTGTACAAATGGAACAATGTGTCCATGATTTCACTGCAACCAGAGATCTGCGAACAATCTCTGCACAATTATCTGTGTGTGTAACAGTACCCTTATGGTGCCGTCACGCGCATCAATTTTCAGAACGATATCGCTTAAGCGACCTGCTTTTTTGATCGCTTAAGCGATATCGTTTGTGCGTCGCTACGTGTAATCAAACGATTTTTCTTTGAAAAATCGTTTGATTGTTTGATTGCAGATTTGTGAACATGATCACAAATCTGTCGTTGGTCGGCCGGTGGACACGCAGCATCGCTGCGTGTGACACCGGCAGAGCAATGATGAACGAACTCCCAGCGCCTCGCAGCCTATGCTGGGAGCTTGTATTCATGGTAAACATCGGGTTACTAAGCGCCGCGCGGCGCCTAGTAACCCGATGTTTACCATGGTTACCAGCGTTCTCGCTGGTCCACATCGTTAGTG
Source organism: Allobates femoralis (assembly GCA_033576535.1). Taxonomy (NCBI): domain Eukaryota; kingdom Metazoa; phylum Chordata; class Amphibia; order Anura; family Aromobatidae; genus Allobates; species Allobates femoralis. The sequence goes on along the minus strand of JARQOC010000001.1, from coordinate 523,248,503 downwards.
AGTCTGCCTGTTTAAATGCTCACCAACGATGTGAACGATATTGTTAGCGATCGCATGTGCATGTGATCGCTAACAATATCGTTCACTAAATTGATGCTTGTGACGGCACCCTTAGGGCCACGTCACACGCATCGATTTCCTGCACGATATCGCTTAAGCGATCTGTTTTTTTGATCGCTTAAGCGATATCGTTTGTGCATCGCTGCGTGTAATCAAGCGATTTTACAATGTAAAATCGCTTGATTGTTTGATCGCAGATTTGTGAGCAGGAGCTCAAATCAAGCGTTAGTCGCTTGATCAATCTGCATCATCGTGGTGTGTGACACCACGATGAACGATCTCCCAGCGGCAGAGCCTATGCTGAGAGATAGTAACTATGGTAAACTTGGGGTTACTAAGCGCCGCGCGGCGCCTAGTAACCCGATGTGTACCATGGTTACCAGCGATCTTGCTGGTCCACATCGTTGGTGAGTCTGCCTGTGTGACAGCTCACCAACGATGTGAGCGATATTGTTAGCGATCGCACGTGCATGTGATCGCTAACAATATTGTTCACTAAATGGAAGTGTGTGACGGCACCCTTAGTCTCCCCTAAAAAATCTCTATTCTCAAATCCTTCAGTTTATTCTAAAAAGGCATTTTTTTGGCCTGTAAAGGCCCAGTAAAGGCCACGTTACACACACAGATATCTGTGACCAACATCTGAACATATCTCTGGTTGCAGTGAAATCATGGACACATTGTTCCATTTTGTGGCTGTGTACAAATGTAACAATGTGTCCATGATTTCACTGCAACCAGAGATCTGTTCAGATGTTGGGCACAGATAACTGTGTGTGTAACGTGGCCTTTACACACACAGATAATTGTGCAGAGATTGTTCGCAGATCTCTGGTTGCAGTGACATCATGGACACATTGTTAAGGGTACGTCACACACATCAATATCGTGTGCAATATCGCTGCTGCACATGACTTTGCAGCGATATTGAGGGGGGGGACAGGGCGCATCAACCAGCGATAAATCGCTGGTTGATGGTTGCCAAGTTTTAGAACCTGCTCTAAAACTGGCGATAGTCGCCCCGTGGACACGCAGCATCGCTGCGTGTGATACCGGGAGACGAGCGAGAAGCCAGCTCCCAGCGCTGAAAGCTGGTATCCATGGTAAACAGCGGGTAACTAAGCACCACACGGCACATAGTTACCCGCTTGTTTACATGGTTTCCAGCATTCTCGCTGGCACTGATCGCTGGTGAGTCTGCCTGTGTGACAGCTCACCAGCGATCAGCCTTCAATGTCACCAGCGATGAGATCGCTGGCGACATTCATGCGTGTGACATCCCCATTACATTTGCACACGGCAACAAAATGGAACAATGTGTCCATGATTTCAATGCAACCAGAGATCTGCATACAATCTCTGCACAATTATCTGTGTGTGTAACTGGGCCTTAACCTGTGATTCTCAAATCCTTTAATTCCCCCTAAAAGGCTCTGTTTGGCCTCTAAATTGTGATTCTCAAATCCATCGGTTTCCCCTAAAAAGGTTTTTTTTTTGCCTTCAACCTGTGATTCTCATATCCTGCAGTTTACCCTAAAAACACATTTTTTGGCCTCTAACCTGAGATTCTCAAATCCATCGGTTTCCCATAAAAAGGCATTTTTGCCCTTTGGCCTCAAACAAGTGCTTTCCAAAGCTGTGTGCATAAAAGATGAGTGGGTAATCCTGAGGTGATGGTAGAAAGGGGAAAAAGGTTGATGGAAAGGGGAGTGGGCTTGGTGTGGGAGGTGTACACGGTATAGGTGCTACTGCTAATGTTACTAAAAGCTGTAGTAATCAAAAATTGGCTCATCGTTGCATCCCAAGAAAAGTGAAAACTTCTGTTACTGAATGGCCTACTCCAGTCTCTTTGTTTGCCAGCATCAGAGCGGGATGAGTTGTGGATGAGGCCCAGCTTTTGCTACAATTCATGGAAACCACTGCATCAAGTGTCCTGTCCTCCTGTTCCTCCACCTTAACATCACAAACAGTACAGTCCTCAGAGTTGGTGCCCCAATTACCCATGTGTCACCCCTTGTCACAACTCTCCAACCGCACATCTGCAACATGATGCCCGTATAGTTAGGATTTGAATTAGTGACGACTACTGGGTTGCCACACTGTTGGATCTGCAGTACAAGAGTAAATTTAGACCATCCTTGACAGGGACACGCACATGCTGGAGTATCAAAAAAAAGCTGGTAGACAATCTTAGGACAGGTTTTCCCCAAGACATTAGTGAGGACACAGTATGCATCGCAGATCTGCACTTCCAACCCGGGGGACAGTGAGTCGTCAGTGTAGAAACATTAGCAGCAGCAATGTAACTGTCAGAAGCAATTTGAGGGAGTCATTTGACCAATTTTTTAAACCAGCCCGTCCACTAGCAGAACTGAGTACAAGTTTGACACATGGTGAACGACTGGAGAGGATGGTGCAGAAGTATCTAGACCTCAATATTCATGCCATCAGAAGGGGATTGGAGCCTTTTGCATTTTGGGCTTCAAAAATGGAGGAGTGGCCTGAGCTTTCCAGTCATGCTTTGGAGGTTTTGTCATGCCTGGCAGCCAGCATTCTCAGGGTCTTCAGCATTGGCGTAACTTCAGGCCCAGGGGCCCCAATGCGAGAGCTCCAACGGGGCCCCCAATTATTGCAAATCTTTAATAGTATTAGTCTTTTTCTATAGGCCAAGGGGACTTTTGGGCCCCCCTAGGCTGCAGGGCCTGGGTGCGATTGCAACCCCTGCACCTATTGTAGTTACGTCCCTGGTCTTCAGCACTGCGGTGTCCTGACGGATAAACGCATCCAACTGTCTCCTGAATATGACATCTAATGTTGATGAGTAATTAGTGATAAGCAAGCGTGCTAACCACTGCTCGATTATTAGCGAGTACGCTCGTTACTCAACCGGGGATGCCCGAGCACCATACTTGAGTCCCCACCCAGCATGCTTTACATCTGTTAGACAACCAATCGCAATGTGGAGATTGCCTGCCATACTTGTTAATGCCATAGCCATGTTGATTCTTGGCGTTACTGTGATTGGTTGCCTACCTCACGTCATTGGGTCTTCTATAAGACCCGGTGACATGATGTTCAGCACACTCTCCTCTGGATGCAGTTCAGGGAGAGTTGATTTAGGAAGGAAAGCTTAGATTACAGAAAAAAATGTACATATTTCCCAGAGGAGCATTGCATTTATAAGTCTCCTCAGCTGGCAGGCAGAATGCTCTCCACAAGGAGAATAGCTGTTCCCCCAGAACTTGTCTAAGGGCCCTTCCACATCAGCGTTTTTTTCAAATCGCGGCAGATGCGGTGAAAAAACTGCATCTGCCGCTATTACCGCATACCGGCTGCACTTGCGGCACGGTTGCGGCGCGATTGTGGTAAACGCCATATAATGTATAGGCGGACTTGCGGCAGGTGCGGCAAGTGCGGTTTTGGCACGTGCGGCCGCGAAAAAAACCGCGGCTGACAGCATTTTTTTTTCGCGGCCGCACCTGCCGCAAGTGCCAAAACCGCACTTGCCGCACCTGCCGCAAGTCCGCATGGCGTTTACCGCAACCGCGCCGCAACCGTGCCGCAAGTGCAGCCGGTATGCGGTAATCGCGGCAGATGCGCTTTTTTCACCGCATCTGCCGCGATGTGAAAAAAACGCTGATGTGAAAGGGCCCTTAGCCTCTCATACAGCCAGATCAGAATCCCGCACACTGCACTGATGAGAGGCAGAATAGCTGTTCCCCCAGACCTAGGTTACAGTTGGCATATATCCGGAGTTTAATTGCTATTAGGGCCCTTTCACATCAGCGTTTTTTTTAATTTGCGGCAGATGCGGTGAAAAAAAACGCATCTGCCGCAATTACCGCATACCGGCTGCACTTGCGGCGCGGTTGCGGTAAACGCCATGCAAAGTATAGGCGTACTTGCGGCAGGTGCGGCAAGTGCGGTTTTGCACTTGCGGCAGGTGCGGCCGCGAAAAAAAACGCGGTCAGCCGGACATTAATTGCATAACCCCCAAAATATAATAAAATTGCTCTCTTTGGAGCTTATTGTACAGCTCTGTATGATTAATCCCATCTTGTCAAGTGCTGACTGCTCCTCAGTCCACGTGAATTGTTCTGCTGTTGTCTAAAACAGAGGTTTTTATTAACCCTTTGAGTCAGCCAGGGTATTGAAGGTTCAGTTGCTTAATGTGTGGTGGGCGAAGGTATAGATTCATCTGGTGATCATGTCCCTGGTCTTTAAATAGCCTCCCCTTCCTCCAGAGGGTGTTGCTGATAGAGTTTCTCTGCCTTTGACCAAGCAAGCTGAAGTTGTCTCTGCTCTGCTGAAGCTTTGCGCTTATTATTTGCACTGAAGTTGCTGTTTTTCCTTGTCCGGAAGAAGCTGGATGAAGACGAAGGAGCGCGATGACGGCGGCGGGACAGCGGCAGCGGGACAGTGATAAGTATACTAATCTCTTCCTTTACAGGTTTGTGCACCAAGGGGGGGCCCTGTATACTGACGGGGGGGCTGTATACTACCTCTGGGGCTGCTGTATACACCACTGGGGCTGCTGTATACTACCTCTGGGGCTGCTGTATACTACCACTGGGGCTGCTGTATACTACCACTGGGGCTGCTGTATACTACCACTGGGGCTGATGTATATACCTCTGGGGCTGTATATACCTCTGAGGCTGCTGTATACTACCTCTGGGGCTGCTGTATACTACCACTGGGGCTGCTGTATACTACCTCTGGGGCTGCTGTATACTACCACTGGGGCTGCTGTATACTACCACTGGGGCTGTATATACCTCTGGGGCTGCTGTATACTACCTCTGGGGCTGCTGTATACTACCACTGGGCTGCTGTATACTACCACTGGGGCTGTATATACCTCTGGGGCTGCTGTATACTACCTCTGGGGCTGCTGTATACTACCTCTGGGGCTGCTGTATACTACCTCTGGGGCTGCTGTATATTACCACTGGGGCTGCTGTATATACCTCTGGGGCTGCTGTATACTAACCACTGGGGCTGCTGTATACTACCACTGGGGCTGCTGTATACTACCACTGGGGCTGTATATACCTCTGGGGCTGCTGTATACTACCTCTGGGGCTGCTGTATACTACCACTGGGGCTGCTGTATATACCTCTGGGGCTGCTGTATACCACACTGCTGGGGGCTGTATACCTGTGCTGGGGTCCACCCTCGGATTATACACGAGTCAATAGGTTTTCCCAGGTTTTGGGGGGCAAAAGTAGGGGGGTCGGTTTATACACGGGTCGGCTTATACACGAGTATATACGGGTAACTGTAATCAATCACTTCATATAACCATCAGAAAGCTTCTTACACCTCTCAACTGGAATTTTGGACCACTCTTTGCGTCATTGTGATCCAAAATCCTTTGATAATCTCCAGATACCATGATTCCTTGTACACAGTCAAGGCACCCAGTGCCAGAGGCAGCAGGTCACTGGAATAATCTTTGAACCTTCAACATATTTGGCTGTAGGGACTGTTTTCTCTTCTTTGTAGTCCTCATTCTGTTTCCAGTAAACATTAGAATGATAAGCTTTACCAAAATGCTCTATCTTGATGTAACTTATCCACATGATGCTCTCCCAGAAAGACTTTGGCTTACTCATGTACATTTTGGTAAACTGCAGTCTAGCTTTCTCCCATCGCCTTCCACGACAGCATTGGAGGATGTCGTCCACGCCCTATTGGGGGACAGGAACACAGAGAGGTTAAAAGCCCCTCCCCTTCCTCCGCACTCCAGTGTCTTCCTGTCCCCCTTGGGGCATGGAGAGGTTCCAGTGCTGTCAGGCCGGCAGAGGCAGCATTGGGGTGTACTTACAGCCGGGCCAGGGATGGACGTCGGGGGCGGCCTCCTCCTCCTTCTCAGGGCTCCCGTGGTGGGACCATCCGGCCTTCCTGCGTCCTACGGGGCAAAGCAGGCCGTGTATTGCAACGCCGGAGGCCTGTTCAGCTCTCCGGCGTCTCCCTCCTCCAGCTGCGGTCCCTGGGGCATGCATCAGAGGTGCAGCGGAGGCACTTCCGGTTTCGGGGATGGCACTTCCGGTTTCGGGGATGGCACTTCCGGTTCCGGGATGGCACTTCCGGTTTCGGGCGGCGGCTCCTGTAAGGGCTGTGGCAGGCTGGGCGTGGCTCCAGGGAACCCAGCAGGACTTTCGCGCGCTACTGCCCGCGGCCGGTGACCAGGAGGAGGGAGGGAACAGGTGTTCCTCGTTGGGGGCACGGTACTTCTGGATAAGTACCCGCCGGAAGCTACACCCAGGTAAGGCTGATCCCTAAAACATGGAAGGTGATAGGCTTCCACCTCTGCTTCTGCAGAGCCCAGCGTTCCCCCAGCTCATGTAAGTGTTTCTGGGGGTGGTCACAAGGGGTAGAGTTATTTAAGCCCTGCACTCACACTGGGACCCCCTTCTCTTCCCTTTTTGTCTATAGGGAGACAAGGGCCGTCTGTGAAAGGGAGCAATAATGTGGCTGCGGCACAAAATGTCCCTCTTCCTACAACAAGGTGTCGGCCATGACTGACAGGGTTGTCAGGATGGACTCCCCATCCTTGCTTGAGGAGCTCCAATCCATTAGGGAAGAGGTGCAGGCTTCTATCTCGGCACTGCGGGGTTTTGCTGCAGCTTCCGGGCCTTCCCCTCCGTATGAGAGGAAGCTCCAGGATTGTGACTCTGTGGATCTCATGGAGGCTGGCCAGAGCTCAGCGTTAGAGGACGGCGAGGATATTGCCGCTGTTGCCTCTGTCCAGACACGAGAATCTGGACACTACTATTTTTCCACAGAGTCCATGGGTGCATTGGTGGACACTGTCCATTGTACCATGGGAGTAGAGGTGGTGGAATCCCCTTCTTCTGTGCAGGACTAAATGTTCAGAGGCCTGAAGGCTAAGCGGCTCACCCCATCCGAGTGGATTGGAGGGTGATGACTTTGTCTGGGAGGTCCCGAAGGTGGACATCCAGGTGGCCAGGGTAGCATCAGCTGCTATTGTAAACCCATTGTGCATGCCCTTGACACACTGTTGAGGCTAAGCAGCAGGAGCCTCAGTCACGGGCTGGATGGGAGACCTCATGAGAGACCCAATGGGAATCTCTATGGAAGTCTCTATAAAGTCAATGGGACTTCTAACATGAAGGTCTATGGCAGTATTCCATTTGGGAAGCTTAGCATATAAGACCACGTTGCCTTTTGAAGATTCCTCCCGGTTGAAGGACCCCCTCGTTCGTAAAATGAAGAGTTTCCTCAAAAGATCCTGGGAGGCGGCAGCTATGTCTTTAACGGTGTACATTTCCTCTACATGTGAGCAGGTCTCTCTTTAAGTGGCTCACCCAGCTGGGAGAATTCATCCTGCAGGGTACTCCCAGGAAGGAGCTTTGGACTCCATTCCACTTCTGAGACGTGCTATGGGCTTCCTGGCCGATGCCTCTGCTGAGTCGTTCCGTGTTGGCGCCAGGTGCGCAGTGTTGGCTAACACAGCTCGCAGGGCAGTGTGGCTTACAAGGTGGAATGAGGAGTTCACGTCTAAGCTCCAGCTGTGTGGCCTCCCCTTGCATTGGATGACATCCTGGAAAAGGTGTCTCCTGGAACAGGAGCCCTTTCGGAGGCAGTCCTTTTGGCCTGAGCGCAGCCAACCCTCCCAGTCTAAAGGGAAGGGTAAGTCTGGTCGCTGGGCATTCCAGTATGGGAACAAGACCCGTAATATCTTGCTCCCCCAGCAGCGGCATCACCAGCCGCTCCTAAACAAGGTCGCCTTCCCCATTGCGGGGCGGCTCCTGCGGTTTCTGCCACAGTGGCAAGCAATCTCCTTGTGCCCTTGGATCCTCTCGACCATTTGGGAGGGTCTACGCTTGGAATTCGAGAGCCAGCCCCTCCGTGTCTTCGAGTCCTCTCCCTTCCTCAGGGGGACTCTCGCACGGTTTTTCTTGTCGGGTCTGCGACACATGTTGGATTCGGGTGTGGGGTCCCCGGTTCCTCCTGGAGAGGAGGGCCAGGGGCGCTACTCCAGGTTGTTGTGGACCTCCAGAACACGTATTCTCATGTCCCCATTCACCCGTCCCACAAGCGCTTTCTGCGGTTCACGATCTCCGGGGCAGGCGGGACGGTCCATTCTCGGCTTAATGTGCTGCCCTTTGGGATTTCGTCGGCCCCAGAGGTTACCAAACTCATGGGGGAAGCGATCACATTCATCCAGACCCAGGGGATATGTATGCTTCCCTATTTAGACGACATGTTGGTGGTGGCTCCTTCGGCAGCGCTTCTGCGCACAAAGGTCTCCAACACATTGGAGATTCTTCAGTCCCTGGGATGGGTACCCAATCTTTGGGAATCGAAACGGGTGCCTGCAACCCGACGTCAATTTTTGGGAGTCTTGCTGGCCTCCTCCAGACAGACCTCGTTCCTTCCTGCGGAATATCAGCTTTTGCGCCGCGTGAATCTGACCCGCCTCCGGGCAGGGGGGTCGCCCTCCTTGCGGGAAGCAATGTCCCTGTTAGGGGCCATGATGGCCTGCATTCAGTCAGTAACATGGGCTCAGGCTCCTTCCCGACTGCTCCAGGAACACATACTGAGTTCCTGGGACAGACGTCAGGATTCCTTAAACTCGCGGGTCCGGACCCCGGGGCGGGTGGTAATCTCGCTTTCCTGGGGATGAATCCCAGACACCTTCCTGTGACCTCCATTCCCACTGATGCCAGCGGCTCCGGTTGGGGCACGATGGTAGTTCGCACACCGTTCCAGGGGATTTGGAGTCGCTCGGTCAGTCACCAGTCTTCAAACTTCTGGCAGTGGAGGAAGCGCTTCTTGCTGCAGCTCGCGTTCTCCGGGGTCATCATGTCAAGGTCCTGTCAGACAATGTGACTACGGTTGCTTTCTTGCGGTACCAAGGCGGTACTCGTGGCTTACACTTGCAGGGGCTGGCAAGACTGTTCTTTTTGTGGGCAGTACGCCATCTTCTCTCCTCCTCGGCAGTACTTCTGAAGGGAATGGCCAATGTACAGGCAGATTTCTTGAGCCGCACGGAGGTCCACCCTGGCGAATGGAGCCTCCATCCGGACGTGTTTCGCTCTCTCACGGACAGGTGGGGAGTCCCTTCAATCGACCTGTTTGCATCGGGAGCCAATGCCAAGGTGCCGACGTATTTTTCCCTGAGTCGGTCGGACCATCCTCTGGGGCTGGACGCCTTCGCCCATCGCTGGGACTTCCGGTTGGTGTATGCGTTTCCTCCGATCCCGCTGCTCCCCAAGACGTTGCAGAAGATTCGGGCGGAGGGGGTGACGGCTATCCTGGTGGCTCCCCTGTGGCCCAAAAGGGCATGGTACGGCGCTATCCACGACCTATGCCTGGAGGGTCCGATTCGGTTGCCCCACAACCTCGACCTGCTATCCCAGGGTCCTCTGTTTCACCCGGACCCGCAGTGGCTCAATCTGGCGGCCTGGCTGTTGAGGCCGAGATCCTGACGGCCAAGGGCCTCTCCCAAGCTGTAATCCGCACGCTTCAGCAGAGCAGGAAGCCCGTGACGAACGCCATTTACGGGAAGGTTTGGAAACGCTTTCTGTCCTGGTGTGCTCCTTCCATTCCGGATATCCATCATCCTAATGTGGCTCTCAATTTGGATTTTTTGCAGCGAGGCTTGGATTTGGGCCTTCAGCCGAGCACCCTTAAGGTCCAGGTTTCAGCTCTCGGTGCCGTGTTTGATCAGGATCTTGCTGGCCATCGATGGATCAAACGATTTTTTACCTCTGCTTGTAGACTGCGTCCCAGGCTTCGGCCTTCCGTCCCTACTTGGGATTTGAACATTGTTCTTCATGGGCTTTCTCGGGATCCCTTTGAGCCCTTGTCTGCTGCTTCCCTTCCATCTCTCTCTCACAAGACGGCGTTTTTGGTAGCCATTACTTCGGCCAGGCGAGTTGGGGAACTGCAGGCGCTCTCGATCCAGGCGCCTTACCTCGTGGTTTCCGATGATCGCATTACGCTTCGGTTGGATCCGTCCTTCCTTCCTAAAGTTGTGTCGGATTTTCATCGGTCCCAGGAAGTGGTGCTCCCGTCATTTTGTCATTCTCCTGCTAATGCAGCTGAGGCGGTGTTTCACACCTTGGATGTCCGTCGGTCCGTCCTCCACTATCTCCAAGTGACCGCTTCCTGGAGATTAGATCAGAACCTGTTTGTTCAGCATTTTGGGAAAAACAAAGGGAAGAAGGCTTCCAAGGCTACCATCGCTTCCTGGATCAAGAAGGCGATCTGTTCGACCTACGTCGCTCAAGACCTTGCTCCTCCCGTGGGGTTGAAGGCTCATTCCACTCGGGCTGCTGCTACATCCTGGGCGGAGCGGGCTGGAGCTTCATCTGAGCAGATATGCAGAGCGGCTACGTGGTCGTCCCTCCACACCTTTTCTCGCCACTATAGGTTAGATCTGTCCTCTAGTCGGGATCTGTCCTTTGGTAGGAAAGTCCTACAGGCAGTTGTCCCACCCTGAGGAGTATCGGTGGTATTCCTCCAATGCTGTCGTGGAAGGCGATGGGAGAAAACTGAATTAGTCCTTACCGGTAATTCCTTTTCTTGGAGCCTTCCACGACAGCATCAGTTCCCCCCCTTATTGTCGATTTTTGGATTCAGGTGTATCAGGTAATCCATGTCTTCAGGTGATCTTGATAATACACTGGAGTGCGGAGGAAGGGGAGGGGCTTTTAACCTCTCTGTGTTCCTGTCCCCCAATAGGGCGTGGACGACATCCTCCAATGCTGTCGTGGAAGGCTCCAAGAAAAGGAATTACCGGTAAGGACTAATTCAGTTTTTTATGTCTTTGTGTTAGCAGTGCGGACCCTCTGACTCTCCTGCTATAGCATTTCATTTTATTCAAATGTGTCAGTTCACTCTGACACTGATACACCCTGAACCTGAAGGCATCGTGAATTTCTTTGGGACCTGATTGGGGCTGTTTATCCACCATCCGGACTATCCTGCATTGCAATTTTTCATCTATTTTTCTCAGCCGTGCATGTCCAAGGAGATTAGCTACAGTGCTGTGGGTTGTACACTCTTGATTATGTTGCACAGCATGGACAAAGAATCATCAAGTTCTCTGGATATTTATAACCTTGAGATTGTTGATATTTTTTAACAATTTTGGTTCCCATGCCCTCAGACAGTTCTCTTCTCTTCTTTCTCTTCTCTTTAGTGTCACACACAGACACACAATGCAAAGATTGAGCCAACTTCTCCCCTTTTATCTGGTTTCAGGTGTGATTTGCATGTTGCCCACACCTTTACTTGCTACAAGTGCAATTGAATGAGCATCACATGCTGGAAACAAAGTTCTTTACTCACAATTTTGGAAAGCTGCCGACAATTTTGTTTGTTCAGTTTGGGTGTTTTGTGTGACATCAGTGCAAATCTGCCTTTTTTCCTGTGTCTTTTTTTTTGCGTTTTTGCAATACACAAAAAGGAAATAAATATGAGTAATTGCAATATTTTTCTGAGAAAAACTAAATTGTTTGGAACAATTTAAAGGATGCCAACACTTTCAGTCATGACTGTATATATTTTATTACATAAATATATAGTATATATATTATGAGGCCCAGCCCAAATGACTGCTGTTAAAGACGGATGCCAGCTATGCAACACATCCCAGCGTCTGCTCAGCCGCTCCAAACACCCCACGTGATCTGTGATGGAAATTCTACATTACAAAGTCATTAAAAAGCCCTTTTTATCTTTTTTATGTTGTCCCAATCACACAAAGGAAATAAACATGTGTATAACAAAACATATGTAATTGCAGAAATTTTCTTTAAGAAATATCTAATTTTATGAAAAAATTTCAAGGATCTATCTATCTATCTATCTATCTATCTATCTATCTATCTATCTATCGTTCAAAAAGAGGTCCACAGCACTTCCTTCTGCAGCAAGGGTTGATTTAATACAGCTCAGGCATACATGGCAAAGTTTCAAGCCTAACCAGCTCTTTTTCCAGCTGGTGGTCTTAGGTTGAGATGGTGTCAACCCACTTAGAAGTGGGACAGGGAGGACAGGGATGTCAGCGCAGGGCTCATCAGATCTGGGGGCACCGTGTCGTGGTTGATGAGCAAGCAGACATTGGCCAAAGTGTGTACCAAGACCCCCAGAAAATAAAAAATTAAGAATAATGAGTTTTTTGAAAAAAACGTAAGTTTTTAAATTTTTTCCTCATTTAATGCTTGGTAGCATGTGCACAGTATTGGTAGTAGCTGTGTGCTGCAGAGAGATTTTTTTTCTTGGTATCTATCTATCCTAAAATGTTCACAGCAGCACACAGTTACTGTCAAACATATACATATTAGATTTATAGATGGAAGTAAAAACACCTATGAATTTGAGAAAAAAATACAAAAAACTCAAGTTGTGGAATTTTTTTGTACTTATCTTTGTAAACTAAGGTTCTTGGTACACATATTGGCCAATACATGTTTGCCCATCAACCGCAGCAAGGTGACCTTAGATCTGATGGGTCCCTAACCTACTATGCCACTCTCTGAGAGTCACCTTGCCACGGTTGATGAACAAACATGTATTGGCCAATATGTGTACCAAGAACCTTACTTTACAAAGATAAGTAAAAAAATATTCCACGACTTGAGTTTTTTTTTTTTTCACAACTACATAGGTGTTTTTACTTCCATTTATAAATCTATATATGCACATGTTTGGCAGTTACTGTCTGCTGCTGTGAACTTTTTAGTCACCTTGTCGTGGTGGAATGGCTTAAAGTACGTTTTTTGCAAAAAAGTATGTACCAAGTACCCTTGTTTTTATAGCTTTAGCTTTTACTTTTTTATTGCAAGTTATTTGGAGACACTTTACACACACATTTTTTGTTTTCTAGTTGTTATTTCATACAATTTGGCATTAGTAGTGAACTTGCTATACAGGCCTGTTCACATTACTAATTTTTTGTGTTTCAGCTTTGTTTCTAATGTGAACCTTTTAGTGTATATTGTTAAGTATTGCAACTTTGCACCAGTTCAGACTAATTTTTGTAGGAGGTGCTGTTTAGCTTTTTTTTTGGTATTACTATCTATCTATCTATCTATCTATCTATCTATCTATCTATCTATCTATCTATCTAGTAAAAAGAAAAAATTATTGAGCAGCGGTTCTTATTTAGCAGGATGCTAGGTGCTAATCAATCCTTGAAGGTGGTGTCTAGCCACCTGTACTAGACAAAAATATGCAAAAAAGGCTGCAGCACTCAAATTGGGATGTTATATTGCCTTTAATGGCCTTCAGGTATAATGGCGACGTTTCGGTCCTCAGACCTTCTTCCAGCCTGGAAGAAGGTCTGAGGACCGAAACGTCGCCATTATACCTGAAGGCCATTAAAGGCAATATAACATCCTAATTTGAGTGCTGCAGCCTTTTTTGCATATTTTTATCTATCTATCTATCTATCTATCTATCTATCTATCTATCTGTCTGTCTATCTATCTAGAAAAACAAAAACAAAACAGCACAACTGTTATTTGATGGGTGCAAAGCCCCCCTACCATACAGGAGATGTAAATCCAAGCAAAAAAAATGGAGGCAGCACTTCCTTCAGTTCAGTTATATGGGCTTTATTCCCAGGACAGCAACGTTTCGACTCAGTGGTCTTTCTCAAGCAGTGTCACAAATACAACTGAGGTGCACATATTTATAGCACCCATACAAGGGGCTTATTAAGTGTACAATTAGTGTTTAACAATAAATATTTCATATATATATAAAATATACAGTGTATACAACTTCCATCTTATTATATATAAAGTGCATTAAGATATAACATAATCATTAGAATAGTGCTTAAACATGTTAAAATGTCCCTATGGACTTAATGAATATATTGTGTACATGTGTATATAAGTATAAATCTTACTCAGGTAATATGGCTTGCTGCACATTCATCATTACTCCAAACAGGAAACCGCTGGACTCCCAGCGTGTAGTTCCTTTACTGCCCATGCTCTGTAGTTCTATTTCCTCCTTCCGGCCACCACTAGCTATTACAGGCCCTCGCGCATGCGCACTAGCACACCGGGACTCTCAGTGTGTAGTTTTTTGCTACTGAGCGTCCGAAATCTCGCGCATGCGCAATACCGCGCATGGCGTCCGAGATTCTCGCAGCGGTATTGCGCATTCGCGAGATTTCGGACGCTCAGTTGCTGTCCTGGGAATAAAGCCCATATAACTGAACTGAAGGAAGTGCTGCCTCCATTTTTTTGCTTATCTATCTATCTATCTATCTATCTATCTATCTATCTATATCTATCTATCTGTGACCTGAAGTCACTTTGTCGCAGTTGATGAGCAAACAGACATTGGCCAATGTGTGTACTAAGAACTTCAGAAATAAAAAATTAGAATTTTTGAGTTTTTTGAAAAAAACGTAAGTTTTTAAACTTTTTCTTCAAATATGTATAGCTTATAGCATTTGTATAACATTGGTAGTAGCTGTGTGCTGCAAGAATTTTTTTCAAATTATTTGACCCTGCGTCTTTGCTAGCACCAGTTCACATTAGTCTGTGAGTGCTGTGCAGTTTTTTTTTCTTGTTATTTATCATATGGAGTTGCAGGCTCCTTGCTGCAATGTGCACCCTCATTACCTACCAGTGATCGAGGGTCTAGATGGTGTCTGCCCACTGAGAAGTGGGGGGTGGACAAGGAGGATAGGGATATCAGAGTAGGACTCATCAGACCTGAAGTCACTTTGTCGCAGTTGATGAGCAAGCAGACATTGGCCAATGTATGTACCAAGAACTTCAGAAATAAAAAATTAGAGATTAAACTTTTTATTAAAGGGATCCTGTCACCCTCAAAACACCTTTAAACCTATTAAAACCTGTCCCTAGAGCATATTAACACTTTCCCTACACTCCTTTTAGCTCCTATATGCACATAATCAAAGTGTATAAAAACGTTTTATAAGTACCTCATTAGTGATGATAATGAGTGACTATGCTATTCATAGTCACTCATTCAGGCTGCCCCTCTTCATACTATGACGCCTCCATAGGCGTGATCTTCATGAGAGATTCAAATTGCCGCCTCCCTGCGCGCCTCCCCGCTGTGGCTTGTGTCGGCCGGGCTTCAGCGTGGGGCTGTATGACGCGATCCGCGTCATTCCCGGCGCCGGGTGACGTATTTACACCGGCGCCGCTGTTGGCTTCAAGTCCCGCACTGCGCATGCGCATGCGCAGTGCGCATTTTGAAGCTGACAGAGCGGCGCGGCTGTATACGTCACCCGGCGCCGGAAATGACGCGGATCGCGTCATACAGCCCCACGCTGAAGCCCGGCTGACACAAGCCACAGCGGGGAGGCGCGCAGGGAGGCGGCAATTTGAATCTCTCATGAAGATCACGCCTATGGAGGCGTCATAGTATGAAGAGGGGCAGCCTGAATGAGTGACTATGAATAGCATAGTCACTCATTATCATCACTAATGAGGTACTTATAAAACGTTTTTATACACTTTGATTAGGTGCATATAGGAGCTAAAAGGAGTGTAGGGAAAGTGTTAATATGCTCTAGGGACAGGTTTTAATAAGTTTAAAGGTGTTTTGGGGTGACAGGATCCCTTTAAACTTAAATTAGTTTTTAAACTTTTTCCTCAAATACATATAGCTTATAGCATTTGTATATCATTGGTAGTAGCTGTGTGCTGCAAGATTTTTTTTCAAATTATCTATCATCTATCTATCTATCTATCTATCTATCTATCTATCTATCTATCTATCTATCTATTATCTATATATCTCTATAACATATTACATAATACACTAGCACACAAGACTGTGCCAGTTAGTTGATAGTGCTCTCTATTTGGGCATTTGCCAAGTACATCTAATATTAACTTAAGGCATCTAACAGCTAATCTTATTACTTCCAAGTGGATAGTAAAATAATCTTATTGCCCGCTGTGCTGACTCTCCTGTGCACTGTGTACTGTTCTCATGTCAGCCTCCTCTACCTACTTCTCTAAGTAGTTGTAAAAGGGGTTGACCACTTTGGATCTAGTTCATCAATCACAATTTCTAGAAGACACTTTTCTTTTTTTTGTTCTGCTGTACTCGCTGATTGATTTTTTTTTTTTTTGTCATTTTTTCTTAAATAGCACAACTGGTACAAAAAACATTGCTTTTAACTTTGATCTTTTTTGTAACTTTCTAATGTAAAATGGCACATGGTCTGTAAAATGGTGCAAAAATTGCACAAATTATTTCTGGCACACATAAAAGCACCCAACAGGAGGATTGGAGTACATTCACAACAGATTTTGTGACTCTTTGAAAAGTTGCTTATGTTGATTTAGGCAACACGATGTCTGCTCATAATGGTAAAACAGAAAAAAAAATAAGCTTAACACAAAGAATACACTTAAAAATGGATATGAATATGGCACAAAAACATGCAAATGCAATACTGAATTGTGCCCTAAATCTTTATTTTGACAATATTATATGGGGACCTGAATTTATTAATCAGGACTGCTGGACAATCTCTAAGGCTGCCTTCACATTTGCGGACCCCTCCGCAGCGTTCTGCGTAGGAGATCCGCAATGTGACCGCAGCAACGCAAGCCCCTACCTTTATAATGGGAGCGCCCGGTGCTGCGCTTGACTGCTTGACTGACCATATGTGATCTGTGCGCAGGCGGATGCCTGCGCACAAATCACCCAGTCTCGTCTGCACCAGAAATGCAACATGTCGCATTCGTGGTGAGGACGAGACTGGGTGATTTGTGCGCAGGTGTCCACCTGCGCACAGATCCCATATAGGAGTGAATGGGTGCGCACGGTCATGCGCTGTCAAGCGCAGCACCGTGCGCTCCCATTATAAAGATAGGGGCTTGCGGTGCTGCGCTCACATTGCGGATCCCCTCCGCAGAATGCTGTCACACTTCAAAATAAAGTGCCACTGCAATGGTGTAAACATGAACATGGAAAGTAATTTAGTGAACATTAAGCACATCAACTTCACCCAGTCAGCACATGGTCACAATCCCTAAACCACATTCCAAGGATAAATAGGATCAGAAAATTCATAGACCTACTCTCTATACAATGCAGTGTCCTGAGAGACCATATACGACCTGGGGAAAAGCAAACCAGCCAGTCACATCAGTATCCATCCATCACACCCTGGCACCTGAGTCAGAAATAGCTAGTTTGGGGTCCCAGCAAACCCTACGCGTTTCGTCGCCACTGGGGGCGACTTCGTCAGGGGTACAGAGTGCAGGCTGAATCCCTGCTATATATCTCAAATATAGTACCTCATTACAATGAACAGGTGTAGTCCGGCAGCATTGCGGCCTGCTGTATCACTTCCGGCGTCCGACAGCCGGATGCGCATCACCGGAAATGATCTTCCGGGAGCCTCTGTTCCGGGTCAGACCGCGGCGCACAAGTGCGCACACGCGGAAGAAGTAATAGATTTTAATGGGTGCACAAACATGGGTGCCGGAGCATGCGCATTGCAGCTCCAGCAGGGCATGTCAGCCGCCGCTATAAGGACTTTGCAGAGAACAAAAGGATTGTTCAAGGGGACATAGATAAGATAAAGTAAAAATCAAAGAGAATGGTTGGAAACATATTGAGCATCAGAAAAGGAAGGAAAGGAAGTGGGTAACGCATAGGATTTCAAAAGGGTTTCTCATAATCAATACAGACATATGAAAAAAAAAAAAAAATACAGATATGCTGCATGTCCTGTAGATGGGAATTCATACAGCAAGCAAAATCATTTAGTAAACAGACATTTGAATTATAGAGTGAACTGAAAAATATGTGTAGATTGTTGTTGGCAATCTTGCCAGCATTCAATCTCCAGGATCCTGGTAAATTAGACAACAGTGTGTATTCATATATGAAAATTTCATTACTGGGGAAAAAAAACAAAAAAAACCCAAAAGAACCCGGCCTAATACAAATATTACAATTAGTGCTTGTTATTCCCTTGGTACTAGTTCAAGGGTAAAAAACCAAAATTTATGTATGTGAACCCTATCTATAAGTTAAGGTTGAGTATAAAAATATTTTTGTTAATTTATTTGAGAGAAAAAACTATACCAAAAAAGTTTTTAGGAATTTTTTCAATAAACGAGCAAACCAAACAGATATCCACTGCTATGTCTTTATTTATATGTCACTAGCTGTGAGCCCGATGCAAATGCATCGGGATTCTAGAACAGGCATAAATTTGCTTATAATAGTTATAGCTGGTCTGAGTACTTTTTGGGGGGGTGTGAGTATTTTTTGGGGGGGTTGATGGAACTTTTTGGGGGGGTGTTGAATACTTTTTGGGTGGTGTTGAATACTTTTTGGGGGGTGTTGAATTCTTTTTGGGGTTGTTGAATACTTTTTGGGGGTGTTCAATACTTTTTGGGGGGTGTTGAATACTGTTTGGGGGGGTATTAGATTAATTTTTTTAATTTAATTAGTTAATGTAATTAATATATTAATTTTATATATTACTAGATGGCAGCCCGATTCTAAAGAATCGGGTAGTCTAGAATCCATATATAGTTTATTTAGTAATAGTTAGGGGAGTGCGGTGAAATTAATTGTGTGTATAGAGGTGGCTCAGTGGTTAGCACTGCGCGGTGGCTCAGTGGTTAGTACTGCGTGCGGTGGGTCAGTGGTTAGCAGTGAGTGCGCAGGCTCAGTGGTTAGCAGTGAGTGCGCTGGCTCAGTGGTTAGCAGTGAGTGCGGTGGCGCAGTGGTTAGCAGTGAGTGTGGTGGCGCAGTGGGTAGCAGTGAGTGCGGTGGGTCAGTGGGTAGCAGTGAGTGCAGTGGCTCAGTGGTTAGCAGTGAGTGGGGTGGCTCAGTGGTTAGCAGTGAGTGCGGTGAGATTGGTCAGCGCAGCGGCGTGGGCAGAGTGGTCAGCACAGCGCCGTGGGCAGAGTGGTCAGTGCAGCGCTGTGGGCAGAGTGGTCAGTGCAGCGCCGTGGGCAGAGTGGTCAGCGCAGCGCCGTGGGCAGAGTGGTCAGCGCAGCGCCGTGGGCAGAGTGGTAAGCACACACATACACTCCGCTATACTTACCACCGACCCTGCGTCTTCCCCGCCGCCTGGATCCTGAGTCGACATGTCGCCGCCCCCGGACGACTGGATCCAATATGTTGTCCGGGTAGTTTTGCGAGACATCTTGGACGCTATATTGGATCCAGTAGTTTGGGGGCAGCGACATGTCGACTGAGGATCCAGGCAGCGGACGCAGGGCCGGTGGTAAGTATAGCGGACTGTGTGTGTGTGTGTGTATGTGTGTACAAAGTTGAGGGAAGTGTAGACAAAGTGACGGAAGTGCGTACATACACACATATACACACATACTGTACATTGCATATGGAGGGGTGAGGAGAGCGGAGGCTGGAGGGCAGAGGACAGGGAGAGGAGAGCGGAGGCTGGAGGGCAGAGGAGGGCGGAGGCTGGAGGGCAGAGGACAGGGAGAGTAGAGCGGAGGCTGGAGGGCAGAGGACAGGGAGAAGCGAGTGGAGGCTGGAGGGCGGAGGAGAGGGAGAGGAGAGCGGAAGGTGGAGGGTAGAGGAGAGGGAGAGGAGAGCGGAAGCTGGAGGGCAGAGGACAGGGAGAGGAGAGCGGAGGCTGGAGGGCAGAGGACAGGGAGAGGAGAGCGGAGGCTGTAGGGCAGAGGAGAGTGGAGGCTGGAGGGCAGAGGACAGGAAGAGGAGAGCGGAGGCTGGAGGGCAGAGAAGAGCGGAGGCTGGAGGGCAGAGGACAGGGAGAGGAGAGCGGAGGGTGGAGGGCAGAGGACAGGGAGAGGAGAGCGGAGAGTGGAGGACAGGGAGAGGAGAGCGGAGGCTGGAGGACAGGGAGAGGAGAGCGGAGGCTGGAGGACAGAGGAGAGCGGAGGCTGGAGGACAGAGGAGAGCGGAGGCTGGAGGGCAGAGGACAGGGAGAGGAGAGCGGAGTCTGGAGGGCAGAGGAGGTCGGAGGCAGGAGGGCGGAGGCTGGAGCGCAAAGGACAGGGAGAGGAGAGCGGAGGCTGGAGGGCAGAGGACAGGGAGAGG
Organism: Allobates femoralis; assembly: GCA_033576535.1. Taxonomy (NCBI): domain Eukaryota; kingdom Metazoa; phylum Chordata; class Amphibia; order Anura; family Aromobatidae; genus Allobates; species Allobates femoralis. The sequence continues at coordinate 523,228,399 of JARQOC010000001.1, read as the reverse complement.
AGAGCGGAGGCTGGAGGGCAGAGGACAGGGAGAGGAGAGCGGAGGCTGGAGGGCAGAGGGCAGAGGAGGCTGGAGGGCAGAGGGCAGAGGAGGCTGGAGGGCAGAGGAGGCTGGAGGGCAGAGGGCAGGGCAGAGGAGGCTGGAGGGCAGAGGCCAGGGCAGAGGAGGCTGGTTGGCAGAGGCCAGGGCAGAGTGGAGGGCAAAGGAGGCTGGAGGGCAGAGGCCAGGGCAGAGGAGGCTGGAGGGCAGAGGCCAGGGCAGAGGGGAGGGCAGAGGAGGCTGGAGGGCAGAGGGCAGAGGAGGCTGGAGGGCAGAGGCCAGGGCAGAGGAGGCTGGAGGGCAGAGGCCAGGGCAGAGGAGGCTGGAGGGCAGAGGCCAGGGCAGAGGAGGCTGGAGGGCAGAGGAGGCTGGAGGGCAGAGGGCAGGGCAGAGGAGGCTGGAGGGCAGAGGCCAGGGCAGAGGAGGCTGGTTGGCAGAGGCCAGGGCAGAGTGGAGGGCAGAGGAGGCTGGAGGGCAGAGGCCAGGGCAGAGGAGGCTGGAGGGCAGAGGCCAGGGCAGAGGAGGCTGGAGGGCAGAGGAGGCTGGAGGGCAGAGGCCAGGGCAGAGGAGGCTGGAGGGCAGAGGGCAGAGGAGGCTGGAGGGCAGAGGGCAGAGGAGGCTGGAGGGCAGAGGAGGCTGGAGGGCAGAGGAGGCTGGAGGGCAGAGGGCAGGGCAGAGGAGGCTGGAGGGCAGAGGCCAGGGCAGAGGAGGCTGGTTGGCAGAGGCCAGGGCAGAGTGGAGGGCAAAGGAGGCTGGAGGGCAGAGGCCAGGGCAGAGGAGGCTGGAGGGCAGAGGCCAGGGCAGAGGGGAGGGCAGAGGAGGCTGGAGGGCAGAGGACAGAGGAGGCTGGAGGGCAGAGGCCAGGGCAGAGGAGGCTGGAGGGCAGAGGCCAGGGCAGAGGAGGCTGGAGGGCAGAGTGGAGGGCAGAGGAGGCTGGAGGGCAGAGGCCAGGGCAGAGGAGGCTGGAGGGCAGAGGCCAGGGCAGAGGAGGCTGGAGGGCAGAGGAGGCTGGAGGGCAGAGGGCAGAGGAGGCTGGAGGGCAGAGGGCAGGGCAGAGGAGGCTGGAGGGCAGAGGGCAGGGCAGAGGAGGCTGGAGGGCAGAGGGCAGGGCAGAGGAGGCTGGAGGGCAGAGGCCAGGGCAGAGGAGGCTGGTTGGCAGAGGCCAGGGCAGAGTGGAGGGCAGAGGAGGCTGGAGGGCAGAGGCCAGGGCAGAGGAGGCTGGAGGGCAGAGGCCAGGGCAGAGGAGGCTGGAGGGCAGAGGAGGCTGGAGGGCAGAGGCCAGGGCAGAGGAGGCTGGAGGGCAGAGGCTGCTGGAGCCGGCAGGGCAGACTCACCGCGGGCCGGCCATCCGGTGTACTACTGTAGCAGGAGAGGAGGGGCGGGCAGAGCTGCAGGAGAGGAAGCCCCGCCCTCCCTCCTCTCCAGGCACGGGCAGGAAGCGCGGGTACCCCCAGGGCTTGTGTGGCCCCCCGAGGTGGCGGGCAATGGGCCCCCCTGCCCCCCCCAGGTATGTAGCTACTGGCTGGAGGGCAGAGGGTGGATGGGAGTGGCTGTGGGCACATGGAACTTCCGAGATCGGAACGTTCCGTGTGCCGGTGCCTGTAGCAGGGGGGCAGCCCGGCTAGAGTGCACTGGATGAGCCTGGGCGACGACCATCACGGAAGTGGGCGTGGCCTCCTCCGGATGTGGGCTTCGGGTTTTATATATAAGATTTTTTTTGTTGTTTTTTATTATTATGTTTTATTTTATTGTGTATTATTTATATTATTATTTTTTTTTTTTAATTATTTTTGTTATTATTAAAGTTAAAAAACCGCACTTGCTGCACCTGCCGCAAGTCCCCCTATACTTTCTATGGGGATTACCGCAACCGCGCCGCAACCGTTACACTTGCGGCGCGGTTGCGGTAATCAGCATAGAAAGTATAGGGGTACTTGCGGCAGGTGCGGCGGCTGAGGTAGCGACTCGCAATGGCCTCGCGGCCATTGCTCGCGCTATCTCAGCGGTAAATCGCTAAGTTTGTGGCCGAGCCTCTGGTTCTATTTTCGGCCAGCGACTCGCTGAGTAAAACAGCTGAGTGTGAGTGCTGAAGATCCGATACATTCATGAGCCTAATGAGCGGCTGAACCTGTGGGGATGAGTGCTTTGCTGTGCGGAGAAAGTGAGGTGTGGTGATGTGACCCCTGGCGGGGTGCATCACACGGGTTATCAATGCAGGTCTGTGTTCACATGGGCCTGGTTTTCCTGATTGTCCGATGTACAGGGGGTTAACAGCTGAAGGGTTTTCATGAGCTGAGTAAAAAAGCTGAGTGTGAGTACTGAAGATCCGATACATTCATGAGCCTAATGAGCGGCTGACCCTGTGGGGATGAGTGCTTTGCTGGGCTAAACCTGAATGGTGCACAGGGGGTTAATCACATCTCAGGTCTGTGTGGGAGTGAAGATGTGCTGATTGACTCACTGGGTTGCAGCTGGGAGTGAGTAGGCTGGTTAGGAACCTGCCAGGTGTCTGAGTGAGGAGAGGACGATTCAGAAGTTCAGAGCACTGCCATGTGAAGAGGTGCTGGAAGTGATCCGTCCTCAGTGGGTAAGTGATGGGAGCCTACCAGCTGATGTGTGCATGGCAGCCAGTGTCCAAGGGCCAGGCGGTCACAGCTGACTTTGGGACATTGAGGGGGGGCGCAGTGTGGCCATTGAGGGGGGGGGGGCGCAGTGTGGCCATTGAGGGGCGCAGTGTGGCCATTGAGGGGGGGGGGGCGCAGTGTGGCCATTGAGGGGGGGGGGGGGGGGCGCATGTGGCCATTGAGGGGGGGGGCGCAGTGTGGCCATTGGGGGGGGGGCGCAGTGTGGCCATTGAGGGGGGGGGGCGCAGTGTGGATGATGATGGATGATGATGATGATGATGATGATGATGATACCACCGTAATCCCTTAGAAGGTATAGGGAGACATGCTGTGGTAGCGACTCGCAATGGCCTCGCGGCCATTGCTCGCGCTACACAGCAACTCTCAATGGATCCCCATTGAAAGTATAGAGACACGTGAGGTAGCGACTCGCAATGGCCTCGCGGCCATTGCTCGCGCTACCTCAGCGGTAAATCGCTAACTTTGTGGCCGGGCCTCTGGTTCTATTTTCGGCCAGCGACTCGCAATGGCCGCTTCGCGGCCATTGCTCGCGCGTGGTGACGTCACAGCGTGACATAGCCACGGCGTTTTCGGGGTCCGACACGAAAATGCCTACGGCAATTATATAGTAGATAGTGCCAAAATTGGCATACAAATTAACCAACAAACACATAACCCCCATTCTTCCCCTCCGAACCCTACCGTCATCATAAAGGATGCCAAACGTTAGTCAACCATTACGAGTCATAAATAATATCAAATCCTAGATAAGTCCCAAAGCAAAGTCCAAACCCTGACAGACTCATAACAGCCAGGTCAAGCTAGCCCCAGATTAGTCACCATGAAACGCACGCTCCACCAGACCAAACAAGGTTTAAATTTAATGTCTACAGAAACAGAGAGACATGACCAAGTGCTGGGGAAATTTTTGGCATAAAGGTTATAGTTGAAAAGATAGAATACAAGTCTTCTCCAAGAAAGATCAATCAACAAAACTAGAAGTAACTGAAGTACTGTCCATTCATTCTATCAGGAATGCAGGGTGAGTTCTTAGAATCAAAGAGATGAGCCCATCTGATCCAGGATCCAATATATCAGTTGTCAGATTCTCCACCTCGTTAAGAGAATACCCATGACCAATCCAAAAGCACACAATATCCAGAAGTATTGGAGTTGCCTGCAGAAAAAAGAAGAAGAAGAAGGAGAACAGGCAATAAGCAAGGGGGGCAAATTCAATGATATTCCAACACTGGTACCAAATTGCTATCATAAAAGTATAATCATGCGTATACCCTCGGAAGATGTTACCGTTAATACAAGGAAGCAGGAACAGGTATAGAATTCAGAGAGTAGGGGATAGTACGGGGTCTATTAGGTTTGTTTGTAAAACCCATTATATAGGAGCTCTTCATTAAGGCCTATTGGGGCCAAACATTTCAGTTCGTATATCCATTTAGAGTCTACTTTGAGAAGCTCGAGGGTAATGTTCCTCCCACGGATGTTTTGTTTCACATTTTGTAGTCCAAGTTTACGAATGCTCCTCGGGTTACCCCCGTGTACTTGCAAGAAATGTTTTGCCACAGAGGTGAGGGAATTACCTCTCTCCAAGTCATTTTCAGCAGTATTAATGGTCGAAATGTGCTGTTGAATTCTGTGTCTGAGCTCTTGAGTCGTTTGACCAACATAAATCTTCTCGCAGCCACAGACTATAGCATACACCAGATTCCGAGAGCGACAATTGAAGTAGGTCTTGCTGCTCACTTTAAAAGGAAAACTTGATAATGTTAGGCTTTCAGCAGAGATCATAAAAGGGCAGATATTACATCCCCCACATGCATGCGATCCTTTTAATCTATTACCTCTTCCAGTTTTCTTCATAGGTCTGGTATAGTGGCTGCTAGTGATGGCATCTTTCAGATTTGGGCTCCTCATCGCAGTCAACCTCGCTCTACCAGATAGAAAAGGTTTCAATTACCCATCGCTTAAAAGAATGTCCCAGTTATGGTTTAAGATCCTCCTCACTTCCTCCCATTGGTTTTGATAAGGTGTAATCACACCCAATAAATCGCTTCTCTCTTTAGATCTTGGTTCAAGCGCCACCTCTCTTGTGACGCCCTTGACCTGCTGGAATGCTCCAGCTACCAGTTTCTTAGGATAACCACGAGCTATAAACCTCTTGGTTAATTTGGAAGCCTCATCCCTAAAGTCAGTCTCCTCACTACAGTTTCTGCGTACCCGCAAGAACTGTCCCTTGGGAATGCTCTTACGGAGATGTAATGGATGTGAGCTGTTAAAATGCAACAAACTATTGGTTGCTGTGGGTTTCCTAAACAAGGTGGACTTTATCCTGTTGTTTTCGTTGGTTAGTTTCAGATCCAAATAACTCACCGAGTATTCAGAGATCTCAGACGTCAATTTAATGTTCCACTGATTGATATTCAGATCATGTATGAATTCCTGGCATTCATCATGTGTTCCTATCCAAAGAAAAAGAACATCATCAATAAACCTGAACCATTTGCGTACGTTTTTCTTGTATTGGTCCAAATTGTATACATGGGTCTCTTCCCACCACCCCAAAAATATGTTTGCATACGAGGGCGCACATCACGCCCCCATTGCAGTACCGGATGCTTGGATGTAGTACACTCTATCGAAAACGAAGTAATTCTTTTCCAGAACCATCCTCAATAAGTCAAGAAGAAAAGAATCATGAAGCCTATTACGGGTGAATTTTTTATCCATGAAGTACGCGACCGCACCAATTCCCAAATCATGCGCAATGAACGTGTATAAAGACTCTACATACATTGAGACCAAAAGGGTCCCATCTGGAATTACCAAAGGTTCCAGCTGCTGTATAAGATGTGTCGAGTCCCTTACATAAGATGTAAGTTCCATGGCAATAGGCTGCAAATAAAAATCCAAGAAAATACAAGGTCGTTTAGTAATTTGCTCTGCATCTGGTTCTGGACTTTCTAAAAGACTTCCTTTTCCAGGCCTCCCTGGATAATTCAATATGTTATATAGACTTGCTTAAACATCTCCTTGTTTATACTTGCTATAGACTTTCCTTTTATAGCATCTGCAAATGTAAACTGCACTTTATAGACTGCTCCGCTTATTGCGTTCTGCTGTGAGGTTTTTGAACAGATTTTTCATTAGGGCTTCATTCTACAGTCATATGAAAAAGTTTGGGCACCCCTCTTAATCTTACTCTTTTTTTTTTTGTTTAAAATTGTTTTTTTGCAACAGCTATTTCAGTGTGATACATGTAATAACTGATGGACACAGTAATATTTCAGGATTGAAATGAGGTTTATTGTACTAACCAAAAATGTGAAATATGCATTATTTAAAAAATTGACAGGTGCCAAAGTATGGGCACCTCAACAGAAAAGTGACATTAATATTTAGTAGATCTACCCACATGTCAGGAAAGACAGGTGAGGCAAGAGTGGCAACAGAGGGAGTAGCACGAGCAGACAGTTCATGTAAAGGCCTTTTTGTTATTTTTCTAGCCGGGCAGCATTGGTCGGTGTCCAGGCTCTCCCACTCCTGCTGCCGCCCTCGGGCGTTGGAACCGTCTCTCTGGTCCTCCGACGCCTCCCTGTGGGCAACGTGGTCCATGGGCGCCCTGGCCGGCGGGCTCAGAGAGGCTTCCCCCTGTGCACACGCTTTCCTGTGCGACTCGGATGTGACATTAGCGGGCGGCACTTCCGGGTCACGTGTTCCCCCGGTAGCGTGGCGCTTCCAGTTTCCGGCAGTCAGATTTTGGCGGGACAGCGTGCAGGGCACGCCAATGATTCGTCTGCGGTCCACACGATATGAGGCACTCACAAGGGTAAACTTTAACTGTACTTTATTCTTGTCTTCCATCTTTCTCCATCATATATCAGAACAGTCTTTTCAGCAGCATGCTTCAAAGTGAAACTAAAACTTAACTTCCCATCTCCTTCTTCTCCTTACCCATGATACACCAGACCTAGTTTTCTTAAAGAGGCAGATCTAATTATTGTACATTACATGCAGCCTCTCTGGGACCCTATACAGGGGGAAGGGACATATTTTCCAGTGCTGTGGGGCAGGCTTATCAATATAAGCTGCCCTGAAGTTCTCAGATAAGGTAAGCCAGCTCCGTGGGAATAATGGCCGATTTATCTGCTTAGCCCAGCACTGCCCCAGCTACAATGAGTCTGTGTCAGGGAGGGGCCCATATGCCTGATCCTTCAGGCTGATACTTATGGCATCCATTTTTTCTTTTATTATAGGGAGAAAAGGCTGCCACTAAAAAGACAGGTGGGAAGTCTTCCAGATGCCTATTTGTCTTAAATAATTTCCTACACCCTAGGACAAAAAACTCTGTCAGGACTGTACCGATAAAATTATTAGGGCAGAACATCCCTCTTTGGTAGATGAGTTACGTTCTATGGTTAAGCAGGAGATACAAGCCTCCTTAGCTTCCCTAACTCTGGCTGCACCGTCCAGGTCTCGGGCCATCCTTCTCCAAAGAAACGGTAGCTCCAGCAGGATCAGTCTGACTTTGAGGTCAAGGCTGACTCAGAATTTGACAATAGGGATGATACCTCTTCCTCCAAGCATTCTGACCCTAAAAAGTTTGTTTTCCTCGAAGGATTTGGCTGAGTTCTTTGGTTCGTAGCACTATGGGCCTAGAAGAGGAACAAGTCCTCCATTCTGTCCAGGACAAAATGTTTACTGGGCTGCAATCTGTTAAACAAGTTGGGTTTCCAGTCCATGTCAGCATTCAGAATCTCATTTCCCAGGATTGGGAGTTTCCTGAGAAGAGAGTTAAGAGTGCTATGAAAAACAGGTTTCCCCTGGACGACACCTCCTTTAATTGGGATGTCCTGAAGGTGGATGTACAAGTCACAAGGGTTGCTAAGAAAACTGAACTCCCTTTTGAGGATACTTCCCAGGTTAAGGACCAGATGGATAGGAAATTTGAGGGCTTGATGAAACGCTTATGCGAGGCGTCCTCATCTACTATGCAGGCAAATATTGCTTCCACTTGTGTGTCTCGTTCGATTCTCAGGTGGTTAGATCAGCTTGAGTGTCACATCACTCAGGGTACTCCAAGGGAGGAACTACTGGATTTCTTGCCGTTGCTTAAAAAAAGCTACCAGTTTCCTGGCAGATGCTTCTGTGGAGTCTGTTCGCATGTCTGCTCATACTTCTATTTTGTCTAACTCAGCTAGACGTGCCCTCTGGTTGAAAATGTGGAGTTAGGACTCCACCTCCAAAATGTGGCTCTACTCCATTCCCTTCAAGAGAGACTTAGTATTCAGTCCAGCTCTAGATGACATCCTAGATAAAGCCTCTGATAAAAAGGCATTGCCCGAGCAAAAAGCTGCTAAGAAAAGTCTTTTTCGTCCCAGGTGCCTCAGGCCTCCCAGCCCAAGGGCAAGGGGAAAGCGGGTAGGTGGTCTTACCCAAAGGGCAGAGGGAAGAATATTCTTGTTCCCTCCCAGCAGCGTCCACAGCAGGACAAGCAGTGACTCGGCTCGGGTGTGGGGGAGACTCGCCAATTTCCTCTCCCATTGGCGCAACATTACCAATTGCCAGTGGGTACTCAACGTCATCTCCGAGGGTCTCCTCATCGAGTTCAAGTCTCCTCCCTCGCTGGGTCTTCGGGTCAGTTCCCTACCCTCTCAGGGAGCTCAGGATCTCCTGTTATCAAATCTACAAGACATCTTATCCTCCAACGTGATCTCTCAAGTTCCAAGCTTGGAACAAGACTAAGGCCATTACTCCCGACTCTTCTTGGTGAAGAAACCGTCGGAAGAGGCCAGGATAATCATCAATCTGAAAATCAGTACGTCAAGTACCGCAGACTCAAAATGGAATCCACCAGATTAGCTGTTCCGTTGATAGGCCATCACTTTCAGATGGCCACATAAACTTAAAGGATGCCTACTTCCATGTGTCCATTCATCCCCGGCACAGGAAGTTCTTGAGATTCGTGTTTCTTTACCACTACCAATTCAATGTCCTCCCTTTCGGGATCTCCTCTGCTCCGAGGGTATTCACAAAAATCATGGAAGAGGTGGTGGCATTTGTCAGGCAGCAAGGCGTCTGTCTGATACCATATTTGGACAACCTCCTTTTGGTCGCACCTTCGGCTGCAGCCCTCAACGACGATGTGGACAGGACGTTGACTACGCTTTGGTCATTGGGATGGATCCCAAATCTGAAGAAGTCTCAGCTCCAGCCCTCCTCCACCAGGAGATTCCTGAGGGTTTGCTGGACTCCGACAGCCAAATGTCATTTCTTCCGGAGGATCGCAAGTCGAACCTCACTTCAAAAATGTCTGCCCTTTGGTCTCAGAAGACTCCTATGATCAGAACTGCAATGTCTGTTTTGGGATCTATGACGGGCTGCATACCATCCGTAATGTGGGCCCAGCCACACTCAAGGTGTCTTCAGGATCATATCCATTGTCCCCGATGAATCTGGCTAAAGGGATCTCCTGGTCTCAGACTCCTCTGGTCACTCTAACGACAGATGCCAGTAAGCAATACTGGAGGGCTGTGGTGTCCAGTATGCCATTTCAGGGTCTCTGGAGTACGTTGGTCAGGTCTCAATCCTCCAACCACCGTGAACTAAAGGTAGTGGAAGAGGCTCTCCTGGCAGCTCAGGATCTGGTCAGGGGCTCGCACGTGTTGGTTTATTCGGACAACTTAACTACGGTGGCCCATCTTCGCCATCAGGGCAGCACTCGGTACCGCGACCTGAAAATCATATCTAGTCCGATATTTAAATGGGCAGAGTTGTCCCTTCAGTCTCTCTCAGCAGTCAATCTGAGGGACACATTAAATTCTCAGGCAGATTTTTTGAGTCACAAGGATCTACATCCTGGGGAGTGGAGCCTGGACCAAGCGGTCTTCTGCAACCTGGTGGCCCGCTGGGGTCCCCCGAAGGTGGATCTGTTTGCTTCCAACCACAACCGAAAGGTTCGAACATTCTTCTCCCTCAACCCCAGGGACGATGCGATCGGAGTGGATGCCTTCTCCCATGCTTGGGACTTTCGACTGGCCTACACTTTCCCGCCTCTTCCTCTCCTAGTAAGGGCTCTGAAGAAGATCAGGGAAGAACGGGTTCCAACTATCTTCATTGTCCTCCTCTGGCCGAAAAGAAGTTGGTACAATTTGATCATGCCTGTCAAGGTGGAGGGTCCGGTGCCTCTGGGTCCCGACCCGAACCTTCTCTCACAAGGTCAGCTCTTCCATCCGGATCCCCAGAGGTTCAAATTAGCTGCCTTGCTTCTGAGGGCTGGGTGCTGAAGGCTCAGGGCCTTTCTGATCGGGTTATTGCTACCTTGCAAGATTGCCGTAAACCCGTTACCAACTCATAAGAAATTCTCCTCTTGGTGCGGTCCCACCTTGCCTGATCCTTTCTCTCCTAATATTTCCAAAATATTGGATTTCTTACAGCGGAGATTGCATTTGGGCCTTAAACCTAGCACCCTTAAAGTGCAGATGGCGGCCTTGAGTTCATTGTTTGATGTGAAATTGTCTGACTGCCGCTGGATCAAACGTTTCATGGTGGCGGCTACTAGACAGTGTCCCAGACAACGGATTCTCACTCCCTCCTGGGATCTGAATGTGATTCTTACAGGTCTCTCACGTACTCCTTATGAACCTCTTTCCTCATGTACCATGAGGTCTCTGTCTCACAAACTCACCTTTCTGGTGGCTATCACCTCTGCAAGGAGAATTGGAGAACTACAGGCTTTGTCCATCAGAGAACCGTATTTGACTGTTCGTGATGACAGCATTGTCTTCCAGCTAGATCCGTCTTTCCTGCCGAAAGTTGTCTCTGATTTCCATCACTCTCAGACGATTGTTCTTCCTTCCTTCTGTCGACATCCTAAATCTCCCAACGAAGAAAGGTTTCATTCTCTGGACATCCGTAGACTGGTATTACACTACCTGGATTTAATGGCACCATGGCGTATTGACCATAACTTGTTTATTCAGTCGCAAGAAGGTCGCAAGAAGGTGGCTAAAAGCATGATAGCTAATTGGATTAAAAAGGCCATTACAGATGCCTATCTCGGTCAAGGCCTATCGCCTCCTTTGGAATTCATGGCCCATTCTACCAGGTCCACTTCAGTCTCCTGGGCTGAGCAAGCGGGTGTTTCACCTGAGCAGATCTGCTAGGCATCTACGTGGTCTACTCTGCATACCTTCACGAAAATTATCACTTGGATCTTCTGTCTAACAGCAATGTGGCCTTTGGCAGGAAAGTCCTGCAGGCTGTAGTCCCTCCCTGGGTAAGGATTTGTGGGCATTCCTCCTATGCTGTCGTGGAAGGTGACTAGAAAAAAATAATTATTCTTACCGTTAATTCGGTTTCTAGAAAACCTTCCATAACAGCACTTATTTCCCTCCCTTTATTCCTTGGTGTTCCTGGAATGTATTGCTGGTTTCTAATATGATATGGGTTCATTGTAAGACACTGGCGACTGGGAGGTGGGAGGGTCCTTTTAACCTCTCGTGCTTCCTGTCCCTATTAGGGCGTGGAGAGGCAACCTCCAATGCTGTCGTGGAAGGTTTCCTACAAACAGAATTAACGGTAAGAATAATTCTTTATTCTAATGCATTGCAGTACATGTGTATTGCAATGCATTAGGAAAGTGATAAGAGAAATAAACGTTAAGGTGCCATAGAGGAATTACCATAAGTGGAAAAGAAAAAAAAACTTATAAAAATGTTAAAAACAAAAAATAAAATAAAGAACAAAGAAAATTGAAAACAAATACTACTAAAGATAGCAAGTTCCCAGACCTACTAAAAAAAATATGCATTTTTATGTAAAAAAAAAACAAAAAACAAAAAAGTACACATATTTGGTTTCACTGCATATGGAATGACCTGATCTATAAAACTGACCCATTATTTAACCCCTATAGTGAACCCCGTATAAAAAATAAATAAATAAACGTAGCAAACACCAGTTTTTTATCGTACAGGTGACAAAAAAGTGGTGTAAGATATGATCAAAAACTCGTAGGTAAATAGTTATTGTATTCCTGGAAATGTCATCTTGTAACTCAAAAATGAGGCCCCATACTCCTCCATTAGTGGAAAAATAAAAAACTATAAAAATAAGGCTATACAAAAACAATATTGTTTTTCTATAAAATTGTTTTCATTGTGTAAAAGCAGCAAAACATAAAATATACCGTATATACTCGCGTATAAGCCGACTTTTTCAGCCCAAAATTTGGGCTGAAAAGTCCCCCCTCGGCTTATACGCGAGTATACAGTATATATACATATATATACATCATATATGTATATATACTGCAGCAGCCCCGGAGGTATACAGGCCCCCCCCATCAAGCTCCAGGGCCCCCCCCTTGAGCGGCGTCCAGTAAAGGAATATCATACTTGCCAGTGTCCTGTCGCGCCGTCCGCAGCTGCCGACACGCGATCCCGGGCTTCATTCAGCGTCTTCCGCATTCCTTTAGTCGCGGGCAATGACGTCATTGCCCGCGACTACAGGAAGTCGGAATCCGGAAGACGCTGAATGAAGCCCGGGATCGCGTGTCGGCAGCTGCGGACGGCGCGACAGGACACTGGCAAGTATGATATTCCTTTACAGGACGCCGCTCAAGGGGGGGGGGGCCCTGGAGCTTGATGGGGGGGCCTGTATACCTCCGGGGCTGCGGCTGTATACAGCCCTGGGGCTGCGGCTGTATACAGCCCTGGGGCTGCGGCTGTATACAGCCCTGGGGCTGCTGCTGTATACAGCCCTGGGGCTGCTGTATACAGCCCTGGGGCTGCGGCTGTATACAGCCCTGGGGCTTCTGCTGTATACAGCCCTGGGGCTTCTGCTGTATACAGCCCGGGGGCTTCTGCTGTATACAGCCCTGGGGCTGCTGCTGTATACAGCACTGGGGCTGCTGTATACTACCTAGGAGCTGCTGTATACTACCTAGGGGCTGCTGTATACTACCACTGGGGCTGCTGTATACACCACTAGGGCTGCTGTATATACCTCTGGGGCTGCAAATACCTCTGGGGCTGCATATGGGGCTGCATATACCTCTGGGGCTGCATATGGGGCTGCATATACCTCTGGGGCTGCATATACCCCTGGGGCTGCATATGGGGCTGCATATACCTCTGGGGCTGCATATGGGGCTGCATATACCTCTGGGGCTGCATATGGGGCTGCATATACCTCTGGGGCTGCATATGGGGCTGCATATACCTCTGGGGCTGCATATGGGGCTGCATATACCTCTGGGGCTGCATATGGGGCTGCATATACCTCTGGGGCTGCATATACCTCTGGGGCTGCATATACCTCTGGGGCTGCATATGGGGCTGCATATACCTCTGGGGCTGCATATACCTCTGGGGCTGTATATACCTCTGGGGCTGCTGTATACTACCACTGGGGAGGCTGCTGTATACCTCACTGCTGGGGGTTGTATACCTGTGCTGGAGTCCACCCTCGGCTTATACGCGAGTCAATAATTTTTCCCAGTTTTTGGGGGCAAAAGTAGGGGGGTCGGCTTATACACGGGTCGGCTTATACACGAGTATATACGGTAAATTTAGTATTGCTGTAATTGTAGTGAATCGAAGCATAAAGCAGTTTCATCACATCTATGACACGGTGAATGTCGTAAAAAAAGAACCCAACAATTCCTGTATTACTTATTCTTCTTCAGTCTGCCTCCCAAAAAGCTGAATAGAAGGCGATCAAAAAACATTACGTGCCCAAAGATGGTACCAATAATAATTCCAACTCATCTTGCAAATAAATAAGCCCTTACATGACTTTTTGTTGCAGAAAAAAAAACATATAGCTGTCAAAATATAGTGATGTAAAAAAACTTTATTTGGTAAAAATGAAGTGTTTTTTAATTGTGTGTGAGTAGCATCCACAAAAACACGGTAAACCACAGTTTTGCGCACTTCTGAAAAGACAGACACTACTGACAGAGGTCAGATGTGATGATGGGTGAACCCGCTGATGCTCAGGATTGGCGAACTTGCCCAGATTTTTTTAATACGTGACTCGAACTTGAGTCAGAACCCCAAACTCGGACTTTACAGTTATGGGATGTGGGCTGGGGGGCTGTAAAAGAAAACAGATCATTATTAATCATCGTCATTATACTTACCAGGTCCCGCTGTCCCACGTCCTGCCGCATCTACTTCTGGGGCTGCTCATTAACTTCTGGGAATATTCACTGCTCTGGCTCCAATAACCAATCACAGATACTGTCACACAGAATGGGCATCTGTGATTGGCTGTTCGAGTAATCTGCAGTCAGCCCATACATTCTAGTATGGTAGAATTAATGGGCTTTTTTCAGATTACTCTAGCAGCCAATCACAGATGCCCATTCTCTGTGACAGTGCATGTGATTGGCTGTTGGATTCATCACACATATAGTAGTTTAAAAATAAATAAAAAAAATGACGTAGTTCTCTGCGATATTTTTTATTCTCTGCGCAGGTAAAGTGGACAGCTACGAGTTGCCACCCCCTGCTGCCTGTCTTTACCTTAGCTGACAATCAAAATACAGGGAAGTCCATCCTTTATTTTTTTTAAATATTTAAATACATAGTTGCATGGGCTCCTGTCGTATTTTGATCACCAGCCAAAGTAAAACCAGGCAGCTGGAGGCTGGGATTCTCATTGTGGTAAGGTTCAAGCATTCTGGGCTCACCATGCTGAAAACCAAAGCCTGCAGCTGCCCATGGAAAAGGCACATTCATGATAGTGCTATTACCCGGCTCTTCCAGCTGCCCTGGTGGGGGGTGGCATTCTGGATAAGAGGTTAATACCAGCTTTGCATTGTCAGCTGGTACTTTGCCCGAAATCCATTATGTCAGGCCAAATTAGACCCAGCCATCATAAATTTATAGTAAACATTAAAAAAAACACAAACCTTAGACTTTTTTATTATAAATAAAACACAAAACACATTTAGGGACTCCATATTTAGTAGTTAAAAAAAAACCTCCCTCTGACGTAATCCAGGTCTTCTGTGTTTTTTTTTTTAATGTTTACTAGAAATTAATGATGGCTGGGTCTAATTTGGCCTGACAACATGAATTTTGGACTTAGTACCAGCTGACAATACAAAGCTGGTATTAACTCCATTATTACCCAACGTGCCTCACCCCACCTGGGCTGCTGGAAGAACCAGGTAGAGCACCTGGAATTGGAACTATGATAAATGCGCCATTTCCAGGGGCAGCTGCAGTTTTCAGCATGGGGGGGGGGTAACGCTTGGTCCTTACCACGCTAAGAATCCCAGCCCCATCTGCCTATTTAAATAATTAATAAAAAATAATGGGATTAGCTGTATTTTGATTGTCAACCAAGGTAAAGCCAGTCGGCTGGGGGTGGCAGCCTGTAGCTGTCTACTTTATCTGTGCTGAGAATCAAAAATACCATGGAGTGCTAAGTCATTTTTTTTAATTAGTTATTTATTTTTACAACTGTATGTGTGACAAACCCAACAGAGGTGAGGTGAGTTAACAGCGTTTATTATTTTAGTATGTGCAACAGCAGGGGGGCCATATACCATGACCAGGGGGGACATACCCAGGAAGGGGAGGGGGTGTATACACTCAGGCACTTGTGATGTGGATGGCCTCCTGTGTCCATCTCTCAGCACCAGTTTCAGCACTGAGGTGATGGACAGGGGGATGCAGTGAATATTATGTGAGCCTAATGAGCGGTCTCAGGTGACCACGGGCCGCAGCTTCATTCTCCGCCACCTGCTCCATCACCTCTGCCCCCAAAGCTCCTCAATATTACACAACTAGGGCTTATATTTCAAGCCTACTCCAAAAATGCCGAAAAACCCTACTAGGGCTTACTTTTGGGGAGGGTTTATTTTAGGAAAAACACAGTAATACTTCCTCTATACTTCCACACTGTAATAATGCCCTTCTGTGCCTCGCTACAGTAGTAATGTCTCCTTTGTACCTCCATGTGATAATAGTGCCCCACTTGTTCACCGACACAGTGATATTGTTTCTTTCTTTTCATGATAATAATGGCTTTTGTACTCCTCCACAAAGTAATAGTTTTCCTTCTGTGCATCACCAAGTTTATGATTCCCCGACAAGTTATTAAAGTCCTCTCCGTGTGTTCATAAATTAATAATAGCCTCATGCGCCAACATGGTAAAAGTGGCCCCTTTGTGCCTGACATGGTAATACTGTCCCCATCTATATTCCTCACACTCTCGTCTTTGTTTTTATACATGTTAATAATGCACCCTCTATGCCTCCACATAATAGTGGGTCCTCTGTGCCCCTGCCGCAACCTCCATCAGGTTTGCAGGACCTGGGAAATCGGAGCTGAATCCTGTCATGGTGTCTCCGATGGCTCTAGCATTCCTCAGGTTGAGAGGCAAATATAAAATAGGAAGATAACTAGGTGGATCAGATGGGCTAGTATCTTAGTCCATCTATGGAGTAGTAGCAGAGGTGGTTGTAGTCCTATAAGAAACACGAACACCATAGGTTTCTTGGTTGATTGAGAACTTTTATTTCATATTAAATACAAAGTCAACAGTGTACATTTAATTAACTCTCCTCTTCTTTAGCTCTGAGAGTGTCTTAGCAGTGGGGATCTTTAATTAGATTTTCTTTGGTTGCTTTTTCAGCTTTTGCTATGTACAGTCCCACTTTGCCTTGGGAAGCACACTGTAGCATAAAAGTGCGGCCTTGGAAGAAGATTCAAAATCTCATCAACTCCCATAAGCTAAACTTTTTCCTACCCCAGAACCTAGCTCAGATGTCCAGATATCCTCGAACCCTTCTTTACTGGAAAACTGGTTGTATATATCAAAGCTTTAATCAAGACACTCATTTCTCATACTCTTCGAATATAAAAGCATGGGAAAATGAACTAACTATAGAAATTACAACGGATGTCTGGCATCAAATCTTCAAATCTATCTACTCTTACATCCCCTGCTCATCCCTTGCAGAGACCCACTATAAGATTTACACACGCTGGTATTATACCCCTCTTAAACTTCATCAAATTCAAAACTCCAACTCCGCCCTCTGCTGGAGGAATTGTAATGCTATTGGTAAATACTTCTGGTACAGAGTTGAGGCTCTAATTAATGGCATCACTGGATTGACATTAGACCTATCTTCTGAACTCGTACTTCTCTTTGTTGGTCTCGATTCCATCCCTCATAAACATAGACCCATCATTACGAAAATTCTACTTACAGCTATAAGTAACATTGCTGCCCTCTGGAGGGACCCTATTCCCCCTACGGTGGAAAACACAATAGAGAAAATAGCATGTCACAACACATACGAATACACATACGCCCTTAGAAACAACCTTTAAAAAAAAATACTCCAAAAAATGGAGGGATTGGAATAAAATTATGTCTCCTACAAATCAACCATAAAGACCTCAACATTGTACAAGACCAGATCAATCTCCGTACTCCAATCCAACTTAATTTACCATTACTATTTCAAGTAAATCATACCCACGTTAATTCATAGCGGACATTCTTATATACTCTTTGTACTTCCATGTATGTAAATAGTTAAGTTACTGTTTATCAACTCGCTATACATTAAATAACCAAATTACTGGCATATGAATTATATATATATATAAATCATTGACCGAGCGACTAAAGCCTTGAGTAGTGTTATATATTTCTGATTCATCCTCTGTCTATGAATATATAGATTGTACAGTTTTCTTCATATTGTACCACCTAGAATACTAATCTCCTTTTATTGTACTTCATTGATTTCTGTATCATTTATGCTAATCATACTGTATGTTATACCGTTCTTTTATTTGCAAACCAATAAAAAATATTTGAACATAAAGTGCGGCCTTTCTTTTCTTTACCGCTAGTAATCTCTAGGACAGGAGCGAACAGGTGATGTAATTTCTCCTACAAACACAGTGCTCACATAGTCAAAATGGCGTCCTCACACCTGTGTCTACAGCAGCTACACTCAACTGCCAGAAAACTCCTAACTATGCAAAGCAACTTTTGACTATATTATTATTATTATTCATTATTATTCATTATTATAATGGCAATTATCCCATGGCGCTTTACATGTGAAAAGGGGCATACATAGACAAGTACAATAATTATGAGCAATACAAGGCACACACAAGTATAGAAGGAGAGGGGACCCTGCCTGCTAGGGCTCACAGTCTACAAGGGATGGGTGAGGATACACTAGAAGAGGGTAGAGCTGGTTCTGAAGTGGTTCAGTAGACTGAGGATCACTGCAGGTTGTAGGCTTGTCAGAAGAGGTGGGTCTTCAGGTTCCTTTTGAAGATTTCCACGGTGGGGGAGAGTCTGATGTGTTGGGGTATAGAGTTCCAGAGTATGGGGGAAGCACAAGAGAAATTTTGTATGCGGTTGTGGGAAGAAGAAATTAGAGGGGAGTAGAGAAGGAGATCTTGAGAGGATCGAAGGTTGCGTGTAGGTAAGTACCGGGAGACCATGTCACAGAGGTATATAGGGGACAGGTTGTAGATGGCTTTGTATGTCATAGTTAGGGTTTTGAACTGAAGCCTCTGGACAATATGAATCCAGTGAAGGGCTTAGCAGAGGAGAGGCTGGGGAATATCAGGGAGAGAGGTGGATTAGTCGGGTAGCAGAGTATAGGATTGATTGGAGTGGTGCAAGAGTGCCAGAGGGGAGGCCAGAGAGTAGGAGGTTGCAATAGTCGAGGCGAGAGATGATGAGGGCTTGCACAAGTGTTTTTGCAGTTTCTAGGTCAAGGAATGTACGGATCCAGGGAATATTTTTGAGTTGGAGTTGGCAGGAGGTGGAAAGGGCTTAGATATATGGCTTGAAGCAGAGGGCAAAGTTGAGGATTACCCCGAGGCACCGAGCATGCGGGACTGGGGAGAATTAGCAGTTTTCTTGGCAGAAATCAGCAGACTTTGATGGATAGGTCTGGTGGAGGGGTAGAATGAGATGGGGGAAAGATGATGAATTCTGTTTTTTCCATGTTCAGTTTTAGAAAGCTTGCAGAAAAGAAAGATAAAATAGTGGACAGAGATTGTTGGATTTTGGTCAGTAAGGAGGTGATGTCAGGTCCAGTGAGGTAAATCTCAGTGTCATCAGTGTATAGATGATACTGAAGACCGTGGGATTCCATAAACTATTCCAGGCTGAAGGTGTAGATGAAGAAGAGTAGGGGTCCTAGAACTGAGCCTTGGGGAACACCGGACAGACAGTGGGCGAGGTGAGGAGATAGTGTGGGAGAGGTAGACACTAAATGTCCGCTCTGTTAGATACAACGAGATCGAGGATAGGGCCAAGTCTGTGATACCAAGAGATGAGAGACTCTGTAACAAGAGTGTCAGTGTCAAAAGCAGAAGACAGTTTTCAGAAAGATCCACGGTCTTTAATGGGCACTCAGGTAAAAGCAAGGGATTCCCAGGTAGATTAAAAAGGCTTTATTCCTCATGCCTCTGACTCACCATGGCCGGGACTCCGGTTAGACAGGCGTTTGCTTCTTCCTCCTTGTCCTGGGGTGCCGCGCCTGCCGGTAGTGGGGCTCGGTGGTACAGATCAAAAAGAGAGACGTCATGGGTTGAACAGATTAAGGGGTTAATTGTTTCGTGACGCCACCTATGAGAGTTCCGGTAACTTTACCGGCGCTGCAGGGCCTCCGGGGGATGGAATGCAGCACGATGGAACGCTCCCCACAGGCTGAGCGGTGATCCCCAAACCAGGAGCTGCACAAGATGTTCTGAGGCAGCTGCGGTTACCTTAGTATGCGGATAGACAGTTCATAAGAAGGCACGGACACTGTAAGTCTCTGTAACGGGTTCTTTACTGTAACCAGCAGGCAGTACATGGTATACAGTTACGGGTAGTGGACCGGGTGGACTCAGCAATGACCAGTGTTTCTCAGAGATCCGAGGTGTTCCTCCATTCTAACTACTTTTGTTGCCGTTGTCGCCCAGGAATGCCAGATCGGGTACAAGGAGGCTGCTTGAATGCCCTATCCGGGGTATACGCTCCGGATGCTTTGGGGAGCCTTGGGTCCTTTGGTGGGTACACCGCTGGCTAGACGACTGTGTGTGGTGGTCGTGGGGTGCTCCTGTAAAGCGGTCCCTCCACTCCTCTGGTTCGCATAGCATTGCTGAACAACTACTAGCTTTGGTAACAGCAAACCGGCTGTAGATGGGCACGGGATGATTTTGGACCCGCATGTTGATGCCAGTTGATCGGTTGTTAAGGCACCGGGAATAATGGTGCTCAAACGGGGTGATGGCCAGGAAAATTGGCCAGGGGGCTGCACGGAACTGTGCAACCCCCTCTCCTAGGTTGCAGAGCTGATGATCTTGCTTTCTTCTTTATTGCAGACCACTTGCTGAACTAAACTTCAACTACACACTACCACTACACTCCGCCCACCAGGACCTTATTGGCCCTCTACGCTAGGTGATGCATGTAGGGTATGGATCTCTGAGTTAACTGTGTGACTGCTGAGTCAGAGAATATTGCTGCTGCAGTTTTTGCTGCAATACCCTCCGGTGACGCACTCGTTGCGGGGCGCCACACCTCCACAGCCACAACATGTTTCGACGGCTTGTGACCGTCTTCATCAGGTGGAAAAATGCACAACATCATCAGGTTAGTGCACATATATATAACCCTCTTGAGGGATTAATTATACAGACGGTATTGCACCATTGCGCCTCCTCTCTCCTTCTTGTTTATTGCAAAAGCAGAAGACAGGTCTAGGAAGAGGAGGAGGAAGACAGACTAGTGTTGCTTGCTCTTGGCGGTTAGTAGTAAAAAAATTGTAGTTTTCAGAAAGGCCAGCAGAAGGCAGTGTGGAATTAGACATGCTACAACTCTCAAAACTAAAGTGTAGGAGTTACAATACACAACATTATTAGTGATGAGCGAGTACTAAAATGCTCGGGTGCTCGAAGCTCGGGCCGAGCATTCCGAGATACTCGTGTACTCGGCCCGAGTACCGAGCCCAATTTTATCCTATGGGAGACCCGAGTATTTTTATGAAATGACTGCCGGCAGCATGGAAAAACCCTAAAAATGTCACAAAAGTCTCAGAAGAGTGCTCAAATGACATGGCAACACCATGGGGAAGACCCCTGGAAGCATTTCTCACTCAAAAGTCACAGCTGTGAACAATCTTGTCCGAGTTTCACGCCAATTTTACGGAGTCACCAGAAAACCTTCCAAAATGACACCAAAATGAATATTCAGGGTGGAAATGTTAAGGGCACATACCCAAATAGTGAGATACAGCTGGTGTATGTTACTTTTTGTGATTACATGAAAGATTTTACGTGAAAACATTGTGCGGCACTCCGATGTCCCTGAGAAGAGACGTACATGAAGCCCTGTCTTGACATATTGTGCCCATTTTGAGGAACTGGGTCTATTCTAGTATTTTCCTTTGCCAGGGCAGTCTAAAATTGGGAGGTTCACCAATGCCCCTGGATAGAGACGTGCATGAGGGCCTGTAAACCTGAAGTGCCCATTGTAAGGAAGTGGGTGTATTGGATTATAGCCTTTGGCAGGGCAGCCAAAAATTGGGAGGCTCCACATTGTCCCTGGATAGAGACGTGCAGGAGGGCCTGTAAACCTGAAGTGGGTGTATTGTAGTATAGCCCTTTGGCAGGGCAGCCAAAATTGGGAGGCTCCACATTGTCCCTGGATAGAGACGTGCAGGAGGGCCTGTAAACATGAAGTGGGTGTATTGTAGTATAGCCCTTTGGCAGGGCAGCCAAAAATTGGGAGGCTCCACATTGTCCCTGGATAGATACGTGCAGGAGGGCTGTAAACCTGAAGTGGGTGTATTGTAGTATAGCCCTTTGGCAGGGCAGCCAAAAATTGAGAGGCTCCACATTGTCCCTGGATAGAGACGTGCAGGAGGGCCTGTAAACCTGAAGTGGGTGTGTATTGTAGTATAGCCCTTTGGCAGGGCAGCCAAAAATTGGGAGGTTCAACAATGACCCATGCATACAGACATGCAGTAGGGCCTGTAAACCTCAAGTGGGTGTATTGTAGTATAGCCCTTTGGCAGGGCAGCCAAAAATCGGGAGGTTCAACAATGACCCATGCATACAGACATGCAGTAGGGCCTGTAAACCTGAAGTGGGTGTATTGTAGTATAGCCCTTTGGCAGGGCAGCCAAAAATTGGGAGGCTCCACATTGTCCCTGGATAGAGACGTGCAGGAGGGCCTCAAAACATTTTTCCCATTGAAAAGGAGCGGGTCTCCTGTCGTTGTAATGCCTATTCTAAAAGAATGAGCGAAAAAATTTACCACAGCGGGTATATCTGAAACAACATCCTAACTATTGTAACGGTCATCATGGTGGCACATGAGGAGAAGGAGGAGCAGTCCAGCGATTAGCCAAAGTCCAGAAGTGTGTACCCATGGGTGAGTGGAGGTACATGGCAAATTCCCATAACAAAATTTAAATTCAGTTGTCATTTGTTGGTGGTGTGGTGAAGTCTGGCCCAATCCAACCCTTGTTCATCTTGATCAGAGTCAGCCTGTCAGCATTTTCAGTTGACAGGCGGGTGCGTTTATCAGTAATGATTCCACCTGCGGCACTGAAAACACGCTCTGACAAAACGCTAGCGGCAGGGCAGGCCAGGACTTCCAAGGCGTAGAGAGCCAATTCATGCCACGTGTCCAGCTTGGAGACCCAATAATTGTAAGTCACAGAGGAATCTCGCAGTACAGTTGTTCGATCTGCAAGGTACTCCTTCAGTATCTGGCCAAACTTAGCATTTCTTGTGGCACTACCCCACACCTCAGGGGCTGTGGTACGTGAGGGGCTGAGAAAACTGTCCCACATCGTAAAGACTGTTCCCCTACCTCTGGCGGATTGGACTTGTGCCCCTCTCGGCTGTATACGCCTTGGTTGTCCACCAATTCCCGACCTATGCCGCTAGCGTTTTGTGAGGGGAATGATTTGCCTACTTCCGTGACTATGGCCTTCTGGAACTGCTGCATTTTGGCTGACCTCTCCGCCTCAGGAATGAGAGACATAAAGTTCTCCTTGTAGCGTGGGTCTAACAGTGTTGCCAACCAGTACTGATTGTGGGCCAAGATGTTCTGAACGCGAGGGTCACGAGACAGGCAGCTTACCATAAAGTCAGCCATGTGCGCCAGATTCTTAACAGCCATCACTTCAGTATCCAGACCAACACGATGACTGAACATGCTATCCTCCTCCTCCTCCGTCTCATCTCCCCTGTCCTCTGGCCAGCCACGCTGAATCGAGGGTATGACTGGTGTGCATGTCATATCCTCAATTTGGCCAGAGAGTTGCTCCATGTCTTCATCCTCCTCCTCCTCGTCATAGTCCTCCACTGCACGTTGTGATGAGATGAGGCTGGGCTGTGTGTTTTCACCCACACCCACTACTGTTTCTTGCTCCAAGTCATCGCGCTCGGCCTGCAATACATCCTCTTTGTTTTTCAGCAGAGACCGTTTTAGAAGGCAGAGTAGTGGTATGGTGACGCTAATAATGGCGTCATCACCGCTCACCATCTTGGTGGAGTCCTCAAAGTTTTGGAGGACGGTACATAGGTCGGACATCCATCTCCACTCCTCAGGTGTTATGTGTGGAGTTTGACCCATTTCCCGACGGCTTAGGTGATGCAGGTAGTCAACAACTGCCCTCTTCTGCTCAAACATCCTGACCAACATGTGCAGAGTTGAATTCCAATGCGTGGGGACATCACACACCAGTCTGTGGGCCGGAAAACGCAAATGCCGCTGAAAGCCGGCAAGGCCGGCTGAAGCAGCAGGTGACTTGCGAGAATGTGCAGACAGACGGCGAACTTTTACCAGCAGTTCAGACAACTCTGGGTACCTCTGAACCACCAGGTTGAGCACATGGGCCACGCATGGAACATGAGTCAGCTGGCCTCGCCTCAAAGCTGCCACCAGGTTCCGGCCATTGTCACACACGACCTTTCCTGGCTTTAGGTTCAGAGGTGTGAGCCAGTGATCTGCCTGCTGTTTCAGAGCTGTCCACATCTCTTCTGCATTGTGGGGTTTGTCACCTATGCAGACTAGCTTCAGCACAGCCTGTTGCCACTTCGCAGAGGCAGTGCTGCAGTGCTTCCAGCTTGGGACTGGTGTGGAGGGTACAGTGGATGAGGATGCGCAGGAGGAGACGGAGGCTGAGGAGCATGACATTCCGGAGCTGTAGAGTGTCGGTGAAACCCTGACAGAGGTAGGGCCTGCTATCCTTGGTGTGGGAAGGACATGTTCCGTCCCTCGCTCAGACTGGGTCCCAGCCTCCACAATATTAACCCAGTGTGCCGTCAAGGAGATGTAGCGGCCTTGCCCACAAGCACTTGTCCACGTGTCTGTGGTTAGGTGGATTTTGGCTGAAACAGCGTTGTTCAGGGCACGTGTGATGCTGTTGGACACGTGGTTATGCAATGCGGGGACGGCACATCTGGAGAAATAGTGGCGGCTGGGGACCGAGTAATGTGGGACAGCAGCCGCCATCAGGTCGCGGAATGCTTCCGTCTCCACCAGCCAGAAAGGCAACATTTCTAGCGCTATGAGTCGCGAAATGTGAGAATTCAGGACTGTGGCATGTGGGGCGCTGGCAGCGTATTTGCGCCTGCGTTCAAATGTTTGCTGAATGGATAATTGAACGCTGAACTGGGACAATGACGTGCTTGATGGTGGTGTTATTTGTGCGTGGGCAACATCAGGTGCAGGGCCGGAGGCTTGTTCGCGGCCAGCATGGACAGGGGATTGGCTCGCACGCACAACAGGCGAAGACGTAGCAGTGACATCAGCAAGCACCGCTCCTCGACTCTGTTGTACTTCCCACAAAGTCGGGTGCTTGACTGACATGTGCCTGATCATGCTGGTGGTGGTCAGGCTGCTAGTTTTCGTACCCCTGCTGATACTGGCATGGCAGGTGTTGCAAATGGCCTTTTTAGAGTAATCTGGAGCCAACTTAAAAAACTCCCAGACTCGGGAAGACCTAACATTTGCACAGGCACCTTGAGTCGTGTTGTTGTTCCGGGGAACGGTTGCCTGCCTTTTGCCTGCGGACACGACCCTGCTTTGTACTGCCTGTTGGGAAGCTACGCCTCCCTCCCCCTGTGCACTGCTTGCCTCACTCTGCATATCGTCCTGCCATGTTGGGTCAGCTACTGGATCATCTACCACGTCGTCTTCCTCTTCCGCACCCTGATCCTCCTCCTGACTTCCTGGCAATTGTGTCTCATCATTGTCCACCCCTTGTTGAGACACGTTGCCAACGTTCGTGAGAACGTGGCTGCTCAAATATTTGGGCATCTGTACATACCATCTCCTCATCACCCACTTCAACTGGAGCTGGCGAGAGGCCAGATTCTGCGAATGGATACGTGAACAGCTCTTCCGAGTGTCCTAGTGTGGGATTAGTAATGTCCGTGGACGTGTACTCGGCCTGGTGGTAGGAAGGAGGATCAGGTTGGGAAATGTGCGGTACACTATCACGGCTACTGACACTTGACCGTGTGGAAGACAGGGTGTTTGTGGATGTGCCCATCTGACTTGAAGCATTATCCGCTATCCAAGTAACAACCTGTTGACACTGGTCTTGGTTCAAGAGCGGTGTACTGCTGCGGGCCCCAAGAATTTGGGACAGGACGTGCGAGCGAGTAGATGTGCCCCTTTGTTGTTGCGAAATTAGTGCTTGCACACGACCTCGGCCTCTGCCTGCACCACCATCACGTCCACTTCCTTGTTCCTTGCCAACACCCTTGCCAACACCCTTGCGCATTTTGCCTGTATACAGCGACAACAGTCTGGTGACTGTTCAGGTCACAGGAGAGTAGGATTTTAGTCCCTAACCTGTATCAAGGTAGTAAGTACAACAGTCTGGTGACTGTTATGATCACAGGAGAGTAGGATTTTAGTCCCTAACCTGTATCAAGGTAGTAAGTACAACAGTCTGGTGACTGTTATGATCACAGGAGAGTAGGATTTTAGTCCCTAACCTGTATCAAGGTAGTAAGTACAACAGTCTGGTGACTGTTCAGGTCACAGGAGAGTAGGATTTTAGTCCCTAACCTGTATCAAGGTAGTAAGTACAACAGTCTGGTGACTGTTATGATCACAGGAGAGTAGGATTTTAGTCCCTAACCTGTATCAAGGTAGTAAGTACAACAGTCTGGTGACTGTTCAGGTCACAGGAGAGTAGGATTTTAGTCCCTAACCTGTATCAAGGTAGTAAGTACAACAGTCTGGTGACTGTTATGATCATAGTAGAGTAGGATTTTAGTCCCTAACCTGTATCAAGGTAGTAAGTACAACAGTCTGGTGACTGTTATGATCACAGGAGAGTAGGATTTTAGTCCCTAACCTGTATCAAGGTAGTAAGTACAACAGTCTGGTGACTGTTATGGTCACAGGAGAGAAGGATTTTAGTCCCTAACCTGTATCAAGGTAGTAAGTACAACAGTCTGGTGACTGTTATGGTCACAGGAGAGAAGGATTTTAGTCCCTAACCTGTATCAAGGTAGTAAGAACAACAGTCTGGTGACTGTAATGGTCACAGGAGAGAAGGATTTTAGTCCCTAACCTGTATCAAGGTAGTAAGTACAACAGTCTGGTGACTGTTCAGGTCACAGGAGAGTAGGATTTTAGTCCCTAACCTGTATCAAGGTAGTAAGTACAACAGTCTGGTGACTGTTATGATCACAGGAGAGTAGGATTTTAGTCCCTAACCTGTATCAAGGTAGTAAGTACAACAGTCTGGTGACTGTTATGGTCACAGGAGAGAAGGATTTTAGTCCCTAACCTGTATCAAGGTAGTAAGTACAACAGTCTGCTGACTGTTATGGTCACAGAAAAGCTTGGATACCGATCTGGATCACCCTGCCTATATCCTCCTAGACTAGTCCTGAGAAGGACTGTTGTGGTCAGCAGCAGTTTGCAGCCCTGCTCCGGATCTACCTATGAGGGCCGCAAATCTGTCCCTAAGCAGCAGCAGACACTCTCCCTACACTCACTGTCTGGATGGCTGTGTGCAGAGCACAGCGCGGCCGGGTCTTATTAAGGCTCGGTCACGCTGTGCAGGCCGGCCAATCACTGCAATGCCACAACTAACAGGGCTGTGGCATTGCAGTGGTCTGCCAGCCAATCCCTGCATGTGGGCTGGCTCTCTAAAGAGCGCCAGAGCGCCAACATGCAGGGATGAGGACCAACGAGCACAGCACGAGTATCGCGAGATTACTCGGTGCTCGCCGAGTAGCCCGAGAACAGTGATACTCGTGCGAGTACCGAGCAGCGCAGAGCATACTCGCTCATCACTAAACATTATACATGATAAAACAATGCATGGCATACTCTGGGTCACTACACCCCAATATGGTAATAGTGCCCTTTCTCCTTCCTTTGGGCTTCCATGAATCAATGGTAGGATGGGAAGGGTAGAAGGAAAGTTCAGCTCACCCAGTTGAAATAGTAGTACTCCAGTACAAGGAAATGGTGCACGGATACAGTCCTGGTCTCTGGACCGGCAATCACCAATAATAATGCAGAAAAATCCAGCACTCATAAACTTGCAATTATGAGGATTTATTCAAACATCAACGCCATCCATCTAATACAGGCAGTATGTGCTAACACCAACAAGAAATCCCATCCTCACTATGCTTAATCCGACCACAGTGATCTGACAGCTGCGGTGTGGGTTGCCGCCATTCTGCTCCTCCGCTGCATGTTCATTTCATGCTGCGGAGTCGGAAGCGGCTCCTGTCGGGTGAGTACAGGGAGAAGCCGCCCCGCACCTGCCGCACATGGTGAGTACAGGGAGGCTGCAGTCTCCATGCGGACACCTGTGGCTTCACTCAGATCCGGAGGAGCTACGTATAACACGCAGCTCCTCCGGACTGTGAGCATGCAGCCTTATTCTGATCCCGGCCTCTTTACTGTAATGTTTCTAAAGTCTTTTTTAAAGCTTACAGGGGAGCTAGAGACATGGGGGACCCTTCCCTGAGTGCAGCAGACATTCTGCATTCAGTGCTGCATTCAGTTTGACAAGCACCAGGGGGGGTGACAGGTCCTCTTTAAAGGGGACTTGACAGTGGATACATGCGACTGGACCATCTGCACCATTTATCAGATATTGTCAGCATGATTTCAGTCATGTATGTTTGACTCTGAAACTCTGCAGTGTTCCAGAGAAATACATACTTTATAAGTTGCTGGGGACCGAGCCGCATGGGTAACTAGTTAAACAAATGGTCCTCGTTGACTTCTCGCTTCTTGCTCTCAATGAGTGACAGATCTCATGGTTGAGTGTAAATTCACGTCTTACAGTATTTGGATAAGTGGACACCATAAGATCCATTATGAAGTCTTGGTTTTGTAGTTCCATAATGCTTTCTGGGTATCTGGGACATAGATGTGTATGCCATGTGCGGATGCAGTCCATGTTCTCAGCTGTTCATTTACTTTTTTACGTTGGCATAAATGCTCTTCTGCCTTGTCATTAGCTATTCCCTGCTTTCCTGGATAGCACAAGTCCGCAAGTCCCATAGGGAACGCACTAGGTCGAACACAGTCTTGCCGCAAGTGTTCCGGCTTCTGGCAGATCAGGCAAAATTGATCTACCGCAATTGGTACAAACCACTGATGTAGAAATAGCCTTGGAATTTTATAGCAAGTCCTAAAGTGTTGTAGTAGCCAGCACACTATTCAATTTATCTACAATTGAGCAGTAGGGTCCAGTTTGGAAGGCTGCTAGTGCCATCTTGTGGTTGAGCTGTGTGTGTGACGTGGCCCTAAGTCTAAACAAATATTTCTTACTATTCGGATATTCGTCCCAAATAGTGAACATAACACTGGGGAACACAATTTTTTAGGAGTTAGGTCAGACAACTGTTCTTAATTAATTTTTGGATGCTGAATCCAGAAATGATCTCAGTTTTTCTCTATCACGTCAAGTTTTTGAACTATAGGATTTTTGTCTTCTCAAAAATATGTAAACTACTGTACCTAAAAAGTGTTTTTTTTTTTTTTTTTTTAAATAGTACAAATATGAACAAAAAATGAAATATATAAGAAATAGGCATGACAAATATGTTTTTTTAACACTATCATATGCCACGTAGCTCTATATGAGTCGAATTGTAATCAGATAACAAGTCTTATTACAGATATCAGCGCAATTGTGCTTCTCTGGCAGGTAAGTTGTGGAGGAAAAACTTGACGTGCTAGAAAAAAACTGACTACATTTTTGGAATCAGCATGCCAATTTTAGTATAAATTAGCTCAAAAACCTAACTCAACAGAACATTTTTTTTCAAATTGTTCCCCAGTGCAAGTCAATGGGGAGCTCAGATTTTTTTCTGGGAAATCTTTTAACACAAATATCCAATCTTCCCATTGACTTGCATTATGTTCTCTATTCGGAACAAATATGTCACCTGGACGTGCTCCTGTAGTTCCTGCCCCAGCCACTAGGCGCCACCATATTCCCTTTATGGATGGTTCAAGTAATGCGTCCTCATTTGTACCAGGTCCCGTAATTCCTGCCCCAGCAATTAGGCGCTGCCATGTTCGCAGTATGGATGGCGCTAATGATAAAGGCATTGCGCCTCTGCTGGGATTTCATTCGTGGTTCCTGTTCCTGCACCTGTCACCAGACATCGCCGTGTTCACACTGAAGACGAGGCTGATGTTGGGCGAGAGGTCCTTGCAGTGAATTCCTGAGCCTGCCGATGGGAAGGGGCCACTCCCTAAACCCTGGGACATGTCTCACTAGCTGCCAGTTATATTCCTGGCTTTTTCCTGCCTATTTTGTCCCTCACTGTCCTCTTGGTTTTGACTCGGCGTCCTGACATTTCTATCCTATTTTTCTCCCTTGCCTTTTCCCCAGGCTTCCCTGGTTGACTTCCTCCTTGCTCTGGCCTGCTGCTTTTCCTTAAGACAGACACCTCCTGGGCTCTGCTGTAAGTCCAGATCCCTGTACCTTGGTTAAGGGTCTTGGTGTCACTCAGGATTTGACCTTACCAGCAGCTCTGCTAGTTGCATTGGATGGTTGTTACAGAATATCTGCATAGTAAAACACATTTGGATAGACTTATCCGAACCTCAATACCAACCTACTTACTCATCACCAGTTGTGACCCTTGGCGCGTTTCATGAAACACTGGAGCTGTTGGCAGGTCACAAATCACCGGAGACGGATCAGGGCGGCAGCGATAGAAGATGAAACCTCTGAAAGGTGCAGGGGATTTAGTTTTTGAAGAACTGCTCCAGGATACAATAAAAAAGAAAAATCCTGGAGTGGTGCTTTAAAGTAAGAAAAACTTGTTACTAATGACACGCCCCTCCAGGGCCTTAGGATACTTTGAACCGGCCTTTCTTGAGGCTTCATCTTCATGGGGATCACAGGGACCGAGACCCGGCCCCATGACGCTGGCAGTGTCATTAAATGCTTGGTGTGGGTGGCTCTCTCTCCCAGGGGTAGGGATCGGGCGAAGAGAGTTCATTCTGAGCACGGATGACTGGACTTGGGGATACTAGCAGTGGCGTAACTTCAGGCCTAGGGGCCCCGATGCGGAAACTCCAATGGGGCCCTGAATTATTGCACATCTTTAATAGTATTAGTCTTTATCTATGGGCCAAAGGGACTTTTGGGGCCCCCTAGGCTGCAGGGCCCGGGTGATCGCAACCCCTGCATCTGTTGTAGTCACGCCCGTGGATACTAGTGTTTTTAAGTGACGCCACCCGCAGGTTGAGGCTATACCTGGCCGTCGCTGCTTGACAGTCCTCCTAGGGGTCGATGGTTGTGAAGCAGCAATGTTCTTAAGCCTTCTACGGGTAGGGCTGACGCCTAGGGTGGCCAAAGGTACCTGGGTGAGTTAGTAGTGTTTCTGGTGATTTGGACACATTAAGAAAGTTTATAGACACAGTGGGCTGCAGTCTTCAGTTCTTTTACTCACAGTCTTTGTTCAGTAGCCTGCTGAAAACTGGGTAGGATGATACATAACCAGCACCCCTTCTCTGTCCATTCCAGGTCATCTCACATAGCGCTTTGCCTTGCCCTTCTTGCTTTGCGCCTCGCCACACAGAGCTCTGAGCCAGTGACTGTGGGCTTCTCTGAGAGGTTTCCCTGCAGTGTCTTACCTCAGCCCTATGGTTGCCACCTTTTCAGCAGATGTGTGAGGTTGTTCGGCTATGACACTATGGAAGTGCCACAGCCTCTGGGTCGCTAGCTGAGCCTGTTGGATCGTCTCCACCAGTCTTTTGGGGTTCCTAGTGCCCCCTCGTGGCCTCTGGTGGAAACCTGGCAGCCTAGAGCCTGGAGTCCTGACTGCACCTTGTCTTTCTGCCCAGCCTCATAGCTGGCTGCAGACACGTCCTTTCAGCCTCCTGGCCCAACTCCCACTAGGACGCTCCTTTGCCTACCTCTCCCTGCCTGTCCTAACTACTCCCGCTAACCAGAAGTGGGGTCTGCCCGGCGTGGGTCTCTTCTGCCCTCAACTCTCTGGTTGGAGATTCGAAAGTGTTGGATGCTTTGAGTTTTCAGCAGAGGGTACCTCAATTCTCCTTGGACATGACATTGTAAAAGATGTAGGACAATATCATATGTGGCAGCCAAACCGCATTAGCAGTATCTTAACTATTCTGTTTTATGAAGAATTAAAATAATCCTTTACTATCCCACTGCTAGTATGTCATGACATTTTAAAGCTGACTTTTACAGTGCCTTTCTTTTTAAATCTACTTTCTGAAACCTGATATATTTTGCTGTAGTAAGGTATAATTTAGGCTAGGGCCACATTAACGTTTGCATAAACGCAGTGCTACCGCCATGGAAAGCGACTTTTTTCACGTTAGCAAATATGCCAGATTTCCATCTAATGACAGTGTCGGCGCCGCGTTAGGAGCGGGACCTCCATGGGTTAGTATGGGCAGCGTTAAAGCGGTGCTACCGTGACGGTAGCACCACATTTATGCTGCAAAACACTAAGTTTTTAGGGCGACCGCCCGTGCAGTGTGTCAAATCCTAATGTGACCCTAGCCTTAAGGAGACATGTTTGCCTAAATATTCATATGAAGCCATATAAGCATCTGTGCCTTTTCTGTAAACAAAAAATAGTAAGTGGTAATATAGAGTGCCAGTAGATGGCAGAGTAAGCTTTATAAAAAAAAAACTTTAGGCAGATAGGACTTTAGATCAGGGGTGGGCAATTAATTTTCTAAAGGGGCCACATTAGAGACTGTGACTGTTGTGGACCAAACCAATCGGCTGAACAATATTATTGTTTTATATAAATTTGTATCATGTAATATTGACCAGAATTAAGTTTGTTGGCTCCCAGCTACAGTTAATATGTTATGAGAGGGCTTATTGTATTCTTATCAATAGCAGCTAATCAAAACCATATAATTTAAAGGTAATTATATATTTTATAAAAACTGTAAATCATACTGCTCCTGTTTTCCAGCAATTGTACCTTGATAAACAGCTCCCAGTACAATATGCTGCCCCCACTGTCTCACCACACAGTGTGATGCCCCCACACAGCTCTCATACAGTATAAGGTCTCCTAAGGTCTCCTGTGGTATATCACCACAGAACCCATCTTCTCGTATCTTGTCCTGTCCTCTGTTGTTTTCTTGTGTCTTGTCCTGTAATCTTGTGTCTTACCCTGTCCTCTCTTGTTACGTGTAGCACTGTCCCTTAATATATAATGCCCTCTCTTCTTATGTGTAAGCACTGTCCCTTATTATATAGCATCCTCTCTGGTTATATATACAGTGGGTACAGAAAGTATTCGGACCCCTTTTAATTTTTCACTCTTTGTTTTATTGCAGCCATTTGGTAAATTCAAAAAAAGTTCATTTTTTTCTCATTAATGTACACTCTGCACCTCATCTAGACTGAATAAAACTGAAATGTAGATATTTGTCCAAATTTATTAAAAGCGAAAAACTGAAATATCACATGGTCATAAGTATTCAGACCCTTTGCTTAGACACTCAGATTTAAGTCACATGCTGTCCATTTCCTTGTTATCCTCCTTGAGATGGTTCTACTCCTTCATTGGAGTCCAGCTGTGTTTAATTAAACTGATAGGACTTGATTTGGAAAGGCACACACCTGTCTATACAAGACTTCGCAGCTCACAGTGCATGTCAGACCAGATGAGAATCATGAGGTCAAAGGAACTGCCCAAGGAGCTCAGAGACAGAATTGTGGCAAGGCACAGATCTGGCCAAGGTTACAAAAGAATTTCTGCAGTACTCAAGGTTCCTAATAGCATAGTGGCCTCAATTTTCCTTAAATGGCAGAAGTTTGGGACCACCAGAAGTCTTTCTAGACCTGGCCGTCCAGCCAAACTGAGCAATCGTAGGAGAAGAGCCTTGGTGAGAGAGGTAAAGAAGAACCCCAAGATCACTGTGGCTGAGCTCCAAAGATGCAGTAGGGAGATTGGAGAAAGTTCCACAAAGTCAACTATGAATGCAGCCCTCCACCAGTCGGGCCTGTATGGCAGAGTGGCCCAATGGAAGCCTCTCCTCAGTGCAAGACATATGAAAGCCCGCATAGAGTTTGCTAAAAAAACACATGAAGGACTCCCAGACTATGAGAAAAAGAAGATTCTCTGGTCTGATGAGACAAAGATAGAACCTTTTGGTGATAAATCTAAGCGGTATGTGTGGAGAAAACCAGGCACTGCTCATCACCTGCCCAATACAATCCCAACAGTGAAACATGGAGGTGGCAGCATCATGCTATGGAGGTGTTTTTCAGCTGCAGGGACAGGACGACTGTTAGCAATTGAAGGAAACATAAATGCGGCCAAGTACAGATATATATCTTGGATGGAAACCTCTTCCAGAGTGCTCTGGACCTCAGACTTGGCCGAATGGTCAACTTCCAACAAAACAGTGACCCTAAGCACACAGCTAAAATAAGAAAGGAGTGGCTTCAGAACAACTCTGTGATCATTCTTGACCGGCCCAGCCAGAGCCCTGACCTAAACCCAATTGAGCATCTCTGGAGAGATTCCTGAAAATGGCTGTCCACCAACGTTCACCATCCAACCTGACGGAACTAAAGAGGAGCTGCAAGGAAGAATGGCAGAGGATCCCCAAATCCAGGTGTGAAAAACTTGTTGCATCACTCCCAAGAAGACTAATGGCTGTAGTAGCTCAAAAGGGTGCTTCTACTCAATATTGACCAAAGGGTCTGAATATTTATGACCATGTGATAGTTTAATTTTTCTTTTTTAATAAATTTGCAAAAATATCTACATTTCTGTTTTTTATCCGTCTAGATGGGGTGCAGCATGTACATCAAGGAGGAAGAAATGAACTTTTTTGAATTCACCAAATGGCTGCAATGAAACCAAGAGTGAAAAATGTAAAGGGGTCTGAATAATTTCTGTACTCACTGTTGCATTATCCCTTGTTATATAGTGTCCAATTTTTGTTCTGTACAGCACCATCCCTTAATATATAGTGTCCTCTGATTGTGTATAACACTGTCCCTTATTATAGAGTGTCCTCTCTTGTTATGTATAGCACTGTCTCTTATAATATAATGTCCTCTCTTGTTATGTATAGCACTGTCTCTTATTATAAAGTGTTCTCTCTTGTTCTGTATAGCACCATCTCTTAATATATAGTGTCCTCTGATTATGTATAGCACTGTCCCTTATTATAGAGTGTCCTCTCTTGTAGGGATGGGCGAGTCTACTCGCTAGGACTCGGGACTCGGCGATTCTGAAGGTACTCGCAGGACTCGTTACTCGGCGAATCTCCCAGCTTGGACTCGCACAGTGACGAGTCCAATGGAATTCAATGGCAATAAGCTTGACTCGTCACAGATACCCGCTGTCAGCAGCGAGTCTGAGCGAGTCTACGATTCCGAGTCCTACGAGTCTACGAATCCGAGTCCTGTATACTGTATTCGGGATTCGGACTGTGGAATACAGAATCTGTTATGTTGCGAGTCAGCACAGCGTGCGTGTTAGGTCAGAAAACTTGTGAAGATAGCCAATCATAGTCAGTAATGGCATAGCAAAGTTGGTTGTGTCAGGACTATGATTGGCTGCTGTCCATCGTCATGCCTATGTCATCTATGACAGGCAAGGCAGTATATAAGGCTTGTCCCCGCCATTTTGGGCACATTCCTGAGACGATCTGACCTAGTATAGGGAGAGAGAGATATATGCTGGAGCAGATCAGGGATTGTCAGTGTAGGGAAGATTCCTTATATTAACCCAAAAAGCTCTTCTGAGAGCTAGGAGGAGGACGGAGTAGTGCTGTGTAGGCAGGCAGGCAGGGAGGGAAGGAAGGAGAAGCCTTAGTGCACACAGGACGGACCTCATAGCTTAGCTTACTCACTCAGCTTTGCTAACAGCTGCAGTCAGAGGCTTAGCTGAGGTGCTGTTTCATTTTTGTTTTTGCACCAGATCGATTTTTGTTCCTAATAAGCCATAGAGCGTTATTTTTTCTGTGGCAGACCAGTGCGTTGCTGCTAGCACGTACTCCACCTTAGGGAGTGTAGTGTGCGGCTTCACTGCCAAGTGTGAGTGCGCACACTTACCCCGCCAGCAAGTGACGCATTCAGCTAACCTAACCACATCTCGGTGGCTGTGCGCACTTCAAACCAATTTTTTTAGGGAGTGTAGTGTGCGGTTTCACTGCCAAGTGTGAGAGCGCACACTTACCCCGCCAGCAAGTGACGCATTCAGCTAACCTAACCACATCTCGGTGGCTGTGCGCACTTGAAACTAATTTTTTTAGGGAGTGTAGTGTGCGGCTTCACTGCCAAGTGTGACAGCGCACACTTACCCCGCCAGCAAGTGACGCATTCAGCTAACCTAACCACATCTCGGTGGCTGTGCGCACTTGAAACTAATTTTTTTAGGGAGTGTAGTGTGCGGCTTCACTGCCAAGTGTGACAGCGCACACTTACCCCGCCAGCAAGTGACGCATTCAGCTAACCTAACCACATCTCGGTGGCTGTGCGCACTTCAAACCAATTTTTTTAGGGAGTGTAGTGTGCGGTTTCACTGCCAAGTGTGAGAGCGCACACTTACCCCGCCAGCAAGTGACGCATTCAGCTAACCTAACCACATCTCGGTGGCTGTGCGCACTTGAAACTAATTTTTTTAGGGAGTGTAGTGTGCGGCTTCACTGCCAAGTGTGAGAGCGCACACTTACCCCGCCAGCAAGTGACGCATTCAGCTAACCTAACCACATCTCGGTGGCTGTGCGCACTTCAAACCAATTTTTTTAGGGAGTGTAGTGTGCGGTTTCACTGCCAAGTGTGAGAGCGCACACTTACCCCGCCAGCAAGTGACGCATTCAGCTAACCTAACCACATCTCGGTGGCTGTGCGCACTTGAAACTAATTTTTTTAGGGAGTGTAGTGTGCGGCTTCACTGCCAAGTGTGACAGCGCACACTTACCCCGCCAGCAAGTGACGCATTCAGCTAACCTAACCACATCTCGGTGGCTGTGCGCACTTGAAACTAATTTTTTTTGGGAGTGTAGTGTGCGGCTTCACTGCCAAGTGTGACAGCGCACACTTACCCCGCCAGCAAGTGACGCATTCAGCTAACCTAACCACATCTCGGTGGCTGTGCGCACTTGAAACTAATTTTTTTAGGGAGTGTAGTGTGCGGCTTCACTGCCAAGTGTGACAGCGCACACTTACCCCGCCAGCAAGTGACGCATTCAGCTAACCTAACCACATCTCGGTGGCTGTGCGCACTTCAAACCAATTTTTTTAGGGAGTGTAGTGTGCGGTTTCACTGCCAAGTGTGAGAGCGCACACTTACCCCGCCAGCAAGTGACGCATTCAGCTAACCTAACCACATCTCGGTGGCTGTGCGCACTTGAAACTAATTTTTTTAGGGAGTGTAGTGTGCGGCTTCACTGCCAAGTGTGACAGCGCACACTTACCCCGCCAGCAAGTGACGCATTCAGCTAACCTAACCACATCTCGGTGGCTGTGCGCACTTGAAACTAATTTTTTTAGGGAGTGTAGTGTGCGGCTTCACTGCCAAGTGTGAGAGCGCACACTTACCCCGCCAGCAAGTGACGCATTCAGCTAACCTAACCACATCTCGGTGGCTGTGCGCACTTGAAACTAATTTTTTTAGGGAGTGTAGTGTGCGGCTTCACTGCCAAGTGTGACAGCGCACACTTACCCCGCCAGCAAGTGACGCATTCAGCTAACCTAACCACATCTCGGTGGCTGTGCGCACTTGAAACTAATTTTTTTAGGGAGTGTAGTGTGCGGCTTCACTGCCAAGTGTGAGAGCGCACACTTACCCCGCCAGCAAGTGACGCATTCAGCTAACCTAACCACATCTCGGTGGCTGTGCGCACTTCAAACCAATTTTTTTAGGGAGTGTAGTGTGCGGCTTCACTGCCAAGTGTGCGCGCGCACACTTACCCCGCCAGCAAGTGACGCATACAGCAACACCTAACTCCAACTTGGTGACTGTGCATTCATCTACAATGTCTCAAAAAAAAACAATTACCAAAAAGGATGTTGCAAAGGGACAGGGACGAGCTCGTGGCCGCAGCAGTCTTGCCCAAGAAGGCACTGGTACAAGTACACAGCCTAGGATTGATAGAACGTCCTTTTTTCTACCTAGAAATCCCAGTACTCAAAGAAAACGTGTGTTGAGGCCGGATGAGCATGACAAGATAACATCTTGGATGGCTCAGACGCCCTCGACCACTGGTTCTTGCAGTACGCAATCATCCGTGGCAAGACATTCTAGTGTCGCTACAGACAATGCAGCGCCATCCAATCCTCAAAGTCATCATATTGCCTCAACCCATCGGCAGCCAGAGGAAAATTTGAATATGGACCTTGGTCACTCGGATGACTTATTCGGTTCTTATCAAGGGGTTTCTTTGTCACTGCCTGACGAGATACTTGAAGTAGACGAAATGTCTACTCATGGCCAAAGTTTGGAAGTAGCGCGTCCTGAGGAAAGACACTTTCACGAAATGCAAACAGTATCTCAGGAGGTGGATGATGATGAGGATGATGAGACACACATCTCATCTGGCCAGCCTGCTCAGTCAGTTTATCCAGAATCCTTTGAACTGGAAGGGGTGGATGATGACACCACAGATCCTACCTGGATTGCTGAATTGCATAGCCAAGAGAGCAGCCAGGAGGACGAAAGTGGCTATGTACCACTGGCAAAATCACAAAGGCGTACTGTCTCCAGAACACAAACTGTGAGAACAGTTGCCCAAATAGCGTCAACTGTGGCACAAACTGTGCCAACTGTTGCACAAACTGCAAACACAGTTGCCCAAAATGTGTCCACAGTTGGTGTTGAACAGAGTCATCCTCCTCTTCCTCCAATTAAAAATAAAGGACGAACAGCCAGTGTGTGGAAATTTTTTAAGGATAGCCCAACATTACCAAATATGGTTATCTGTAAGATGTGCCAGGCAAGGCTTAGCAGAGGCACGGTAAAAGGAAACCAGAGCACCAGCAGTATGCGCAAGCATATGTCTCTTAAGCACCCAATTCAGTGGGCACCCTATCAGGGTTCAAAATCAGTGCCTTCTGATCCAAACACTTCCAGGCCACCTCAGATACATCCTTCACCAGCAAGTGTTCAGGCTTCAGCTCCTGCTCAAGCGTACTCCTCCCAAGGTGCTTTACAAGACAGACATGACAGTAGTCAATCCTCTTGTCAGTCTGGTCCAAACGTGCAGTTGTCTGTGCCACAGCTGTATGAAAGACAGCGGAAGTTCCAACCGACACACCCATATTCCCAAAAAGTGACAGCGAAAATAGCCAAGTTGTTAGCTGTGGAAATGCTGCCGTTTAGGCTTGTGGGTACAGAGTCTTTTCGGGAGTTGATGGCTGAGGCAGCACCACGATACTCTGTACCCAGCCGGTACTTTTTCTCACGTAGTGCCGTTCCCGCCTTACACCAGCACGTGGTTAACAACTTAAAACGTGCTTTAACAAATGCTGTCACCGCCAAAGTCCACCTAACTACGGACACGTGGACAAGTAGTTGTGGACAGGGCAGATACATTTCACTAACGGCTCACTGGATCAACCTGGTGGAGAGTGTCCCAACTTCTAAAACTGTACCATCTGACATACTTCCAACTCCACGAATAGCGGGCCCAACATCATTCCGGGTGTCTGCCTCCTCATATATGTCCAGTGCCCAATCTGCTTCTGCCACTTCCTTGTCCACTGCTGAGCCTCAAGCACCATCACGTCCGAGTTGGGAGCTTTGCAGTACTGCTTCTGCAAGGCGACAACAGGCTCTTCTGAAGCTTATCTGCCTAGGTGACACACGTCACACTGCAACAGAGTTGTGGAAAGGTCTCAAGCAACAGACCGATGAGTGGCTGGCCCCACTGGAACTACAACCAGGTCTAGTTGTGAGCGATAATGGTGCAAACCTTGTGGCGGCAATAAAGCACGGTAAACTTGTACATGTGCCTTGCATGGCGCATGTCCTGAACCTGGTAGTTCAGAAATTCCTCAAAATATACCCAGAGTTATCTGAGCTACTGGATAAGGTGAGGCGAATTTGCGCCCACTTTAGACATTCGTCCACAGCAGCTGCAAGTCTTTCTGCCCTTCAAATCCAATTTAACTTGCCGAAACACAGGCTAATTTGCGACATGCCTACGCGATGGAACTCCACCTTCCATATGCTGGCAAGGTTTAATGAGCAGCAGAAGGCAATAGCGGAATTTCAGCTGCAACATGCCCGTCAACCTGGAAGTCATACCACACACATCGGTACTTTCGAGTGGGTCTGGATCGCTGACCTTTGCGAGTTGCTGGATAACTTCGAATACTGTACCAAACTCGTCAGTGGGGATCAGTCGATTATAAGTCTCACCATCCCCATGCTCTGCCTGCTCCAAGAATCCCTATTGAATCTCAAAACAGATGCTTTGAGAGCACAGCGGATGGCTATGGAGCCAGAATTGAACATCGCTGATCCTAGCCACCCTAGCCAATATCAGCAGGCTACATTGGTTCAGGAAGATGTTGATGAGGGTGATGATGAAGAAGATTTATTTTTCTCTGGTACTGATGTGAACCCTGATGGGACTCCCAACCCTATGTTTATGTCGGTACAGCATGGGTGGGCTGAAGAGGAGGAGGCGGACACCGATTTAGAGGCCACGACGCGTAGTGATCTTCATTCTGTTGTAACCGAGGAGATGAGTCTTTGCAGCTTAGCACACATGGCTGAAGTAATGTGTCAATGTGTCTCCAAAGATCCACGCGTCATACACATCTATGACAGCGACCTCTACTGGTTGTCAACGTTTTTGGACCCACGGTACAAAGACAAATTTCAGTCGCTGCTGTCGCACTCATCCAGGGGCTTAACGATGGATCATGTAAAGAGGGTTCTTCTTGATATTTTGCTGGCAATATCACCGTCTGAATCCGCTATACATCGAAGAACCAGCTCTTTCCAACAGCAGCCTTTGGTTGGGACACAAACGCCATCAATGACAAGAAGAGGTGGGGGTAAGATGTCCGCCAACTGGGCGATGTTCAACAGACCTTCCAATCAAGAACGTAATTTGACTACGGTGACCTTGAGTAGGAGACAACAATTGTCCAACATGGTGCAGCAGTATCTCAGTGACAGTACCAGCTTCCTAACCGACCCTTCTGTACCCTTTAATTACTGGGTTTCCAAGCTGCACACTTGGACTGAGCTGTCATTGTATGCCTTGGAGGTGCTGGCATGCCCAGCTGCTAGTGTGACATCAGAGCGTGTTTTCAGTGCCGCTGGGGTATAGTCACTGATAGAAGGTCCCGCCTCACCACAGAAAATGCCGACAGGCTCACTCTAATTAAATTCAACAAGGATTGGATATCATCACAGTTCCTAAGCCCTCCTGACGACAGTACACAATCCTAGATTAACCTAATCATAATTTATATGATTGGGATATTGCGCTGTTAACAATATGCCCATTTTGGACAGGAATTAATGACAAGTCCCGTAGCTCTGTTGATTTCATTCGGCACCCAGTCCAAGCAATAATATGCTATGGGCCAAGCGCCCTGCTTTATGTAAAAAAATACGTTATTAAGCCCTTTGGGCTAATTTTTTGAGGCACCAAGCCTACCACTGCATAGTTGGCCTTGCTTCTTCTATGCTCCTAGTCCAAGCAATAATATGCAATGGGCCAAGCGCCCTGCTTTATTTAAAAATATACTTTATTAAGCCCTTTGGGCTAATTTTTTGAGG
Source organism: Allobates femoralis (assembly GCA_033576535.1). NCBI lineage: Eukaryota > Metazoa > Chordata > Amphibia > Anura > Aromobatidae > Allobates > Allobates femoralis. Next base: position 523,187,447 of record JARQOC010000001.1, on the reverse strand, counting down.
CACCAAGCCTACGACTGCATAGTTGGCCTTGCTTCTTCTATGCTCCGAGTCCAAGCAATAATATGCAATGGGCCAAGCGCCCTGCTTTATTTAAAAATATACTTTATTAAGCCCTTTGGGCTAATTTTTTGAGGCACCAAGCCTACGACTGCATAGTTGGCCTTGCTTCTTCTATGCTCCGAGTCCAAGCAATAATATGCAATGGGCCAAGCGCCCTGCTTTATTTAAAAATATACTTTATTAAGCCCTTTGGGCTAATTTTTTGAGCCACACAGGCTAACAAGCTTATCATGGTTTGGGAGACACCCTGGCTAACAAGCTTTGTATGGCCCTTAGACCTACATGTATACCAAAAATGGGAAACAGCCCCTTGGGCTAATTTTTCGAGCCACACAGGCTAACAAGCTTATCATGGTTTGGGAGACACCCTGGCTAACAAGCTTTGTATGGCCCTTAGACCTACTTTTATACCAAAAATGGGAAACAGCCCCTTGGGCTAATTTTTTGAGCCACCCAGCCTAACAAGCTTATCATGGTTTGGGAGACACCCTGGCTAAGAAGCTTTGTATGGCCCTTAGACGTACATTTATACCAAAAATGGGAAACAGCCCCTTGGGCTAATTTTTTGAGCCACACAGGCTAACAAGCTTATCATGGTTTGGGAGACACCCTGGCTAACAAGCTTTGTATGGCCCTTAGACCTACATGTATACCAAAAATGGGAAACAGCCCCTTGGGCTAATTTTTCGAGCCACACAGGCTAACAAGCTTATCATGGTTTGGGAGACACCCTGGCTAACAAGCTTTGTATGGCCCTTAGACCTACTTTTATACCAAAAATGGGAAACAGCCCCTTGGGCTAATTTTTTGAGCCACCCAGCCTAACAAGCTTATCATGGTTTGGGAGACACCCTGGCTAAGAAGCTTTGTATGGCCCTTAGACGTACATTTATACCAAAAATGGGAAACAGCCCCTTGGGCTAATTTTTTGAGCCACACAGGCTAACAAGCTTATCATGGTTTGGGAGACACCCTGGCTAACAAGCTTTGTATGGCCCTTAGACCTACATGTATACCAAAAATGGGAAACAGCCCCTTGAGCTAATTTTTCGAGCCACACAGGCTAACAAGCTTATCATGGTTTGGGAGACACCCTGGCTAACAAGCTTTGTATGGCCCTTAGACGTACATTTATACCAAAAATGGGAAACAGCCCCTTGGGATAATTTTTTGAGCCACACAGGCTAACAAGCTTATCATGGTTTGGGAGACACCCTGGCTAACAAGCTTTGTATGGCCCTTAGACCTACATGTATACCAAAAATGGGAAACAGGCCCTTGGGCTAATTTTTTCAGGCACCAATCCTATGCCTGCATCGTGGGCGTTGCTTGGACTATCATCCTGCTGGAGCCTGTTGAAGGGTCCCACTGTACGCTCCATACAAAACGCGTAGACGCGATGTGTAGCATGTAGACGTCCCAGCCTCTCACATGTGTGTTCATAGTCTTGTTGCCATAGCGAGGCATAAAGTAACCCCACAAACACAGGCACTGTTTGTCAGCAACAGTTGTATGTGGAGTCATGATTTGACACTTAGTAACCAAGGTGACTTCATGCGCCATGCGGGCCGTAAAGTACTTGCTAATGATGCTCTCTCCCCTGTCCACCACGCCAACTGTCTCGGGGTAATCCTTGACTCCTCCCTCTCCTTCAAGCCCCACCTGTAGTCCCTAACCAAGTCCCTGTGACTCCAACTCAAAAATATTTAACCAATTCGGTCGTTCCTCAATCCTGACACTGCTGAAACACTCATAAATGCCCTCATCATCTCCCGCCTTGACTACTGCAACCTCCTTCGCATAGGTCTCCCTGCCAACTCTCTTGCAACTCTCCAATCTATACTAAACTCTCCTGCCCGGCTAATCCATCTGTCCTCACGCTACTCCCCTACATACCCCCTCTGCCAAGCCGTTCACTGGCCCCTACGGCCCACAGAGAGCTCACTTTAAAACACTGACCATGACATTCAAAGCCTTACACAACCTATCCCCACCATACATCTCCGACATGATCTCCCGATACCATCCCTCACGCAACCTGCGTTCATCCCAAGAAGTTGTCCTACAGTCCACCCTCATCTCCTCTTCCCACAACCGCATACAGGATTTCTCCCGGTCATCCGCCATGCTATGGAACTCCCTGCCCCACCTCATCAGTCAGTCGCCTACCCTCTGAACCTTAAAGATACTTATAAAGACTCACCTCTTCCGACAGGCCTACAACCTGCAATGAGACCCCGCTACACGCCCCACGACCGACACCTTCCCCACCCTATTGTATCCCCACACCCACCCCTCGTAGAATGTGAGCCCACGCGTACAGGGTCCTCTACTATTGTACCTGTATGACCTTATTGTCTATGTTTATTGTACTTGTCCTTCTCTACCTTTTCCTCATGTACAGCGCCATGGAACCTATGGCCGCTATATAAATAAATAATTATAATAATTATGATGACTTGAAGCCCAACCAAAAAAAAAAATCCACATTCATTCCTTGAAAAAAAGACAGACACAAAGCTTGTTTTTAAAACTGTGTTTAAAAAAAAAAAATGGCAGCACTGTTTGGACATTCCAACAAATACTACCTTTAATTAAGGTAACTACATCCAAAAAAATAAATGGAGCCCTACAGGTCCTGGTAGCTGGGCTGTCCGTCCTGCAAAAGGTCAAGGGCCCCACGGATGGCCTGGCCAAACCCTTCAGGGTGGATCATCTGAACAGGTCTAGGGAACGGTGGTAGGTCCCTGTTCGCTGGCCACTGGCAGTGAGGCAAAGCCCTGTGGGGTGGGACTTGGCTGTCCCGTGTTGTGGGCCTGCCCAGCCTGGTAGAGTTTATTTTCCACCCATCCAAATACTGGAACACATCACCGGGGTCGTTTCCTGGCTGACAGGCTTCCAGCACTATCTGTAATGCTGACCTTGCCCGCAGTAGCCTGTCAAATGGAATATTATCCATGAATGGTATAATACTGCGGGCAAAGTCAGCATTACTTTGTTGCACACTTAATTGTGCAGACCCCGGGATGGGACCATAAGCTGGGCCTGCCGCTGGTGGTGCTGGCCCTGCCGCTGGTGGTGGCGGTGGTGGTGCTGGCCCTGCCGCTGGTGGTGGCGGTGGTGGTGCTGGCCCTGCCGCTGGTGGGGGCGGTGGTGGTGCGGACCCTGCCGCTGGTGGCGGTGGTGGTGGTGGTGGCGGGGACGGCGGTGGTGGTGTTGATGGGCCTGCCGCTGGTGGCGGCGGTGGTGGTGCTGGCCCGGCCGCTGGTGGCGGCGGTGGTGGTGCTGGCCCTGGCGATGCTGGTGGTGGTGGTGGTGGCGGCGGCGGCGACGGCGGTGGTGGTGGTGGCGCCGGCCGTGGTGGTGGTGGTGGGTGTTCTCCACGCCGCCTTCTGTTTGGCGGTGGAGGGTTCACAGCACGCCGCCCTCTGTAGTAAGTTTCTCTGTGGGTAAAGTAAAAAAAAATTTGGTGAATGCATTGCATTTGGAAACAAAAACATAGGTCAAACATTAAGTTGCACGCTTTTTAGACTCTGTGTATCTGTGTATTATTAATCAGATATTTGTTATTATTATGAAAGAATAACCAACTGTACATAACATAAAGGAATACGTGACTTTCTTTGCTAATTCCATACTAATACATAATTTTTCACCCCCTGATTAACACCCACCCCCCCCCATCCCATCTAATCTAGACAATCGATAACACCAATGGTTCACATGAAAAAAAAAAGTCCCCCTGACTTCACTTTTTACTTGACATACTTAATTCACAAAACGTTTAGCTTATATCATCTATATAAAGCAGGGAAGGGGTTGAAAGGTATACAATATATATATATATAATCTATTTATATAATCGGGAGTTTGAAATTCCGGCACTGTAGCCTAATCCCAAACTCCTTAGCGTCACTGCGAGCGGAGACGCGTATGCGCCTTCGCGAGCCGCAGACGCTTAACTCACACAGCCGCTATAGCGTTTTCTCGAGCGGCCTCGCGCCCTCCGCTCACAGCAAGACCTGCGCCCCTCACAGCGCCCAATCCGCCCCGGCATGCTGGCATTTGTACTTCCCCCGTCTGTGCACCCACAGGTCTTAGCAGATCACTGATGCTGACAGCGGGGGGGGACAACACAGACAATCAAATCAGGAGGAGGTCAGTGTCAGGAGGAGATGACAGACGCCCGCCGGGGCCTGTGACACTGCAGAGGTCACAGCGGGGCTGTGTGTGCGGACAACGGGGAGGCCGGGGGCTACGGACGTACCGGACACGTCCTCTGCTCCTGGAGATGTGCCGCGGTTCCGCGCTCGCAGCGTATCTGACGCTGGAGCTGCGCTCACCACGCCCACACCACGCCCTCTGCCAAACAACCCACACCTCTCACTAACCTCCTGCAGCTAACCACACCCCATGTTTACCTTTGCCATGATGTCATTTAGCTGCGGCCGCTATCTTTAATAAGGTCAGAAATTATGGCAGTAATCGGATCTCTGCTCCCTCTAGCACGCCCCAACACTGTAGCACCATCTATTAACCCTATTCTCATCACCTATATACTCTGCTACCCACAGAGCCGTCTTTATACTCTGCTACCTCAGACCCGCCTGTATACTCTGCTACCTCAGACCCGCCTGTATACTCTGCTACCCACAGACCCGCCTGTATACTCTGCTACCCACAGACCCGCCTGTATACTCTGCTACCTCAGACCCGCCTGTATACTCTGCTACCCACAGACCCGCCTGTATACTCTGCTACCTCAGACCCGCCTGTATACTCTGCTACCCACAGACCCGCCTGTATACTCTGCTACCCACAGACCCGCCTGTATACTCTGCTACCTCAGACCCGCCTGTATACTCTGCTACCCACAGACCCGCCTGTATACTCTGCTACCCACAGACCCGCCTGTATACTCTGCTACCCACAGAGACGCCTGTATACTCTGCTACCTCAGACCCGCCTGTATACTCTGCTACCCACAGACCCGCCTGTATACTCTGCTACCTCAGACCCGCCTGTATACTCTGCTACCCACAGACCCGCCTGTATACTCTGCTACCCACAGAGACGCCTGTATACTCTGCTACCTCAGACCCGCCTGTATACTCTGCTACCCACAGACCCGCCTGTATACTCTGCTACCTCAGACCCGCCTGTATACTCTGCTACCTCAGACCCGCCTGTATACTCTGCTACCTCAGACCCGCCTGTATACTCTGCTACCCACAGACCCGCCTGTATACTCTGCTACCCACAGAGACGCCTGTATACTCTGCTACCTCAGACCCGCCTGTATACTCTGCTACCCACAGACCCGCCTGTATACTCTGCTACCTCAGACCCGCCTGTATACTCTGCTACCCACAGACCCGCCTGTATACTCTGCTACCCACAGAGACGCCTGTATACTCTGCTACCTCAGACCCGCCTGTATACTCTGCTACCCACAGACCCGCCTGTATACTCTGCTACCTCAGACCCGCCTGTATACTCTGCTACCTCAGACCCGCCTGTATACTCTGCTACCTCAGACCCGCCTGTATACTCTGCTACCCACAGACCCGCCTGTATACTCTGCTACCCACAGAGACGCCTGTATACTCTGCTACCTCAGACCCGCCTGTATACTCTGCTACCCACAGACCCGCCTGTATACTCTGCTACCTCAGACCCGCCTGTATACTCTGCTACCCACAGACCCGCCTGTATACTCTGCTACCCACAGAGACGCCTGTATACTCTGCTACCTCAGACCCGCCTGTATACTCTGCTACCCACAGACCCGCCTGTATACTCTGCTACCTCAGACCCGCCTGTATACTCTGCTACCTCAGACCCGCCTGTATACTCTGCTACCTCAGACCCGCCTGTATACTCTGCTACCCACAGACCCGCCTGTATACTCTGCTACCCACAGAGACGCCTGTATACTCTGCTACCTCAGACCCGCCTGTATACTCTGCTACCCACAGACCCGCCTGTATACTCTGCTACCCACAGAGCCACGTGTATACTCTGCTACCCACAGACCCGAAATGGAACCTAATGTATATATTAATAAATAATACTAAATGTACACAACAGTGCTGCAGACACATACCTTGGCATACGGGCCACCGGGTGAAGGAAGGACAGCCGGTCATAAAAATGGTAGTGGTTGAGCAATGGAGCGGCTCCCGGTTGTCTCTCAGAGTACTGCCGGTACTGCTTCTTATGCTGGTCCCGGCAGCTCCTCCACCGTTTTTTAAGATGGTCAACTGTGAAATGATTTGAAACCGGCTTTAGAGATGTGTAATATTTGAAACAACAAAAGTATGTGTACAAATCAACAATAACATTTTATTCATTTTGTGTGTGTAATGTGTATACAAGGCACAGTGACACGACAGTGTGGAACATCATCAACAGCATTACGGACATTGAGCTCACGTGGCCACAATCACAAATGAGGCAGGACACATGTCAACGCATAGAGAATGTAATAGTGCGGGCACCAGACTCTGGTCATTAGTGGTATTTATATACACCCAACCCCTTGGCCGAAAGAGCCAGGAGGATCAGACATTAAACTCATTGTACTGTTGTGACCCCATCCAAATATAGGCAACTATGCGGTGGAGCATGATAACACATTCAGGGTCCTGTATACCCTGCTATGGGGGCCCTGTATTCCCACTGCTGGGGGCCCTGTAAACCCACTGGGCCACTGTCTACCCACTGCTGGGGGCCCTGTATACCCACTGCTGGGGGGGCCTGTACACACACTGAGGGCCCTGTATACAGGGACTGACTGGCACCCTACAGTTTGGGTCGCAACCCTCCCTCACTGGCCCGACACAGGTGAGGACGGGGTGTGGGGGGGGGTGATGACTGGCGGCCGCCTCACAGTCACCGCAGCTCCCGCATTATCCTATGGCTCGCTCCCAGCCGCAGCCTCGCGCTCCTCACAGCCGCTCGCTAACAGTCGCAGCCGCACGCCACTCACAGACGCTCACTCCCGGACGCAGCAGCGTGCTGATGACGTCATCGCGCGGCCAGGAGCTTCCGTTTCCGCCTGCTGCTTCAGGGACATGCGGATTATTCATGCTCCTGCAGCCGCATGACCCGTGGCACCTGGGCCAGTCCGCCCCTGCCTGTATACCACAATATGGGGGCATGTATACCCAGCTGGGGGCCTGTATACTCTGCAGGGGGAGGTGTATACTCTGCTGGGGGGCTGTCTACCAGTGATAGCCGCTGTATACCAGGATGGCGGTGAATATGTTTTCATAGTTTTTCGGGGCAAAAATAGGGGGGTCGGCTTATACACGGGTCGGCTTATACACGAGTATATATACAGTAAATGCAATATATAACGTGTAAACTCATTTAACTTACTTAGATTGCTCTGTTCCTCATGGTCACTCCGATGGAATGCAGGGAACATCTCTTGGGCGATCTCTCTCCAGGCTGTATTAATTAGGGTCGTATCCCCATACTCAGGATCTGTAGGGAGCCATAGAAATGGACGAGCCTCCACAAGTGCAATAAGACGCAGCGTGTTCACCATGCCACGTCCTGCTGCCATGATTGCACTGATGAATGGATCGCTCTGTGTGTGCGCCTGTCAGCGCGACTCGCTTCCTGTTTCCTTAAACCATGGTGTGTGCTGGAGAATCCCTTCCCTCGCATCATCGGCTACAAGCCTCAAAATAAGAGAAAAACCAGCGAGTTTGGACTCGCACACTTTCAGAGACACATCAGCGAGTTGTAAATGTCATTATTCGCTATTACTCGGGTCCCTATTCATTAACATTGGACTCGCTGGACTCGCAACGAGTCCCGAGTCCTTGACTCGGACTCGTTGGGGTCTTGCGATTCCGAGTCTTTTCGGACTCGCCCATCTCTACTCTCTTGTTATGTATAGCACCGTTTCTTATAATATAATGTCCTCTCTTGTTATGTATTGCATTGTCTCTTATTATAAAGTGTCCTCTCTTGTTATGTATAGCACTGTCCCATATTATATAGTGTCCTCTAATTATGTATAGCACTGTATCCGTGTTATACATGGAGCAGGGCGGCAACAAGTGCTGACGTCAGGGTGAGAGGCGGGTCAGCATCACGGGGCCGACAGTAGCAACAGCTCGTTCTGCGCCTGCATGAAGTAGCACAAGGAGGCGCAAGCGCAGAGTGAGGATGGCTGACAATGCATGAAGGAGTCATCGAGGAGAGGGAGGAAAGAGGAAGAGACTCTGAGGGGGACGGTGGATGTAGAGACGGAGGGGGCAGGTATAGCCCACGGGAAGGAGATGACTCCTGATGCTGGTATTGCCCCCCTGACTTTTTACTAGACATTTTCAGAATGCTGTATTTAGGGCTAAAAACATCACACACACGGGGGACCCCTTGCCTGAATGCAGCATACATTCTGCATTCAGTGCTGCATTTACATTAAAATCCTTGCGGGGTGACAGGTCCTCTTTAAACATTTTGTATTTGGCCACAATAGCAGCAAGGCAGGAGGCCTGGACCTAGCATTAAAAAGTTCAATATTCTGAGAGGGGATGCAGGAGTGTCTGGAGTAGGTATTGTGCTCGGAAGCCCTGCTCAAGTCATGTACCACTGTCACGGGGTGCTATTAGTGCATGAGTGGAGTAGTAGCTGAAAGGCAGAGATGGGCTGACAGAATCAGGGACGATAATCTGACCCTGTAGATTGTGGTTCCGTTACTGATCCTGGTCCCAGAGTTACACCTAAAGATTGAGATGTATGGACTGCCAAACTTGTCCTGCTCCTATCCAGCCCTGGGCTAAAAGCCCCTCACCTCCACACAGGGAAAGGAATAGCAAGTCCCAACAGATGATTCTTACAAATCGCTTTCCTTCAGGAAAGCCTCTGTAACACGGCACTATGTCCTCACAGCACAAGGTCAGAGCTGAGATTAAACTCTATCATTGACACCTGCTGGAGAGAAAATAGACTAGGGGCGTGGAGAACCATGTCACCTGACACACACACAACAGCTCACTTGATGAGCCACAACAGACCATAGACAGCAATACTGCAGCATCTACTGACATTAACCCCAAAGTTACCAACAGGAATTATACACAACTCCGAGAGGAGTTCTTATTTAAGAAGTTACTTAAAACCAGTTTTTGTTTGGATTATACCCAGTTTACAATTTATGCAATAAGATTATAGTTGACTCAATTTCCTGCTATACGTGTCTATCAATCGGCTCGATTCGGGCCTTTTGCATACTTGACAAAGGACAGGTCGAATCTGACTAGTTGAATGATGCAATATGTTTTTGTTATTGACTCATAAGAGAATGTTTTGCATGTATACCTTGCATGTTTATCTCAATAAAGAAGGATAAAACATAAAGACATTTAATTAGTTCAAGAAGACTTCGCAGGCTACACACGACAGTACCCTTTCCTTTATGAAGGGCCTCTGAAACCTAAACCAGACACACCGGGAAAAGGTCCAAATCTTCTGAGTGTTGCTCTATGAAAGGTATTATGAATATTATGTACCGGGGGTAATTCGAGTTGGTATAGCATATGGATGAAAATGGCCGATACCCTAAATGGACCAATAACTCCAGAATTAAGTGCCTCAGCTGCAGATATCCACCTGAGGTGTTTAGATAACACCCATACAAACTCATTCACTCTCAGGTCTGCATCTGAACGTTTATTGACATCCGATCACAGTCAGAGGATATTTCCGTAGGCAGTTAAACAATGGAGGCATCACCCCAAGCCCAAGGACTCCCTCTCTTGGGGTGCTTAGTAGGAGCGACCACCCTTCCATGACCCTTCATTCTAGGATGTCATCTAGACCTAGCATTAGCCTGAGGCATCGGTTAAGCTTTACCTCCATTCTCCGGTAACCTCATAACTACCTAAGCTGGTGATGCAGGAGTAGACATAACCAACACAGCAGAGATTGCAGTAGCACAATATCTACTCTGTAGTCCATAAATAAGCTCAGTACCTGATCTTAAACAGTTTCTTCCGCTTGCACTTTCGAGCACCAACTGACTTCCAAGCATGTGTCTTCTTCTATATCTGCTCTTAGAGACAGCCTCCGAGTTTGGCACACCCAATCCCCTTTAATTATATGTGTGGCGCCCCTATGGTCTGGTTGCCACAGTGATATTGCCTCCCTCACTGGAGATGGTGTCATATGTGGCGCCCTGCTCACTCAGGTAGCCACAGCGTTCCCTACTGCACAGCTGGGTTTCCACAGCAGGTGCAGATGAAGTCCATGGAGCCTCGGTTAAGAGTCTACAACATGGACAACAGCCAGTTATCCCACCAGGGAAGGACCTAGCCCAGGGTATTAGTAGCCCTTAAGTCACTATCCAGCCCTTGCGAGCTTGAAGATATGGCCAGGGTTTATCATGGACTAGGTATCCAACCACAGACAGCTGTTTCGGGGTTGTTGCCCCCTCATCAGTGTGGCGCAGGATTCTGGCTGGGTGGGAGCAATGCTTGATAGACATCACAAAGCACCCACTGACCTTGTGGAGACCAGTGGTGGATAACACTGCGGGCACCAGTTAAAGCACTCAAACACAGTGAAACCCAAGGTGCATTGCTCCCTAGTATTTGAATATGCAGATGAAGTCCATGGAGCCTCGGTTAAGAGTCTACAACATGGACAACAGCCAGTTATCCCACCAGGGAAGGACCTAGCCCAGGGTATTAGTAGCCCTTAAGTCACTATCCAGCCCTTGTGACTTGAAGATATGGCCAGGGGTTTACCATGGACTAGGTATCCAACCACAGACAGCTGTTTCGGGGTTGTTGCTCCTCATCAGTGTGGCGCAGGATTCTGGCTGGGTGGGAGCAATGCTTGATAGACAGACATCACAAAGCACCCACTGACCTTGTGGAGACCAGTGGAGGATAACACTGCGGGCACCAGTTAAAGCACTCAAACACAGTGAAACCCTGGTGGGATAACTGGCTGTTGTCCATGTTGTAGACTCTTAACCGAGGCTCCATGGACTTCATCTGCATATTCAAATTCTAGGGAGCAATGCACCTTGGGTTTCACTGTGTTTGAGTGCTTTAACTTGTGCCTGCAGTGTTATCCTCCACTGGTCTCCACAAGGTCAGTGGGTGCTTTGTGATGTCTGTCTATCAAGCATTGCTCCCACCAAGCTAGAATCCTGCGCCACACTGATGAGGGGCAACAACCTTGAAACAGCTGTCTGTAGTTGGATACCTAGTCCATGGTAAACCCCTGGCCATATCTTCAAGCTCGCAAGGGCTGGATAGTGACTTAAGGGCTACTAATACCCTGGGCTAGGTCCTTCCCTGGTGGGATAACTGGCTGTTGTCCATGTTGTAGACTCTTAACCGAGGCTCCATGGACTTCATCTGCATATTCAAATTCTAGGGAGCAATGCACCTTTGGTTTCACTGCGTTTGAGTGCTTTAACTGGTGCCCGCAGTGTTATCCTCCACTGGTCTCCACAAGGTCAGTGGGTGCTTTGTGGTTTCCACAGCAGGTACCTACTACATGCAACACCTTCCACCCGCCACAGTAGGGGGAGCTAGACTCACTGACTTTAGGTGAGATCACCTATAAATACTGCTGCTGGGGGAGGAGTTAGAGTGTGCAGACGCTAGGAGAGCTGCGAAGAAGTCCTGGTGCTCGGTGCCACGGTTAGGCCCGAACCAGTGACCCGGAGTGGCCCTTCTACATTCAGCCAAGCCTAGGTGTGGGGACAGAAGGCACAGAGCTTAACCAAGGGAGCAGAGGAACTAGTGGAAGTTTGCCCAAGACCTACCAGACTTTGGGGATCTGCACCTGCAGGGATACTCTTCAGCGTGTGTGTGTTATTCCTCTTTGTCACCAGCCTTCATATACACTGCCCCACTGCTACTTACCCTGCCTCAAGTCCCACTCCAAGCTGCCCCTTTACTATATGCTGCCCCGGAGGTCCAGCTCTACCTGTAGGGAGTTTTGCCATCCTTGCCGCAATACCATCGCCCTCCGGAGGACTGTGGTGGCGCTAGTGACCCATCACCAGGTACTACAGGTGGCGTCACGAGACAACAAACTCTTATCCCTTGTACATAACCCCTCTTTGAAGTGTCACCCAGGTCACGGGCTCAGGCACCGCCACCCGTGACATCCCCGTGAACCCCTCTGAGCCTGATACCCGAGTACCCCCCTGGGCCTGGGGCTCGACATAATTTCTGGCATCACGAACAGGATCCCGTGCCCGGTGTTACCGGCTACTGTGTGCCGTGATTTGAGCTGTATTGTGTGACTGTTGAACTACGCCGCCATCACTGCACTGAAGAGCAGGAAGAAATGGGGAGTGTCAGTCTGTAGAGCGCGAAATTGAAGCCCGCCCCTCGCTCAGCCGAGCATTCCCGAGCACCGCTGGCCTATTCTGGAAATCCCGAACTGTTTAACTGTTTGAACACTGGCTGTAATTCACTAGGGGGCCCTCCAGCATGTTGGCCTCCTCCAGCAATGACAAAAGCACGTTCGCTGACCCTGAGAATTACCCAGAAGTGACCATGGCTGCCTCCAGTAGCACTGCCAGCGCCACCAGCACCGGGCGCATTTGCCCCGATCATGCTAATTTCAATCCCATACATCCCAGGGGCCAAGTGGTTGCCGCAGTATGATGGTCGCCCTGATATTTGACTATGTTCAGGAGAAAAATCACTCGTGTCCTGGACATGTATGCGATGACTGGTCAGCAGCGTGCTGCTGTGGTACTCGGACAGTTAACTGGTGCAGCAGAGAAAGAGAGTGAGTCCTGGTCTGCTGCTGAACGGAGATCAGTGGCTACTATATTTGTTAAATTGAGTGCTACTTTTGAAGAGTGCAATGAGGCTGATATACACATGCGCTTCCATCACTGCTACCAGAGGCCAGGAGATGATATCAGAGCTCACGCTTGGCGCCTGGAGGAAGCATTGCGAGCCCTTAAGCATGTCAGCCCTGCCAGTGTACCCGATAAAAATAAGCTCTTGGTTGAACAATTTACCCGGGGACTGCTATCCCCCGAGGACAATAAGACTGTGCGTTGGTGGTTGCTGAGCCACCCGGAAGCTGACTTTAACACTTCAAAGGACATGTCCATAAAGGGGTTGCAGCCAGTAGAGACCCATGAAGCTGCTATCAAACGGTGGTGCAGTGGTGAAGCGCAGGCTACGCCGAAACCAGTACCTGTGTCTGCGGCTGCGCACAGTGTACAATCCGCTCAGCCTGACAAGTATGACTCTCTGCGTGCTGAGATGCGTGCTGAAATACACCAAATGAGCAAAAACATAACTAAAGTGATGGAAACTCTAAAGCTGCAGCAGAGTCCCCAGCCAGTGCCAAGACCCCAGCCCCGACCTCAACCGCTGATTCAACTTGCTGACAGTCTGTATGATGTATTCTGGATGAGAGCGAGGCAAGCCACAGCGTACCCTCAGGACTTCACCCTCAGTACGTCTAATGGTGCACCACTAACAGTGATGGGGGTTAGAGAAGTACCAATAAAGGTGGGGAGGGTGGAATTGCAAAACCAAGGGGTTCTAGTAGTAGCGGAAGCAAGTAATGCAAATGACCCGTATATAATACTTGGTACAAATGTTGTTAGCAATTGCATGGGAGAAGTTTTGTCTTTGCTTCAACAGATTGCAGATACTGCCAAACCTGGTCAGAGGAAGGTCCTTCAGCGTGAGATAAGAGCTCTCCTGCACCATCAATAGGTAACCATTACAGGTGGTAAAATTGGTGACAGACCCGTTTCCTATTGTGATTCCCCCAATGAGTGAGATGATGATATGGTGTTGAACAGCTATAGGTCTGAGAGGGCAGGACTACCAGGCATTAGTGGAGCCCATTAGTGACTCACCATAGCCGGGGGTACACGTAGCGGGCGTTGTCTCTCCTCCAGTCACGGAACCGCGCCCGCGGTGGTGTAGGCCCGGTGGTCCAGATCAATAGGGGAATGGCGGAACAGTAGGGGTGATTTGTCTCGTGACGCCACCTGCGGGTGTTCTGGTAACTTTACCAGCGCTGTTCGGGTCTCCGGGGGATGTTATACAGCGAGATGAAATGCTCCCCACAGGATGAGCGGGAGTCCCCGGAGCCGGGAGCTGCGCAAGATGTTGTGAGGCAGCTGCGGGGTGCTGCGCGCTGAATCCAGGAGTAACGTACAACCACACAAAGTCTCTTTTAGGTACCTTTACTGGGTGGTAATCAGGTACACTCGGACCGGGATAGTGAAGTCGGCACTTCTGGAGGTTCACAGCAAGCAGTGTTAGGCTTCCTTTCTCTAGTTCTGGTGCTAAGGTCGGGTGGATGTGGAATCCAGCCGGACCGGGCAGTGTGTTCAATGGAACTTGCTTCACCTGGTTAACAGCACTGAGGGCACTGTAAAAGGGTCTGAGCAGGATCAGTACTCTTCCCTGGGTCCTCGTGGATGGGTGCATCAGATGGAACAGGTGGCTAAACCTCCTGTTGTTGGTGCTGGTTCTCTGTGGTGGCTGGGTAGCTCTCACAGCTTCGGTTCCAGTAACCGGAGGATGAGGGAAGAGTTAGTGTAACTCTGGTATTCCTTGAGAGGTGCTTCTCCTTTCCTATTATCCCAATTGCAGCGATTTCCTCACTGGTAGCTAGGCTGACTAGGCCTGGTGTGTGTCTCATAAGCTTGAGATCATCCACAACCTGCAGCTCTTGTAGCGTCTGCACACCCTCGTGCCTGGCAGCTCTTGTAGTGTCTGCCACACTCTTCACAGTTCTGAAGTGACTGCACACTCTGAAGTTTCTCCCTCCAAGACTCTATTTATAGGGGAACTGGCTCAAAGTCACCAGTGGAGCTCCCCCTAGAGGCTCGGGGTGAAACCAGGTGTTCTAAGGTGTTGTTGTGTTGTGGGTTTGCTTTGCTGTTACTTACTCCATTTGTGCCTAAGGATTTCTGTGGTGCCCAACAGGTGCCAGGGTGCCACATTCCCCCTTAGTTAACCTCAGTTCTCCCGGCTGAGCAAAAAGTTCTTTTTTTTTTTTTTTACAACTTAACACTAAGCATTTTATAACAGTTCAATTTACAGAGTCTTAAAGAAAACACAAAAATCACTGAAAAGAAGTGAAAAATATGAAAAAGGTGAAAAGCAGTCCGTACGGCACTAGTCCATCTGCCGCAGGCTGGAAAAGGTAAAGTTAGTGGTCACACAAGTCCTGTGACAATTGTCCAAAGTTTATGAAAAGGGAAAAAGGTAAAGTCCAGGGATACACGGTAAACTTTATACATTCCCTACGGGTGTCTCTGCTTGGGAGGCCGGTACTAACCTTCTATACCTTACCAGGCGCTTTCTGTCCCCAACTTAGTATACTTGGGACAGAGCCCAGTTCCTCCACCCTTCTGTACACTACTTTTTACATGTTTTGAAAACTGGTTACTATTTACAACACTTACAGGTTACATTTTTCCACTACATTTTAAACCCATTCTCCAAGTTTGTATGGGGGTTGGCCTAATGTACTACGTGTGGATCTGCGTAGTGTGGGTGTTTCCAAAGCTGTTGGTGTAGTGTACGAAGTGGTTGGTAATTCTCTACGTCTGCTTTGTGGTAGACTATAATAAGTGCAGAGTCTATCAACTGGACTAACCTCTGTAGGTAGTTGAGTAGGAATGGCTTCTCTTACTGTGGGACTAGCAGGTTGACCGATTACAGGAATCTCAGGTTCCAATATAACAGGCTGCAATTCTTGCACTTGGACTTCTTCTTGTTGGACTTGTTGGATTGGATTTGGTTGCTGATCTTCAACAGGTTGGTAGAAATGCATAACTGGTATGAGGAATGCTTCACCTATTTGTGGCCAATCAGCGGGTAAGTATCCAATGTCTGTAAGGACTAGATTTTCTTTTGTTTCTTCATCTTTAGTTACAGTAGGGTAACTGGTTGCTTGTGGGATTAACTGTGGCGGACATTTCTTCAAATGATCCCTTGAAACAGTTGCAATAGTATTCCCATTGTCTTTACTAATAACACAAGTTTTTGAGTTATCATAGTGTGACGGCATAACGGTGTAGGGTATAGATTCCCAACTGTTATCCAATTTGTTGGTTTTTTCGCTTTCTTTTTAGCACTACGTCACCTATAGCTAGCGGTTCAGCTGAGGCGTGCTTGTTGAAGTCCTTTTCTTGTTTGGTTCTACTGATTTCTAGGTTTCTCTCAACACTTTCTTGTACTTTCCTGTACTTTTCTTGGCGTTGGCTGACCCAGTCTTCATCAGAAGAGACTTCTGTGGGTTCGATGGTTCCCATCTGCAAATCAATAGGCAGTTTACCTGGTCTTGCTCTCATCAAGTAAGCAGGTGTGTAGTTTGTCGAACTGACAGGTATGTGGTTGTAGATGTCCACGAGATCTGGAAGTTTCTCTGGCCATTGATTTCTCTCTTCAACTGGTAAGGTCTTGAGCATGTCAATGACTATGTGGTTCATCTTCTCACATAAACCGTTCGTCTGGGGATGATAAGGTGTTGTGCGGATTTTCTTACACCCATATAGCCCTAAGAATTCTTGGAACAGAGCTGATTCGAAGGCTGGCCCTTGGTCAGTTAAGACTTGGTCTGGATACCCATGGGGGCGACAGAAGTAACTCTGGAACGCTTTGGCTGCTACCTCAGCAGTTAAATCCTTAACTGGAACGACTACCAGGAATCTTGAGTAGTGATCGACGATGGTGAGAGCGTAGGTGTACCCGGTTCGACTTGGGGTAAGCTTCACGTGGTCGAGAGCAACTATTTCAAGAGGTTTGGTGGTAACGATCGGCTGCAACGGAGCTTTCTGAGTTAGATGGTCTTTCCTTCGAAGGTGACATGGTCCACAGTTTTTACACCATTTGTCAATTGAACCTCGCATACCGACCCAGTAGAACCGATCCTTCAGGAGTCTCTCCAGCTTCTTCCATCCAAAGTGTCCGGCATCGTCATGGTATGCTTCAAGGATCATCTGGACTTCAGTCTTGGGAACTACAATCTGCCAGATTAGTTCATGGGTTCTTGGATTGAGGTATCTTCTGCATAGTTTACCTTGGTAGACGAACAACCTCCCTTTCTCCTTCCACAGGCGTTTAGCATTTGATGAGGCATCAGAGTCCATGTTGGCGTGTTCTTGAGTGATTAGATCCCTTACCAGGCTGACATCTGGGTCGTTGGCTTGAGCCTCCTTCCAGTCATGGTGAGGTAACGGGTTCACGGTCTGGTTTCTCTGATGACATGTTGCTGTACCTGAACGGTGGAAAGCAGGTAGTTCAATCTCTTCCAGGTCATCTATGTCTTCTCCCCCTTCAGGAAGGTGGGGCATTATGGACAGGGCATCAGCATTGCCGTTCTTGTGACCTGCCCGGTACTTTACAGTGAAGTCGTAGTTAGCGAGTCTTGCTACCCAACGCTGTTTTAGGGCTCCCAGCTTTGCTGTCTCTAAATGTGTTAGAGGGTTGTTATCTGTGAAAGCTATGAACAGGGTGGATGCCAGGTAATGCTTGAAACGCTCTGTGATCGCCCAGACCAGGGCCAGGAACTCCAGCTTGAAGGAGCTGTAATTCTCCGGGTTCCTTTCTGTGGGACGGAGCTTTCTGCTGGCGTAGGCTATCACCTTCTCCTTGCCCTGCTGGCGTTGAGATAGGACTGCTCCTAAACCTTCATTGCTTGCATCGGTGTACAATAAAAACGGTAGATTGTAGTCAGGGTAGGCCAGGATTTCTTCTCCAGTTAAAGCATCTTTCAACGTTTGGAAGGATTTGTCCTGTTCTGGTCCCCAGTGGAACGGGGTCCCCTGATCTTGCCGTTTTTGGATTGACCTACTAAGAGATCTTGCATGGGTGCGGCTATCTTGGTATAGCCTTTGATGAAGCGTCGGTAGTACCCGACCAGTCCTAGAAATTGACGTACCTCTTTGTGGTTGGTGGGTGCTGGCCAGTCCTTGATGACGGTGACCTTATCCGGATCCGGTGCTACGCCTTCGGCGCTGACCACATGTCCTAGGTATTGGACCTTGGGTTTCAGCAGGTGGAATTGGACGGTTTCAGTTTCATCCCGTACTTGGACAGTGACTCGAACACTTCACTCAGGTGTTGGAGGTGATCTTCATAGGTCTGAGAGTAGACAATGACATCATCAAGGTATAACAAGACAGTCTCAAAGTTCTTGTGGCCCAAACAACACTCCATAAGTCTCTGAAATGTTCCTGGGGCATTGCACAACCCGAATGGCATACTGTTGAATTCACATAAGCCCATAGGAGTAGTGAAGGCTGTCTTCTCACGATCCTCCTCTGCAACGGCAACCTGCCAGTACCCACTAGTAAGATCTAATGTGGAGAAGTAGTTGGCAGATTTGAGTGCAGCTAGTGACTCTTCTATGCGTGGTAACGGGTATGCATCCTTGTGTGTGACTTTGTTGATTTGCCTATAGTCTACGCACATCCTCATACTACCATCTTTCTTTTTAACCAGGACTAGTGGTGCGGCCCAGGGACTACAGCTATCCCTAATGACTCCTGCATTTTTCATGTCCTGAAGCATCTCTTTTGCTTTCTGGTAGTGAGTGGGCGGTATAGGCCTGTACCTTTCTTTGATAGGTGCATGGTTGTTTGTGGGGATATGATGTTGTACCCCTTTAATCCTCCCAAAGTCAAGTGGGTGTTTGCTGAACACTTGCTCATACTCCCGAGCTACCCGGTATACTCCATTTTTCTGGTGAGAGGGTGTATTGTCAGTTCCTACACTGAGGTCTTGACACCATTTCTCTAACTGATCTTTGGAGTGAGGGGGTTCATCAGTGACTGTTTGGTTTGAGGATTTTATATCAATCACAGCATCATCTTTTACTTGGTACAATTTTGCGACAGTTGCATATCTTGGCAGTCTGACTTCGTCATCACCATAATTCAATATGCGTACGGGGACTCTCCCCTTTCTTACGTCGACTAACCTTCTGGCTGTCAAGAGCGTAGGACTACTATCGGACATTACAGGTTCTACTACAGCTTGGTAGTCCTGCCTTCTGAGGCCTATGGCTGCTCGACACCAGATCATCATTTCACTTCTGGGTGGTACCGCAATTGGAATGGGATCTGTGACCCTTACTCTGCCAATTTCACCATTAGACAATGTTACCTGTTGTTGATACACCAGAGCTCTGATCTGCTTTTGGATGGCCCTCTTTTCTCTGGGTTTACTGGCTTCAGCACTCTGTTGGAGTAAAAACAACACTTCATCGAGGCATTTGATCATGACATTGGTACCCAATATGACATATGGATCCTTGTGGTTAGGCTTATCCTGGACCACTAAGATACCCTGGTTTTTCAACTGCACCCTCCCCACCTTTACTGTAGCTTCCCACTGTCCCTCTATGGTAACCGGTATACCATTAGTGGCTTCAAGGTTCATCTCGGGGTTAGGGGTTCTAGCTTAACATCTGGCCAGAACTGCTTGTAAAGGGTACTGGGGATGGATGTCACCAGGGATCCAGTGTCTATCAAGGCGGATATAGCGATGCCATCAATGACGATTGGTAAGTATGGACAGTCTCCCACATACTTGTGTTCCCAGCTGGACGTAGGGCCTGGACAGTCTACTCCTGGGGTTGGCCCTTCTCGCCCAGGGGTCGCTCGTTTAAAGGACGGGATTGCAGGTTGCGTCCTCCTAAGTCGTTCTGCTGACTGTTGCGGCGTCTGTCAGGACTGCGGCGGTCTGCAGGTTTTCCTCGCGACGGCTGTGTCTTTCTCCTCATCCATGGGACGTCATCCGTGCTGTCGGCGAGTTGAATCTTGTCCGATGGCCTTGCATCTGTCTTGGGTCTTCTCCCAGCTTGTAGCTTGGCCACGTCTTTCATCAGCTGCTCGACATTAGCACACAGTTGATCAAACCGGTCAGGTGTTACAGTCTGTGCACTGGACTGAATTGCAGGGATTGGAGATACTGCTGCCGGCACGGAAGGGGTGTCAGCATACTGCTGCTGCTGTGAAGTGGGATCAGGTACTTCAGCGAGTCGTTGTCCCCAAACTGTTAAGTCTCTCAAGGTGTCAAACTCTGCGCCTGGATTTTGTATGGACCACCAGCTTGCTTGCTTTCTATCCTCAGACAGTTTAAGGCCCACAATAAATTGTCCAATTAACGCTTTGTTTTCATCTCGGACACCATCAGGATCAACTTGTTTTAACAGTCTGTATGCTTCTTGCAAGCGCAGTGAATAATCAAGGACACTCTCTTGTGCCCCTTGGTTACAACGATAGAATGACAGTCTTAATTCAGCTTCAGTATGGCGCTCAAAGACCCGGGTTAATCTAGCGAATATCTGCTCCACAGATTCCTGAGTTTCTACAGGCCAGCTGCGGCTCTGCAGTTCAGCTGCACCGGTTAACTGTCCCATAACAACTGAAGCTCTTTGCTTACCGGTCATCGGGTACATGTCCAGCGCCTGGCATATCTTCCTCTGCAAGTTCTCCAAGTTACTGGGTACACCGCTGTACTTGGGTAACCAGGTCGCACTAGGAACGTAGGGTAGGGACATCGGCATAATCGGAGCGGGTTGCGGTGGCATACCGCCGACTGGTTGCTGTCCATCAAGAGGTAGGTTTTGGGGTGCCGCTTGGTCTAGCGGGGGCACCGCGTGATCAGGAGCCGGGTTACTCATGGTCGCTCCCCCTTAGTTAAGCGTAGCCTTTCCCTCGGTTTCAAACGGAAGTGTCAGCCTCGCGGTGAGGAGTGAGGCACCACGGGAGTTTCTGGTTCCTGCTGCGTGCGGAGGAAGTCGCCAGAACGTGGGGGCGGGGCCAATCTTCGCGCCCTCTGCACAGTCACGCCCCTTCTTTTCCCGCCTTTTCGCGCAGCAATGGCAGGCCAGATGTACAGTTCGATATTTACAGTCAATAAATAGCACACAATACCCGTGATAACGGGCCTGCTCGTATCCTGTTCGTGACGCCAAATTCTGACTCACCATAGCCGGGGGTACACGTAGCGGGCGTTGTCTCTCCTCCAGTCACGGAACCGCGCCCGCGGTGGTGTAGGCCCGGTGGTCCAGATCAATAGGGGAATGGCGGAACAGTAGGGGTGATTTGTCTCGTGACGCCACCTGCGGGTTTTCTGGTAACTTTACCAGCGCTGTTCGGGTCTCCGGGGGATGTTATACAGCGAGATGGAACGCTCCCCACAGAATGAGCGGGAGTCCCCGGAGCCGGGAGCTGCGCAAGATGTGGTGAGGCAGCTGCGGGGTGCTGCGTGCTGAATCCAGGAGTAACGTACAACCACACAAAGTCTCTTTTAGGTACCTTTACTGGGTGGTAATCAGGTACACTCGGACCGGGATAGTGAAGTCGGCACTTCTGGAGGTTCACAGCAAGCAGTGTTAGGCTTCCTTTCTCTAGTTCTGGTGCTAAGGTCGGGTGGATGTGGAATCCAGCCGGACTGGGCAGTGTGTTCAATGGAACTTGCTTCACCTGGTTAACAGTACTGAGGGCACTGTAAAAGGGTCTGAGCAGGATCAGTACTCTTCCCTGGGTCCTCGTGGATGGGTGCATCAGGTGGAACAGGTGGCTAAACCTCCTGTTGTTGGTGCTGGTTCTCTGTGGTGGCTGGGTAGCTCTCACAGCTTCGGTTCCAGTAACCGGAGGATGAGGGAAGAGTTAGTGTAACTCTGGTATTCCTTGAGAGGTGCTTCTCCTTTCCTATTATCCCAATTGCAGGGATTTCCTCACTGGTAGCTAGGCTGACTAGGCCTGGTGTGTGTCTCATAAGCTTGAGATCATCCACAACCTGCAGCTCTTGTAGCGTCTGCACACTCTCGTGCCTGGCAGCTCTTGTAGTGTCTGCCACACTCTTCACAGTTCTGAAGTGACTGCACACTCTGAAGTTTCTCCCTCCAAGACTCTATTTATAGGGGGAACTGGCTCAAAGTCACCAGTGGAGCTCCCCCTAGAGGCTCGGGGTGAAACCAGGTGCTCTAAGGTGTTGTTGTGTTGTGGGTTTGCTTTGCTGTTACTTACTCCATTTGTGCCTAAGGATTTCTGTGGTGCCCAACAGGTGCCAGGGTGCCACATTAGCACATGGCACAAACCTACACTCTTGACAGACAGGGGGGTGGTTGGTGTACACAATGGGAGAGTACCACTTTGCATCTTAAACTGTGGCAGTGAAGAGGTTAAGTTACCCAGGTATGCAACCGTTGCTAAATTGTACACAGTAAACAACAACGAGATCCAAGCAGTGGGACCCTTATCCCATGCCAAAGGGGCAAAACCTGATGATACAACAAGGCCACTGGAGGACTGGTGCCAGCAACTACATGTAGGAACTGACACCACTCCTGTGTATGAAAAGCGAGGTGTTTACTGGGTAGTGAAAGAGTTTGAATAAGTCTTTAGTAAGCATTCACTTGACGTAGGACTGGACCTCCGGGGCAGCGTTCCTGTAGGGGAACAAGTTCATTCACAAAGGAAATGCAGCAGAGTCAAGTTCACTTCTCTCTGGGTACTTTACTGGAAATTTTTAGCAGCATCGGTTACAGTTTTCAGTTCAGCATTACAAGAACAGGACTCCGGATTCTCTGTGGTCCTATAGTATCCCACAGGGACCTCTGATAGGACTACTCTTTGCTGGAGCGCGCTCCCCACTTTTGTCATCCCCTAGGTATGGATCTCTAAACCAGAACCTGTCCTCTGCACTTGCACTTTATGATGTTCACTGTGACTCATGGATTTTATGTATTTTGGTCTACATGCTGTGATCGTGCAAAACCCTACTATGTATATAGGTTGTAAATGATGTTTCTACGCAAATGATTAACTGTATGTAATAGTACCTGTGCTACACATACCATGTATCCATGTTTTACTTTCTGTAATAGCATGCAGTTGGGCTGATATTTGGCTCTGCTTTAGTGGTGAGCTGCGTCTCCCTGATTCTATCCCCTTTCTCACTCATTTTTAAACTAAAAAATAAAAATCACTTTTTTATTGCAATATACTCCATGTTTCCTCTCGTATTCTAGTATCCCACAGGTGCGGGCTCCGGTGCCCGGTAAACGATTTGGAATGAACTTCCTCAAGTCCCTTTTCCCTTAGTCTGTCTGCACCTGGAGAAGCTTTCTATCTTAACCCCTTTCTTCTTCCATCTCTCCTGGTCCCTCAGCCGAGTGACCTAACAGGCCCCAAAACTCAGAGGCAAGACCTAAGGGCACAAGATCCAAGGGCCAAAGACCTCCTTGTTCCCCCTAGAGGTGATCTTATTCCCTCCCGGGTAACCTCCCACCGTGTAATCTAGTCTGGGAGTGCTGGTTATGGGTTCCACCCACCATCCTAGAGTCCACCTACAGCTGGAGTATCTGCACCTCTTTTACGGGTGCAGTACCCCTCTGTGATGCCTGCTTGGCGGGGCGCCACCTACCCCCTTGATTGAATATACTCGTCCGTGAGTATTAGTACCTGTCTACCAGAAAGTGAGAAGCATTTTTATATTCATCAACGGGTAAACTATTTACATTTAAGCATTCTTAATTCTCTTCCTATCACTAGGAGGCACATTACTTAAAACGTTACACATAAACACACGGACATTGCAGTAGTTAGTATTCTATAGACCCCACGGTCCTCGGGTCACCTGTCGGCAAAGTTCTTACTCTTCAGTTGCACTATAACTCTGCTTAAAAGAAATTATTATTAAGTTGTCCCAACGAGGATCGATACTAACTATGCATTGTCCAGCACAGTCCAGTGTGCATTATCACCGCTGGGCTGCTGCTCACACAGCACACATCATCAAACAGGGGAAAATAAAGTTCAAATAAAAAGTCTCTGGGTCTTCAGATGAGGGAAAAATATACGGGGACACACTCTTCATTCAGGGACTTTGCAAAAAGGAAAAAGGCAAAATAAAAGGGGCATGGTTGCTGGAAAAGCCTATATACAGGACAATGTCTCAACGCGGGAGTCTCTTGCAAATACAATGTCTCTAAACAAGAGTCTATTATTAGCCGGGAGTTTCTGTACAGCGGGAGATCCTTATTGCGAACCAGCCTAATGGGCCGGGGTACCGCTCATAAGTGACCTGCTCACCTCTATCATGATCTCTGTCCAGGTGTCCTCTTTGCAGGTAGGACTCCACATCTCGTCTGGCGAAAAATACGTCGTCCGAAAGTCCGGGTTCACGTAAAAATCCCAAGTCTTTATCCTGGCAGACTGAGTTGACAATTCCTAGGCGGCGGAGTTCTAGTGGGGGCTGTGATCTGGCCTCGTCCCAAAGTGGCCTGGTTGCCTGTTCTCTCTGGAACCATTCCTCTAGGCTTCGTTGTCTAGCTAACTGGTCTCTTTCATTTAAAGATGATGGAGACTGCTGGGATTGTTGGTATTGTGGGGGTGTTGAGTTGCCGGTTGGGACTCTGGACACTACTCGAGTTTCCGCTGAGCTCACTATGGTGGGGGATCCTCACTGCTGCTGCTGCCACGCGGTCCACCACGCAGCTTCTGGGGTGCTCCCACCGGATGCTCTCTTGCGTCCTCCGGTTCTTCGTCATCTGTCTCGTCATACTCCTCCTCGACGACGACATTGGGTTCAGTGGGGGACATCCGCGCTGCCTCCAGCCGGAGACAACTGCTGGGACGGTGGTGAAGTCAGGGGTTCTATTTGAACTTTCGTGTCCCGGGTCTGGACAAGTGGTGGTACGGGTGGTAAAGAGGCATTGTATTCCACAACTGCGCATTCAGCTACTGCTACTGCTGCCTCTTGCGCCTCGTGGTCCGCTCTCATGGAGGAAAGTTTGCATGTCCGCTCCGCGCTCCACCGTCGGCACACCTACGCCAGGGCTTCTTCCATTTCCTGGCGGAGCTGCCCAAACGCATCCCTCCAGTAGTCAGCATTCCCCTCCAAGGTTAAGAGGGAAGCCACTGCCGGGTCTCCTTGTGCGGCTCGGGTTTGCTCCTCAAGCTCACGCACAATGTCTCTCCAACGGGGTGCCACCATGCTGCCGGGTACGAAGTAGCCTTGGTCGTTCTGTCCTTCTCTTCCGATTTGTCTTCTTATGGGCGGCCTCTCTCGAGGAACTTCCTGTGGGCCGCCCCCCTGATTGATGGATGGCAATCGGGGCGGCCACACTTTTTGGCACCTCCGTCTTGGCCCTCATTCTTCTAGGGGCTGTGGCACACCCCCGGGCCTGCACATGGTGTTTAGTACATGGCTACGGCGCCATCTTGGGTCCTCCTGCAGTAATGTCGGGAACCCATTTTTGGCGCCAAGCAATGACGGAAAAAGTTTGTTTCAATAGTCCAAAGTTCGTAGGCACACAGTACCCCGTATTACCGGGCACGATATTCTGTTCGTGACCGCCAGAAAAAGATATGTCGAGCCCAGGCTTTGGGGTACTCGGGTATCAGGCTCCACGGAAGCGTTGCTGTGTCACGGGGAGTGGTAGCCGCGCCTGATCCCCTGTCCTGAGGGACTATTCTTTTGAAAAGGGGAATTATTTACAGGGGATGCTATTTCCAGTTTTGTTGTGACGCCGGCTGTAGTTTCTGGTGATGTTTCACCAGCGCCGCTACAGTCCGCCGGAGGTAGTTGGTAATGCGGCTAGCGTGATAAAGTCCTCCACAGGTAGGACTGGACCTCCGGGGCAGCCTTTCTGTAGGGGAACAAGTTCATTCACAAAGGAAATGCAGCAGAGTCAAGTTCACTTCTCTCCGGGTACTTTACTGGAAACTTTTAGCAGCATCGGTTAAAGTTTTCAGTTCAGTGTTCAGATGTTACAAGAACAGGTATCTACGGGTGGCTGCAAGTAGATCCCAGGTGGTATGGTGGAACCCTTAGTGTGTGCCTTCGTGCTCTAACCCCATCTGTTCCTTCCTGCTTTCCAGTGTAGTATGAAGCCCGGTGACTTGAAATCAGCCTGACCTCCACTCTTTCTCTCACCATTGCCACCGTCGGGTAACCCTCTGCTGGTTGGCCTCCTGCTCCTTTAGCGGTGCCTGGTTCCCTCTTTTGGTCTGCTTAGGTGCACGGGACAATTGTAGACTCCACGGGACTCCAGATTCTCTGTGGTCCTATAGTATCCCACAGGTGCGTGCTCCGGTGCCCGGTAAACGATTTGGGATGAACTTCCTCAAGTTCCTTTTCCCTTAGTCTGTCTGTGCCTGGAGAAGCTTTCTGTCTTAACCCCTTTCTTCTTCCATCTCTCCTGGTCTCTCAGCCGAGTGACCTAGCAGGCCCCAAATCTCAGAGGCAAGACCTAAGGGCGCAAGACCCAAGGGCCAAAGACCTCCTTGTTCCCTCTAGAGGTGATCTTATTCCCTCCCGGGTAACCTCCCACTGTGTAATCTAGTGTGGGAGTGCTGGATATGGGTTCCACCCACCATCCTAGAGTCCACCTGCAGCTAGAGTATCTGCACCTCTTTTACGGGTGCAGTACCCCTCTGTGATGCCTGCTTGGCTGGGCGCCACACTGGGGCCTTCCAACGTGGTATTTACAAATATATCTCAGTCACAGCACTCCCAACTTTAAAAGAGGAGGAAATTTCACAATTAGACGTATTGCTAACGGAGGCTGAAATTGACTCGGCCTTTAAAAATTACCCTACAGGAACCAGACAGTTTGTCCCCAGCTTCTTATAAAACCATCAGGGATCAGTTGGTTCCATTTATGACTAAAGTTTTCAATGCGATGTCTACAGGCCCCGTTACATGCTGCGATGTCCCAGGGATCCCACCAACGATCGGGATCACTGAGATATCGCTATCTGATTGCTGGTGAGCTGTTACACAGGCAGACTCACCAGCGATCAGCGACCAGCAAGAACGCTGGTAACCACGGTACACATCGGGTAACTAAGCATAGCGCTGCGCTTAGTTACCTGATGTTTACCCTGGTTACCATGGTTACTTCGCTGTCACACTCGCCGATGCTGGCCGCCCAGCAGGAGACCAACGATCGAAAAATGGCCCTCGCCATTTACCAACGATCAGCAATCAGCGAGCTGATTGGTGGTTGTTGGTACATGTCACACGCAGCGACGTTGCTACGAGGTCGCTGTAACGTCACAAAACCGGTGATGTTGCAACTATATCGTTAGCGATATCGTTGCATGTAACCCGGCCTTACGACCAACCCATTTTCCCCACAGTCCTTGGAAGTTCATAATGCTTTCATCCCGAAACCAGGGAAAGATCTTTCACTGATTGCCTATTACTACCCAATCTCACTCTTAAACATTGACATATAATTATTTTCAAAAATATTAGCAAGTAGATTTGCTCCCCTCCTTCTCTCTATAATAAATTAAGATCAGGTCGGGTTTGTTCACGGTAGGGAGGCTCGAGACAACGTAAACACGACGATTTTACTAATAACAAAGGCCACTGTCTCATCTAAACCACATGGTTTGCTTTCAGTAGACGACCATATATAATTGCCGGACTTGCCAAATCCAAATGAAACCGCAAGTCAGTGTACATTTCCAGAAGTCCATTCCAAATGCATTGGTCAGGATGTAATGTTGCTGGATTAATTTTCTTGCAAAAAAGCTTAAATTCTGCTGGATTTGCAAAACGCAGATGTGAAAGAGGCACATTATGGCTCAATAAAGAACAAAGTCAGGGACATGACACATGAGGTAAATGTACATCATATGTCATAAAGGGTTAAGCAGGCTTAAAAATAAAAAGGCCAGATTAGACTTTGCAAAAAAAAATCTAAAGAAGCCAGCCCAGATCTGGAAAATGATTTTTTGGACAGATGGCATTAAGATCAACCTGGACCAGAATGATAGGAAGAAGAAAGTATGGAGGAGGCTTGGAACAGCTTGTGATCCAAAGCACACCCCATCCTCTGTAACACATGGCAAAGGCTGTGTGATGGCCAGGCATGCATGGCTTCCAGTGGCACTGGGTCACTAGTGTTTATTGATGTTGTGACTGAAGACTGAAACAACTGGATGAATTCTGAAGTGTACAGGGCGATACATTGTGTCAACCAAATGCAACAAGGTTGATTGGACGGTGCTTCATAGTACAGATGGACAATGACCCAAAAAATACTGGCGAGCCAGCCAGGAGACGAATAATCAGACCCCCTTTAACAATGGCGAGCCACCCCGATATCCTTTAACACCAACCCAGGAATTTTTTAAGGTAAAGACGTTAAATATTCTGCAATGGCCAAATCAATCACCAGATCTCAACCCCATTGAGTTGCATTTCACATGCTTAAGACAAAAATTGAGGCAGAAAGACTCACAGACAATCTCAGGCAGTCATTGCCTGCAAAGGATTCTCTACAAAGTATTAAGAATTTTATTTATGGTAAAGTTGCTTTGTCTAATTACTTTTGAGCTCCTGCTATGAGGAGGCTTTGTAGAAAATGGTGGCAAATCCTAAATGTTTCATAAGAACCTTTGTTCAACCCGTGTCATTAAACTTGAAGGTCTACACTTCAAATACATCTCAATCTTTCATTTTAAATAAAAAATAGGGACGCTGAGCCCAAATCATGAAGATTCAGCCACTCTCCAAATATTTTTGAGCCTAGCTGTTTGTGTATGTACAGTAGATGTATATGCCAAGGTTGTTCTATGTCAGAAACATGCATGTTACATTAGGTTTCCTTGTTGACTTCATATCAATCTACTTTAAGTTGCTCCAGGCGTTTTTAATGTTTACCCTCTGCAAATCTCTCCATTGATCCACAAAGTCTGTCAAATATTATTGATGTGTTGGTGTCATTATGCCTATAAGTTATCTTACCTGGCATACAAGAGAATGCTTGTCTGCATGCATTGAGTGGAAATGTGACCATTGAGTAGACATATTGTCAGCTGGTGTGGATTGGCATTGCGGTAATGAAGATGCTATATTGTATAATCATGGTCGGAATGTTTTTAGATTTTCCAGAAATGTGTTTACTGATTTTCAGTGCCATGCACAGAGATTAAACAGATTCATTCTTCATTATAAACCTAATGTAAACATCTAGGACATTCAAGGACAAAAACTGAACACAAAGCCCCAAACACAGCCAGAGCGGGTGATACTGTCAGAGAATGAGCGATTGGGTAACTCACATATAATGTTATTGCGGCTGCTGCATTTGACATAGTGCTCAACCTTAAAGGGTTTGTCTCAAGTTCTTATGTGATTAAAATTGCTTGTAAATGGGAACTTTGCAATTTACTTCTTATTCTCGTGAACAAAAAAAAGTTTACTCTAGTGTACAGTTCATTTCCTAGGTTACCGACCACCCTGCCGGTCACCTAATTAAGGAGCTAAATCAACAAGTAGGCAATATGGAGTTTAGAGTCTACTTGAGCCCCTCTGAAGTGAGCCCAATTGCTGGATCATCCCAATCTCAGTCTCTCCATGCTTCACCCATACTGCAGAGTCAATATCGCCTCAGTCTGGCAGAACTCTTGTATTAAACCAATTATGTGACCATGCCGCTGGTCTGAACTGTCATTCTTCAGTAGCGTACCACCTCCTGTAAGCAGAAAGCTTGGGACCAAGAGCAGTGAGTTTAAAGACAATAAATTGAGACAACCATCTTAAATTAAAGGGAACCTGTTAGGTCGTTTTTACCCCCTAACCTATCACTACCTGTCCCTGAACCTTCCTAGAACACCCCTAACCATCCCTGTCTGACCCAAAACTGTCCTATATTGGCTGTGAAAAATGACTTTGTGACTTAAATTTTCACATGCCAATGAGGCCTCCAGACTACTATCTGTAGCCTGGCTAGGCGGTTTCCAGGGCTCCGTCTCCCCCTCTCACTGGCATTATCACATCCAGGTGGGCGTGAGGATTCATTCTCCTGCATGCTCCCAATTTGAAATTCCTCCTCCTTCTGGGTATGATGCACCAGCTAGACAACATTTCCGGTCTGATGCATTCTGGGGGTGCATTGGCTGTACAAGCCGGCTCCGGATGCGCATATCGAAACCAGCCCGCACACCTGATAACCTCCCTCAATGCACTGGACCAGAAACGATGTCTGGCTGGCGCATCATACTGAAATTTCAAATTGGGAGCAAGCAGGAGAATTAATTCGCACCCTACCGGGGCGTGATAACAGCAGCAAGAGGGGGGAGACGGAGCCCTGGAAACCGCCTAGTCAGGCTACAGAGCGTAGTCTGGAGGCCTCATTGGCATGTGAAAATGTAAGTTACAATGTCTTTTTTTACAGCCTTTGTAGGACAGTTTTAGTTTAGATAGGGATGGTTAGGGATGTGCTAGGAAGGTTCAGGGACAGGTAGTGGTAGGTTAGGGGGTAAAAATGACCTGACAGGTTCCCTTTCACTCTTTACATTGCAATCATTGTTCTCCACAAAAATAATGCATTCCAATGAAATAATTTATTTTATTAAAGGGGATTTATAACCATGTTTTTACAATCTCATCTGAGAACAGCATAATGTAGGAAAAGAGACTTTGATTCCAATGATGGATCACTTACTTTATTGGGTGCAGCTGACTAGAGAAAAGCAAACATCTGGATGTTTGGGTCTGGGTGCTGACTGTTTGGGACCTGCGCGTGACCCCACTTAAGTCATCGGAAGTCACTGATTGGCTGTTTGGCTCTTCGCTCCTCACGTGTTGACTGCTATGCAGTCCATGATTGTTGCGGCAGTGATTTAAATCTGAGATTTTTTTTTCCTTTTGTTAATGCTGTAGTCTATGCTGTGTGTGGCTCCGCAGGTGGAGGAGTGTGTCATAGCATTACATTTAGGTGGAGGTGAGATAGAGGAGTGTGTCTTAGCATTAGCTCTCCACCCCCTCAGCCTTGAAGTAGTTCCACTTCTCTCCACTGGAATGAAATATTTAATTATTTTCTAGGATCTGTGCAGTGTAGACATGTTTGCTGGAGCTGCTTTTTCCTTTCATTGGAGTGGTTGCCTTTTTCCCGGTCCGTGGATGGAGGTAGTGGTTCTTACCCTAGGGTTGATCAGGAGCAAAGGGCAAGTGTAGTGGCCTGAACGTCCTCACCATCAGAGGTAATTCTGGGAACAGGGTAAGCCAGGGACCCCCAGAATGAGGGTCAGACTAGTTCCTTAGTTCACCTTTGCCTATCTTATAAATTGCCTCCAGATTCCCTATCTGCTCTACCACCTCATGACACCATTCACATACAGTCAGCCAAAAGCAAAAGGTTTCCAGGGGCAGGAGGGTGGGGTTTTTAACTTTTTTTATTTTCCAGCCACACTATGGCTGATAACGCAGGATTTAAAACCAGTGTGAGCTGATCACACACTGCCAGCAGCTCACACTGGCCCGACCATACCATCTTGCCTCCTGATTCCCTATCCGCTGTACCACCCGGTGACATTTTCTGCAACCTGTGATTTTTTTCTGAAGCTCTTATGGATTCAACATGAGCATTTGCATGCAGGACTTCTCTGAGGAGGTTCCTATCCTGTTTAACCAGGTGGTGCAGTAGTTACAAGAAGTTGTTGGGTATCTGGCCACGGCTCACACCTTGGCCATATCAGAACACAATATATCACTCCCTGACCGATTTTCAGGAGGGAGAGATAAGTTTATATTTTTCAGGGAGGCCTGTAAGTTATACTTCAGGCTCCGCCCTTGTTCTTCGGGAAGTGAGGTATAGTGCATGAAGATTATACTCTCTCTTTTCAAGAGGGATCCTCAGGCCTGGTCCTTGTATCTGCTGACCGATTCTCTATCTATGCAGTTGGTGGACAAGTTTTTTGTGGCTTTTGCCCTGGTGTATGGTGACCCTGATGACAGGGCTGAGTCAAAACTACATAACTACACTCAGGCAGGGAGTGCAACCGGCCAAGAAGTATTGCTCTGAGTTCAGGAGATGGGCCACTGACACTCAGTGGAATGACCCTGCTCTCAGGAGTCAGTTCTGTCTGTGTTTCTCAGATTGGCTACAAGACTCCATGACTCAGTATGCTGCTCCAGAGTCGTTGGAGGCTGCTATGGCTCTTGCTATTAGGTTGGACAGACACCTGAGAGACCTGAACCAACCCTACCCCTGGTGACCATCCCTGCTGTGAAGGTTACACGTGTGGCTCCTGATGTACCTAAGCAATTGGATAATGTAATTTCCCATACTAGCCCTTCTGCAGTTCATCAGTTTGGGAGGTCTTGTTTGTTTTGTGCTAAAACTAATCACTTTATTAGTGTCTGTCCACACCACACTAAACCTGTTTCTCAGCCTCTGATATCCCTTGAGAATAAGCGCCTGAGTGCAACTGTCTCTGCTGTGCTGGTCAGGCCTGCTCCTATGTGTTCGATGGAGGTGGTGAAACACCTACCGGAGAATAGGAGTAAAACCAGCCTAAACATCAGATTGATACTGGGCTCAAGTTTTTCCTGAGAAGCTTTATAGGGGGAGGGTGGTGACTTCCACTAAGTCTTTTGTGAGAACGTTTCCAGAGAAAAGACAGGGAAACATCTTTAATGTTTGCCCCCCTGAGAATGGATCCTGTCACGCTGGACGTAGGGGAGCATCTGGCGACCGTGCGTGATAATACGGACCTACGATGTGCGGCGCACAATGGAAAAACAGTAGACAGGGAGACATCAGAGGGATAAATACAGGGGAGGGCCCTGCTTATAGGGAACAGGGGAGAGGTGACCTCCTGCACTCACATGAGGCTGTGCCCTGATCCCCATATCGTCCCTGTAGGAGTTTTTTCAACTCGTCGCTGAGCAGGATACCTTAAGCCCTCGCTGGGCCTGATGTTGACCTTCAATAGGAAATGGAAATAGGAAATGGAAGCACTAGACCTCAGCCACTGCACTATAGGAGACAAGAGGGAAGGGGAAGACAGACAAGGAACAACAAGGCAGCAACTTCACACCTCCTGCCACTTCTCCAGACAGCAGATGGCTTTGCAACAGAAGGTTCTCCAGAAAGCTTAATTCACCTCAGTAGGCTTTGGCCAGAATGAGTTCAATCACCAGCAGAGCATGCTGGGACCATGGAATATATGAAGGGGAAAGAGTAATTACAGAATGGCCACACCTGGACAAGACCTAGCTAGCTTGCTGGCAGCAGAGACTTACATTAACTCCTTAAGTGCCAATGGAACAAAGGAAAAAAGCACGTTTAATATGAAGTCTCAAACTAGAAATGAGACAGAGGTCCAAACCCAGTCACAAGTCTCTCAGGTAAGAGAGACCACCGTGACAGATCCTCTGTCTATAACTGCATGAATGGTAATAAACATTCAGGTCCAGACCTGAGAAAGAATGATTATGTGTGGATGTTGTCAAAGCACATAAGGTGGAAGTGTGCAGCTGGAGCTCCAACTACTGGAGTTATTGGTCCATTTAAGATGTCGGCCATTTGCAACTCTGTGCTGTTCAAGCTCGAACTTCCTCCAGTGCTAAATACTCAAAATATCTTCCATAGGTCATCACTCAGTTAAGTTAGACTTACTGGGTGTGCCCAGTGTAGAGTCCAGAGGCTCTCATAAAGTGGGAGGTACTGTCACATGTTGACTGCTTTGCAGTTCATGAGTGTTGCTGCTGTGATTTAAATCTGAGTTTCTTTCCTTTAGTTAGTGCTGTAGTCTATGCTGTGTGTAGCTCTTCTGGTGGAGGAGTGTGTCAGAGCATTCAGGTTGAGGTGAGGTGGAGGGGTATGTCCTAGCATTCAGATCTTCACTCCCTCAGCCTTGAAGTAGCTCCACTTCCCTCCACTGGATCTCACTGAAAGAGCTAATTCTCCTCTAGGACCTGTGCATAGCAGACGTGATTCCTGGAGCTGCTGCTGTTCCCTTCCATTGGACTGGTTGTCTTTTTCCCAGTCCATGGCTGCCATTACTGGAGCTCTGTGCTGCAGAGATGCTAAGTAAGGAGCGGAGAGATGAGCTTTTAGTGCAAGGGGACCACCAGAGACGGAAACACTATTGAGAAGGAAGGGGCACCAACTGAGGCTTGACTGCACTGACCCGGTTCTGGAGACAACGCTGAACTGGAGCTTGGCAAGAGATGTACCCGGCGGCCATGCTGAAACCACCAAGTAAAAGTAACGGAACTGCAGCTGTGGTGTGTGAGATTTTCTTTAGCGGCGACCACTGTCCGCAGAGGCCGCATGAGACATCTGGGTAATGATGACCCAGTGAACATCTGCCAAGGTACGAACTGACTTCTCCATCCTACTGCCCTGGGGACCACGCTCCACCTGCTGGAAGCGGAACCATCCAAGCTGCCGGTCACCGTCCCTAGAGGTTATGAAGCAGCGGTGGCCGCCCTGGCTACATACTGCAGGTGGTGTCACGAATATCGCTTTCCCTAGTCATCCCTCTTCATCTACCCCCATTTATTAAAATGACACTGCCAGGGTCACAGGACCAGGTCTCGGCCCCCGTCTGTCCCTGTGAAAATAACCGAGAAGTGAAGAAGAACAACTGCTGCCCAGTTCCCAAGTCTCTCCCCGCCCTGGAGTGGGCATGTCACATCCAACGTACCAGAGCACCGTGATGCTGACTCCAGTACTTAGAAGACTTAGAAGACTGTGAAGTTCCATAACTGGGCAGTTTCCGGGCAACGCCAACACCAGGAACAGCTGAACAGCTAATATATGCACCTTATCCTTGCTATCAAGGTGTTCATCAGGTCACACTTTCCCTTTAATGTCTGACATGATGTTAAATGACCTTTTTGTTGATAAATGCCGTAATAAATAAAATATATATTTAGTTGATTTCAAATTCATTAAATTCAAAAAATTTGTAAAAAAGTGAATTTTAATATGCTAAATAATGTCAAATGTAAAATAATAAATATATTTATTAATAAAATGAGAAATGTAAAAATATTAGGGGCAAATACTTTTTCAATATCCCTGTATATGTATAGTCTAAAGGTAAAATTTTGAGAGAAAAAAGTTTTCTGCTCTCACACAAAGTCTATATTCTAAATTGATATTAGGAACAATACAATAAAATATAATTGCTCCCAGTGTTGTGAACAGGTTTTACGGTGCTGGGTAATAACATTTTATGGTTTAGAGGTACTCTGTGTACTTTGTACTTACAGTAGCGCTTATGGTTAAATTAAAAACTGTAAAGTTTTATTATTTAAACTGAATTTAATAAAAGGAACAGCTTGCCAATAGGAAGTCATATCTCATTTGAAATGAGCACGACAAAGCTAACATCATTTCTATCTGCATGTTTCCTCAGTGGCAAATTCCTGGATCCGGGATGGCACTAGACGAGATGTGCCTCTTGTTTGTTTAACTAAATATGCTCGGTGATAGAGACAGACGCGAGGAGATCATGTGAGCTACAGCAAACAACCAGCAGATGTATTATATTTATCTTGTTTTGCAGCCTTTTCATAACTTTTCATAAACCACAGCACTCATTTTCCTCGCAGGCCGTCTGCATAATTAGAGTGTGGAGCCATCGTTTAACGATTTTATTAATTATTTTTCTTTATTGGCTTGCTATTGCTCATATAAATTACACTAGGACGCAGAAGCTTCAGTTTTCTCTAAACATGAACACAAATAATCAATTAATATTTTGCATTCATATGTAACCGCTTACATTTTTAGAACTAATAACCGATGTTTAGGAATTACATACGGTATCTGTGCTGATTAAGCGCTATTCCTTTTTTCCCCCATTATATTAGAAAAAAATCTGTTTGTTTTTTGGCATTTCTATACACAGTATTGAATATTATGTTTCAAAAACAGCAAAAAATGTGTAGAATATTAAATGTTCAAGTTCAAAGTTATTTAATCATATAAATAATAGTTATTATCGAATCTATATTTGGATTTGCTGTTATCTTACATTTATCCTAATATATTACACATATCCTAGTTAAAGGTATCCTGTTAGAGCTGAGAGATTAGAATAGGTTGACAAGTTAAAGGCTGGGCAATCATGTGTGCCCTCTGTTAAAAGAAAATTAATATTCACTGCCCCCCACACCCATAATGGGCGTGAGGAGCTGTGAATATTCAGGAATGGATTAACAGGAGGTAGGATCAGGGTACCTGCCGCTGTGGTTTGTTGGTGCCACACTTGTCTTCAGCAGCCACCATGTCAGGCAGCATCAACATACCCTGCACTCATGTTAATGCTTTCTGCTTGCCCTGCTGATATCACTATTGCTGTGCTAGACAGGAAGACGTGGGTGGTCTTCTGTTCACATCAAGACCTGCAGTGACGTAATGAAGAGGCAGGGCCTGAGCAGCATAGAACACCACAGCACACAATCCGTCTGGTGTGCCTCTTTATTATGTCACTGCAGCTCGTGATCTGGACAGAAGACCACCTACTTGCTCCTGTCTAGCGCAGTGGCAGTTATTTTAGTAGGGCCAGGCAGAAAGAATTAATGTGAGTGCAAGAAATACAGTATACATTTATTTTAAAAGAGTACTATAAATAAAATTATTGTGTTACTCTTGTGGTGAACTATAACTCCCAATATGACATAGAATCCGCAAGACATGCTCGGTGTTATAGTTATCCTCAAAGGCAAAAGGTCAACAGTAACCACTTAAATATAAACATGTTACCACATTTTTTGCCTCAAACATTTTTCATGTATAATCTGTTTTTATTAGTTAGGGTATACATCAATACAACGAAAAGTGAGGTACAAGACAGTAAATACAAAACAAAATTGGTGGTTCTGAAAGTCCAGCTAGGGAAAAAACAGATCAGGCACAACATCATGGACAACATCTCAGCGTAAGGACTTCTAGATGTCATCCATAGTATATTTCCAAAGAGGCCTCCAACATCTTTCGGCTCGATATCAGATGGTGTAGCGACCCCCGCTGAGAATTGTGAACTTAAGGAGATGAACAAACATTTTTATATCCATTAACTATTAAATCGTAAACTTTACTTGTCTCATTATTTCGACTGCTTCTAAAAACAATAAGGAACCGAAAGGTCCCAAAACTTAAAAGAGAGGGGAACAAAAAGAAAGGTGAATTAAGCGAAAGTGGGTTGAGAAAAGATAGAGTAGAATGGATGAGAGAGGGCACTAGGGGGAATAAGGAAGGGAAGTGGGGGCAAGGAAGGGGGGGGCATTCCATCTCCACATCTGGTGGGTGGTGATTATGCTCCCCAACCCCTCTGTAACTCCTGTCTTTAGCCAAACTCTCCAATTCTCACTAATCCGCACCTATCTTATCTCTTCTGGCGGAAAAGAGGAGGGAAGCCTCGACCCAAAGAGGTGCCTCACATGGCGCCTGGATGAGCATCTCCAAATATACATGTAAAATCAGGGGAGTCCAAGAACATAATCCACCGACTCCAAATCTTAAAGAACTCATCTTTGGAGTCTCTAAATTCAGCTGTGAGATCCTCCATTTTATATATTTCAATTAGCCAGTCAGTGAGTCTCAGACACTGGGTGGATTTCCAAAAGCATGGTATAACCATACGAGCTGCCATCAGACAGAATCGTAAAATATCCTTTTTTTGTGAGCTAATCGAGTCAGGGATGACTGTCAGTAAAGCCGCCAAAGGGTTGGTGTCCACTCGTTTCTCTGTGATCTTGAAATAAACATCAAATACCGCATTCCAAAAGGGTCTGAACACCCCACAGCTTCACCATATACTGTAGAGACCAAAGGTTTGGACACACCTTCTCATTCAAAGTTTTCTTTATTTTCATGACTATGAAAATTGTAGATTCACACGGAAGGCATCAAAACTATAAATTGACACATGTGGAATTATTTACTTAACAAAAAAGTGTGAAACAACTGAAAATATGTCTTATATTCTTGGTTCTTGAAAGTAGCCACCTTTTGCTTTGATTACTGCTTTGCACACTCTTGGCATTCTCTTGATGAGCGTCAAGAGGTAGTCACCGGAGATGGTCTTC
Source organism: Allobates femoralis (assembly GCA_033576535.1). Classification (NCBI taxonomy): domain Eukaryota; kingdom Metazoa; phylum Chordata; class Amphibia; order Anura; family Aromobatidae; genus Allobates; species Allobates femoralis. The sequence goes on along the minus strand of JARQOC010000001.1, from coordinate 523,149,543 downwards.
CAAAAGTCTTGAAGGAGTTCCCAGAGATGCTTAGCACTTGTTGGCCCTTTTGCCTTCATTCTACGGTCCAGCTCACCCCAAACCATCTCGATTGGGTTCAGATCTGGTGACTGTGGAGTCCAGGTCATCTGGCGTAGCACCCCATCACTTTCCTTCTTGGTCAAATAGCCCTTACACAGCCTGGAGGTGTTTGGGGTCATTATCCTGTTGAAAAATAAATGATGGTCCAACTAAACGCAGTCCGGATGGAATAGCATGCCGCTGCAAGATGCTGTGGTAGCCATGCTGGTTCAGTATGCCTTCAATTTTGAATAAATTCCCAACAGTGTCACGAGCAAAGCACCTCCACACCATCACACCTCCTCCTCCATTCTTCACGGTGGGAACCATGCATGTAGAGTACATTCGTTCACCTTTTCTGCATCACACAAAGACACGGTGTTTGGAACCAAAGATCTCAAATTTGGACTCATCAAACCAAAGCACAGATTTCCACTGGTTTAATGTCCATTCCTTCTGTTCTTTAGCTCAAAAAAATCTCTTCTGCTTGTTGCCTGTCCTTAGCAGTGGTTTCCTAGCAGCTATTTTACCATGAAGGCCTGCTGCACAAAGTCTCCTCTTATCAGTTGTTGTATTGATGTGTCTGCTGCTAGAACTCTGTGGGCATTGACCTGGTCTCTAATCTGAGCTGCTGTTAATCTGCGATTTCTGAGGCTGGTGACTTGGATGAACTTATCCTCCTCAGCAGAGGTGACTCTTGGTATTCCTTTCCTGGGGTGATCTTCATGTGAGCCAGTTTCTTTGTAGCGCTTGATGGTTTTTGCAACTGCACTTGGGGACACTTTCAAAGTTTTCCCAATTTTTCAGACTGACTGACCTTCATTTCTTAAAGTAATGATGGCCACTCATTTTTCTTTACTTAGCTGCTTTTGTCTTGCCATAATACAAATTCTAACAGTCTATTCAGTACGACTATCAGCTGTGTATCCACCAGACATCTGCACAACACAACTGATGGTCCCAACCCCATTTATAAGGCAAGAAATCCCACTTAAAACTGACAGGGCACACCTGTGAAGTGTAAACCATTTCCGGTGACTACCTCTTGAAGCTCATCAAGAGAATGCCAAGAGTGTGCAAGGCAAAAAGTGGCTACTTTGAAGAACCTAGAATATAAGACATATTTTCAGTTGATTCACACTTTTTTGTTAAGTATATTATTCCAATGTGTTAATTCATAGTTTTGATGCCTTCAGTGTGAATATACTATTTTCATAGTCATGAAAATACAGAAAACTCTTTGAATGAGGAGGTATGTCCAAACTTTTGGTCTGTACTATATGCAGTAGTGTGCCCCTAGCATTCCCACATCTCCAACATCTATCAGATGTGGAGGGCAAGGCCGCATGTAGTGTTGCCGGGCACCTGTACTAACAGGACATGATTTTATATTTTTTTATCCCGGGCCGTGCATGCCATAGATAATTTGTGGTTCATTATGCACGCCTTAGCCCATTCCTCCTCTGACAAAGTCAAGAATAGGTCCTCTTCCAATTTCAGCATGTATTTAAGTTTGCCGCCCTCTTCCCTCCGTCTCAACAGTGCGTAGAGCGTGGATATGTTGTGTCCTGGGGAAGTGTCGGCCTCAAACATTTTTTTACTATTTTTCACCTATAAAAATCAGGCATTTCCAATGGTCCGGTGCAGCTTATAGTCCAAAACATGTAGTAATATAGGGCAGCGACCCTGATTCCAGTGCTGTATAACCTACTTGGATTCTTGCTATAGTTTTGATTAAATCACTTTTGAGCCTTCTGCAGCTCAGCTATATATTATACAGCAGTTTTCCTCTGTGTGGGTAAGAATCCAGCACTGAAGTGAAATATATTGGCTGAAAGCTATGCTGAGCACTCCTCATTAGTGATGGGCGAACCCAAACTGTAATGTTCAGGGTTTGTACCCAACACCTAGTTTTCAGGCACAGATCCCGAACACGGACTTCTCTAGGAAGTCCATGTTACAGTTCGTGTTTGGTTCAGGGGCTGTAAAAAGAAAGAAAATAGTTATTAAATGGCAGCTTCATACTTACTTTCAGCATAAGGGGCCTAAACACGGGCCTTACCATACTGAGAATCCCAGCCTCCAGCTGCTTGCATTTTAGCTTGGTTGGCGATCAAAAATATGGCCAAGCCCATGCATTTTTTTTAATTATCTATTTAAATAATAAAAAAAAAATAATGGTCTTCACTGTATTTTGATTGCCAGCCAAGGTAAAGCCAGGCAGCTGGAAGTGGCAGCCCATAGCCGTCCGCTTTATATGCACTGAGAATCAAAAAATACAGCAAAGCGCTATGTAAATTTTATGAAATATTTATTTATTTTTACAGTACTATGATGTCAGTCAATGTGTGAGGGGCACAACAGCCGATCACAGATGCTGTCAAGGAGAATGGGCGTCTGTGATTGGCTGCTGGAGTAATCTGAAACCAGCCCATACATTCTAGCATCCACAATGTATGACCATTTTCCAGATTACTCCAACAGCCAATCACAGATGCCAATTCTCTGTAACAGCATCTGTGATTGGCTGTTGTGTCCCTCTGCAGTGAATATCTAGGAGGTTAATGGGCGGCCTGGAAGTACAGTGCCATTTAATAATCATTTGCTTTCTTTTTACAGCCCACCTCCCATAACTTTAAAGTCCAAGTTCAGGGTATGGACTCAAGTTCGAGTCACGTTTGGTCTCAAACTCGGATTTTGAAAAAGTCCAGGCGAGTCCGCCGAACACGAACATTGGCAGGTTTGCCCATCACTACTCCTCATTCCTCTTCCCTCTCCTTTCTCCATAGAGAATAATAGGTGGTCTAACCTGACACCTCACTGTGATGTCTGTCTGTCTTTCTTTGACAATGTAAGATTTGAGCTGCTTTTTCAGAGTAGATCGGGAGTTGATGAGGCAGTGGTAGATGGGAAGAAGTGGCTCATAAGTGGAGAAAGAAGCAGATTTCTCTCATTAGTTATATTACAAAGGCGGCCGTCACACGCTACAATATCGAGAGCGATATTGTAAGCGATCACGTGCACGCGCGATCCCTAACGATATCGCTCACATCGCTGGTGAGCTGTCACACAGACAGACTCACCAGCGATGTGGAGCAGCGAGATCGCTGGTAACTATGGTACACATCGGGTTACTAGGCGCCGCGCGGCGCTTAGTAACCCGACGTTTACCATAGATACCATCTCCCAGTATAGGCTCTGCACTGGGGATCGTTCATCGTGGTGTCACACACCACGATGAAGCAGATTGAACAAGCGATGATCGCTTGATATGAGCTCCGGCTCTCATATCTGCGATGTCACGATCAAGCGATTTTACATTGTAAAATCGCTTGATCGCATGTAGCGATGCACAAACGATATCTCTTAAGCGATCAAAAAGCAGATCACTTAAACGATATCGTTCAAGAAATTGAACCGTCTGACGGCTGCCTAAGTGTTATATGCTAGCAAATGAAATGATATTCAAAACAATGTCGCTGATATTAAACCTATTTTTTTTTATCCCATTAGTGCTCATGGTTATCTAGACAGATGGAAAGTGCAAACAGTAATAAACAAATGTTCATATTGTCATCTGTGCAGCACAGTTGTGTTCCCTGGTCACTTATTGCTCATTCCATATGGCAAGCTTTTTCAAACACCAATAGTTCTCCTGAGATGGTGAATGAACATTTTTGCCGTGTGCGAGTATTTAGTATTTTTATGCCGGTGAAATTCTGATTTTGAACTGATCTCTTAAGAAACTGTATCTACAACTTATTAACATTTCTCATTTAAGTGAATATCTTTGTTTGTTAATTGCTCAATACTTTGAGTGATCATGTTAAAGGAAAATATGTATCCTGTTGCTTTGCGGCCAATATATGAATGTTAAACTACTACCGCATTAGGTGGTTGATTGAGGCATAAGCCTCTATATAAGAGGCATATCTCATGAGCTGCACCTCAGGAGTCTGTGGTGTTAATGTCTGTTTTTCTCTGTTGCTGCTGCTGCTGCTTCTGGTCAGGTGATGTGGTTTGACCACTCCCATCAACCTTTGAATAGTCACATGACTGATCACCTGATGACATTTATAGAGTCTTCTGTGCTGACCTTCCTGGTGAGTGGAGCTGTCCTGCTGCTGCCACTGGAGACCTGCTGTCTGGGAGCAGAGACGTTGAAGCCTTTTGGAGTCTGGCTGCTACCTATAGTTTGCGATGTCCTTTTCTTCTTACCCCGGTCTTTCTACTTATCCCTGTGTGTTATTACGCTAGAGGTGATGTCTATTGCACTCACCAGCCACCTACACACTAGCAGGGTTGCCTTAGGGGACAAATAGGGACTAGGCATGTGATGGCAGCATGGGAAAGGATCTGCTTAGGGCTGTTAGGGTAGGAAGGGAAAGACACACACCAGTGTCAGGTGCTGTCCCCATCTCCGCTTCCTGCTTTTAAGGACTTCCTTCCCTTTACCGGCAAATATCTTTTTGTCCGTACTTGACATTATAAATGACCCAAAATGACTTATTATAGTCTTGATGGATCAATCTTTGCACGCCTGATCCAGACCCTCATCGATGAGGTTATGGGTTTGCGGACATAGCTGGTGTAGCACCTACAGCAACTTGTTGGCTTCCTGGCCTCGGCTCATGTCCCGGCTCAGCCTGAACCCAAATATCTCTCCCTGACAGGTTTTTGGGAGGGAGAGATAAATGTATGATTTTCAAGGAAGCCTGCAAATTATACTTCAGACTCTCGTCTTTGTTCCTCAGGTAGTGAGGAACAACGTGTGAGGATTATTCTCACCCTTCTCAGGGGGATCCCCAGGCCTAAGTCCTCTCCCTGTTGACCGAATCTCCATCTTTACAGTAAGTGGACATGTTTTCATGGCCTTTAGCCTGGTATGGTGAATCTGATGGTGTCTCCCTTGTTAAGTCCAATCTCCATAAACTCAAGAGGGAACGCGACCGTCTTTTATTTTTATTATTTTTTATTTTACAAATTTCTGGTCATTTTTTATCATTGAAATAAAAAAAAATGTCCAGTATGTTCTCATTCTGACCTAGATGATCAACTTATGAAGTCACTTTTACCATATAGTAACATGATGAATAAAAAACTAAAAAAATCATGGAATTGCACTTTTTTTTTGCAATTTCTAAGCACTTGGAATGTTTTTCTCATTCTCCAGTACATTTTGTGGTAGGATGAATGATGTAATTCAATAATACAACTCATCCTGCAAAAAATAAGCCCTCATACGGCTATGTGGAAGGAAAAAAAAAGATATTTCTCTAGGAAGAAGCGGAGGGAAAAACAAAAACGAAAAATCGCTCAGTGGTAAAAGTTATAAAATTCTTGTAATTGCCATATAATAACAGCAGGAGCGCCCTGCAGCTTCAGTCTTCACATGTTCATGATGGCTTAATTAGAGTTAGGGGAACCTCCTCAATTCCTACATTTGTAGCCAGTTATCAAGCAGAACTTACAAGGCATTAAAGGAGATGTCCAGGATTAATAAAACTTTACTACATTCCTTCAAAAACAGCGCCACCCCTGTGTACAGGTGGCATGTGGTATTACAGCATAGGCCCATTCCCTTCAATTAAGCTGAGGTGCAATATCATACACAACCTGTAGACAGGGGTGGCGCTGTTTTTGAAAGAAATCAGTCATGTTTATAGAATTTTGGATAACTCCTTTAAGATCAATATTTCCACTAGTGACCCCAGAACAACAGGATAGGGCTTAATTCAAATGTATTTTTTTTTACAATATGAATAATATAGCAGAATTTTGTTAAAGTTGACATTTAAGTAAATGATCCAATGAAAACATTCCTCTTAAGGTACCGTCACACGCGGCAATATTGCTAGGCAATTTCACTGGCAATTTGCTGGTTCCAGTGAAATCATGGACACATTGTTACATTTTGTTACACAGCAACAAAATAGAACAATGTGTCCATGATTTCACTGCAACCAGAGATCTGCAAACAATCTCTGCACAAATATCTGTGTGTGTAACTGGGCCTTTACCTAAACGTCTGAGTGTGACGGTGTAATATGTGAGCATTTAGGGCCCACTTTAACCTTTTGCCCAGGGCCCCACTTTGCCTAAAACCGGCCATGCATGGGGCTCTGAAGACGTTGAAGTCTGCTATGCCTATTGCTATAAAGGTGGATAGATGCCTGAGTGAGAGACCAAACTGACTTTGCCCCCTGTGGTTTTCCCTAGGGTGGAGGTCCCACAGGTGCTATTAGATGAACCCATGTAATTGGGTATTTTCCCTCTCATACTAGTTCACCAACGGTTCATCGTGGGACAGGAGTATGTTTCTATTGTGGTTTACTGATCATTTTATCAAGGTCTGTCCACTTCGCCGGGTCTCATAACCCATGTTGCTCTTATTATGTGGAGGGAGATGACCAGGGAGTGTATATTTCCTTCATTTTCATGTCTCAGTTCACCATTTCTGGGTATGAAAGAAACAAGGGAACAAGGGGCTAATTAATTGAGAAATTTCAAGAACTGTCAAGTTTAGTGGAAGAAGCCTGATGATGTGGGGCTATTTCACAGCCAAAGGTGTTGGATTCTTAACCAGGATCAATGGTGATCTCAATGCTGAGCTGTATATGAGTATCCTACAAGATGAGTTACTTTGTACACTTGAGTACCTTGGGTATGAAGAGGACAACATGGTGTTTCAGCAGGCCAATGACTTGAAGCTTACATTGAGATTGGCGAAGAAATAGTTCAGTGACAATGAAGTAGAGATGCTGGACTGGACCCCTCAGTCCCAAGACCTCAACCCAATTAAACATTTGTGGGTAGAGTTGAAAAAAAAAGCTGTATACATTCCCAAGTGGTACGACCAGTATGCACCAAAATTAGGAACATGTAGAAGAAACTTGGAATCAGATTTCATGCTCGAATTTGATCAATAGAGAGCTGAAAAAAGAAACAGCAGAATGGGTCTTAACTGGGATAAAGGGTCTATGTGGGTACCCATCTGCTCATCTTAGGGTAGAAAGAAAAAGCATGTGGGTAACAGCTTCTGCAGTTCCAAGGTCTAAGCAAGCCAGGATTGGTGAAGGAGAAGCGATAGTGTTTAATCCTGCGCAGCCATTAGAAGGACCAATCAATGCAGTAATGGAAATTGTGGGTTAAACCACAAGACACAATCTCCATTACCACATTGATTGGTCTTCTGAACTGAATCTGATCAAGAACATACCCAGAGGATTCAGGCAGTGTTGAAAGCCAAAGGAGGACTTACAAAATACTAACAAAATAATAAAAATGTATATTTAGATTTTGAGGAGCAAAACAGTAGCAATTTGATTACATTAGCATATCATATGCTAAATAGTTGAAAGTTAATTTCATGTATGAGATAGCCAAGACGTTTGTCTATAAAATGATGTTAGTCTCACACTCAAAGCTGTAGTGGATGGTGAGATATGGAGCCTATACCCATCAGACGTTCAAAACATTGTTACCCTTTTGCTCGTCAGTGTAAACCAAAGTGCAGTGCATAATCACAGCATATTAAATAATAGGCAAATGCAACCATGTGTGTTTGGGTAATGGGGAATCATATGATGCACTGTCATCTTGCGTATCATATGAAAGAACCATTCTTGCACATGACAATTGTGATCCACTGACACCTTGGTTTATATATTGCAGCCAGTTATAGTTTAGAATATTTTAGTGACAAGATCTGACAACTACCAGTGATGAAACTAGTTCGGCTCTGACTATGGCTTTTCCCTTTGCCGTGTTTGATAGGTGTCTGACGCCGGAGCATTTTAGAGAAAAATATAGATGGCTGCAATCTTGCAGTGATTCAAGCTTTCCATGGTCTTGGCAGCATGAATCAGATGATAAGTTACCTCTATCTTACTAATGATAGTAAAATAATTGCATGTATTATTGATAAAGTCTAATGTCATATATAATATTTTCTTCCATAGCATACACTCTCCTGTATTTGTAATGATGTGTCTCTATATTATTTACTTTCTGGTGTAAAAGTCCATGGTAATCCTTAGTTACATTTGTCTGGATCTTACTGTTTATTTTGTACTTGCATTCTGTAAAGTCAAGCTAAGTATTAAGCTAATATAATGTGCTATTTGGAAACAACCTCCTCCTGGTGTGAAAACATTTACAAATAACTGTGAACAGGTTAATATTTTTTCTGCTGAATTGCCCAGATAATGACATCGTTCTTCTACACTGAAGCTATTTTACCAGTAATGTTACCTTTACACGCCGCTACAGAAGGTTAGAAACAACCGGGTGTCGGAGACAATTGTATCTTGTACTGCCAAAACACCGCGAGGTAGCGGCGTGTAAATAAGGTTGTTGCCACCCGTCACTGTCGACACCTGTTTTTGAGCAGTGCTCTAAAACAGGTTGCTTTCAACCCAATGGTAGCGGCGTCTAAATGAGGAACAGGAAGGTTTTTTCTTCACCAAGTTAACTCCATGGGGCGTGACACAGCCTCCGGGATACCGCGCCCCATCAGCGATCATTGGTGGAAGCTCCTGCGTTACGATTGGTTGTCCCTGCATAGGGCGGCATATTTTAAGGAGCTGACCAGTCACACTACACAATTGCAATAGCATCATGTATTAGCCAGCCTTCCTGCGCTGGCTGGCCAATCATGATGCTATTGCTTTGTCCAATCACCGTACGAACGTCTCGTAATCCACAACTCTGGCACGCCTATGTGTTGTCCCTGCTGCCCCAGGTCCTCCCATATTACCTTCTGTAGCGGCGTGTACATGAGGGAAGGTGCTCTATAGAAGGTAACCTGCGGCAACCGGCGGTGCCTCCAGAGATAGATTAAACCTTCTGTAGAGCACTTTGTAGCGGCGTGTAAAGGCGGTATAGGGTACCGTTAGCAACCGTTGGAACGTGCTCGTGCACGTGAGACACCCGGTTGTTTCTAACCTTCTGTAGCAGCGTGTAAAGGTACCATTCGTGTTGGTCTAGGTTAATCCTATATTCAAAATCTGTCTTTTCCGGCAGCAGAAATATTCTGTGGTTACAAAATCAAGCATCCAATTTACCATTGTGTTGGATGGATGGCACAGGGCTGTTGTAGTCATGGGAGAGGGCAAGCATCGGTTACAGCATGGCTGTCCATTCCTGGATGCCTTTCCAGTGCACACAGATGAAACGTTGCACTTCTTGTTCTTATAGTGAAACACAGACACAGTCCTTCTTTTCAACACTGTAGCTTTACTTTCACTTTAGATGAACGTGGGTTTCCATGCATAATGCAGGCTCATTCTTGCTCTACAGGTGGGGCTGTATCCTTTAACTTTGCAGTCATTTTAACAGAGTACCAATTCCCTGGCACTTGGGTCTCAGCAGAGATGCCCAAGCATCTCATCCTTCCCGTTAGTGTCATTATTCATCTGCCTAATCAATTATTTTTATGGGTCCACTCCAACTCACCCACAGCAATTTAGCACAAGAACTACTGGAATGGCCGATTAGACAACACCCTCCACTATACGACAAAGCCTCGCTTACCTGAACCCAGGAAACTTTGGCAAATGAGGTGAATCTTTGAGTTACTCCAGCACAAGATAGGCGCTACTTGGGTCGTTCCCATGAACTAAACACCATAGAACATCTGGCTGACGCAGCCTGGTTCCTCTTTTCAGGACCTGAGTGTGATCCAGAAGATCGGACCAAATTAGATTTTTGGGGGATCCTATTTCATCATGCCTTCCACTGGTGCATGGTTTAATTCTCCTTCACGTTTATTCTCCTTGTTCCTCCATCTTGCAGGTCCATTTTGTTCTTTTAGCTCCACCTTAAGGGGTGTGAAACCAACCAGCCACCATTAATTCTAACTAGCCCGAAGACATCATGGATGCGTTCATTCATACACCTGCCATAAGATGACTATGTTACATAAACATAGGTGTCCCACACTTACTGTTCACAATAACATGGAGTTAACTGTAGCTGATCCTTCCAGGACGAGGATAGCAGCACTAAAACTACCTTCCAACTGTGCTAAAGTCACAAAAGGCTTGGGGAAGATGAGATTTGAAAGGTTGTTTGTTTGGCTGCTTTCACATTGCGATTTTCTGGGATCCGTGGCTGTCCGTTGTAAAACGGATAGCCACGGATCCGATTTGGCCCCCATGTATCCCTATGGGCAATGGATCAGATCGGATTTGGCCTTCTTGACATCCGATTTGTGTTGGATCTGATTGTGTCAGATTTTTTGTTGTACCCAAAGTCTGAGACTGCTCCAATTTTGGGCACAGCGGATCGAATCGGACCGAATCAGATCCGACCCGATCTGCGGCCAATAACATGGGGGCATATGGAGCACGGGCCTGAGAAAACAGCTGATCATTTCTCTGACCCGATTTTAATGTACTGAGCATGCTTAGTACACTAAAACTGCTCTTTACCATCTAATTTTATTCGAAATTTTAAACATACATTGCGGAAGTAAAATTAAGTAAAAGAAAGTGTTAAAAATATAAAATATATATATAGCTCACCTCTCCAGTGTGTCCTCCGATGTCAGCATCTATCTTCCACGGCTTGAGGACCTAGCTGGGCGGGGATAACCAGTCACATGACCGGTTACTGTGGTAACTGCGATCATGTGACCAATCAGCTGATTGGGTAGCCCCGTCTTCCCAGGTCCTTCAACTTTCAGGAGCTAGATGGAGCGCATCAGGGGACTCGCTGGAGAGGGGAGCATATATATTTTTTATTTTTAACACTTTCTTTTACTTAAGTTCACTTCCGCAGTCTATATATAAACATTGCAGGAGTGAAAGTGCCTGGCTTGCCTGCACTTTCCAGGCTCGGGCTTTCTGTGTCTGGATCTGTGAAAATGATGGACCCGGACACAGAAATGGCATCCGGAGGTCACCTCTGATGCAATCCTTTTCCTGTCTGTTAGGTCCTGCAAAAAGTAGGATTTCCACGGACAGGAAAAAATCGCAATGTGAAACCAGCCAAAGGATGGTCAAAACAGTGGCACCCCAGAATCAACTAGTCAAAAGCAGTAGTCTATAACCAATTGAATGGGCACTGCTGGCACCTAATTATAAGGCTCCAGTACACATTCTATTATGGAACTAACTGGCAGTGTCTTGTAATATAATTTATTTATTTGCCCACCATCAGCACCTGGCAGAAGAGGATTACTGAGTTACAGACCTAGTATTAGTACTGTAAATTATTTTACTACATTCTGTAAGCAGTCTAATTTGCAAATCTAGCCCAGGGAACTGGAGCTCCGCTTTAGCCTTATTGTCACACAAATCTCTAAAGGATGAAAACCATCTATTCTATCTCAGTTTCCATGGGAAAATAACCACCCATTATAAATAATAACAGAATGTATGGTTTTAAAAGGCCGAGAGGCTTTACTTAGGGTTAAATTTGTAGTATAACCAAATCCATACCATAAAATCTTAAACTTAACATTTGGATGGGAAAACATCCATCCATGAGTATTTTCCTCAAAACCTTCCAAGTCCATAAACGCCCTATTGTATTGGGCATGTTATTTCCCCAAACTAGAAAAGCCTCTTGACAAAAGAGAAATATCCAACTTGTTGCCAGTCCATTCTTGACGTCTTGAGATGAGCTGAACAGCTGAGTGACGCTCCATCCCTCAGCTGTGTCTTTAATACAGCCAGTTCCCGCTCAAATTGATTGACAGCCAATCACAGCTGTCATATCCACACAGCAGTCCAGGCGGCCACTCACAGCTCGCCTGGACTCTGTTACTAAGCTCCATAACACCATATAAAGAGCTTCATCTCTGAGATTACCTCAGAGGACTATATTAACTACAATGAATACAAATACCCATATAAACAGTAACAAATAGCAAAGCGTATGGTTATAATAAGTCCACTTAGGGTAGCATTTTCCCATGAAACCCGCACATTAAACATTTTGCGGACTGCCCAGGACTGAGTAAAGAGCTGGTCTTTGGGGGTGCACTATCCACTGAGTAAAACAAGTCTCTTTCCAATTGTAGGTGTGATTCCTTTATTATTATTATTATTATTATTTATTTATATAGCGCCATTATATTCCATGGCGCTTTACATGCTAAAAAGGGCAGACTAGGACAAGTAACATAGTAACAATTCAAGTAACAATAAATGTTGACAATTCGGTTGTACAGAAACAAGAGGGGAGAAATCCTGTCCACAAAGGCTCACAGTCTACGAGAAGATTCTTAAAACACATGAACCAGTTTTTAGCTCCTGACCGGAGTCTTTGCCTGTGTACAGGTCCTTAACCTGCTGTGAGAACCGAATGTGAAGTATTTGCTGCCGCAGTCCTGCACAGAGGTGAGTGTATACCGCACATCCACTGCTACTTCCATATGCATTCACACCTAGCACCACCATAACTCTCTAAGGCTGTGGTCACAGTTTTTTTAGTGCCTTTTAAAAACGCATGCTTTTTTACATGCGTTTTTCATGTCAGCATGAGTTTTTTAAGGTCTCTGATGGCTCCCTGCGTTTTTGTTGCGTTTTTGAATCTGCACATAAAAATAGTGCTTGTAGTATTTTTTTGTGCGTTTTGAAAAACGCATGCGTTTTTGTAGAAAACGCATGCGTTTTTATAACATGGGTTCCTATGGGAAACGCATGCAAAAACGCATGTACAATTAGTACCTTTTAGTGCCATTCAAAAACGCATGCGTTTCCCATAGGAGCCCATGTTAAAAAAAACGCATGCATTTCCGGAAACGCATGCGTTTTTTTAACATGGGCTCCTATGGGAAACGCATGCGTTTTTGAATGGCACTAATTGTACATGCGTTTTTGCATGCGTTTTCCATAAGGCCCCTTATTAAAAAACGCATGCGTTTTTGGATATGCTCCAAAAACGCATGGGACAGTCAGGCTGGGGTCACAGTTGCCATGCGTTTTTTTAAGTGATTTAACAAAACTCATGCTTTTTTTCATGTCAGCATGAGTTTTGTAAGGTGTGTGATGGCTCCCTGCGTTTTTGGCTGCGTTTTTGAATCTGCACCTAAAAATAGTGCTTGTAGTATTTTTTTGAGCGTTTTGAAAAACGCATGCGTTTTTGTAGAAAACGCATGCGTTTTTATAACATGGGTTCCTATGGAAAACGCATGCAAAAACGCATGTACAGTTAGTACCTTTTAGTGCCATTCAAAAACGCATGCGTTTCCCATAGGAGCCCATGTTAAAAAAACGCATGCGTTTTTCCGGAAACGCATGCGTTTTTTTTAACATGGGCTCCTATGGGAAACGCATGCGTTTTTGAATGGCACTAAAAGGTACTAACTGTACATGCGTTTTTGCATGCGTTTTCCATAGGAACCCATGTTATAAAAACGCATGCGTTTTCTACAAAAACGCATGCGTTTTTGGATATGCTCCAAAAACACATGGGACAGTCACACATGCTTTTTGGCTATTAGGGCATGCGTTTTTTAACATGGGGGCCTATGGGTGCGTTTTTTACATGCATTTTTGAAAACGCAGGTCTCCAAAAATGCATGTGAAAAATGGTACTGTGACCCCAGCCTCACACATGCTTTTTGGCTATTATGGCATGCGTTTTTTAACATGGGGGCCTATGGGTGCGTTTTTTTACATGCGTTTTTGAAAACGCAGGTCTCCAAAAATGCATGTGAAAAATGGTACTGTGACCACAGCCTAACTGCATAATAGGACTGAGTAGGATAGAAACATTGACAATCACAGCCTGTTTTGCAGGAGCAGTTCCAATGCAGCATTTACAGATGATGATGGTGCTGTAAGACTATCTAGTAGCATTTGTGGCACAGCTGGAACAATGACAACTGGAATAACTGAATTGGAAAAGTAGCAACAGAGCTGTCACAGAAACGAGGAATTGGTGTAGCAGAGTTGAGTTTCCAACTGAGGGTTACTGTAGCTTTTATATCCAATGAATGGGAATGATTCAATATTCTTAGTGCTGGGTTGTTTATTGCTGTATTTCTTGGCAGAAGCATTGCCTTTTCGCATTTTGTCCCTTTTCTCTCCCTGTAGCTTCTGTGATATCAGCTACTCCCTTCGTCTGTGATGTAAGCTCCTCCCTTCTTCCTCATGTTTGTTCCTTTCATCCATTTTAGATATCTCATGTTTTCTGCTCTGTGAAGAATCACCCTTTTTACCTACTACATTGTACCTCAATACAATATTTTCTGTGAAAAGCATATACACTTCTTCTTACTTAGGCTGCTTTCACACAGCGTTTTTGTGCTGTCCGAGGGGATCAGACTTTTTGCAGCTCCCCTCGGACAGCAACGGATCCAAACTGATGCCTGCAATCGGATGCCAAATAGGCATCCGATCCCGATATTTTGCAGCATCAGTTTGGATCCTCAACTCCTCTCCCTGCTCCTCCTGTCATCTAGTCCCCCTTCTCTCTCCCTCCTGTCACCTTTGCCCCCTGTGTCTCCCCTCTTTGTCCCCCTGTGTCTCCCCTGTGTCTCCCCTCTTTGTCCCCCTGTGTCTCCCCTCTTTGTCCCCCTGTGACTCCCCTGTGTCTCCTCTCCTCTTTGTCTCCCCTGTGTCTCCCCTCTTTGTCCCCCTGTGTCTCCCCTCTTTGTCCCCCTGTGTCTCCCCTGTGTCTCCCCTTTTGTCTCCCCTGTGTCTCCCCTCTTTGTCCCCCTGTGTCTCCCCTCTTTGTCCCCCTGTGTCTCCCCTGTGTCTCCCCTCTTTGTCCCCCTGTGTCTCCCCTTTGTCCCTGTCTCCCCTCTTTGCAGACCTTAAAAAATAAAAAAAATCTTCATTCTCACCTCTCCACGACACCCGCGGTGCTTCCAGCTTCTCTTCTTCTGATCCACAGGACCTGGCGTGATGTCACAGTCACATGACCGGTTGCCGCGGTAACCGGCCATGTGACTCAACTGTGACGTCAGGCCAGGTCCTAAAAGCACAGAGCTCTGGAGGCATCGCTGGATCTGGAGAGGTGAGAATGAAGTTTTTTTTATTTTTAACCCTTTATTTTCAGGAGATGTCACTTCTGCAATGTATGTATATACATTGCAGAAGTGATATTAGATGGCACAGAGCGGTGTTAGTGTACTGAGCATGCTCAGTACACTAACATCGGGTCCGAGGAACGCTCACCTGTTTCCTCGGATCCGCGCTCCATAGGCCCCATGTTATTTGGCGCGGATCATGTCGGATCCAATTCGGTCCGATCTGACCCGCTGTGCCAAAAATCGCAGCAGGCTGCGATTTTGGGCACAGCAAAAAATCGGCCAGGATCGGATCCGACAAAAATCGGATGCCAATAAGGCCAAATCCGATGTGATCCGTGCCCATAGGATAACATGGGGCCAAAATCTGATCCGTGGCTGTCCGTTTTACGACGGACAGCCACGGATGGCAGAAAAATGCTGTGTGAAAGCACCCTAAGGCTGGCTTCACACTGCAGTATTTTCACTGATCAGGTTCCATCTGGTTTGGGTGCCAAAACCAGGAGAGGAACTTGCAGAGAAAAACTATAATTTAAAGATTGACACCTGTTCTGGGTTTTGGAGATACTCATAGTTTTGGAACACAAACTGGATGGACACTGATCAGGAAAAAAAACTGCAGCGTGAAACCAGCCTAAGAAGTCTGTGTGATTGAGTTAAGCTATCTGAGACACCTTCATGTGAATGTGAGTATGGTCTACAGTATATGGACATCCAGCATTAAGGTAGTTTAGGCATCTATCTCACATCTTTGAAGCTGAACCAGAATAGCAGATTGGCACAATGAATTAGACTAATAGACAGCACAGAGGAGCTGGTATAGTAGAAGTGAGTGGTGAAACCACAAAAAACATGTGCAGCACCATTGAATATAATGGCTACGTGTTCTATCCGTGAAAAATCAATAACTAAATGAAGCCTTATGCTGCGAATGTCTTCCAAAAAGTAATCCACCTGCAATGTCTAGTCTACCTGCTGAACAATTCTTAGTAATTTCACAGTTGGAAATGTTTTATGGAAATATTAAATATTCCACATAATTCACAAGAAAACATTTCACCACTGTCGACCCAGACGTGTGGACTTCAGACTTCACAAGCCCAGTGTTGTAACTGATCTATGTGATATACGCTGAGAGGAATTGTTCCGATAACACAGTGGATATATATTTGTTAGCTATAGCCTGTGGTGACAGCAAACATTCCTGAACTGGACAGGAGGGTAAATGGCTTATTATGCCGCACAGCTGTGACAACTCTTCTTGGGTTTAGGACTGTGCCTTGTCATTGTATATTTACCTGCAAATGAATCTGAAAAGACACAGGACAGACACTGTGTACATGACTACTGAATAAATGATCTATCTAAAGTATCTATATTTGAGGCCCTATATGCTATTCTCGTGGGAAAACTGCCTATATTCTTGTTCAGTAGCAATCACCATGGGCAAAAATGTCTGCAGCCTAATGGGTTCCATCAATAGTACTGGTGACACAAATGTACATTAAACATAGCAAACAATTCAGGGTGACTTGTCAATGCATTTGCATTATGCTGTTTGCGTGTCTGCAGTGTCTAATGCTTTGTTTTTCTTATGCAAACTATTTGTTCGGAATTACTTTGTATTATGATTATAGGTAGGAAAACATCCCTGAAGTCATGGGAGCCCAAGTACTGGGTGCAGGTGAAGATTATAAAGTGTCTCATCTTCATTTAATTATTAAAACAATGTTAATTTCATAGGCATCATAGGCTCCTCTCTGTCTCCCCTCTGACAACAGGTGCCACTTTACTTACAATATAGCTGCTGTAGCTATCTATATAAGGTCTACAAGATCTTTTAACTATATTTATTATCTGATATTTCAGTGTTATATATTATTTGATTACCGTATTTTATGTCATTCTATATGTCAGTGTGATTAGCCACAGTTGCCTTACACTGATATTGCATATGTATTGTTGCTGCATACCACTTTTATACCCTGCACGTCTTGTATGAGACTCTATCTCAGTGCTTATATCCACTCCCCCCTTGGGAAATTTACACCTATTTACTATTTTCTCATTTTTTTCTATTACTATTTGGTTCAGTTGTAAGTTTTCATTTAGTCTCTTGTTATGCAAGATAGGAATGCCCCACCCCTTCCATTCTGAGCCAGGCACATAAGGTGCTGTCTGATGCACTGTGTCCATATTGGACTCTGGCCCATCTTCATCCTGCATCCATGAGGTATATTTATACAGGATCCGGTTTAAATTAGTTAGATATGGACCGTTCTGATATGGTCACCTTTAAATCAGCAACGTCTTTGAAGACAGTGAAGTCTGCAAGACAGGGATGAGAGGGAGAAAGAGAAGGGGGGCGCAGATCTAAGTGCAGAATTTTGATTATATTGGACAGAAATAGGATTCTCCTCACCTGTTTGGTGTCTTGTTGTTCAACATGTAACCCTGTATTTGGGTAGTGGAGTAATCGTCTGGATCCTCTGGCCTGCAGCTCAAAACAGGTGAAATGAAACACCTTGCAGGAGATTCATCAAGGAGTGTAGAGAAGGATTTCCAGTTTGTCAAGGAGTGCTTCCAGATGGTTCATTAATTACTCCGATTATTTCAAGTAAATTCTGATTTGTTATACATACAAACACAACGCGTTTGGGCTATACATAAAATTAGCATTCATCAGGTAAAATCCTGGTCCATGAAGGACTATCTAGCCCATGCACCACACCTTGACTTGTTTCTGATTAGATCATCAGCATTAGGAGGCCGATAAAAAATATGTTCCATTATGATGTCTGCTGATATTCAATTGATATGGCAGGGGATCTACTGATACTCTCAATCCCCTATATAATGGCTCATAGTCTCCTAATCACCTTCCCCTATGGTTGACATTACTTTCGAGTATAAATCTCCCCAAAATCTGCAAATCCACTTTTCAAAATCCAAAGGAACAATCAAGATACCTCCACATTACAGTAGGCAGAACAGGTATTTGCCTCAAAATTCTTTAAGAACGCCGTGTTTAGCTCTGGTGGACTGCACACGAGTGGGTGCTGCACTCCAAATGGAATGCATACAATCCCGGACATTGTGCTCGCTGTCCCAGGCATGTGCAGAAACCTGGCACTGGAAAAACACCAAGCAATCACTACACCTGCAATGAGCATACGAGGAGACAAATATTGGTATTTTGTTCAAAAATTGGTAAAAATCTCATACTTAAGATGAGAGTGACTATTCTGACACCCTTCATCTCCTTCCCCATTCTCTTTAGTGTTGTGCATTATGCAGTGGCACTGGGTTGATATTGGATATATTGCTACCATAACCTGTGCCTTATTAACTGTATTTGATTATTCACTAGGTTGTAATACCTGCAGCAATCACCTTTACCATTTTGATTTCCCTCTATTAAATATATCTTCTGCAGACATTAGCTCTTTATATGCCCCTGATTTGGAGCAGGTCATGATAGATGCATTAATATTTTCTTTATAACAGTGCTGCCTGAACTCAATCAGCAGGTCCTCATGGACACTGCAGTCACACTCACAGTGTCATTGCTAGCTCTCATTGATGAATTCTATCAGCAGTAGAGCAATAAGCCGTGGCCACAGGGTTGAGCCATGTGAGCTCGGCAGTAGCTACCATGTGGAGGTGCATTGTGAGGGATTATCAGCTGTACAGGCCAGCTGCGGGATGCGCACTGCACATGCTCCGCATCCGGCCGGTATGACCAATACACCCCCATACTGCGCAGGACCAGAAATGATGTGCGGCTTTGCGTCATACCAGGAAGGAACCGCGCACCAATTTTGAAACTAGGGGTGGCATTTCTGAATTAATACCACATCACAAATACCAGGGCATGATACCACGGAACAAGGGGGAAGGATAGACCTGGACAGTCCGGCCACCTATTGCCCACAAGTAGCCCACCCGTCTAGGAACGCCCTCAGAATAGGGAAAAATGTAGTAAAAAGCATTTTCAACATTTAAACTTCACATTTAGGTCAGTCAGGGATGATTAGGTATGTAGCAGGAAGCTGCATGGACATTTAGTGATAGGTTTAGCAACATAAATGACCTCACAGGTTCCCTTTAAGGGTGCTTTCACATTGCGTTTTTTTCCTGTCTGTGGGGTTTCTACTTTCTGCAGGACCCCATGGACAGGAAAGGACCGCATCGGATATGGCCTCCTGGTGCCATTTCTGTGTCTGGGTCCATGATTTCCACGGACCCGCACACAGAAGGGCACTTTCACTTTCGCAATGTATAATATTCATTGCGGAAGTGAAGCAAGGGTTAAAAATAAAAAAAACAAGCTGACCCAGTCACCTGACCGCATAGGTTTAAATCTCCCACCCGCCAAAACCGATTGGCGGGTTGCTCCGCCCCTTCCCGGTCAGCTGATTCCCAGCTTCAGAAGCGCCGGGAGATGCCGAACATCGCAGGGACCTGGGCCGGAGAGGTGACTACATTTTTTTTATTTTTAACCCTTGCTTCACTTCCGCAATGTATATTATACATTGCGGAAGTGAAATTACAGAGATACAGAGCAGTTTTAGTGTACTGAGCATGCTCAGTACACTGAAATCGGGTCCAAGAAACGATCAGCTGTTTTCTCGGACCCGTGCTCCTTAGGCCCCCATGTTATCTCCAGCGGATCATGTCGGATTTCATTGTGTCTGATTTGGTCCGCTGTGCCCAAAATCGGAGCAGTCTCCAATTTTGGGCACAGCCAAAAATCGGACACAAGCAGACCTGACACAACTTGGATGCCATTAAGGGCAGATCCAATTAGATCCTTTGCCCAGAGGGTTACATGGGGCCAAATCGCATCCGTGGCTGTCCATTTTACAACAGACAGCCACGGATGGCAGAAAAACACGGTGTGAAAGCACCCTAAGTGCTGTCATCATCAAGGTTGTTGCTTGACTCACTCCAAGTTCTTCTGTCTAATCCTATAATATCTTACTCTCATCTCTTGTCTTGGGTTCCTAGAGCAGAGATCATTTTTCTTCAGTCCTGCTCATTCCAAGTACACTTCACTGTAATCGAATGTAAACTACCTTTGAGGCAATAACGCAGACTTTCTTGCTCACATAAGCAAGGTGTCACATTGCTCTTTACAGGCCCATGCCCAGGGGCTGGCTGGTGGACCTAGCCCTAGGTGGCAGTCTGAGTCCTCCGGCCCTGGCAGCAATCGAGGAGCAGGAGAGGGGAGGATAGGTGCTATCAGAGCCAGGTGAGGAGGGGGCGCGCTGTTATTCTCCACGCCGCCCGCCGCGCACTTGCCCCCCCGCCACCTGGGCCAGTCCGCCTCTGCTCATGCCCACCATCACAAATGCACCAAAAGTCTACTGCTCATATAGATACACATACCGTTCCTCATTCTTAAACAATGGTCTCTGTGTCTCAACGTCATGTAACACCAGGTCCTTCGCTAATAAGGGACACCACTATCCAACATGTTTTCCTGAAATATAATAAACTAGATGGCGGCCCGATTCTAAAGAATCGGGTAGTCTAGAATCCATATATAGTTTATTTACTAATAGTTACGGGAGTGCGGTGAAATGAATTGTGTGTATACAGGCGGCTCTGTGGGTAGCACAGTATATGGTGGCTCAGTGGTTAGCAGTGAGTGCGGTGGCTCAGTGGTTAGCAGTGAGTGCGGTGGCTCAGTGGTTAGCAGTGAGTGCGGTGGCTCAGTGGTTAGCAGTGAGTGCGGTGGCTCAGTGGTTAGCAGTGAGTGCGGTGGCTCAGTGGTTAACAGTGAGTGCGGTGAGATTGGTCAGCGCAGCGGCGTGGGCAGAGTGGTC
The DNA here is from genome assembly GCA_033576535.1 of Allobates femoralis. Classification (NCBI taxonomy): domain Eukaryota; kingdom Metazoa; phylum Chordata; class Amphibia; order Anura; family Aromobatidae; genus Allobates; species Allobates femoralis. Next base: position 523,128,666 of record JARQOC010000001.1, on the reverse strand, counting down.
AGCGCAGCGGCGTGGGCAGAGGACAGAGGCGGCTGGGCAGAGGACAGGGGGCAGAGGCGGCTGGGCAGAGGACAGGGGGCAGAGGACGCAGAGGACAGGGGGCAGAGGATGCAGAGGACAGGGGGCAGAGGACACAGAGGACAGGGGGCAGAGGACACAGAGGACAGGGGGCAGAGGACAGGGGGCAGAGGACGCAGAGGACAGGGGGCAGAGGACGCAGAGGACAGGGGGCAGAGGACGCAGAGGACAGGGGGCAGAGGACGCAGAGGACAGGGGGCAGAGGACAGGGGACAGAGGACGCAGAGGACAGGGGGCAGAGGACGCAGAGGACAGGGGGCAGAGGACGCAGAGGACAGGGGGCAGAGGACACAGAGGGGGCAGAGGAGGCAGAGGACACAGAGGGGGCAGAGGACAGGGGGCAGAGGACAGGGGGCAGAGGACACAGAGGGGGCAGAGGACAGGGGGCAGAGGACACAGAGGGGGCAGAGGACACAGAGGGGGCAGAGAACACAGAGGGGGCAGAGGACACAGAGGGGGCAGAGGACACAGAGGGGGCAGAGGACGCAGAGGACAGGGGGCAGAGGACAGGGGGCAGAGGACGCAGAGGACAGGGGGCAGAGGACGCAGAGGACAGGGGGCAGAGGACAGGGGACAGAGGACGCAGAGGACAGGGGGCAGAGGACGCAGAGGACAGGGGGCAGAGGACGCAGAAGACAGGGGGCAGAGGACGCAGAGGACAGGGGGCAGAGGACGCAGAGGGGGCAGAGGAGGCAGAGGACACAGAGGGGGCAGAGGACAGGGGGCAGAGGACAGGGGGCAGAGGACACAGAGAGGACACAGAGGGGGCAGAGGACACAGAGGGGGCAGAGGACACAGAGGGGCAGAGGACACAGAGGGGGCAGAGGACAGGGGGCAAAGGACACAGAGGGGGCAGAGGACAGGGGGCAGAGGACAGGGGGCAGAGGACACAGAGGGGGCAGAGGACGCAGAGGACAGGGGGCAGAGGACACAGAGGGGTCAGAGGAAGCAGAGGACAGGGGGCAGAGGACGCAGAAGACGCAGAGGACAGGGGGAAGAGGACACAGAGGGGGCAGAGGACGCAGAGGACAGGGGGCAGAGGACAGGGGGCAGAGGACACAGAGGGGGCAGAGGACGCAGAGGACAGGGGGCAGAGGACACAGAGGGAGCAGAGGACGCAGAGGACAGGGGGCAGAAGACAGGGGGCAGAGGACAGGGGGCAGAGGACACAGAGGGGGGCAGAGGACACAGAGGGGGCAGAGGACACAGAGGGGGCAGAGGACAGGGGGCAGAGGACAGGGGGCAGAGGACAGGGGGCAGAGGACACAGAGGGGGCAGAGGACAGGGGGCAGAGGACACAGAGGGGGCAGAGGACGCAGAGGACAGGGGGCAGAGGACAGGGGGCAGAGGACAGGGGGCAGAGGACAGGGGGCAGAGGACAGGGGGCAGAGGACACAGAGGGGGCAGAGGACGCAGAGGACACAGAGGGGGCAGAGGACAGGGGCAGAGGACAGGGGCAGAGGACACAGAGGGGGCAGAGGATGCAGAGGACAGGGGGCAGAGGACAGGGGACAGAGGACACAGAGGGGGCAGAGGACGCAGAGGACAGGGGGCAGAGGACAGGGGGCAGAGGACAGGGGGCAGAGGACACAGAGGGGGCAGAGGACACAGAGGGGGCAGAGGACACAGAGGGGGCAGAGGACGCAGAGGACAGGGGGCAGAGGACACAGAGGGGGCAGAGGACGCGGGGCAGAGGACAGGGGGCAGAGGACACAGAGGGGGCAGAGGACGCAGAGGACAGGGGGCAGAGGACACAGAGGGGGCAGAGGACAGGGGGCAGAGGACACAGAGGGGGCAGGGGCAGAGGACACAGAGGGGGCAGGGGGCAAAGGACGCAGAGGACAGGGGACAGAGGACAGGGGGCAGAGGACAGGGGGCAGAGGACACAGAGGGGGCAGAGGACGCAGAGGACAGGGGGCAGAGGACAGGGGGCAGAGGACAGGGGGCAGAGGACAGGGGCAGAGGACAGGGGGCAGAGGACACAGAGGGGGCAGAGGACAGGGGGCAGAGGACACAGAGGGGGCAGAGGACGCAGAGGACAGGGGGCAGAGGACAGGGGGCAGAGGACAGGGGGCAGAGGACACAGAGGGGGCAGAGGACGCAGAGGACACAGAGGGGGCAGAGGACAGGGGCAGAGGACAGGGGCAGAGGACACAGAGGGGGCAGAGGATGCAGAGGACAGGGGGCAGAGGACAGGGGACAGAGGACACAGAGGGGGCAGAGGACGCAGAGGACAGGGGGCAGAGGACAGGGGGCAGAGGACACAGAGGGGGCAGAGGACGCAGAGGACAGGGGGCAGAGGACACAGAGGGGGCAGAAGACGCAGAGGACATGGGGCAGAGGACAGGGGGCAGAGGACACAGAGGGGGCAGAGGACGCGGGGCAGAGGACAGGGGGCAGAGGACACAGAGGGGGCAGAGGACGCAGAGGACAGGGGGCAGAGGACACAGAGGACGCAGAGGACAGGGGGCAGAGGACACAGAGGGGGCAGGGGGCAGAGGACACAGAGGGGGCAGGGGGCAAAGGACGCAGAGGACAGGGGACAGAGGACAGGGGGCAGAGGACAGGGGCAGAGGACACAGAGGGGGCAGAGGACGCAGAGTGCTGAGCGCGGTGTCCCCCGGTGTCAGCAGTGCGGAGCTGTGGAGAAGGCGGGCGTGGAGACTGCGCTGTGCAGCATGATCCCGGGTGTCAGCCTCCAGTGTCAGCCGCCTCCTGTCAGTGCAGCTACCCCCCGGCTGCCATGTGCTGCCGCTGCCACCTCCTCACTGCCCGGGCACCCGGGGAATGTGTGTGCGGAGAGCGGGGAGGAGCCGGCCGCACACACTGGAGGCTCGGCTGTAACCCTTGCACTGCCGGGCGCCTCCTCCTGACAGTGTACTGATGTGTGGAGCAGGGGCTGAGGACATGATACATAAGGGGCGGCCTCTGGGCAGACAGCAATGGCAGAGGGTGGATGGGAGAGGCTGTAGGGCACACGGAACTTCCGAGGTCGGAACGTTCCTGTGCCGCTGCCTGTAGCAGGGGGGCCCTGCACTGGATGACGTCACCAGCCCCTGGGCGAAGTCCGTCACGGAAGTGGCCTTCGCCTTTTCAGGAAGTGGCCTTCGGGTTTTATATAATAGATAGGCAGATAAACCATGTCAGCATATCAAACAGTTTTAAATACAGTTATACAACAGGCAAAAAAGACGTGGCTTTTACACTTTAGAGATTGAATCTTTGACTGAAATGAATCAAACACAATCGGTAAAACAATCTCTATTTGTCCATTAGGAACCTGAGACTTCACCCTTATTTATAGCTGGTTACAAATTAAAAAAAACAAGAAATGCTGGGAAATGTAATTTAATCATGATGACATGCAGGAGAGGTCAGTAGAAATCCATATAAATAAGAGATAACTGGTAAGAATCATCATCAAAATCATGATATTTCCGACAGGGAATGTAGCAGTTTTATTGACTTCCCTGAGACTCAGATCACCGTTTTTTTCAACCTCACTTTATTTTCCTTTTCTCGTGGAGTCAAGTGTTCTTTTATTACTTATTTGTGTATGTTGTTTTAGCTCACAAGTTACGACCAGAATGCTTTAGTTAAAATCACATCAGTTTACCTCTGATATTTGAATGGATTTGCATTATGGTTTTATGGGTAACCACGATACTCGACAGCTGCCCAGGGATGATAAAAGCAACATCAGATTTCTTACAAGTAAGGAAATAAAGTCACAAACCATCACAGAGAAAACCGTAGCTGATACAACTAAATTATTTTAAAAAAGAAGCCATTTTTGTGTTATGATGTATGTAAAATATTTGTGGAGTCATAATATCATTATTATGTTTAACATAAATTAGCATAAAATCACAGATTGGGATTGCTCCCTGTCATTTCATATGTGGACAACCCAATGTCATGGAGCCTTCCGCAGGGCTTTAGCCTTAAGCCCCTGATACACATAGCGAGATCGCTAGCGAGATCGCTGTTGCACCACAGGTTTTGTGACGTAACAGCGACGTCACCAGCAATCTTGCTATGCTTGACACGTAGCAGTGACTGGGCCCCCGCTGTGACATCGCCGATGGTGTCAGAAATTGCCTGGACCATTTATTGATCATCGGGTTCCCGCTGGGCAGCATGCATCGGTGTGTTTGACGCCTTAACAACGACCTCGTTGGCGACTTAGAACTCAGCCATGTAGGTGTGAGTCGTCAGACTAGCTGCTGTGTGACAGGGTCCCATCGACCGTTGAGGTAGTTATATTTGTTGCCGTATCATTGCTGCATCATTGAGTAGAACTGACTGACATCTCACCAGCGACCACATAGCGATGTTCCAGCGATCCTTACCAGGTCGTATCATTGTCGGGATCGCTGGAATGTCGCCAAGTGTGACGGGACCCTTACTTATAACTTAATATAATGAGTTATTACAAAGGTCTCAGATGGACAATTTCCTTTTTTTGAATATTTCTTGTTGCCACTATTCACATCTCTCCATGTCGTTAGTGGGGGCTAAAATCTACTTTTCCAAGGGGACAATTTTATAGAAATCCAAGTGACCTATTATTACATTTTTAGCTCCAAAAACATTTACCGTAATTGTTTTATGATATCATAACAGATTGTAACCGATTGTAATAAGCAGTGCAATCCTACACCCGGGAATAAACATACGGTAGATTATTATACATTGAATATAAGTTTTACAATCTCGTATAGTAATTTATTTGGCAATAACAGGATGGGGAGGGAAAGAGGAAGGAAGGCTGGGGTATTTGTTCTGTGAATTATTTGTTACCTACACCATAAAGTTGAAACCAGAAGTTTACATACTCTATATAAAAAGACACATATGCATGTTTTTCTCATTATCTGACATGAAATCAGAATAAACCATTACCCATTTTAGGTCAATTAAGATTACCATTATTATTATTTCAATTTGTCAAATGCCCAAATAATGAGAGATAAGAATGTTTTAAGGCTTTTTATTACTTTCTGCAAAGTCAAAAATATACCTATGTTTCATTAATATTTGGTACCATTGCCCTTAAACTGTATGACTTGGGTCAAATGTTTTGCATGTCCTTCCACGAGCCTCTCACAATAGTTGGCAGGAATTTGGGCCCATTCCTCCTGACAGAGCTGGTGTAACTGAGCCATGTTTGTAGGTCGCCTTGCTCGCACCTGCCTTTTCAGCTTTGCCCAAAAATTTTCAATAGGATTGATATCACGGCTTTGTGATTTCCACTCCAAAACATTGAATTTGTTATCCTTAAGCCACTTTGTAACCTGTTTAGCAGTATGCTTCAGGCTACTCTCCATTTGGAAGACCAATTTCTGCCCAAGCTTTAATGTCCTGGCTAATGTCTTGAGATATTGCTGCAGTATTGAACATAATCTTTTTTCGTCATGATACCATCTATTTTTTGAAGTACACCAGTCCCTCCTGCAGCAGAACAACCCCACAACATGATGCTGTCACCCCTGTGTTTCACAGTTGGGTTAGGCTTTCAAGCTCCTCCCTTTTTCCTCCAAACGTACCAATGGTAGTTATGGCCAAAAAGTTAAATTTTAGTTTCGTCAGACCACAGGACATGTTTCCAAAAATCTAGGTTTTTGCTCCTGTCTGCATTTGCAAACATTAATCTGGCTTTTTTGTTTCTTTTTGAGTAATTTCATCATCCTGACAGAGTGGGCTTTCACTCCATGTTGATACAATACTCGTTTCACTGTGGATAATAACACAATCTTACCAGTTATGCCATCATTTAACAAGATCTTTTGCTTTTGTTCTTGAGTTAATATGCACATGTCAGCCCAAAGTATGTTCATCTCTGTGACGTGCCCCAGGACTCAGGTACTCAGCTCTCAGGCTATCTTCGATCTGGGATGTCACAGGTGGCCTGCCCGATGGTGTGGCCTTGGAGTCAACGAAAGTAGGGGGTTTATGGATTATGACAAGGATTATGTACAAAGTTTTTGTCTTCGTGACGCCAACTGCTGAGTCTGGTGATGCTCACCAGCGCCGCCACAGTCCTCCGGTGGTCAGTGGTATTGCGGCTGAGATGGATTAGTCCCCACAGGCGGGATGGGACCACCGGGGCAGTAAGCTGTAAAGCAAACAGTTTGTATGGAAAGGATGCAGCAGAGTCAGGACTTCACTTACTGGGTAACTTTACTGGAAAACTTTCATCAGCATTACAGTTCAACAGTTAGTCAGATGGTATATTGGCAAATGCTCCAGTGCTGCAATTAGGATTTCTGGCGTAAATGGAACCCTCCTTATGTTCATTTTCTTGTTCCTTTCTCCCTTTTGCCCTCCCAGTGGCAGTGAAGTCTGTCTCCTAAAGACGACCAGACCTCCAGCTCCTGCTCTCTCCTTTCACCCTCCTTTGCCGTCTCCGGGACAACCTTCTGTTAAGCTTTAAGCAGCGTCCTGCTATTCCTACTTCTCTGGCTCCCTTTTGCTTTGACTCGCTCAGAAGACTGGGGCTGTATATGTAATATCCCTGTACATCGGATTCTCTGTGAGCCTTGTAGTATCCCACAGTTACGGGCTCCGGTACCCGGGAATCTCCGGAGCTGCAGGAGGCTGCAAATGACCTCCCTGCAAATGACCCCCCAGCTGCCCCATGGATATGGCTCTGGTTGTGGGGGCAGTGCTCAGGGGCCCCTGAGGCTAGGGTCACACTTGCGTTGTGACCTTAGCCTGATGCAAGTATTTTCGGCTGCAGCGCATAGCGTTTAATGCTATGCGCTGGAGCTCATAGAAACCCGATGTTTACCTTGTCAACCACTGGTTGGCAATGTAAACAGCGGGTTTCTATGGGCTCTGTTGCTGGCAGCGCATAGCATTAACGCTATGCGCTGCAGAGGACAATACTTGCATCAGGCTAGGATCACAACGCAAGTGTGACCCTAGCCTCAGGGGCCCGGCGGGCCCCCTCCAAGCAGCAGGGCCCCGGCACTTGCCCGGGTGCGCTGGGTGCTGACGCTGGGCCTGATGGTAATCCTATGTAACCTAAAATGGGAAAGGTTTATTCTCATTTCATGATAGATAGTTAGAAAAACATGCATATGTGTCTTTTCATATAGTGTATGTAAGCTTCTGGTTTCAACTGTACATTAAAAGTATAACCTTAATCAGAGAATAATGTGCTATGTATCTTTATCAATAGTTATGGGGATAGATGTAAGGCCTGAGACAAGTTGTAATTCAATCCATGGTGTCCAAATGTTGAAAAGGTGTCAAAGTTGTCTGATCAAGTCGCATCAAGTGGTTCATGCATCATGATCTTGTTAACGCTATCTTCAACCATACGAATCGATAGAGAAGGGGACTTCTGCTTGGAGGATATGTGAATTCTAGCTGCCATGGTAATATAATCTAGGAGGTGAAAAGATTTATTGGATAATCCCGGTGGCTTGTCCCCTAAGAGCATAACAGATGGGCCAGTTTGGATAAGTCCTCCTATAATTCTCAAAATCAATTATTACATTTTTAAAGGGAAAAATCTACATAGGAAAACACATAATACTGGCAGGTGCTGCATTTTGTCATATGTGAACCTTGGGCCCCAGCTCTGCAATGCAACATTGCTAACCACTGAACCACCATCCTGCCCTTTACTGTATGGTACCTGAAGTATTGTGGGAAAATATACCGATACTTTTTATGGTGCTATTAACAGTAGTGAAATTAAGCACAAAGTTTATTTGCAAACAAGGTGTACAACTTTTTGCCCTTTAACTCCATGCCTCTGACATTCTCTATAAAGTGGCTGCAAAGCAAATTTACTGTAATGTCTGAGGCAAAACTGAGTTAAACTATTTCAGAGAGCTATGCGAGCTCACCATAGTGTTTCTGGCACATCAGCAGCCTGAAAGATCCAATAAATTTATTAAAAGCTGTGAAACTTTGTTCAAGACTGATATATAGTAAGTAAGGTAAGATAGAGGTAAGAGCTGTTTAGCAAATCTTGCATTAGATCCCATTGCAAAAACATTTGGGGCTCTCGCCTACCATATGCTGTTTATAACACAGCTGTATTTGTGCACCAGCTAGGACCAATGTGATTAGATATCTCTGCACCTCCTGACCTGGTTCCCCATCCAGTGGCTCTCAAACTTCATGGGGCTAGTGGATCCCTGATGTGTGGCTTGTGACTGTCTGCTATCTCAGTACATTAGCTGCTCCCCAAACCTGCCACACAAGGCAGGTTTATGTTGAATCTGTTTTTATTAAGAAAAATTAAGACAACATACAAAAGTTGACAATAACAAATAAACAGGGGTAGCATTTTTTCATCGGTAATATAAGTAAACTGTTTCACTGTCAGCGGCCTTAGGCCCACGAGTCCCTGTTGGGATGAGTTTCTGTAATGAGTCCTTATACACGGCTGTGTATAATAATCACTCCGTCTTGTTGGGATGAGTAGGCCACTGAGGCTATGTATCATATTCACTCCAAGTATATTATCAAGTGACAATTGAATGGAAAAGTAGGGGTTCTGCTTATCCCCAATTGAAATCGTGTATAGTAACTATACATGGACACAAATACTGAGAGTGATTAGCTTTAAGTAAAAAGCTTAATATAATTGCACTGTATTTAACAATAATGGTCCAAAACTAGAAATAGAGAAAATGAGAGAAAGTTAAGAGGAGAACATACAGGGAGGAAAAGATGGGAGGAGGTGATAGTGACAAGTCACTCCACCACATGTGCTGGACTGGGAAGGGGTTGGAGACAGAAGGGGAAGTGGGCGCTGTGGCCCGACACCAGCCCCTATGGAGCCTCCCCGATAAACTTTGATAATTCAGTAGTCTCCTTGAACATTATCCAGGGCTGCTACGTACGAATCAAGCGGGTATTGTCTCCTTCCATTTCAGCCATCAGTTCTTCCATGCGGAATATGTCTGCAAATTCTGTCACCCACTCCACCATAGTTGACAGCACTGCTGAGCGCCAGAGGCGTGGAATAACCATCACGCTGCAGTGATACAGAATCGGAGAAGGCTCCATTTCTGTGTAGATATGGGCTCCGGGAGGGTCGAAAAGATGGCTATTTGTGGGGAGGGGGGAAAAAAGTCTCCGGAAATTTTGTGAAAAGCCGTAAACACTTTTCCCCAGAAGGTCCGTATAGCAGGCATTGCCACCATATGTGGAATAATGTGTCTCTCTCGGTTCTGCAGCGCCAACAACTATCATCCATCGATGGGAAAATAGCCCTCAATCTGACAGGGTGCAGGTACCATCTAGTCAATATCTTGACATTCTTTCCCTGTGCGCTCCCAGCCGGAGAGAGTTTGTGTGTGAAGAGAAAAGGCCTATTGAGGTCTTCCGCAGAGAACTCATAGCCATCTTCTCCCATGCCCGAATGTAACTCGGGGTCACTTCTCGATCACCTGTGGTGAACTCTTTGTACAGAAGGGAGATCAGATGAGAAGTGTTCTAGTTAAGTCATAGGGTACCTTTACACGCCGCTACTGGCGGGTGGCTAAACCGGATACATGCGAGAAATGTATCTTGCACCAGCAATTCACCCCGTGGTAGCGGCGTGTGAAGACGGTTGTAGCCACCGGCAGTAGCGGCACCGGTTTCAGAGCACTGCCTAAAACAGGTGGCTACCCAGGCGATTATAGCGACCTGTATCGGCGTGTAAAGAAGCAACAGAAGGGATGTCTGGACACCAGCCTATGTACCTGGTATGTAGCTGGGGCGTGACACAGGCTCCGGGTTACCGCACCCCATCAGCGATCATTGGAGGAAGCTCCTGCATTACGATTGGTAGTCGCTGCATGGGGAGGCATATTTAACCTTCCTAGCGTTATTCCCGAGCCTGACTCGGGGTTAACATTCACTACCAGAAGCGTTAACCCCGAGTCAGGCTCGGGCTTACCCGCGTTCGCGGCAGATGCGGTGAGAAAACCGCATCTGCCGCATCTACCGCATCTGCCGCACTTGTGCCGCACTTGTGCCGCACTTGCGGCGCTGTTGCGGCGCGGTTGCGGTAATCTGCATAGGAACCAACCACCTCTGATGACCCTCATACATTGTTAATATGTTCCCCTGCACCCTAGTAAACCATTAGCAGCACTGTTGTTGTGTGCTAAGTGGCTGCAGTACAAGTGCGATAATGATTTTATACACTTACATGCCAGCGTACATGAGGCCGTCTCCCTGTGTGTGATGGGACGTGTGGGCGGTGCTCATCATGTCTGCTCGCCCCCTCCCTTATGCAAACCCCTCTCAGCCTGCTATAGTGATGTGAGGCTGATCTCGTCATAAAGGGGCGGGGCTAAATCGCGGCATCACGGTAGCCCGCCCCTTTATGACGCAATCAGCCTCACAGCACTATAGCAGGCTGAGAGGGGGCGTGCATAAGGGAGGGGGCGAGCAGACATGACGAGGACAGCACACAAGTCCCAGCACACACAGGGAGACGGCCTCATGTACGCTGGCATGTAAGTTACTCAAATCATTATCGCACTTGTACTGCAGCCACTTAGCACACAACAACAGTGCTGCTAATGGTTTACTAGGTGCAGGGCACATATTAACAATGTATGAGGGCATCAGAGGTGGTTGGTTCCTATGCAGATTACCGCAACCGCGCCGCAACAGCGCCGCAAGTGCGGCACAAGTGCGGCAGCTATGCGGCAAGTGCGGCAGATGCGGTTTTTTAACCGCATCTACCGCGAACGCGGGTAGCCCGCTTTTAGCAACAATTTCCAGAACTAAACAGAACGCCAGGGAGGTTAAGGAGCTGACCAGTCACACTACACAATTGCTCGAGCGTCATGTATTAAACAGCCTCCTGCGATGCCTGCCCAATCATGATGTTCTTACTTTGTCCTATCAGCGTACGGACGTCTCGTAATCCACATTTGTGGCACGCCTATGTGTTGTCCCTGCTGCACAGGTCCGCCCATATTAGCTTGTTGTAGCGGTGTGTAAATGAGGTAAGGTGCTCGGCAGAAGGTAACTTGAGACACCCGGCGGTGTATCTAGAGATAGATGTAACCTACTGTAGCGCACCTTGTTGCGGCATGTAAAGGTGGTGCGGGTACCGTTTGCAACCGTTTGTGCGTGCTCGTGCACGTGAAGTAGCTGGTTGTAGCCACCCGCCAGTAGCGGCGTGTAAAGGTACCCTTAGAGGGGCGAGAGTGCGACCAGTCAAGTCCCCCCTAGCGAACGACCTCAGTTGTTCGTATTCTAGCCAGGAAATCACCCTATTTGCAAACTTTTCCTGCAATGTTTCTAAAGATGGGAACTCTCCCCCTGTTTTAATCTGCCCCAGGCGTATATCAGAACCAACATGCCAGCCCATGAATCTATCCCTATGTCTGCCCGGGGGAAAATCTCGATTCCCAAAAATTGGTGCCAATGGATTTAATGAACTGATCAACTTCTTTTTGATTTTCAGGCGGTCCCATAACCGTAATGCTTCTCGTGCCAAGAAGCCAGTGGAACCTCCAACCCTCTCAGCAGCGGCTTCCGTGTGTCTCATCCATGGAAGGTGCCGTAAGGGGATGTTTAAGTCCGTCTATTCCAATTGAACCCACTGTTTAAAGCAGTGGCAAAATTGCCAGTCGAACAGGTGCAACAATAGATAGGTCTGGTGATAGATTTGCAGATCAGGGAGGCCTGCACCGCCCTGTATTTTGGTGTGGTCAGGAGTGTATACTTCAGACGGGGTTTAGAATTCCTCCAGATAAAGTGCATCAGTGCCGATCTGATAGTTCGGAAGAACGTATTCGGCGGGACGATTGGGACCGCTTGAAACAGGTTTTAAAAACCTAGGAAGTATGTCCATCTTAAAAGTATTCATTCTGTCAAACCATGAGACATTCCTCTGTCCGTATTCCCGCAGATGTTTCAGAGTTTTTTCTAAGAGAGGTATATAATTCAATTTGTAAAGGTCTGTCATGTCAGTTGGGACTTGGACACACAGGTATTGGATAGCTCCGGATTGCCAATGGAAGGGGAAGTTCCCTATGGTTCTTCCTAATACATCTTTTCCCATGGATATATTGAGAGCTTCAGTTTCGTGGTAATTAATTTTAAAGTTACTGACCTCTCCATATTTTGCAAACTCCGACATTAATGATGGGAGGGTGATGTGTGGTTGGGATATGTACAGGAGGAGGTCATCGGCGTATAGAGATGCTTTGTAATGAGTGCGGTCCACCTCCAGACCGTGCACACTGGGGTTCTTCCTAATTGCCACGGCTAAATGTTCCATAACTACCGTGTATAGAAGGGGCAATAAAGGGCAGCCCTGTCTCGTGCCATTGCCTATGGTGATAGAATCTGACACTGCACCGTTGATTCTAACCCTTGCAGAAGGGACGGGATACCTGGCCGAGATCCTATGAAGGAAGCAGTGCCCCAAGCCTATCTGTCTAAGTGCAGAAAACATGAAGCCCCAATGTATACAGTCGAAAACTTTCTCTGCGTCGATTGATAACAATTCCAATGATTTACGCTTTGACTTTGCATGCGCCGCCAATATGAGGGCTTTACCTATGCCATCTCTTGCCTCTCTCCCCCGTACAAATTCCACTTGATTTGAACGGATAACTAAGGGCAATAGGGGTGCTAATCTGTTGGCTAGAATCTTCGCGTAGAGCTTTACATCAATGGTGATAAGGGATATTGGTCAATAATTAATTACCACTGTGGGATCTTTGCCTGGTTTTGGCAGAACTGTGATGAAAGCTTCTAGGGATTGCGGGACAAATAGGGTCATTCCATGTCAAGTGAACCAATGATTATTACCTCTATATTTTTAATTCTTTTGAGATTTTGTTATTTGATAATAGCATGTCAGACAATGAAAAATGTGAAGAGAAAATTTTTTTAAAAAATTTATTTTTTTTTTAAATGATTTTCAAAGTTCGGAAAAAGTGCGAATTTCGCTGTTGCCTGCCTTTACGTTTCTCCTCATAACTAAGGCTAGGAATAAGATAGAGAGACAAAATAAACACCATTCTACTCAGAACTATACAGGCTTTCACCAGATATGTCACAAGAGGATCTTTGTTAATATTTTACCCATGTGATCGCAAGCGCAAAACTTTAAAACGCATTTCCAAAAAATCGGCGCGCTTTAAATATTTCAAAAACTGCCCATGTGTCTGCTTTGCTCTTAGCCACATCTGTGCCAAATTTCAAGTTGGGATCGCATTGGGATCATATTTTAAAATATTTTACTATTAATAGCGTCAATGGGTCATTCCATATCAAGTGATCTAAATATGAATATTTTTTTTTACCTGACGTCTTTAGATTTTTTTATTTTGTTTCCTTTATGAAGTACTACTTTAGTTAATTACAAATTAAAAGTTTAGAATTTTTTTCTTCATCAGTTAATTTTTTACAGATTTTTAAAGTTTAAAAAAAGTGTGAATTTTGGCCTGGTATGACTTTACATTTTTTTATCTTGGGCTAGAAATAAGATAGAGAAGCAAAATAAACACCATTCTACTCAGAACTGTCCAGGCTTTCACCAGATATGTCACAAGAGTATATTTGTTAATTTACATTTTTTACCCATGCGAACGCAAACGCAACATTTTGAAACGCATTTCCGAAAAAAACGTTTTAATAAAAATTTTCCAAAACTGCCCATGTGTCTTTTATGCTCTTAGCCACATCTGTACCAAATTTCAAGTTGGGATCGTGATAGGATCATATTTTAAAATATTTAACTATTATAGTGTCAATTCAAAAATCTTGAATTCAGATCTGTTCAACCTGTGGTCTAAAAGCGTGGGGTCTATATTTATCAAATCCATTATTTTTAGACATTACTATATTATTTTGATATGTTACAGCTTAGAAGCAGGAGAGGACATATAGGAAAAAGCTTTGTTAGGGCTCAACCTGAGAAAGAACAGGGATAGACAGTGAATGCAGAGCAGATGATAGGCCAGCAGCTCTGTCAATCATGTTAAGTGTCTACCCACTGCATTCAGGAAGTAAGACAGCTCGTTCAGACCTTTCATGTCCTGACATGTCTGGACATCTTCACTCATGAACAAACAATAGTCTGTACAAAGCCATCAAGGCTGTGTACTAAAATATGGGTGAGTAAATATATTAATAGTTTAATGCTTTTATTATTAAGGGCCAATACACACAGTGCTATTCTTAGGGATCATCATTCAGAAAAACAGCCCCATTGATTTCTATGGGGTTCACCACATGCAGTGTTTTTGGAAACACTCAAGAGTGAGTAAATCACTGCTTGAACTACTTTTTAATCGCTGCAATAAATGCAGCATTTATCATTTATATAAAAAAGCTGCCATTTTTTTCACTAGCGATTAAAAAAACTAACGCATATGTGGTAAAAACTTGGTAGAAAAACAAGCTGCCAAAACTGCAGCGTGTATCTGCAGACAGAAAAAACTGTGCGCGCTAGCCCTAAAACTCACTTTATAGTAATACAGTTCTATCTCAAGTGTACTGTAAATCTTTATTTTTATTACCTATCTTCCTTACTTAATATTAACTGTATTTTTCCCACACAGCAATGGCTGCTACTTCTCAAGAAACAGCATTTTATCATAGACACTGTTGCAATCCTTTTGAAAAAATATGAATATGATTGGCGCTGGTGGCTGGCTACTGTACTCTCCAAAGATTGTGAAAAAGAAGAAGGAGAATTGACTTTATTGCATCCTTCTGGTCCAGCGCCATCCTTTGTGTATCCAAGAAAGCCAGACATTTTAAAAGTGCACAAAAATCAGATATTAACTCAGGCGGAGCCTAACACCGTGACATGCCGGACATACTCTTTGACACACAAGGAAATGGCGATTGCTAGTAAGCGTTTATGGACAAGATTACATTTCACCCACTAGAAGGGACAAATTGATAAAATGCCACTTTGAAAACATACTATTAATTGTTTGATTAGTTCATAATTTATAGAACGATGATTTAACTACTGTACTATTCTTATTAAACACTTCATAAATCACATGTTTAGTGATAGAATAGAAAACAAATTTATATGTATAAATAGGGGTTAACATTTTTGGTTCTTTTAATCTTGTTTAATCAAACTTGAGGATATGATCACCTTTCTTCTTTTGGTTTGTTCAATACATTCAGGTTGAAAATGCTGAGCGTTGTGTTCTGATGATTAAGATGTATTTATCCTGGCACTTATGGGATTTGTTTTTTTGTGTTTCTTTTTTGTTGCATATAAATGTTTTATTCAATAAGTTGTGATAACTCATACAACCATAAAATAAAAAATATATAAATTTGACAGGTCCCAAGTTGAATCTCTGCACAAATATAACCAAGAACACAATCAGTCATTTTTTCACAATTGCCCGTTAATACTTAGAATTTGATATAAAGAAACATAGTCTTGTAACATATCAAATGAAAGCTGTTACCGTTCTGAGTAAAATGATGCCTCTCCCACTTCATTATCTTATTTCTAGCCTGAGATAAAAAAATGTAAAGTCATACCAGGCCAAAATTCACCCTTTTTTTAAACTTTAAAAATCTGTAAAAAATTAACTGATGAAGAAAAAAATTCTAAACTTTTAATTTGTAATTAACTAAAGTTGTACTTCATAAAGAAAAAGAATTAAAAAAATCTAAAGACGTCAGGTAAAAAAAAATATTCATATTTACATCACTTGATATAGAATGACCCATTGACGCTAATAATATTAAAATATTTTAAAATATGATCCCATCGCGATCCCAACTTGAAATTTGGTAGAGATGTGGCTAAGAGCATAGCAGACACATGGGCAGTTTTTGAAATATTAAAGCGCGCCGATTTTTCAGAAATGCATTTTAAAGTTTTGCGCTTGCGATCACATGGGTAAAATATTAACAAAGATCCTCTTGTGACATATCTGGTGAAAGCCTGCACAGTTCTGAGTAGATTGGTGTTTATTTTGTTTCTCTATCTTATTTCTAGCCAGAGATATGATAGAAAATGTAAAGCCATACCAGGCCAAAATTCGCACTTTTTTAAAACTTAAAAAATCTGTAAAAAATTAACTGATAAAGAAAAAAATTCAAAACTTTTTTTTTGTAATTAACTAAAGTTGTTCTTCATATAGAAAAAAAATTTAAAAAATCTGAGGACGTCAG
Organism: Allobates femoralis; assembly: GCA_033576535.1. Classification (NCBI taxonomy): domain Eukaryota; kingdom Metazoa; phylum Chordata; class Amphibia; order Anura; family Aromobatidae; genus Allobates; species Allobates femoralis. The sequence continues at coordinate 523,112,445 of JARQOC010000001.1, read as the reverse complement.
GGAAAAAAAATATTCATTTTTGGATCACTTGACATGGAATGACCCAATAGGGAGTCATTCATGATTAAATTAAAAACCTTCACCAAAATGGGTCTGAGTTGCTCTCGGAACATTTTATAAAAATGAGGGGAAAAAACGTCTGGCCCGGGGCTTTTACCCGTTGAGGTATTCTGAATGACCTCGTCAATCTCTGTAGCTGTAAAGTCCTCTTCTAGTTGCATTGTTAGATCCGTATCTAAGGTCGGGAGAGTGGTATCAGATACATATGTCTCTATATGGGGTTGAGGGTCTAGTGGTGGGTGGGTTGGGCTGTCTCCATTAATGTTGTATAGTTTCTGATAATAACGTCTCATCAAGGAGAGAATTTCCGTTGAGTTCGACGTCTTTTGGCAATTCTGTCTTTGGAGAGAAGGAATGTAAGTAGTTTGGCCAACAGGCGTCCTCATTTATTAGCTTGGCTTTTAAAGCAGTTCCAGTGATGGAGAGACTTTTCATTCAATAGAGATTTCAAGTCGTCTCTACATTTAATCAGTTCTGTTTGCGTCCCCGCTGACAAATCCACTTTATGCGTCGCCTCTAGGCTCTGTATTCTGTTGAGTAGTTCTGTAATTTCTCTATTTTTCATTAGTTTTAGGTGAGAGCCTTGTTTAAAAAGTACCCCTCTAAGGACGCACTTAACGGTTTCCCATTTAATAGGCATAGCTGTGGTGTCTACACAAGGCAGATTTAATATCAACATGAGATCCATGTATGCTCCTGAACAAATTTTTAGGCAACTGCTATATATAGCACCTCCATTCATCAAATATGCAAAAACTGGCGGACAATTGGAGTTCTGTGCAAAATGTATAAAAGTTTTCATTACATAAAATTCAAGTAAATTAAAACTCCAAACACATATATTTATACATTTTCAGAAACATTGGGATCACAAGACATAAACAAAAATTACAAAGGGTCATAGGAGGTAATACCACCATTAAAGACTAATGATCTCAAGCACAAAAAAAGGGTTAAGAACCAAGGGGAGTGAACTCAATACCATAAAAGGCTAATGATCTCAAGCACAAAAAAAGAGGGATCACAGAATTACTCCAACAATAGAGTTTTCAAGTGGAATAACAACAAAAAACCTAAACCTGGCAAACCAGGTGGCCGTGGAGGCCAAGGTGGTCAGGGAGCCCAGGTTGTCAGGGTAGACATGGCAATCAGGGCCAACCTCTAGATCAAAGGAGCCGAACAGGCTCTTTGGTATCTTTAGGGTCTAGTTTTAGTCTGGCATCTGTGAGCTCTGTGGGGACCATGGATGGTGACGGTGCCGTGGGCGTCAACACTCGATCAGGAGCTGGACAACAAGGTGGCATTAATAATAAACAAAACAATGATAAGAAGCCCCAAGGCAAAAAAGGCCAAGGGCGCTTACAGGAAATTAATCTTTCCGACTATGCCCTAACAAGTTCACAGATAGAAGTTCTATCTAAAAGATTGAATTTTTCTCCGACTAACCGATTTCATTATCTTACAGCCCTAAAAGATATAAACATCTTCGCCAGAAAATTGGTTTTGCGAAAGCTCTATCATAACCGACCAGTGGGGGATCCTGTGAGTCGAGCTGAGAGGGAGGCTTTTTTAGCCCTACAAGAACTGGAGGAGGAGGAACTTCCCCCATCGACGAGTGAGTTTCCCAAATTTCTTTTGTCTAAGTCCACACACTTTCCACCCTTGTCAGTCTGTCCACCAGTGGATATATTTACGTATCTTGTAACCAACGATTTTACACACATATTTACTCACCGACATCATGACAACCTAACTGCGATACACGATCTACAGAGGCTGGATGATGTAGTGATTAAACAGGCAGACAAGGGTGGAAACGTTGTTATCTGGCCCAAGGAGAAATACGAGAGAGAATCCTGTAGGCAATTAAGGGATAGGGAAACTTAATTTATAATAACTTTCAACCTCATAATCGCCTTCTCCTCTGAGCTTGTGAGAATGCTCGACAAGGCCTACCAACAGGGGATTATCGATAAGAAAATGAAGGATGGTTTAACCATAAAATTTCTTTGAATCGCCACGTTCTATCTTCTCCCCAAAATCCATAAAGATGCCATCAATCCTCCGGGACGTCCGATTGTGTCCGGTAATGAGAACTTATGCGAACCAGTGTGTCAGTTTATTGATTACTATCTGAAGCCCCTGGTGGAAGTCTTACCTTCATACGCCAAAGACACGACAGACGTCCTAAATCCAATTTATGACATCTTTATGGAAAGGGATATACTTTTGGTAACAACAGACATGGAGAGTTTGTACACCTCAATTAACCATGAAGGCGGCCTAAGAGCGGTGCGATTCTTCATGGAGGCTGGCGGTCGTGGTGGCCGGATTGATGATCTGATTATCGAGCTGCTCCGCTTTGCCCTTACCCACAATTTATTCATTTTTAAGGATCAGTTTTATTTACACCTACGCGGCACTGCGATGGGCGCAGCCTGTGCGCCTTCATACACCAAAATCGTCCTCGGTTTTTGTGAGATGTTGATCTTTGGCGGTGTGGGGCACATGGGTTGATGCCCATCTGCAGTGATGGATTCGTTACATACATGATATCTTGATCCTGTTGTGGGGCCCAGCGGAGCAGCTCGGGGAGTTCTTGGGATAGCTTAATAATAACAATATGAACATACATCTGACCTATAAATTTAGCCCCACGAATATTGATTTTTTGTACATCAATATAAGAGTTGATAGTAAAGGTATGATTCAGACTGACGTCTCCTGGAAGAGACTTCCACCAACTCTTTTTTAACATGCGTCGTCTGCCCATACCAGATCGACCATCCCCGTGGTCCAGACAGGCCAAGACCTACGTGTAAGATGCATCTTCTCGACCCTTAAGGGTTTTAAAACCCAAGCTAGTGATCTACATGTTTGCTTCATGGAGAGAGGGTACAGCCGGCGTAGTCTTAAGTATAGCTACCAGAGGGCTAAGAATACTGTAAGAAGTGATCTCCTACAGTATAAGGTGAAATCTAGGAATACTGATGGTGACATCAGGTTTATTGGAGCTTTCAACCAGGAATGGGAGACGATGAAAGACATTTTGGCTTCACATTGGTCGATTCTTAAGACTGAGCCCGTCTTGGCGGAAACTATTTTGGATGGGCCAATGATGATGGCAAGGCGGTCCCAAAATTTAAAGGACCTACTTGTCAATAGTCATTACATTCCCAAAAAACCTTCCCATTTGGTGTTAGGACCAAGAGATTGGGCTGTTACACATGTGGTCACTGTTCTGCTTGCTGTAATGTCCTCCGTGCTTCATCATTTCACTCCACTGATGGCAAAATAACTTAGGAAATGAATAAGTATATTTCTTGTAGTACCACACATGTGGTTTACTTTGCCACTTGTAATTGCCCATTAATCTACGTGGGCTTAACTTCTAGAGAATTGAGAGTGAGGGCATGGGAGCACGTCAGGGGGATTATTGCGGCCAGGGATGTAACTACAACATGTGCAGGGGTTGCGATTGCACCCGGGCCCTGCAGCCTAGGGGGGCCCAAAAGTCCTTTTGGCCTATAGAAAAAGACTAATGCTATTAAAGATTTGAAATAACTGGGGGCCCTGTAGGAGCTTTCGCATCGGGGTCCCTGGGCCTGAAATTACGCCACTGACTGCGGCGGAAGGTGAGAACAATGTTACTTTTCTCAACACCCTCCCTTGCCACTTTAAGGCATTCCATGGGTGTGATCTGCAGGGTCTACAAGTGAGGGGTGCATCCAGCCTGGTATTAGATGGGGAGACCTAAAAAAATTATTGGCAAGATGCAAAGCCAAATGGATATCCACTTTGGATACCCTTGTCCCAAAGGGATTGAACAAAGTTATAAGCTTTGTTCCTTTTTTGTGATGCTGTTCTCTTCCATTATCTAGACATGATTACCTGACATTAATATGTTGTCTTTTTCATGTTTGTTCTTACTTTGTTATTTGTTGCCCCATTATGTTTCAGATGGATTGTTTTCCTATCATGTTCATCCCATTCTATGTCTTTAAATTTTGCAATCCATCTGGTGGACAAGATTTACTTCAGTCGCTGAAGATCACCTGATAATTGTATACTATATTATATATCTTTTGGGTGATATTTATAAAGGTCTATTTAGTTGTGAACAATTGTAACATGTGCTGCTTTAAAAATTTGTAATTTCAATATCACCAGTGGTTTCTGTGTGATTTTGGCAAACTGTGATCTGCAATGCAGGAGGCTGTGGTGTGCATGCGCTGCTGGTGGCCCCGGACAGTTTCCTGCTGCGCATCCGCACGAAGGTGGTGGCATCTGGTGACCATGGCAACACCATGGTTACCTCATTTGATGTGCCTACACTTCCGGGACGTGGGGGCGGGACATTTAGTGCAGAGCTGGTTTCCAGCCGTGCATGCGTCGCTTACACAGCATTCCAGCGTCCACTGGCTGCTAGCGATTTACCTCTAATGAGCTTGTGGGCTATATAGGGACAATTTCTTTGGGGCATACTACATCATCCTCCCTGATGAAGCCTTAAACACTTGGCCCAGCGAAACGTGCGTTGGAGGTCCCCTTGTCCTGTGTCCTTTGTTCGTCTTGCGGTCATTTACTTCTGGAGCTATCAGGAATTTGTAGCTATAGGTATGTTTTTAAGTGTTCCTTCACAGGAAAATAGGCTTTTGTTACATGGTATTTACCCTTAAACCTTTACCTGTCCTGCTGCCTCCCCTGATCTTTCCACATAGGAAATACTATTTTCACCATGAATAGAGATTTACTCTCTCTCCTGCACTTGAGTTGAGAGGGGGGGTTATTGTAAAGGACCTTTTCCTTATCCGTAGGGGTATCAATGGGTACTTAATAAAGACAACATTTGTAATTTAATTGCACTGCATGAATCAATCATCCCCTCTGAGATTTTAAGGAATCAGGGTCTGTTTGAGATTGAATTCACTCATCTTGGTTCTTAACCACTTTTTTTTTGTGCTTCAGATCATTAGTCTTTTATGGAGGTATTACTTCCTATGACCCTTTGTAATGTTTGTTTATGTCTTGTGATCCCCATGTTTCTGAAAATGTATAATTGTATTTCTTTGGAGTTTTAATTCACGTGAATTTTTAATGTAATAAAAACTTTTATACTTTTTGCACATAACTCCAATTGTCCGCCAGTTTTTGCACACAAGGCAGATTTAGGGCAAGGTTTTAACTGCAGAAAAGCTCACTTAATCAATGAAGCAGCTCAAAGCTGTTATGTATGTGTATGCTCCAACACCCTACTGGTTCCTGTACAGACTAGAAATCCCTAACCACACAACTAGAAACCACTGCTCAGACCTGACTCTCTAAAAAAGCATTGAGCTGTTTCTTATTCCCTCTGAGGAACCAGAGAGGAGATCACTACGTGCAACTAACTAGGAAAAGTAAAGTGTACAGGGGTAGACAGAAACATTAAGATGAGTAAATATAAAGCACATACATGAAGGGAAAAGGAGAATAAAAGCAAGTAAGAGAAATCTTCGTAACAATGTCTTGTGAATAACCCCATTGGCTATAACGTGTCTGTGTTCTAGAGATGAAAACCCTGGATAGAATTTGTACATGAGAAACTGATGTTTGAATGAGCTCTAAGGTTGAGTCCACATTGTGCCACTGGCCACACACTGCCAAAACTCAGTCCACCGCAGCAGAAGCGGTAGAGACCTCAAATTATTTTGTTTTATATCTCATGGCATACCCCATGAATATTTTTATTAAAAATGTTAAGTTAAATATGTATAATAATAAATTGTTCTCTAAAGGTATAGATTTGTCACAGGGACTGTGGAGAAAAGGAAATCAGGGGCGCCTGATCTGCCTTTAAAGCTAGGGAGCCTTGAACATTCTCCTAATGGTGGAGAGGCCTGAGTCTCCACCCTGACCCTGCTCCTGTAAAGCCCTGAGCTGATTTCCACTCCCCCTCCACCCAGAGCTTTGAAGTGAAGGAACCCAATGACAAAGACAGACAGGGGAGAACCAAAACACAAGCTCACAACACTCACACACAAAGACAGTACAATAAGTAATAAGGGAGAACACAAGAACAAGCTGAAGTTAATAATAAAGCAAGAAAGTATTAACCAAACACCTGACAAGCAGCTACTGATACCAGATTACTTGAACACCAAAATAGGATCAGTATTGCTCGAGCAAAGCAGGAGTCATAGTCGGCATCAGAGACCAGATCTCACCACCTTAAAAAGGCAGGGAGCAACTGTGATTGGTCTTCCAGAACACGTGAACCAAGAGGTAGCCAGGAATCATACAAAGATTAACTACTGCTAACTTGATCACACTGAGAACACAGCTGGTTGATGCCCAAGCCAGCCTATGGAATGTAGAAGCATCAGAGAAACCTCATTGCGGAGGAATGTGAAGTGTGAACAGAGCCAGATGCCGCCATGACCGTCTGGAAGTTTTGAGCAAATTGTCATATGACAGGTATCTAAACAAATTGATTTAAACATGCAGAAATTAAATCAGGGAAGAGAAGTGTAAAATATTATTGGATGCTCTTTAGTACTAAATATACAATTATAGATAATTAAACATCACTCTGAATACAGCCTGGTATGATTGACTCAAGAGAGACAAAAAATAGTGTAAAAATACTGTAATTTTATTGCTTATAGTCTACATAGTTGATAGATGGGGAATAAAGATTTGCAATAGTTAAAAACAATTATGGCTATTTAATATTCCTTACATTGTATGTTCCTTACAAGCTATATGTATTAAGATGGAAACAAATGCAATTTCAACAATATGTAAAATAAAATAACAAAAACATTAAATTCTAACATCTTATATTCTTTAATTTTCAAAATTATTTAATTTTTAAATAAAATATGAATAAAATTCCAATTTGTAATCTAATTGAACGCAATAGGTGCATAGTCGGAATATATGAATGGGATTGTTCTTAATTTCACTCTTTGATGATTGACCTACAGAACTAACGGACAAAAAAAGGAATCTGCATGCATGATCCATGTAATGAGTTTTTACAGATCCTTCTATTACAAGAGCTGTGTAGGTTATAAAAGGTCAATCTTATAATGCTAATACCACTGCACACTAGAACATGACTCGTGAATGCCTTTACATAAGAAACCCATTATATATTTGAATTAAAAAAAATTGTCAGATTAGGAAATTGGAAAGCGATTTCAAATATGCAGAAACCTGCAGACAGAAATACGTCCCATATAACCTTAATTAGGATCTCTCCTTTCTATGAAGATAAACTATACATACCATTTTAAAAATTCAATTATATAGATGGACGTGTGTGTTATCGTATACTCGCATCCAACAAGGGCGTAGCTTGTGTAATCCGCTTCTGTAATGATTTTATATTGCAGGCAGGGTAGAATTATGTGACCAGGTGATAGAACACCTAATATTTTATTTAAATTGGCCTTGTCACCAATAGAATAGAGCCAGGTACTTAAAGGGGTTGTGTAGTTTCATAAAAGATTAGATACAATGCTCTTTATGCTTTTATTTTACCTGTTGAAGACGCTTCCACAACAGAGCCGCCTCTCCACGACTTTGCGCTCCTCATTGTTTCCAGGGCTCCAGTGGTGACACCCCATCTACAACATATGCCTGCTGTAGCCAATCACTGAGCTCAGTGAACTCGTGCTGTCTATTTAGGTATTACCGCCAAGCCTAGTGATTGGCTGCAGCAGGCATATGTTGTAGATTGGATGTCACAACTGCAATCACGTGACCAATGGCGGAAAAAAAAACAGCAGAGAGACAACACTAGAGGAGAAAAATTCTGCTTATTATGGTATAAACTAAAAAATCTTTAAAAAATATGTTATTACCCTAATAATACTGTCCCAGAAAAAAATGAAAAATATAATTTGGTCCTGAGGACCACAAAATTAAAACTTTACTGAGGATGTAAATGTGGTGAAAACACCAAAATTTGCAAACTCCCCTGCTGTCATTCCAGCCCTTCACCCAGAGAGCCAATGTAGCCCTCCCTGGTGGTTTCCAAAGGCATAAGACTGTTGAGGACTTTAAAGCATTCAAGTAACTAGCACAATGACACAGAAGAACAGTGTTGTAATTGTTTCCTGGACCTGCATTGGTGATTGCAGAAAGTGAATATATCCAATTTTTGTAATTTTAAGCTTCTCGACATTCCTGATAATATTTATGTTTAGATAGGACAACCCCTTTAAGGGTCTAATGATTAAAGTTGTACAATCTATTACCACTTTTTCATTGTAGTCACAGCTTCACAGCTTTGGTTAAATGGTTCCCCCAGCTGTGCAGACATACTATGTATCAATTGGAATTATGTTAAGTACAGTATAATGGCAAAAGTTTTAGAACTTGTGCCTAGAAAATCAATAGAAAAATAATAAAGAATAGACATGACTTCCTGTACATATAGTTCCATCTTTTGTCACTTCTTTCAAGCACTGTAGGGCTTTGAAAGCCATGAATTGGTCGAAAAAAGTGACCCGTCCATTCTGGTTGCTTCCACTTGGGAATCAACACTTTTATATGTAGAATGTAAAAACTAAGAGGTGTCAGTGGCAAAGAAGTCTGAAAAGACGTCAGCGCATATAAGCCTTATATCTCACACCACAATGATAAGCGTTGCAAGAAGTGGTGTAAAGCATGTCACCATTAGTCTCTGGAGGAGTTGGAATGTGTTTGGAGTGATGAATTACACTTTTCTATCAGTCTGACGACAAGCCTGGGTTTGGCAAATGCAAGAGGAACTTTACCTGTATGACTGCATTGTGCCAACGCAAAAAGTTTGATGAAGAAGGGATACGGCTATAGGCTTTTTTACAAGGGTTGGCTAATGCCCTTCAGATTCCGTGAAATGTTAATGTTTCAGCATACCAAGATACCGTGGACAATTGTATAATTCCGACTTTGTGTAAACAGTTTCATAATTTTGTGAGTTTGTTCTAAAACACCATGAATTGGCACAAACAATCCTGACCTCAACTCCAATGAGTACCTTTGGAATGAACAAATAGAGTAATTGTCAGCAGAGATGAGCAGAACTTTTGAAACTAAAATTTGTTTAGCTTCCCCAAAATTTGTGTGAATCTCAATACTGGAAAGCGTGTAATTTCTCATAAAATACACTGGAGAAAAAGTGAGAGTGAAAATTACTGACCATAAGAACTTACACTTTACAGGTGAGATAGAGAGAGAGGACCCCACTAATCACAAAAGCCTACACTCTACAGAAGAGAAAAAAGACATATAGGCCGCAATTGATCGTAAGAGCTTACACTCTGCAGAAGAGAGTAAGAGAGAGGATCCAGCTGAGCATAAAAGTTTACACTCTTCATAGAGAGGAAACGCACATCTATAAGTGCTTATTCTCCACAGAAGAGAGACTAAAGCCCCTGTCACACATAGCGAGATCGTAGGAAGATCGTTGTTGTGTCACAGGTTTTGTGATGCAACAACGACCTCGCCAGTGATCTCGCTATGTTTTACACATAGCAGCGACCAGGCCCCCGCTGTGACATCACCGATTGTGTCCAAATGACCTGGACCATTTTTTGATCGTCAGGTTCCCGCTGGGCAGCATGCATCGTTGTGTTTGACACCTTAACAACGACCTCGTTGGCGACTCAGAACTCAGCCACGTAGGCTTGAGTCGTCAGACTAGCTGCCGTGTGACAGGATCCCAACGACTGCCAAGGTCGTTATACAGGTCGCCGTATCGTTGCTGTGTCATTCAGTAGATCTGACTGTTTGATATCTCACCAGCGACCACGTAGCGACACTCCAGCGATCCTTACCAGGTCGTATAGTTGTTGGGATTGCTGGAACATCGCCAAGTGTGATGGGACCCTTATAGGGATGGGCGAATCTACTCGTTACTACTCGGTACTCGCCGAGTAGTAAGGGATTCGCCAGACTCGTTACTGTGCGAGTAATCACAGGGATTACTCGCACAGTAACGAGTCCGGTCCCCCCTCCCCCCCGTCCTAAGTTAGGACTGGGCTGGGGGAAGCGAGCAGGGAGGGAAGGGAGGGGGGAGAAATTCTCCTTACCTCTCTTCCGTCTCCCGACTGTCTGATCTCTGCTGGGCTCCGGGTCCTGCGGGCTGCTGGCAGCTCCAGGGTCCTAGAGCCGCCTGCTCTCCCTGTGTACAGACATCTATGTCTGTACACAGAGATGTAGTAGAGCTGAGATTGTTCTCAGTCTGCTCAATCCCTGTGCATAGACATGTATATCTATGCACAGGGATGTAGCAGAGTGGACATCGCGTTTTGGACTACGTCGGACGGAAGAGGATTTTTTTAATTAAAGATGGAGTCCCTAATGGCTTTTTTTTAAATTTCTAATAAAAAATTTTTTCTCTGTGTTGTGTTTTTTTTAAAACAATTTAATAGAACTTCATGGCGGTCATGTCTAATATTGGCGAGACCGCCATAAATTTCGGGCTTAGGGCCAGCTGATAACGCAAAACTGGCCCTAACCTCTTTATTACCCAGTGAGCCACCGCACCAGGGCCACTGGAAGAGCGGGGTTCAGCGCCAGAGGATGGCGCTTCAATGAACGCGCCATCTTCTAGGGCGGCTGCGGGCTGCAATTTGCAGCGGGGGGTGCCCAGAAAGCTTGGGCCTCCCTGCACTGTGGATTCCAGCCCCCAGCTGCTTAGCTGTACCTGGCTAGACATAGAAATTGCGCGGAGCCCCACGCATTTTTTTTAAATTATTTCATGAAATTCATGAAATAATAAAAAAAAGGGCTCCCCTATATTCTTGTGTCTGGCCAGGTACAAATAGGCACCTGGTGGTTGGGGGCAGCCCGTCGCTGCCTGCTGGATCCGGCTGGTTCCAGAAATACGGCGAAGGCCACGTCATTTTTTTTCTGAAAAAACAATAAAACAATCCTAAAAAAGGGACTGCATCTTTATTAACCCCTCGCCCATGGTCCAGGGGTTAGTAAAGATGCAGTCCCTTTTATTTATATTGTTTTATGGATTTGTCATAAAAAAATTTGACGTGGGCTTCGCCATATTTCTGTAACCAGCCGAATCCAGCAGGCAGTGATGGGCTGCCCCCAACCCCCAGGTGCCTATTTGTACCTGGCAAGACACAAGAATATAGGGGAGCCCTTTTTTTTTTATTATTTCATGAATTTCATGAAATAATTTAAAAAAAATGCGTGGGGCTCCGCTCAATTTCTATGTCTAGCCAGGTACAGCTAGGCAGCTTGGGGCTGGAATCCGCAGCGCAGGGAGGCCCAAGCTTTCTGGGCACCCCCCCCGCTTCAAATTGCAGCCCGCAGCTGCCCCAGGATATGGCGCGTTCATTGAAGCGCCATCCTCTGGCGCTGAACCCCGCTCTTCCAGTGGCCCTGGTGCGGTGGCTCACTGGGTAATAAAGAGGTTAGGGCCAGCTTTGTATTATCAGCTGGCCCTAAGCCCGAAATTTATGGCGGTCACGCCAATATTAGACATGACCGCCGTGAATTTCTATTAAATTGTTATAAAAAAACACAACACAGAGAAATTTTTTTTATTAGAAATAAAAAAAAAAAGCCATTAGGGACTCCATCTTTAATTAAAAAAATCCTCTTCCGTCCGACTTAGTCCAAAACACAATCTCAGCTCTGCTACATCCCACAGGGATGTAGCAGAGCTGAGAACTGACTAAACAGTCAGGGTTCAGCTCAGGTCATTATGACCTGAGCTGAACTCTGCTGTCAGCCAGACTCGCTCTGCTCCGGAGATTCCCGAGCAGTGACGGAAGTTAATTTATTCACTGATTCTGTCAGCGTTCGGGAATCTCCGGAAAAAGCAGCAGAGACTCGGGGAGCGAGTCTGCAGCCGGCGCCGGTGGAGGCAGTGGTAAGTAGCCAGCCAGTCCGGTGCACCCCCCACCCTCTCCACCCTCTACCCCTCCCCTGGTTCAATCCTTTTTTTTTTTACTATTCTTTAAAAGCCAGCGGCATTTTGCCGCTGGCTTTAAAAGAATAACATGGGGATTTGCAGGTTTTTCCTCTGCTGCCAGACCCCTTATAGGATACGGCAGCAGAGGAATCGCTGCAATACACGCCTCACCATTAATTAACATTGGAATGGCTAGACTCGCAACGAGTAGCGAGTCCTGGACTTAGACTCGTTGGAGTCTAGCGATACCGAGTAGTTTAGGATTCGCCCATCATTAGACCCTTACCCAGTGACTATGAAAGCGGAAATTACTCCCATATAAATGTTGCTCCAATGGAAACTGCTGGTCTGTGATGGCCCAGGTACTGACCACGAGGTGTGATCATCTGTAAAATGTCATATCTGTACTGCATTATGGGGAAGCCATGTGGTAATGCAAAATGACATTTGCCTTATCTTAGATGCTTCATCAGTATGGGAAATGGTGCTGTGCAAGTTTTTTTATACCACTAATCGAATCTCAAAATGTTCAACTTTACATGAAAACGCAGATTTCAGGAAATCTGACTCCAAGGATAAAGCCACACTGGTGTCAAACTTGTGTGAGTGCAAAGCCAGAAAGTTTCGATTGCACTCAGACCAATGTTAAACAATCAGTCAGGTCAAATTGGTTACTCTTTCCTCTGTTGAACTCGGACTGCAGAGGAAAGAGGAACATGCTGCGATTGCACGCTTATATCGCCAGATACTTGCCATTGTAAAGTCTGTGGGTGTGATAAAAGCACTGAACTCACATTAAGCACTCGCTTAAGCACTCACATGACTGTTATGGCTTAAAATCTCTCAGATTACACATAAACTAGTGGGCCTCTACCCTAACTTGATCATCTGTTGATTGATCCACTGATCTCTAATTCTCAGCCATTTGTCAAATGTCAATGTCTGATCTCACAAATGCTCTTCTGGTTGAATTACCAAATTTCCCCCCAGACACACTAAAAAATCTTGTAGAAGGACTTTCCAGAAGAGTGAAAACTGTCTTAGCTATAAATGGGGATCAACTGCATAGTATTAGATATGGGTTTAGAGTGGAACATCATGAAAGCTCCAATAATTGCTCCTGGTGTAATATTCAAGGGTCAAATTTCTTTTCTCCATATAATGTAAAAGCATTTCACTGACTCAGTTTGCAGAGACCAGTCTCATGCTTTTATGCCTCCAAGAGTAAGGGAACCTTCAATGGAGGACTCGGAATTGCTGGGATGATGGATGGCATGAGCAACGCATAAATATGACAATTGATGGCCTGAGAACTCCATTAATGCTTGGATGACTTCTATTAAGGAAATTTCTTCATTCGACTTTTCTGATAGGCACACCCATAGTACAAAATGGACAGTTTACAAACCATACAACCCCTTTTATATCCATACAGAGGTATTTTAAATTCTATTAGACTTGAGATTGGGAATGGCTTGGAATCTAGTATATATTTGGGAACCATTTGGTCTTCCAATGCTGTTTATGTAATCTTAGCGGTTAATAAACCGGAGCTTTTAAATGTCACTTGATAAATTACCTTCTTAAATATTTGTTACAAAGTTTAGATATTTCAGGATGTCTTTATGTATGAGCCTGTCTATAGGATTGAATAGTGATTCCTCTTTACTAATGTCTGAGTCAACATTTGCTTTCTCAAAAGTATTATTAGAAAGACGCCTTCTCATAGAAACTTTCCTTGCCATAGTAGCATGTCCTCTTAGACAAGCATGCTGTGGAATGTGTACAGTCTCTTCAACATGTGAGTGAGCCTCGTCCAGTACTCAAAGAATTCAATGTGTCCCTCTGTATGTGAATGCCTCGCAGTATGTTGTAGCAGGTTGCTCAGTAGAGACAATGGAAGAGTCCAACCTGTGTTGACATAGCCTTGGATCACCCACAGTAATTTTCTACTAAGATTGTTGAGTATTTTACAGCCCAGGAAGAATGGAACTGACAGTCTTCACATTCCCAACTCATCAGCTCCCTGGGGTAAAAGACAAACACAGCTTTCCACCTGTAGGAATAATGTCCTCCTTGTCATGCAGATAGATCCTGGGAGCAGAAAACACTTCCTGGACGATTTCAAATCCTGTTGCCATTTCTTCCGCTATTCTCAAGGATGTAATATTGGTGATGGTTGTGTGCTTCAGGTGCACAAACATTGGTGGTTAGAGAAGGCAAAGTGTCCTGGGTGACAGATTTCCAACTTGTGTATTTCAGACAGTCTTCAGGAACTGTCTGAGTTTTATGCTGATTTTCCAGACATGCAACACAACAGGCTCCAAGACTTCAAGGAATTTTAAAGCCTTTGCCTTGAAATTTCTTTACTTGATATACTCTGGATTCGATTACTGTTGGTATGGAAACTATATTTAAAAACAAAATCTAATTAATTAGCTACATTTTAATTGGTTATTGTATTGTTACCATAAAGTCACAAATTATTGGCCATATGCTTCAAATATAGGTGAAAATCTATATGTACACTACCGTTCAAAAGTTTGGGGTTATTTAGAAATTTTCTTATTTTTGAAAGAAAAGCACTTTTTTTTTCAATGAAGCTAACATTAAATGAATCAGAAATACACTCTATAGATTGTTGATGTGGTAAATGACTATTCTAGCTGCAAACGTCTGGTTTTTAATGCAATATCTACATAGGTGTATAAAGGTCCATTTCCAACAACCACCACTCCAGTGTTTTAATGAAAACCCTAGAAAACCCTTGTACAAGTATGTTAGCACAGCTGAAAACACTGTCTAATTAGAGAAGCTATACAATTTGTCTTTCTTTGAGCTAGTTGGGAATCTGGAGCATTACATTTGTTTGTTCTACGAAACTCTCAAAATGGCCAGAAAAAGAGAACTTTCATGTGAAACTCGACAGTCTATTCTTGTTCTTAGAAATTTAGTCTATTCCATGTGAGAAATTGCTAAGAAACTGAAGATTTTCTACAACGGTGTGTTCTACTCCCTTTAGAGGAGAGCACAAACAGGCTCTAACCAGAGTAGAAACAGAAGTGAGAGGCCCCGCTGCCCAACTGAGCAACAAGACAAGTACATTAGAGTCTCTAGTTTGAGAAATCAACGCCTCACAGCTCCTCAACTGGCAGCGTCATTAAATAGTACCAGCAAAACACCAGTGTCAACGTCTAGAGTGAAGAGGCGACTCCGGGATGCTGGCCTTCAGGGCAGAGTGGAAAAGAAAAAGCCATATCTGAGACTGGCTAATAAAAGGAAAAGATTAATATGGGCTAAAGAACACAGACATTGGACAGAGGAAGATTGGAAAAAAGTTTTATGGACAGACAAATAAAAGTTTGAGGTGTTTGGATCACACAGAAGAACATTTGTGAGACGCAGAACAACTGAAAAGATGCTGGAAGAGTGCCTGATGCCATCTGTCAAGCATGGTGGAGGGAATGTGATGGTCTGGGGTTACTTTGGTGCTGGTAAAGTTGGAGATTTGAACAAGGTAAAAGGGATTTTGAATAAGGAAGGCTAACACTCTATTTTGCAATGCCATGCCATACCCTGTGGACAGCGCTTGATTGGAGCCTCTTTCATCCTACAACAGGACAATGACCCAAAGCACACCTCCAAATTATGCATGAACTATTGGGGAAGAAGCAGGCAGCTGGTATTCTATCTGTAATGGATTAGCCAGCACAGTCACCAGATCTCAACCCCATTGAGCTGTTGTGGGAGCAGCTTGACCGTATGGTACGCAAAAAGTGCCCATCAAGCCAATCCAACTTGTGGGAGGGGCTTCAGGAAGCATGGGGTGAAATGTCTCAAGATTACCTCAGCAAATTAACAGCTAGAAGCCAAAGGTCTGCAATGCTGTAATTGTTGCAAAGGGAGCAATCTTTGAAAGCAGAATTTGAAGGAGAAAATTATTATTTTAAATAAAAATCATTATTTCTAACCTTGTCAATGTCTGGACTATATTTTCTATTCATTTTGCAACTCATTTGATAAATAAAAGTATGAGTTTTCATAAAAAACACAAAATTGTCTGGATGACCCCAAACCTTTGAACGGTACTGTACATAAGGCATTATAACGCTCATAGTCATTGTGCTAAGCTATGAGGTATAATGTGATACGGTTACCTAAAGTCCTGACTTGAGTCCCATGGTCCCCATGGCATCCTCTAAATATAGCCCCTTTCTGCCCAACCTGCTTGTTTTTTAAATGCCCTGGTGCTGATTCTACAATCTTTAAATATTATTATTCAAATAAGAAAATAACACAAATAGACAATACTGTGCAAAACCTTTAGGCAGGTGTGTAAAAAATACTGTATATTAAGAATGCTTTAAAAAAATTTAAGTGTCAAAAGTTAATTTTTCATCAAAAAATTAAATGGCAAGTGAAAAACCTAAAAACAATCTAAATCAAATCAATTTTATTGTAATAATTAGTGTTTAGGGAATCGTAAGCATGAGGATCCTTGACGTGGATTACGAGCTTAGGTCCAAAATACCTTACCAATACCTCACATTTTTTTCATGTTTTGTATTGTGTTTTTTTGCACTTTTTTCTTTTGCAGGGTGCAGTTGAACCCTATAGGGTCTGTGTCTAGTTGCGGTGCATTAATAAAGTGCCTAACAGCCCTCCTAGATCTAATAGTAAGGGCGTAAGTAATAGCCTGGGCACACTTTGCACTCTACATGTATTACTGGCGTCCTATGGGAACCTTATTCTGTATGCATTAAAAATAATTTGAAGAAAGAGAATATTTCAGCTCACCCCTGAGAAGTAATCCCGGTCCGGCACAGAGCACGGCATCCACGCTGCTGTACAGCGCCTTGGTCAATGTCGAAGTGAAGATGGATCCAGCTCAACACACTGGGCAATATATTAAAATTCAACAATCTTTATTCGCAAATCCTTTTTAAAAACTTATAGAAAAGACAAAAAATGGACATCTCAGATGACAAAGCATATATTATGGGATGGTGTGTATAAAATTTTTTTTTGTTGAATCAATAAACCGGTGTGTCGATCTGGATCCATCATCACTTGTGCATAAAAAATACCAGAAATCACCCCCTCCGAGAGAAGTCAGTTGAGAGTGATTGGAGTGCTGGTATTTTGCACCTGTGATGCCTTTCTCCTATATTAGTGAGACCCACTGCATACTGCTGAGTGCATTTGGTTGGAGACCATATTGCTGCTCTGGTGAGTTTTTTTTTTCCATTTTATTGTATTCACCGTTTTCCTTCAAAATAGCATCAGTTGTTCTAGGTAAACTTGCACAATGTCAGGGATTTTGTAGAATTATGGTTGGTATAATTGGTTACTCATGTAACCAAACCGGTGCTAATGATCATCCTTTTCATATGACGATTAAAACAGTCATTAACTGCAACTGAAACTGCTGTGTAGGAGGCTTAAAACTGCGATGAATAATCACATTCAGCTAGAAAGGTGTCCCAGGTTATACACCATGGCTAGACTGAGCACACCAACAATACACAAGGTAGTTTTCCTGCACCAGCAAGGTCTCTCCCAAGGAAAAATTTCAAAGCAAACTGGGGCATCAAGGTGTTATGCTCACGCTCTTCTGAAGAATCACCAAGATATGGGCAATATTGAGGACAATAGACACCGTGGTCAAGTGCAGAAGATGAAAGACACATACTGCTTACTTCGAATTTGAAGACGTCCATTTACCACAAGCTAAACAAACAAATCAATGCTGTTTTGAAGGCAAAGGTGGTCACACCAAATACAGATATAATTTAGATTTTTCGCTTGTTCATTCATTTTACATTTTGTTACTTCATAAAAATAAACTATCAAAACTTCCACTATTTAAAACATTCTTACTTTGCAGCATTTTCTCTAAACTTGCATAAATCTTTAGTACAACACTGTACATCCAAATATTACCTGTAATGCCACTGTATAAGGGACAAATAATGCTGCCACACCAGTACCGAATTACAAACATATACAGAAGTAACTAAATTATACCTTCATAGTGTAACTGAACAAAACCTAGTATTTCAGGAACAAAATTACCATATACTACTATACTACCATGCCCGAAAGTGTTGGCACCCTTGAAAAAATTGTTCCACACAATGATGTATGTCTCCAAGAAAATTATTGCATTTATATATGTTTCGTCATTCACATGTTTATTTCCTTTGTCAGTACAGGAACAACACTAAAAAAAACCTGCGAAAAAGAGGCAAATTGCAGATAATTTCACACTTAACCACAAAAATGGTCCGGACAAAATTGTTGGCACCTTTCCAAATTTATGAGTAAACAACTTTGTTTCAAGTATGTGATGCACTTTCAAACTCTCCTGTGGCAAGTAACAGGTGTGGGCAATATGAAAATCATACCTGAAAGTAGATAAAAAGGGGAGAAGTTGACTCAATCTTTGCATTGTGTGTTTGTGTGCTACACTAAGCATGGAGAACAAAGAGAGGTGAGAACTGTCTGAGATCTTGAGAGCCAAAATTGTTGAAAAATATCAACAATCGCAAGGTTGCAAGTCCATCTCCAGAGATCTTGATGTTCCTTTGTCCACGGTGCTCAGCATAATCAAGACGTGTACAAACCATGGCATTGTAGCTAATCTCCCTGGACGTGGATGTAGAGAAAACATGATGGAAGGTTGCAACTCAGGAGAGTCTGGATAGTGGATTAGCCGCCCCAATCAATTTCAGAGAAATTCAACCAGTCCTGAACGTTCAGGGTGCATCAGTGTCAGCACAATATATCCGTTGACATTTGAATTAAATGAAGCACTATTGAGAATACCCACGAAGACCTCACTGCTGATATAGAGACATAAAAAAAGAAAGACTTCAGTTTGCCAAAATTAAATGAGCAAGTTTGGGAAAGTGTCTTGTGGATAGATGAGAATAAGATAGAACTTTTTGATAAAGCACATCATTCTACTGTTTACTGAGAACAGAATGAGGCCTACAAAGAAAAGAACACAGTACCTACAGTCAAATATGTTGGAGGTTCAAAGATGTTTTGGGGTTGTTTTGCTACCTCTGGCGCTAGGTGCATTGACTATTTGCAAGGTATCATGAAATATGTAGATTAACTAATGGGTATTCCAGCAGGACAATGAATTATCTAATTTTCTATTAATTTCAGGTCTCTATGACATTTTCTATATCACATCTCTGCAGTTTTTAATAGGAAAACAATCGCTGTGTGATCTCCACAGGCACAAAAACACACTTAGGGCAGAGTTACGCTTATGCGAGCTGAATATGAGAATATAGCATGCATCTCACATGAGTCACCCAACCTGGCCGCCGGCTCTTTGGATGGGAGTGTGGATTTCCATAGAAACACAATCAGCTCCCCACTCCTGTTTTGAGAGCCAGTAGCCAAGCTGGCTGACTCATGTGAGATGCATGCGTGATTGTCACATTCAGCTTGCATAAGCATGACTGTGTCCTAAGACTATGTGCCCACCTAGCAGATTATTCCTGCACCAAATCTGCATCTCCTGTCAGGAAAAACACTGCAGAAAAAATGCTGCATTTTTAGCTTTAAACATGCGTTTTTTGGTGCATTTTTTACCATGTATTTATATCATATAGTCTATAAGAAAAATGCAGTGAAAAATGCAGATAGAGTGGTGAAAAAAGTATTTAGTCAGCCACAAATTGTGCAAGTTCTCCCACTTAAAAAGATGAGGTCGGCCTGTAGTTGACATCATAGGTAGACCTCAACTATGAGACAAAATGAGAAAACAAATCCTGAAAATCACATTGTCTGATTTGGATTTTTTTTTCAAATTTTGGTGGAGAATAAGTATTTGGTCAATAACAATAGTTCATCTCAATACTTTGTTACATATCCTTTGTTGTCAATGACAGAGGTCAAACATTGTCTGTAAGTCTTCACAGGGTTGACACACACTGGTGCTGGTATGTTGACTCATTCCTCCATGCAGATCTCCTCTAGGCACTGGGCAACACTTTCAACTCCCCCCAAAGGTTTTCTATAGGTTTGAGATTTGGAGACTGTCTAGGCCACTCCAGGACCTTGAAATGCTTCTTACAAAGCCACTCCTTCATTGCCCTGGTGGTGTACTGATCGTTGTCCTGCTGAAAGACCCAGCCACATTTCATCTTCAATGCCCTTGCTGATGGAAGGAGGTTTGCACTCAAAATGTCACGATACATGGTCCCATTCATTCTTTCATCTACACAGATCAGTTGTCCTGGTCCTTGGGCAGAGAAACAGCCCCAAAGCACGATGTTGCCACCTCCATACTTCACAGTAGGTATGGTGTTCTTTAGATACAAGTCAGCATTCTTTCTTCTCCAAACATAACGAGTTGTGTTTTCAAACAGGTCGACTTTGGTTTTATCTGACCATATGACATTCTCACAATACTCTTCTGGATCATCCAAATGCTCTCTAGCAAGCTTCAGATGGGCCCGGACACATAACGGCTTAAGCAGGGGGACACATCTGGCATTGCAGGGTCTGAGTCCTTGGCAGCGTAGTGTGTTACTGATGGTAGCCTGTGTAACATTGGTCCCAGCTGTCTGCAGCTCATTCACTAGGTTCCCCTTGTGGTTCTGGGATTTTTGCTCACCGTTCTTGAGATCATTTTGACCCCATATGTTGCTTCTTAATTCTGCACCAAAACCTACAAGGAAAAAAACGTGAATGTGTGCACAACACTTCACAATTCTCATTGGCTTTGCTGGCAAGTATTTTCCCTTGCAGATATTATAAAATCTGCAAGGAAAAATGCATAAATAAAGGCACAAAAAAAGCTAGGTGGGCACATAGCCTTATGACTATGATATGAAGAAAAGATGTGCTAAAAAAGCAAGATCACAAAAAAAATTACATCTTCATTGAGGTGTCAGCAAAACTACAATAACAATAAAAACACTAAAACACTTAGGGTATGTGCACATGATATGGAATCACCTCTGGATCTGGGGGAACTCACAGATGAACGCAGGGAGACCGCAGCAGCCCTGTACTCACGATCTGCATTTTGTGCACGGTGGCTTTACCCTGCATTCACCTGATGGTGACCGCTACCGACTCTGCAGCGTGAAATTAACATGCTGCGGAGATGCATAAGTCCGGTAACCTGGACCACAGCTGATATAACACTGCGGTCTGGAGAAGCATAGTGGGCATGGGATTTCTACAAATCCCATCCACTGTACTGATACTGTACAGCACAGCGTTTTGGACGCAGCGGCAATACCCCGAGTCCAAATAGCTGCAATTCCTGATCGTGAGTATGCACCCTTAGACTACACATGATAAGGGTTAATAGTAAGTGAACAATAGCAAATGTAATAAGAAGGCTCAACATAACAAATATAGATATAGAAATAATATGATTACCTTTAACCTTAAAATACGAGAGCTGGTAAATAACAGACATCCAATGCTACCGCTGGTACCACCATCAAAAAGACCTCAACAAGCCTAATAGACTAGAGTACTCGATCAAGCCTAGTCCATGAAGAAACAAGATCCTGAGGAACCAACAATGGAAAAAGGTGAAACATGTAGAAAAGGCAAAAAAATACTTCGAAAGATGAATAAGGTGATCAAGTGAGATTGTATAAATACTAAAGTCAAAAAAAGTAAGGGACACATCATTAAAGGGGTTGTTTTATCACAGGCAAACAAAATCAGAAGCTTGAAATTTAGTTTCACCTGACAGCCATTAAGATGAATGGTTATCTATGTAATTGATGGACAGCTTGAGTACCCGAGTGAAGGAACCACACAGGCTCCCAGAGGGGCTCCCCAATAATTGCCCTGATTCATTCTCATGATGGTTGTAACTCATTCATAATTTCTCTTTTCCCTCATTTTCTCTCATTCTTGTGGTCATGAAAAAACTAGCTACTCTTCCTAACAGAACATTACAGGAAGCAGGAAAAGTAAATAATTGAGATATAGCGGTAAATCACATATGAACAGTCACATGATGACTCTTCCAGCAGACAGAGTGTAATCTTGGCCATGTGAATATTATTATTATTAAATATTTATATAGCGCCATTAGGTTCCATGGCACTTTACATGGGTAAGGGCAGATGAGGACAAGTACGTAAAATGACGACAATTGAATCATACAGGTACAGTAGGGCAGAGGATTCTGTCCACGAGGGCTCACAGTCTATAGGGGATGGGTGGGGAGACACCCAGGAAGGGTAGTGGTGAGATGGTGCAGTGGATTAGGTCTCAGTGTGGGTTGTAGGCTTGAAGGATGAGGTGGGTCTTCAGGTATTTCTTGAAGGTTCCTAGGGTAGGGGAATGTCTGATGTGGTGGGGAAGAGAGTTCCAAAGTATGGCGGATGCACAAGAGAAGTCTTGTATGTGGTTGTGTGAGGAGGAAATGCAAGGGGAGAAGGAGCTCTTGAGAGGAACGCAGAATGCGTGAGGGGAGGTATCGGGAGGTATCTTGACCATGTGAATGTTACATACTTTTAGGACTTAGCAAGCTGTTACCAATAAGAGTGACTACACAAATTCATGTCTTACCCACAAACTTCCTTTGAGCTCTATTATTTGTGCCTCCAAAAGCTGTATTGGCAGATGTTCTATAAATTTTATTGTCAATTTACTCTTATACTCTTATACTCTGTCTACTAACACCTAAATCTAATGGTCACTACTCCCTGTTGATCCTCCTGGATCTCTCCACTGCATTCGATACGGTGGATCACCAGCTCCTCTCTATGCTCCACTCTATTGTGCTCAAGGACACTGCTCTCTCCTGGTTCTCCTCTTAGGCTACTTTCACATAACGATTTGAAGGGAGCCGATGCTGTCCGATATAATTCGGACAGCATCGGCTCCCTTCTGATGCCTGGAATCGGGTGCCAAATAGGCACCCGATTCCGGCATAAAATCGGAGTGAAAAAAAGAAAAAAAAAAGTTTATTCTCACCTCCCCACGAGCCCCCGCCGTCTCCCGCCATCTTCTTGGAGGCTCCCGCAGGCTGCCGCTGTCAGCAGAGGTCGTCCTCTGCTGTTCAGGACCTGCGGTGATGTCACAGTCACGTGACCGCGGGTTCACCATGGTAACCTGCGGTCACATGACTGTGACATCACCGCAGGTCCTATACAGCAGAGGAAGCCCTCTGCTGACAGCAGGAGCTGGCGGGAGCCACCGGAAGCCTCCAAGAAGATGGCGGAAGACGGCGGGGGCTCGTGGGGAGGTGAGAATAAACTTTTTTTTTTTTAACCCTTGTGCTCCCAGTTAGGAGCAGTTTTACTGTACTGAGCATGCTCAGTACAGTAAAATAGGGTCCGAGGAGACATCAGATGTTTCCTCGGACCCTTCTCCATAGGGCCCCATGTTATAGGGATCGGGTCGGATCGGATGTGCACTAAATGCCATCCGATCTCGTCCGATCCGAATCTGTCAGATTTTATTTCCGATGCAAAAATCGGAGCAAGCTCCGATTTTTGCACCGATAATAAAATCGGACAGAATCGGATAGGACCAAATCGGATGCCATTTAGTGCACATCCGATTCGGTCCGATGCCCATAGAGCTGCATGGGGCCAAATTCGGATCCGATGCTGTCCGATTTTGATCGGGCAGCATCGGATCTGAAAAATACGTAATGTGAAACCAGCCTTACCTCTCCGATCGTTCCTTCACTGTATCTTTTGCCGGCTCATCTTCCTCTCCTCTTCCCCTCACAGTTGGGGTTCCTCAGGGTTCAGTCCTAGGTCCCCTTCTCTTCTCTCTGTACAATGCCCCTATTGGACAAACCATCAGTAGATTTGGTTTTCAGTACCATCTCTATGCTGACAACACCCAATTATACACATCTTCTCCTGACATCACCTCCACATTACTACAAAATACCATTGATTGTCTGTCTGCTGTCTCTAACATCATGTCTTCTCTAGACCTTAAATTGAATCTGTCAAAAACTGAACTTCTCGTGTTTCCTCCCTCTCCTAATCTTCCGAAACCTAATATTGCAATTTCTGTATGTGGTTCTACCATTACTCCTCAGCAGCACACTCGCTGTCTTGGGGTTATATTTGACTCGGATATCTCTCCTTACCCCCACATCTGATTACTCGCTTGCTCATGTCACCTACACCTCAAAAACATCTCTAGAATTCGACCATTTCTTACTGTTGATTCTGTAAAAACTCTAACTGTTGCCCTTATTCATTCTCGCCTGGATTACTGCAATTCTCTACTAATCAGTCTCCCTCTTACTAAACTCTCTCCTCTCCAATCCATACTCAATGCAGCAGCCAGGATCATATTCCTCTCCAACCACTTCACCGATGTCTCTATCCTGTGCCAGTCATTGCACTGGTTGCCAATCCGCCAAAATATAAAATTATCACTCTGACCCACAAAGCCCTCCACAGTTCTGCACCACCCTACATCGCCCTACACGTGCCCTCCATTCCGCAAGAGATTTAAGACTGAAATCAGTTACAATCTGAACCTCCATCTCCAAGACTTCTCACGCGCTGCACCAATTCTCTGGAATGGGTTACCAAAAGCAATTCAATTAATTCCAATACCAATAGTTTTAAGCAAGCCTTAAAACCGCATCTCTTTAGACTGGCCTATCACCTCACCTCACTTGTCTAACTATCTTCCCTTTTCCAAATCTGGCCTCTTGTGTCATCTGTCTGCACCTGTAGACTGTCTGTCCCCCATGCAAAATATATCATTTTATCTGTACTTGTACGGATCCCGACTGGTGACAGGCTCATGCAGTGTTACGTGAATCCCCTATTTATTATATTGACTACGGTAGTAAAAAGGCCCGATGCAATTGCATTGGGAGCGCGGTGAAATGAATTGTGTGTATACAGGCGGGTCAGTGGGTAGCAGAGTATAGAGGGGGCTCTGTGTGTAGCAGAGTATAGAGGGGGCTCTGTGGGTAGCAGAGTATACAGGCGGCTCTGTGGGTAGCAGAGTATACAGGTGGGTCTGTGGGTAGCAGAGTATACAGGGGGCTGTGCGGGGAGCAGAGTATAGAGGCGGCTGTGCGGGGAGCAGAGTATAGAGGGGGCTGTGTATAGAGGTGGCTGTGCGGGGAGCAGAGTAAACAGGCGGCTGTGTATACAGGCGGCTGTGCGGGGAGCAGAGTATACAGGGGGCTGTGCGGGGAGCAGAGTATATCGGCGGCTGTGAGGGGAGCAGAGTATACCGGCGGCTGTGCGGAGAGCAGAGTATAGAGGCGGGTGTGCGGGGAGCAGAGTATAGAGGCGAGTGTGTATACAGGTGGCTGTGGGGTGGCGCTGCCGCTGGGGAGTGAGGGCTGACACTGTCCAATGGACGGTGCGGCCCTGGTGGGTGGGGAGCGGGAAGATGGGGCGGGGGAGCGGCGGGAGCGGGGGGCATTGGTGGGGGTAGGTGGTGTCCGGCGACAGGGGTTTTGTGGTTTAGGGCAGTGTCGGCGGCTGGCGATGGGGCATGCGCGGCATTGCTGGCTGCGCGTGATATCGGGAGAGTGGGTGGAAGGGCAAGATGATGTATATAGAAGAGAGAAAATAGGCCCGATGCTATGGCATCGGGAGGGCGTCACTGGCACGCTGTGGTGTTAGAGGGCTTCCTGTGCTGTCTTTACCTCTCTGCTGGGCGTTGTGTCTCTGGCACCTCTTCTCTGTGTCTTTGGGCTGTGTTTTTTGTGTGTCTGCTGGGCTATTTGTGTGATTTGTGTTCCGTGTCTGTTGTCTGTCTGGGCGTCCTTCTGTGTTTGTGGACCCCTGTATGTGTCTGTGGGCCACTTGGCTCTGTGCTCCCTCTCTTTCATCTTTCTGCACCCCCCTTCCATCTCTCTGCCCTCCTTGAGTGGTTGTGGTTTGCCCTTATGTGTCCCGCCCCCCCCCCTTTATCTCTCTGGGCCTCTTGAGTGATTGTGATGCCCTGTTATGTGTCTGTGGCTACCTTTAGTCATTGTGGTGACCCCCTTGTCTCTGTCCCCCCCCTTCTGAGTTTGTGGAGGGCTTTATGTTTGTCTGCTGCACTGACTTGTTTGAGCACCTGTGTCATCTTAGCCTCTTCTCCCTCCCTGCACCTTGTGAATAGCGTACCGTGAATAAAGCACAGACATGAACTGGTGAGTGCCGTCCTTCTTTTGTCAAGATTTACCTGCATGTTGCCTTTTTACTGGCACCTCCGGCTCTGACACCGGTCGCTCCCACGTTGTTCTGCCGTGCAGCCGGCAGCATTGGTGCCCCTCCTCATCCTGAGTGCGCTTGATGCACCTGTGTAGTCTGTGTGGAGTGTTAGTGGTCCCCTCTTATGTGTCTCTGTTTCTTCTTTAGTGTTTCAGCTTCCCCCTTCTGGCTGTCAGCCTCCTCTTCTGTCCTTCGCAGCTGTGGCAGCTCCATGTCATAGCTGGGAAGCAGCACAGAGTGGAGGAGGCAGAGCTACGGTGATGCACGGTCATGTGACTGATCACATAACTGTGACATCAGCAAAGGTCCTATCTGAAGAGGTAAGTTGTCGGGGGTCTGCAGGCGGCGAAGGGGGGCGCAGGGGTGTACTGTAGGGAGGAATCGGGCACTGGAGGGGGTGGTGCAAGGGTTTACTGTGGGGGTATGTGGGGGTGTATTGTAGGGGCGTGCGGGTGGTGTAGGGGAGGTGCGGGGGTGTGCGTGGACGGGAGGCTGGGTGTGCTAATATGGCGGCGCTTCCGGGGTAGCGATAATCACCAGTTTTGCGCACGCGCCATTGCTCCATAGCGGCACAGTGGCCGGAAGCGCAAAACTGGTGATTATGTATAGAGATGGCTGGACCATATATGACGGCACTTTTTACTATTTACCTTTTGTGCCACCCCTATTTCCTCATAGATTGCGAGCAGGATCCTCACTCCTCATGGTTTTTGAATTTTTGTTGCTCTGTATTGTCTCATATTGTCTGTACATGTCCCCTCTGAATTGTAAAGTGCTGCGTAATATGTTGGCATTATATAAATAAAATTATCATTATTATCTCATGTAAAGAATATTAGATTACAGATACTAATTACTGGAACAGCAAACGTCTACATTGAAGATGTAGTTTTAATAAAATACCATAATTAGTCTTATGTTGGAACACTGGAGCTACCCTTTTTTCTTTTCTTTTTACCAATGTGGGGTTTCTAATGATTTGCTGCTTGTAAGCCTTGGGGTATGACTGTGTGTTATTATCTCTTTGGTACTTTATGAAATAATTCTATATATAAGTATACTTATATATATTCACATGTAAAGAACATACCGGGCACTGCTTCAATTTTCAGGGACAGCAGGTTCTGCTGGAATCACCACTATATACCCTTTCTGCTGGGGTGCACGCCATATAAGAATAATACAATTCAAATGGAGAAAAAAGCATGTGGCACTCACCATTTAAGCAGCGATTTCTCTTTTATTTCAAAATGTCAGTGGACAAAGTTCATCCATGCTGAGGTGCGGGGAGAGGGAGTGGAGGAAGACGGACAACGGCAAGCCGTTTCGCTGTGACTACAGCTTCAACGGGTCTCGATTTATTGCTGGTTGATGCGCCCTCTCACACACGTCAATATCGCTACAACGTCATGTGCAGCAGCGATATTGCACGTAATATTGACGCGTGTGACGTCCTCATTAGGACTTCTTAGGATTAGGATTTTCAACTGTTTCGAATTAAGAACAAGTTCACTCCTATGTTATATCCAAAGAAGAAAATGAGCGGCTCTCACCAGGATCTTCTGTGCAGTGTACGGATTCATTCCATTCTGATAAACAGGGTTACAAAGGTGCAGGAAAGGGAGGACAGCGGGGTAGGACAACGGTCACCGTTTCACCCAGCTAGGGCTTGGTATTGGACCCGTTGAAGCCCTAGCTGGGCGAAACAGTGACTGTTGTTCTACCCCGCTGTCCTCCCTTTCCTGCACCTTTGTAACCCTGTTTATTAGAATGGAATAAATCCATACACTGCACAGAAGATCCTGGTGAGTGCCGCTCATTTTCTTCTATTCTTCATTTACTGGTCTGTCACTTGACAGAAACTACTAGAAAAAGCAGCATCAAAAGACTTACCATCAATGCCATAGACAAAAACCAATACTGCACTTGCAGGACGCAGTCAGATCCCACTTGTGTGTGCAGTATTGGTTTTTGTCTATGGCATTGATGGTCTGTCACTTGACAGGCTGTTTCGGCACCTGATGGACTGTACTGTGTTTCATTGTGATGTCTGCCACATGCTAGCCACTTGCCATTAAGGAATCCTTAGGTGGGCTTATTAATATTTGTATTCCCCTGGTTCGGGTTAGACACTGGATTGCTTGACATTCATTGGTTTCAATCTGTGTATGGGAAAGCATCATTACTTGAATGCCTTTACGTGTTCTTATATAATGCTAACAGGCATGTGAATTAATGTTGACTGGATATTCACTAGTTTTTTTTGGGTTAATGTTACTGGTTGGAAATATGACAACACTGTGAGCAATTTTTCTATGGCATACAAAGTTTGATCGATTAGCTTATCCCACACGGGTCATCTGACATGTCAGCAAATCTCCAGATTTGAATACCAACGAGTACCAGGGATAGACCAATACTCAGGGGGACACATTTTTCAATCCCTCTCATTTTTATATTTATGAATGGTTTTCTGATTGGCCCCGATAGGCATAAATTAGGGCCAGGAGGGATAACCGTCTGGGAACACCAGGTTTTTTTTTAGTGTATAAAACTCTGTTGCAAGGCAGGGCAAGAACAGGGTAATTCGGGTTATACCCTCTCCCCTTTCATAAGTGTCATTTGTTTGTTTGTATAGATTAGGACATATCTGTCCATATTTTAAAGAAATTAACAAAGGTTATATTTTAGAGGTACCACTTTTGCTTGCAACTAGTTTTTGTTTAGGGTTACTTTAATAATATTTTTGGTGAGCAACTTATACAAAGATGGTGGCGGCGTGACGCATTACACTGCCCCACCACTTCCACTGCACGATTACAGGATTCAGTCGGAGAGGATCTTGGGAGCTAATAAAGTGAATAATGTGTCTCTGTTTAATTTGTATGCAATAAAGGATTTCTCTCGGTGTTGTGTTTTTTTTTCTCTTTACTCAAAATATTGATAATTGATGGCTGTCATACTGATGGATGACATTATCAATAGGGCTTGACGTCAGCTACCAAAAAAAATCTGACATCAACATCTTTATTGCCCAGTCTTCCACCGCTACACGGCAGCTAGAAGAGCAGGGTAACCGTCAGTTTTGGTATCGCTCATGAAAGCACCAATTCTGACAGCGCACCGCCATAGACCTAATGCTACAACGTTCAGGACCAAGGACAGGGGCTCATACAGTACGTACATTACGTACAGTATCTCGTCTACTGTGAGGAGCCACCGCACTCATTCATAAAATTGACAAAGCCGACAATAGCCGGCAATACTATACTGACAACATTAACCCCTCTCATGCCCATTTGAGTGGGAGGGTGGGCACCCCCTAGAGACATGTTGTCCACAGCTATTATTAACATTTAACCCTGTGTTCATCCCTGCGGCAGCAGGGATGAACAAAGCATACGGTAACCGGATTGCTCCGGATTACACATCCGGAGCATATCCAGTTACCGCATTCCGGTTTGCAGAACACATTTTTGACAAAAAATGTGTCTGAAGGCAATTGCGGTTACCGCATTCGGATTTGAACACGGTAACCACAATTAACTGTCCAAATGTGACCCCAGCCTATCTCTTTATCTCAAAACAATTCAATTCAATTCAAAGAAGCTTTATTGATAGAACTAAATACACATTACTTTTGCCAAAACAAAGTGCACAACAAGAAATAGGGATAGGGACTGTGAGGACATATCCAGGGTGTGGGCTGTGTAAGTCCATGTCGTATCATAATTTCTCTTTCTCAAAGTCTATGACATTTCCCAAAGTCTATGACATTCGCTCACACACCGCACTGCTATCTCCACTGTGCTCTCTTCTTCTCTCAACAGGATATATGTTCTCTCATCCACCTTCATGGAGCTGCAATCTGGGAAGAGATCAGAGGGTCTCCTTAAGTGAGTGTCCCTCACTGCTGAGTATTTGCAGCAGTGTAGCAGGAAGTGGGTTTCATCCTCTAGGGCAGTGATGGTCAACCTTTTGAGCTCGGTGTGTCAAAATTCACCGAAAAAACTAGTATAACTCGCGTGGTGTGTCACTTTGAGAAAAACCCATAATTTTGTAATATTTGTTGCTGCAATAACAAAAAGGAATCCTGGATATGGCACCCATTCTGGTATATAGCCCCTTATCCAAGATAGCACCCCCCCAATCTGGTACATTACTCCCCCCCCCCCATTCTGGATATGGCCCTATTTTGTTGTATATAGCCTCTGATCCTGAATATAGCCCCTACACTGGAATATAGCACCCTCCCATCCTGGTACATTACCCCCCATCCTGGATATGGCCCCCACAGATATATAGCCCCTTATCCTGGATATAGCCCCCACATTGGGATAGAGCAGCCCCCCCTCCATCCTGGTACATTACCCCCCATCCTGGATATGGCACCCACCCTGGTATATAGCCCCTATGCTGGGATATAACACCCCCTATCCTGGTATATAGCCCCTATGCTGGGATATAGCACCCCCTATCCTGGTATATAGCCCCTTTTCCTGGATATAGCCCCCCCCAACTGGTATATAGCACCCCCCCCCATCCTGGTACATTACCCCCCATCCTGGATATGACCCTTATCCTGGTGCACACACAAAAATAATAAACAATATAACTCACCTATCCCTCGTTCCTCTTCATGCTGAAAGTGTCAGCAGCCTGACGCTGATAACATAATCAGCTCTACTACATTACCATGCCGCCATTGTCTCACCTTCAAATGCTGTGCTGAAACTGTGATTGCATGCAGTCAGTGTCAATCACAGCACCAGCATCCGGAGAATGGACATGGGCAGCACAGAATGAAGATGGCAATCAAAGTGTCATCATCCCGCCTCCGTATGCTGATGCTGTGATTGACACTGACTGTATGCAATCACAGTGTCAGCATCTGAAGGCGGAACAAGGCGGCACAGTCATGCAGCAGAGTGAATTATGTTATCGGCGGCGGGTGGAGGGGGAAACTGAGCAATGACGTGTGTCAGCAGAAACGCCTCGGCGTGTCACTGCTGACATGCGTGTCATAGGTTAGCCATCACTGCTCTAGGGCCTGCAGGTCACAGAGTTGGCACAGTCTTTCCTCCCTGGGTTTGTAGCTCTGCCTGTGTCGGCCAGATTTGATGGCTAGACTGTGGGCATTGAGTCTATATCAGCTTAGTATCCATGGGTCTCTGAGGCCTGAGAGTTTTTAGAGATATGGGGTCAGTATATAGTCTTTCTATAGACTCCACTACATGTCTTTTTCTGTCAGTTTATCATATCATTCCCTCAGTCATTTACACACTTCTCCTGACCCTGCATCTTCCATATTCCTGATTCTGGCTTTTGTCAGGCTGCTGTGTTTGGTGATTTTGTCTAGTTGGGTTTGGGTGAGCTGTTCCGGGGTTCCTCATTCATCTGGACCACCTACATGTATCAGGGCTTTATGATGATGGGAGCTTGGATTGCTACTATGTAGGTGAGCCCAAAATGATAGCGCCCTCTTCAGAAATGCTAGATGTGGAAGGAATCTATCTCTCTATATAGAATAGTTACCACGGTCTGAGGCAACGTCGTTACTAGAAGATTTGAGGACCTTCCGCGTCATTGCGTTTGGTCACGTGGACGTGAGGGGGCGGAGTCCGGAAAAACACACTAGGTGAGCGAGGACGCTGCGACTGTCTGGAGCCGCAGCTCACCGCCGCTGCAATTTAACACCCGGATCAGGAGAGGATCCATAAAACCATCAGGCTATTACCATAGTTGTGCTTGGAGAGCGCAACTATTATAGGTTAGTAACTACGGCATATTTACCCCTGTAAATCACACGTGGATATCGCACCATTGCGCCCCCTATCTTCTTTTTGTTTTCACGCTCTATCTCTCTGTCTATCTCATTTCTATCTATCTATGGCTAGGGTGACACATAGACATTTTCAGCCTCACCGCTAAAATCTTAGTGATTT
Source organism: Allobates femoralis (assembly GCA_033576535.1). Lineage (NCBI taxonomy): Eukaryota > Metazoa > Chordata > Amphibia > Anura > Aromobatidae > Allobates > Allobates femoralis. Next base: position 523,080,334 of record JARQOC010000001.1, on the reverse strand, counting down.
TCTGCAGAAGCGGAGTATGTGCAGCCGTGGTACAGATAATGAATGGCTTCCTACGGCTCTCCGTTCTGCTGAAGCGAACACCGGTATCGGTGTCCCCTTCTGTCCGCTTCTGCAGAAAATCACTAAGATTTTAGCGGTGAGGATGAAAACGTCTATGTGTGACTCTAGCCTATGTATCCTTTTAAAACTGTCTCATAGTATATCTAACCATGTATAATCTATCATCTATCTATCATTTTATTTAAACTTGTTTTTTAAATACATACTGTATACCTGACATCGATAATTGAGGGTGAGGGTATGTGCTCAAGATCCGGTGGTGCTGTGCCTCCGAAACTGTGGGAACCCGTGGGTGTACGCAGGAATACCGCAGCCGCCCTGTACCCACTATCTGCATTAGGTGCAGGGCAGCTTCTCCTTGCGTGCACCCAATGGTTATCTTCCAACTCGGCAGCATGAAATTAACATGCTGCGGAGATGCGGAAGTCTGGCATTTCGCACCGTAGCTGAAATAATGCTGCAATAGGGAGAAGCATAGTGGCAATACGCTGCATCCGAAACACTGAAATTCCTGATTATGAGCACACAGCCTAAAACATGGAATTCACTGTGCAATCACCAGACATACAATCAAAAGACAGTGATGAATACCTTATAACCATCATTTAATAACAACAAAGGATGGAAGTCAAACTAAATTGCAGTATTGTTTGCACTCATGTAGGTTTGTACAGTCTATGGTGAAATAAGAACACCTGTTATCACAGAAAACCATATCTGCAGAAATCAATATCTGCTTCACCTGTTCTATTTTTCTTCTGTATTTAACTCTAAAGCATTTGCAAATGGATACTATAGTGAATGTATTATCTATAAAGATCTGTGTCTTTCAGGACCGATGTCCATCATATACTGAACAATTCACGTATTCTGCCTTAGGCGGCCGTCACACGCTAAGATTTCTTGCCCGATATCGTTTAAGCGATCTCCTTTTTGATCGCTTAAGCGATATCGGGCAAGAAATCGTTGCATGTAATCAAGCGATTTACGATGTTAAATCGCTTGATCGTGACATCGCTGATCTGAGGTCCGGTTCTCAGATCTAGCGATGAGCGATTTGACGATCTGTCTCATCGTGGTGTATAACACCACGATGAGCGATTTCCCAGCGCAGAGTCTATGCTGGGAGATGGTAACTATGGTACACGTCGGGTAACTAAGCGACGCGCGGCGCCTAGTTACCCGATGTGTACCATAGTTACCAGCGAGATCGCGGCTCCACATCGCTGGTGAGTCTGTCTGTGTGACATCTCACCAGCGATGTGAGCGATATTGTAAGCGATTGCGCGTGCACGTGATCGCTTACAATATCGCTATAGATATCTCAGCGTGTGACGGCCGCCTTACATAGACTCGTATATTATTTACTCCTGGAAAATAAATAATCCTGTTTCTTGAATAAGTGGGGCTGAATGTTACACACACACACACACACACACACATATGTATATACTTCATTAGTATAAGGCTGTGTGCCCACAGTCAGTATTAGCAGTGTTTTGGATGCAGTGTATTTTTGCTGCGTCCAAAACGCTGCGTTGCACAGTACAAGCACAGAACATGGATTAATAAAAATCCCATGCCCACTGTGTTCTTTATTCCACTCCATACACTTATATGCTGCACGGCTTCCCGAGCCTCAGCTATTCAATTTTTGCTTACGGAGACACAAGTGTTCTCAGCGAGAGAACCCAACAAAAATATGCTCTGTAAGAGAAAATATAGATTGTCCAGAATGCAGCATGTCCTTATCATGGGCATTTACCCTAACACTACAGTGACAGAGTTAAAGTGTAACCGCCGTTTAAATTTTTATTTGATAGTAATGTAGAGCAAGTGATTATAATAAATTTTCAAATACACTTTAAAAAACCTTTAAAAAACCTTCCAAAAGATGTCCCCCTGACTGTTTCTGAGCCACACATATGCTCGTTGTCAGGGAGATCCGTTTTCAGCTCCACACTCTGAAAGCAGCCAGAAAAGGGAGGTGGCAGGGCCTACACACCATTCACACTACAGCTGATCAGAGTCTCAGGTTACCTCAGACAGGGATAGTGCTGAGTGAGTAGGCCAGGGTGGGGTAAGGCGCATAGTACCCGGTTTTACCGTGCACGGGATCCTGTTCGTGACACCAAAAATGAGTTGGCCAGGGTGGGGTACTCTATACCAGGATGAGTGGGTGGCTGTAACGGGGATCACGGGTGGTCGATTTCCCGATTCTGTGCCCTAACCCTCATTGAAAGATGATGATGGGGGAAATATTGTCGTGACGCCACCCTGGATCCTGGTAATGTTGATACCAGTGCTGCAGGTCGGCCGCTATGGTGATGTGATGCAGCTTGGGTGTTACAGCTCCCCATAGTTGGAGCTTTACCTCAGGGCAGCAGGGTGGATGAGGGGAGTAGTAGTTCTTACCCCTCTGATGATGCTGAGGCCTTCGGGGTGCCGGCGGGAAAGGAGGACAGACACCGATTCAACTCAAGAAGTCCTTTAGTGGTACCGGGCAGATGTTACAGTACACAGCCGGTTCTCAGGCACAGTCTGGTTGAACGGAGGTGTAGCAACAAGTTTCGGGTAGCCCTATTGAGTCTGTCGGTGTACCTTCCTTTATGGCTTTCGGGGTCCCAGTATTTCCTTACACTGTCATTAGCCTTACCAGAGCTCCTCGCCAGTCCCCTGGTCTGTTACTGGTAGATACGACTTGTTCCTTACCAGTACGGACGGGAGCGACAACAAACAATTCCTCCCACCACCGCAATTTGGTCCGTTATCTATAGTGTCCTGGACCTGTGTTGGGACTGAGGTGGAGGTACGTCTTTGTGGCACTACGGCTCCCTTATTCCAGTCCCGCAGTCGTACGGTTTGCAGTGAGGGATCGACCGCTCACTGCCTCGGCTCCGGTATGCCGGTTGCTGTCCCCAGACGTTTCCAGCCAGCTCCAACTGGTCCTGGATCGTCTCCTTCTGTCCTGGGTCACCCTCTTGATGACGGGTGCCTTCCTGTCCGAGATGCTGTCAGGCGCGTCCTTTCTGGCTGCCTTCCCAGCACTGTCTGATTAAACTCTCTCTCAAGTCTCCTGCTCTAACCTAAGCTCCAGCCCCTTTGGGACCTACTGAATAACCAGTCCCCTATTCTAAGGTGGCCTAGTGTTGTGTGTTGAGGACAGACTCCATAAAGGATAACCCCAAACCCATAACTACGGGGGCACTACACCTGCTCTTTGGGTTGAAGTACCTCTCTGTGGCGCCACACTGAGCTCCTCAGGCTGTTGGCACACAGCTCCTGTGATCCTATCTGACTCCTCTCCATTCACATTGTTCTGCTCCGTGTTATCAGCTGATTGCACAGAGCAGAGCAATGTGAATGGAGAGGAGTTAAAGTGTAAAGGTGCTTTCACACTGCATTTTTTTTCCTGTCCGTGGATCCTACTTTTTGCAGGACCCCACGGACAGGAAAGGAAAGCATCGGAAGTGACCTCCAGATGCCATTTCTGTGTCCGGTTCTGTGATTTTCATGGGTTCCGGACACAGAAAGCCTGAGCCTGCAAAGTGCAGGCAAGGCAAGCACTTTCACTACCGCAATGTATACATACATTGCGGGAGTGAACAAAGGGTTAAAAATTTAAAAAAAAACATCCTCACCTCTCCGGCGTGTGTCCCGCACTGTCCCGCTCCTGTGGCTTAAGGACCTGCTGTTGCCTGGCAACCCGATCAGCTGAGCGGTCATGTGACCGATCAGCTCATCGGGCTGTCACATGACCACATGGTTTAAATCTCCCGCCCGGATGGAGACGGTCGCATCTCCGGAGGCGCCGGAAAGGTGAAGTATCCTCCGGGAGGAGATTTATTATTTTTTACTTACTGGAGGGTAGAGGACAGGGGACAGGACAGGGGACAGGACAGGGGACAGGACTGGATAGAGGACAGGAGGGACAGGATAGAGGAGAGGGGGACAGAATAGAGGAGATGGAGGATGGAGAAGCAGAGAGAACAGGGAGAGGTTATCTACTGAGAACTGCTTCTGGGCATGCCCAGTACATAACCATGGAGCCGAAATCGGATCCGATGTAAACACGGATCCGATATCAATAGGCTCCTATGCTGTCTGCACACTGACCGTCACGGTTCCGATACAGATCCGTGGTGTCTGATTTTAGTCACAGACACCAAAATCGCAGCAGACTACGATTTTGGCTCCGTGACTATATCGGACAGCAATGGTGCTAAAATCGGATGGTGCTAAAATCAGATGCCAATAGGGACTCATCCGAGCCCATCCGATGCCCATAGGAATATCCCTGAGGAAGGTGCATGGAACTTCACCGAAACGCGTAGGAAATAAAGAAGAATACTGCTATAAGATATATCTTGCATTCCTTGTGTTTCCTGTGGACTCAGCAGCACGGACTTTTACACACCTTGCTTCCCAATATTTTGTGACGGTTTTTCCACATGCAAGTGGTCGGTGGAGGTCCTGCAGCTGCTGACATTACTTTCATGCCTTCAAACCAGTTGTGGGTCACACATCTGTAATAGGTGAGTGGAATCTATATATACTACCCATACTGTCAGTGTCACTTTTGATAGGGCACTATTGCGCCTCTTGTTCCCCCATTTTTATTGATGCCCATAGGAAGACATGGGAGACTAAATCGTATCCGTGTGTATCCGTTTTGAAACGGATACACACATATGCTCAAAAATCGTGATGTGAAGGCAGCGTTACATCTTTGATGTGCTTCTGCAATATATGCTGCCTAGACAACTTTGATTCTTCCCTTTTTATGCCATGTACTCTCAATTTACAGGCACAGATTGACACCCATTACAACCTTGTGATTACCACAATGAATCTGTTGACAGCCACAATTTTTATTGGTTGAATCCGTTGGCCACAATGCAGCCCGTGTCAGCCACAACGATCCCCATGACAGCCTTAATGTTCTCCATAACAGTCAAAATGTCCTCATGACAATTGTAGGTTCACAATGACACCTAAAGAACTCCCTAATTTAAGTTACTCATCTACAATATAATTACTTAATGTTCTCTGTCCATCATGGAAATCGCGCGCCAGCTCCAGGGTGCTCATTGGTGGCCACCGGCAGCGGCCACCAATGAGCAAGGTTTATGCAAAACAGCCGCGCGCCGCGGCCGCGATGCAATCAGCGACGCGCAATTCCCCTCAAGGACACAGACACCCCGCTGTCTGCCTCCTCCTGCTCGCCGCTGCCACTTGCCGCTCCATTCCCGCCACCCGCTGTTCCGTTCCCTCCCCCCTCGCTCCATTCCCACCCCCCTCGCTCCATTCCCACCCCCCCTCACTCCATTCTCTCCCCCCTCGCTCCATTCCCTTCCCAGCTCGCTCCATTCTGCTCCATTCTATTCTGCGCTGACCACTGGTCCTCCATCCTGCGCTGACCACTCTGCCTCCATCCTGCGCTGACCACTGGCCCTCCATCCTGCACTGACTACTCTGCCTCCATCCTGTGCTGACCACTGGCCCTCCATCCTGCACTGACCACTCTACCTCCATTCTGCACTGACCACTCTTCCTCGATCCTGCGCTGACTACTCTTCCTCCATCCTGCGCTGACCACTCTGCCTTCATCCTGCGCTGACCACTGCCTCCATCCTGCGCTGACCTCTGAGTCACCGCGCAGTGCTAACCACTGAGCCACCGTGCAGTGCTAACCACTGAGCCACCGCGCAGTGCTAACCACTGAGCCACCACACTGTGCAAACCACTGAGCCACCTCAATGTGCAAACCACTGAGCCACCGCACTGTGCAAACCACTGAGCCACTGCACTGTGCAAACCACTGAGCCACCGCACTGTGCAAACCACTGAGCCACCACACTGTGCAAACCACTGAGCCACAGCACTGTGCAAACCACTGAGCCACCACACTGTGCTAACTGCTGAGCCACCATACTGTGCTAACCACTGTGCCACCATATACATTGCCAACCACTGAGCCCCCATAAAGTGCTAATCACTGAGTCACCGAGTACTGTGCTAACCACTGAGCCACCGTACAGTGCTAACCACTGAGCCACCGTGCAGTGCTAACCATTGAGCCACCATACAATGCTAACCACTGAGCCACCATACAGTGCTAACCACTGAGCTACCATACAGTGCTAACCACTGAGCCACCGTGCAGTGCTAACCACTGAGCCACCGTACTTTCCTAACTACATAACTACAGAGCCACCACACGGTGCTAGCCACTGAGCCACCATACTGTGCTAGCGACTGAGCCACCATACAGTGCTAAGCACTGAGCCACCGTATAGTGATAACCACTGAGCCACCGTACTGTGCTAACCACAGAGGCACCATACAGTGCTACCCACTGAGCCACCATACTGTGCTAACCACTGAGCCACCATATACAGTGCTAACCACTGAGCCACCATACACAGTGCTAACCACTGAGCCACCATACAGTGCTAACCACTGAGCCACCGTGCTGTGCTAACCACAGAGCCATCATACAGTGCTAGCCACTGAGCCACTATACTGTGCTAACCACTGAGCCACCATACAGTGCTAACCACTGAGCCACTGTACAGTGCTAACCACTGAGCCACCGTACTGTGCTAACCACAGAGCCACCATACAGTGCTAGCCACTGAGCCACCATACTGTGCTAATTACTGACCCACCATACAGTGCTAACCACTGAGCCACCATATACAGTGCTAACCACTGAGCCACCGTACTGTGCTAACCACAGAGCCACCATACAGTGCTAGCCACTCAGCCACCATACTGTGCTAACCACTGAGCCACCATACAGTGCTAACCACTAAGCCACCGTACAGTGCTAACCACTGAGCCACCATACTGTGCTAACCACAGGGCCACTGTACAGTGCTAGCTACTGAGCCACCATACTTTGCTAACCACTGAGCCACCATATACAGTGCTAACCACTGAGCCACCATATACAGTGCTAACCACTGAGCCACCATACAGTGCTAACCACTGAGCCATCGTACTGTGCTAACCACAGAGCCACCATACAGTGCTATCCACTGAGCCACCATACTGTGCTAACCACTGAGCCACCATACAGTGCTAACCACTAAGCCACCATACAGTGCTAACCACTGAGCCACCGTACTGTGCTAACCACAGAGCCATTGTACACTGCTAGCCACTGAGCCACCATACTGTGCAAACCACTGAGCCACCACACTGTGCAAACCACTGAGCCACAGCACTGTGCAAACCACTGAGCCACCACACTGTGCTAACTGCTGAGCCACCATACTGTGCTAACCACTGAGCCACCATATACATTGCCAACCACTGAGCCCCCATAAAGTGCTAATCACTGAGTCACCATGTACTGTGCTAACCACTGAGCCACCGTACAGTGCTAACCACTGAGCCACCGTGCAGTGCTAACTATTGAGCCACCATACAATGCTAACCACTGAGCCACCATACAGTGCTAACCACTGAGCTACCATACAGTGCTAACCACTGAGCCACCGTGCAGTGCTAACCACTGAGCCACCGTACTTTCCTAGCTACATAACTACAGAGCCACCACACGGTGATAGCCACTGAGCCGCCATACTGTGCTAGCGACTGAGCCACCATACAGTGCTAAGCACTGAGCCACCGTATAGTGATAACCACTGAGCCACCGTACTGTGCTAACCACAGAGGCACCATACAGTGCTACCCACTGAGCCACCATACTGTGCTAACCACTGAGCCACCATATACAGTGCTAACCACTGAGCCACCATACACAGTGCTAACCACTGAGCCACCATACAGTGCTAACCACTGAGCCACCGTGCTGTGCTAACCACAGAGCCACCATACAGTGCTAACCACAGAGCCACCATACAGTGCTAGCCACTCAGCCACCATACTGTGCTAACCACTGAGCCACCATACAGTGCTAACCACTAAGCCACCGTACAGTGCTAACCACTGAGCCACCATACTGTGCTAACCACAGGGCCACTGTACAGTGCTAGCTACTGAGCCACCATACTGTGCTAACCACTGAGCCACCATATACAGTGCTAACCACTGAGCCACCATATACAGTGCTAACCACTGAGCCACCATACGGTACTAACCACTGAGCCACCATATACAGTGCTAACCACTGAGCCACCATACAGTGCTAACAACTGAGCCATCGTACTGTGCTAACCACAGAGCCACCATACAGTGCTAGCCACTGAGCCACCATACTGTGCTAACCACTGAGCCACCATACAGTGCTAACCACTAAGCCACCATACAGTGCTAACCACTGAGCCACCATACTGTGCTAACCACAGAGCCACTGTACACTGCTAGCCACTGAGCCACCATACTGTGCTAACCACTGAGTCACCATATACAGTGCTAACCACTGAGCCACCATATACAGTGCTAACCACTGAGCGACCGTACTGTGCTAACCAGTAATCCACCATACTGTGCTAACCACAGAGTCAACATACAGTGCTAGCCAATGAGCCACCATACTGTGCAAACCACTGAGCCACTATATACAGTGCTAACCACTGAGCCACCGTACTGTGCTAACCACTAAGCCACCATACTGTGTTAACCACTCACCCACCATATACAGTGCCAACCACTGAGCCACCATACTGTGCTAACCACTGAGCCACCATGCACAGTGCTAACCACTGAGCCACCATACTGTGCTAACCACTGAGCCACCATGTACAGTGCCAACCACTGAGCCACCATAGAGTGCTAATCACTGAGTCACCATATACAGTGCTAACCACTGAGTCATCATATACAGTGCTAACAATTGAGCCACATTACTGTTCTAATTATTGAGCCACCATATACAGTGCCAACCACTAAGCCACAATAGCGTGCTAACTACTGAGGCTCCATATACAGTGCTAACTACTGAGCCAGTGTATACTGTGCTAACCACTGAGCCGCCGTATACTCTGCTAACCACTGAGCTGCCGTAAAGTCTGCTAACCACTGAGCCCCCATATACTCTGCTAACCACTGAGCCGCTGTATACTCTGCTAAGCACTCTGCGGTGGGCAGGAGGGGGCCAGAGAACAGCGACCGGGTGCGGGCAGGAGCACCCGGTCGCTGTTCCCTGGACCCCTCCTGCCCGCACCCAGTCGCTGTCCCCCTGGCCCCCTCCTGCCCACACCCTCCAGCTCATCCCTGACCCCCTCCTGCCCGCACCTGGCTGTTCTTGCCCGGCCCCCTCCTGCCCGCACCCGGCTGCTCTTACCCAGCCCCCTCCTGCCCGCTGTTCTCCGGCCCCCTCCTGCCCGCAGCTGCTCGCTGTCCCCCGGCCCCCCCCCCCTCCTGGACTCTGGCACTGCTGCACACTGGCACCGCTGCACACCGGTACTGCTGTAGGTATCTACTATATAACTGTCTACTTGTGTCTGTTTGTCTGTAATGCAAATTCTGCGTTGCTGATTGATCAGGCCAGCCACCCCACGACCAATCAGCAACAGGGACAGTCAGCCCGCAAATTAGCGCAGGATTTCAACCACGCTTCGCTGATAGGTTGCGCCCGGCCGGTTGCCAGCAATCAGCGATATTGGCGCAGGATTTAAACCCAGCATCGCTTTGCCTTATTCTTAAATCTTCATAAATAAACTAAATACAGTCATGGCCAAAAGTTTTGAGAATGACACCAAAATTATATTTTCACATGATCTGCTGGCCTCTGGTTTTTATTTGTGTTTGTCTGATGTTTATATCACATACAGAAATATAATTGCAATCATATTATGAGTACCTAAAGGTTATATTGACAGTTAGAATGAGTTAATGCAGCAAGTCAATATTTGCAGTGTTAACCCTTCTTCTTCAGGACCTCTGCAATTCTCCCTGGCATGCTCTCAATCAACTTCTGGACCAAATCCTGACTGATAGCAGTCCATTCTTGCATAATCAATGCTTGCATTTTGCCAGAATTTGTTGGTTTTTGTTTGTCCACCGTCTCTTGATGATTGACCACAAGTTCTCAATGGGATTAAGATCTGGGGAGTTTCCAGGCCATGGACCCAAAATCTCTATGTTTTGTTCCCTGAGCCATTTAGTTATCACTTTTGCTTTATGGCAAGGTGCTCCATCATGCTGGAAAAGGCATTGTTGGGCGCCAAACTGCTCTTGGACGGTTGGGAAAAGTTGCCCTTGGAGGACATTCTGGTACCATTCTTTATTCATGGCTGTGTTTGTAGGCAAGACTGTGAGTGAGCCGATTCCCTTGGCTGAGAAGCAACCCCACACATGAATGGTTTCAGGATGCTTTACAGTTCGCATGAGACAAGACTGGTGGTAGCGCTCACCTCTTCTTCTCCGAATAAGCTGTTTTCCAGTTGTCCCAAACAATCGAAAAGGGGATTCATCAGAGAAAATGACTTTACCCCTATCCTCAGCAGTCCACTCCCTGTACCTTTTGCAGAATATCAGTCGGTCCCTGATGTTTTTTCTGGAGAGAAGTGGCTTCTTTGCTGCCCTCCTTGAAACCAGGCCTTGCTCAAAGAGTCTCCGCCTCACAGTGCATGCAGAAGCACTCACACCAGCCTGCTGCCATTCCTGAGCAAGCTCGGCACTGCTGATAGTCCGATCCCGCAGCTGAAACAGTTTTAAGATATGGTCCTGGTGCTTGCTGGTCTTTTTTGGGTGCCCTGGAGCCTTTTTGACAACAATGGAAGCTCTCTCCTTGAAGTTCTTGATGATGCGATAGATTGTTGACTGAGGTGCAATCTTTGTAGCTGCGATACTCTTCCCTGTTAGGCCATTTTTGTGCAGTGCAATGATGGCTGCACATGTTTCTTTAGAGATAACCATGGTTAACTGAAGAGAAACAATGATACCAAGCACAAGCCTCCTTTTAAAGTGTCCAGTGGTGTCATTCTTACTTAATCATGACTGATTGATCGCCAGCCCTGTCCTCATCAACACCCACACCTGTGTTAATGGAACAATCACTAAAACGATGTTAGCTGCTCCTTTTAAGGCAGGACTGCAATGATGTTGAAATGTGTTTTGGGGGTTAAAGTTCATTTTCTAGGCAAATATTGACTTTGCAAGTAATTGCTGTTAAGCTGATCACTTTTTATGACATTCTAGAGTATATGCAAATTGCCATTAGAAAAACTGAAGCAGTAGACTTTGTAAAAATTAATATTTGTATCATCCTCAAAACTTTTGGCCATGACTGTACATACTCTAGAATACCCGATGCATTAGAATCGGGCCACCATCTATTGGAAAATATTCTTACAGGAGAGTAATGCAAAAATCATGTCCTTTATTTTTCAGTGAATGCATTCTGATTTACTTTTCCATTGCTTCGTGCACAGACATGCAGGAAAAGCATCAATGGTGATGTAGCTAGATATAGTCTTGGTGTGCTCCACTACTGGATATTTTATAGATTATTACTATTTGATAAAAGCCAAATAAGCATAAAATAAGAAAAAACATAAAAGCAAAATGAGTGAATATTCTTCCCACAGTAGGTTCTTATTTTAGTTTTGTGGCGGGGGAGTTAAACACCTGAAAACCCACATTATCCTTAAGAAGGAAGCGGTACAAAGAGGTAGTGGTTTATGGCACATTAACATACAAAGATTCCTAAATGTTGCTTGATTTGAAGATGCTCAATTTATCTTCCTTGAAAGAAGCTGTCTGGAAATGGGCCATATCTTACATTAACACATGTTTTCATATGACTTCATGTTTGTTCTGTGTCAAGCTTGAAAAGGATAGATTATGAGGTCACTGGGGAAGAAACATAAAGTGTCTTTTTTACTTCCATAAAATTCAGAAAGAAAACAGTTTCTTATAAATCTTGATTGATGTTAGACTTATATGAAAAATAGCAATACAACTTATATTTTAATAATGTGTTAATAGTAAAATTATATCATAAAATCACCAGAAGTGTTTATATCCAAAACCGAATCTCTACTGATGCCTTTTATTCTGTCTCTTTCTATCATGGATTATACAACCTCTGGTAAAAATGATGGAATCACCTGGCTCGGAGGATGTCCATTCAGTAGTTTAATTTAGTAGAAAAAGAGCAGATCACAGACATGGCACAAAACTAAAGTCATTTCAATTGGCAACTCTCTGCCTTGAAGAAACACTAAAAGAAATCTTGAAAGAAATATTCTAGCCAGTAACAGTTACTTTTGTAGACCAAGCAGAGGAAAAATTATGGAATCACTCAATTCTGAGGAAAAAATTATGGAATCATGAAAAACAAACCAGCAAAACAACACTCAAATACATTACTAGTATTTTGTTGCACCACCTCTGGCTTTTATAACAGTTGCAGTCTCTGAGGCATGGACTTAATGAGTGACAAACAGTACTCATCATCAATCTGGCTCCAACTTTCTCTGATTGCTGTTGCCAGATCTGCTTTGCAGGTTGGAGCCTTGTCATGGACCATTTTCTTCAACTTCCACCAAAGATTTTCAATTGGATTGAGATCTGGACTATTTGCAGGCCATGACATTGACCTTATGTGTCTTCTTTCAAGGAATGTTTTCCCAGTTTTTGCTCTATGGCAAGATGCATTATCATCTTGATAAATGATTTCATCATCCCCAAACATGCTTTCAATTGATGGGATAAAAAAAGTGTCCAAAATATCAATGTAAACTTCCGCATTTATTGAAGATGTAATGACAGCCATCTCCCTAGTGCCTTTACCTAACATGCAGCCCCATATCATCAATGACTGTGGAAATTTGCATGTTCTCTTCAGGCAGTCATCTTTATAAATCTCATTGGAACGACACCAAACAAAAGTTCCAGCATCATCACCTTGCCCAATGCAGATTTGCGATTCATCACTAAATATGACTTTCATCCAGTCATCCACAGTCCACGATTGCTTCTCCTTAGCCCATTGTAACCTTGTTTTTTTCTGTTTAGGTGCTAATGAGGGCTTTTGTTTAGCTTTTCTGTATGTAAATCCCATTTACTTTAGGCGGTTTCTTACAGTTCGGTCACAGACATTGACTCCAGTTTCCTCCCATTCGTTCCTCATTTGTTTTGTTGTGTATTCCCTGTTTTGGAGACATATTGCTTTAAGTTTTCGGCCTTGATTATTTGATGTCTTCCTTGGTCTACCAATATGTTTCCCATTAACAACCTTCCCATGTTGTTTGTATTTGGACCAGATTTTAGACACAGCTGACTGTGAACAACCAACATCTTTTGAACATTGTGTGATGATTTACCCTCTTTTAAGAGTTTGATAATTGTCTCCTTTGTTTCAATTGACATCTCTCGTGCTGGAGCCATGATTCATGTCAGTCTACTTGTTGCAACAGCTCTCCAAGGTGTGATCACTCCTTTTTAGATGCAGACTAACGAGCAGATGTTAGGCTGGTTTCACACTTCAGTTTTTTCCCTGATCAGGTTCAATCAGGTTTGTGTGTCAAAACCAGGAGTGTCTCCAAAACTCACAACAGGTGTCAATCTTTCAATTATAGTTTTTCTCTGCAAGTTCCTCTCCTGGTTCCTCACCTGGTTTTGGCACACAACCCTGATCAAACCTGATCAGGGAAAAAACTGCAGTGTGAAACCAGCCTTATTTGATGCAGGTGTTAGTTTTGGGAATGAAAATTTACAGGGTGAGGCTAGGGTCACACTTGGAAGGCACATTGCGATTACCGTATCCAGATCCGGATGTGGTAATCTCATGTGCCTTCAGACACATTTTGTATTCAAAATGTGTTCCTAAACCCGCATCCGGTAACCGGATTGCTCATAATGTGCAATCTGGTTGCCGGATGCTTTGTTCATCCCTGCGGCTGCGGGGATGAACAAAGGGTTAATGTTAATATTATACGTGGGCAATATGTCTCCAGGGAGTGTCCACCCTCCCTAGAGACATGTTGTCCAAAAACTGTGGAATGTCAATGGTTAATGTCTATTATTACATTATCGCCGCTATTGCCGGCTTTATAAACTTTTCATTGAAAGCAGGCAGCTCCTCGCTGCAAGGAGGATTATCAGTATGTATTGTGCATAAGCACATTTCAGGGCAGCATCCTCAATAAGGAGCTGATCCTGCTGCTTACACAAATTGCGTACTGTACTTGCTGCTATCCATGGTGCTGAAGCCTTAAACATCACTTCTATGGCCAGCACACATTGAAACTCCGGTGTCAGGTGCTGAAATTGTGACGGCTGTTAAAAGCAGCTGCCGTTGAATTTCAGCACCTGGAGAGCTCCACGGCTGAAATATCAGCACCATGGCCGGCTCTCCTGCGAGCCGCCGTGCTGATATTTCAGCACTGGACAGCGGCACAGACGATTCCGGCACAAAACAGGATCGGAGGGCATATTTGCCCTCCGATTCTGCTTGTCCGGGGCTGTCAGGTTCTGTCCGGTGCATCCTGCAAAACACCGGACAGAACCTGACAGGAAAAAAACGTCATGTGAAGCCGGCCTTAGGCTGCTTTCACCTTGTCAATTTTTGAATCTGTGGGCATGCAAGAAAGCCCTGTATACCCACGGATCCCCATGCGACAGGCAAACTGGATGCTGCAAGCAGCATCCGTTTGTGTTCTTTTCATGGATCTGTAGGTTTCATAATAACACTCCTACTAGGGGCACGTCATTAACAACTGCGTCATGTGCATGTTCTGCGCATGCGCAGTTCATGCATCATAGCCCGGAAGTACAGGTCTGTCGGGATCATAGGCGTCCATTATTAATTTTTACATGGTGCCACGGATCCGTGTGGATCCCGGCATCACTTTACTTTTCTTGGAGACTAAGAACATATCAAAATTTATTTTTGGTCTTTGTGAAAAATTATGTTTTACTGCGGATGCACATTGATCCGCTGCAAAACGGTGACAGCAGGATGCCCACGGAAGTGTTTTCCGTCCCCATAGAAAGACAATAGGGCCAAAAACTGATCCGTGGGCATCTTGTTTGGGACAGATCCATGTGGCTCCAAATGCTTGCCAATGTGAAAGCAGCCTTAGAAGAATATCTATGTGTGTGGTATTAGTGCGCAACTATTAGTGTGCAGAATTATTATCCAGCTAAATAAAAAAAAACATACATCTTCTTATCTCAATTGTTAATATTCATCTGTTGCAGTGAGAATAATACCCAAAATTTTCAAAAATACATAAAATATATCATCGACCAATATAGCTGCCCTTCTTGTCAACCACAGCCATAAGCCTTCCATCCATGGAGTTGTTTTATTAATCCATTGACGATCGATTTTTGTGAAGCTCCATCCACAGCCCTCCAGATACTGTTCAGAGAGCGGTTCTGTTTTCCTTCATCCTAAATCTCCCATCAGGGGCGGACCTACCGTGGTGCAGCTGGTTCAGCTGCACCAGGGCCCCGACTGGGTAGGGGGCCTCTCAAGCATCTGTAGGGGGACCCCCGTGACCCTATGTCAGAGGAGAGGAGGTTAACTGAGGGAAGCTTCCTGCTTCCCTTGGCTGTTCCCGCCCCTCCTCTCCTCTCCAGCCCCGGCTTTCAGATCTACAATGCGCGGCTCGGCGCAGGTAAGAGCCGCATGCAATTCCCTCCCCCCGCTAGCACCCCCTCCCCCCCCGCTCCTCACCTAAAGCTGCACCAGGGCCCAGCAGGCTGAATGTCCGCCACTGTCTCCCATTTAAGATAGGCTCACAAGTTTTCCATTGGGTTTAGGTCCAATGAGGAAGGGACAATGTCATTATTATTTCATCTTTACGGCTTTTACTGACAGCCAAGCAGTTGAGACTTTGATACATGCGATGGAGCATTGTTCTGCATAAAATTTCTGTTTTTCTCAAATGTACACTAAGGTGTGACCTGCCTTTCTTTGGGCTGGGCATTGTAAATATAGAGCTTCTCATTGCTGAGTGTTCCCTATTGGGGTCCCAGGTCCTGCTCTATCTTCATGACATCTGGTAAGGCTTTTAATATTTGATGCTAGGATAGGACCGTCCTGATGTGGTCATCTTGTCGTTGTGGGATGGCTTTTATATTTTTTGATCAAAATAATTTTACCAAGTTATTTATCAAATTATTTATTTACTACTTGTAGGGCATGTGTTCATTTTTGTTTCTTTTCTTTGGTTTTGCTGATTTGTGGCCAATGTGAACATGCACCTGCATACTGCATGCATATATGTGTGTTCCGGTTCAATATCTGGTATTTTGGACTCTGAGCACTGAACTCCCTTGTATTTTTGGGCTCTCCAGGAAGGTTGCAGTTTTGGAATATGACAGTTCTGGAGGATAATGGGCTCCAGGTCATGTCATGTTTGATTTTTCTCAAATCTTTCGCAGTTAATGTGCGTCTTTTGTTATCAACATGATTTTGCGAGCCTATTGACTATTCAAGAAATAACTTGATGGTTCCATGATGTATCTAAAGGTACCGTTACACGAGACAATGTTGAAACGATATCACTAATGATCTCGGGGGCGTGCGGTCGTTAGGACATTGTTTTGACATCGTTGGTGAGCTGTCACATGTCTAGATATCGTGAACGACTCACCAACAATGTAGCGAGCAGGTATCATGCACACAACCCAGCAAACGATACTTATTCACTTATGTGAATGGGCGAAGTCGTGAACGAGCTCATTATCGCGGTGTTACATAGAACGATGCAGCAGGTTGGCTGATTGTGGATCGTCTGATTTGAGAACAACGATCCAACGATTTATCATAGTCATATCTCGGTGTTACATGAAACTATGTTGTTTCAACGCCTCCAAACCCGTGAAGTTTCAGCGATATCATTCACGATATTGTACCGTGTAACAGTACCTTAAGAGTGTGCATCCCTCTGTAAGACTTGAAACATTTTTGCCCTTTCAGAGTCTGTTACATCTAATTATTGGGCCATTTTTCCTGAGTTGATATCCTTAGGCCACATCTTCCCTCATTACATGAATACACATCACATAATATGCTTCATCCAATAAGCATTCATGCTTATATAGATTGGGGTTGGAAAATCTGGATAAAAATTATGATGTGAAAATGCTCACTTGTCTAATAATTGTGCACACAGTGTATGAAAGTAGTGAATACTATCATACCCACTTCTCTAAATTGTAAATCATTTATAAAATGCCAAGGACATATGAAATAGGTATGACTCGGGGGCACAAACAGCAGAGTCTCATGTGCAATAATAGTATGTGGGCCATTTGCAATCCAATAATGTAAACCCTTCTGTGTGTTTGTGACAAAATTGATTGCTGTTTTAAAAGTGGAAGTAGCCCCATTGCTCTTGAGCAGGGGTGTAACTACAATTGGTGCAGGGGTTGCAATCACACTCGGGCCCTGGGGCCTAGAGGGCCCAAAAGTCACTTTAGCCTACAGAAAATGACTAATGCTGTTAGAGATTTGCAATTATTGGCAGCCCATTTGGAGCTTTAGCATTGGAGCCCATGAGCTTCATGTTACGCCAATGCTCTTGACCCTTCTGTTTGTTTGGACAAATTGTACATCTGACCTGGTATGGAGAATATAGCATTTTTCTGGTCGCCACCATCATAAGATGAATAAAAATTCAGTATTCACCAATTTCATAGAAAGTAAATCACATGTAGAGGAAATATCTCTATCTTTTATCTAATTGAGGCCGGCTTCACACCATGGTTTTCTCGGGTCCGGGGCTGTCCGGTGTGAACCTGACAGCCCCGGACCCAATTTTGGACATAATGTAGCCCTTTGGTGCCGGACAGGGCTGGATGGCAGTGATTTGCCATCCGGTTTTGGCCCTGTCTGGTAGCATCAGGCTGCATTGGATTTTTGCCCGGGACATAAAATCGGAGCTTGCAGCATTTTTGTGTCTGGGGCAAAGAGTTAAACAAAACCAGATCCTCCTGGATCTTCACACATCTGGTGCGATCTGGCACCCAATACCATGGGAGTCTATGGGTGCTGAATAGCGCCGGATCCGACAGAAAACAAGATCTGGCTGCCGGACGCCGGGTGCTGAAGTTCAGAGTCACCCAGCGCTGAACTTCAGCACCTGGAGAGCTCCACGCTGAGATTTCAGAAGCACGGCTAGCTTCCCGCTAGCCGCGATTCTGACATTTCAGCAAGGGACAGCTACAGCAGCTATGCACTGCTGATTCTGGCTGAAAACAGGAACGCTGTTTGTCCGGAGCTGTCAGGCTGTGTCTGGTGCTTCCTGCAAAACACGGGACACAGCTTGACAGCTCAAAAACCGTACTGTGAAGCCGGCCTAATTCTTTAGTCAAAAGTCAGTGATGCTCAGAAAATTGCAATTTTCTACAGGATCATCATCATAGACACATAAATAATGTTGGATCTGGTTATAGGACAACACTAAGGTAAGCGGACATCTGAGAGATGATACTTTGATCTCAATAACAGACCCAACCCATCAACAGAAGTGACTCTGTCTCCCACCTTCAAAAAAAACATTCACCCTAAACATTGACTTATTCAACTATAGCTGGGATCACATATATCATTTGCATCAGTCTCATTTTTTTAGTGGGCAGAATCTTGGGTTGGGCTTTACTGATCTATATTGTCAGAAGGAAGTTGCCTATGAATGTTTGCAATGAAGGTACTATTAAACATGTTTGTGAATGTAATCACTATATCGCTTGATATTTTGATTGTGTGGTTGTTTTGCACCACAAACTGTTTCATCCAGATATGTTTTACATGTTCACATTGTACAAAGTTACAAGATATTAAAGATGTTCCATAAGAAGAATGAGACCTCTAAGACAGTATGGTAGTGCCAAGGGTGAATACCAAACCTGTCTAAACCCATGTTAGGCCCCCTTCACACTGCATAATTTTAAAATCCATGTAGTTCCTTGAATATGGGCTATTGCAGAGCGCACAGGAAACACGGTTTGCAGCCTTTTCCTGTGCGCTCTGCAATAGCCCATATCCGGTCCTTGTGAGTGGAGGCGGCGGCTGCGCTAAGCGTCAGGTAACCATAGAAATGCATAGGCAGGCGAAGCATAGCATTACATTCTGCCAACGCTATGTGCTCAGGCTGCCAGAAGCGGATTCGTCAGACTGAGGGCTGAGGGCTGACGCAGGTCTGACCCTAGCCTTATTTACACATTTTTCTTTCATCTTGGGATTTTGGGGCATATACTTAGCCTATACACAGCTCCTCCACTTTGGAGAAAAAGACCGATGTGACATTTTATTTATACTCACACTACGTTATGTGTGGACAAAGAAAAACATTGCATGACAGTATATAAAGCCTCTTACCAACTGTGAAACATGATGGTGGCAGGATCTTAGTTTCATCTTGTTTTGCTGCATGTGAGTTATGATGGATGGTCATCATTGATGGAATAATTATTTCTGTATTACAGCAGCAAATTCTAAAGGGAAATGTCAGGATATCTACCCATGAGATAAATCTCAGCAACCCAAAGCACACAAGTCATTCTACAAATTGATAATTAAAAAAGAATAATGTTAATATTTTGCAATGGCCAGGTCAAACTCCTGAACTTAATTCTACAGAAATGTTGTGAACGGACCTGAAGTGAGCAGTTCATGGGAAAAAAACCACCAATGTAACAGACTTGTAGCTGTTTTGTTGGGAGGAATGGGCTAAAATTCTTCCAAGCCAATGTATAGGACTCATCAATAATTACCAGAAACATTTAGATGCAGTTATTATTTATTTCACAAGGAGGTCACACCAAATATTGAAAGCAAAGGTTCACATACGTTTGCAACTCACAAATAATTGGATTCTCTTTTTTCGACATTTAAGACTTGTCTAAAATTCTGATGTTTTACATCAAATTTATGTAGAAATAATGCAAATTGTCACATCAGTAAGGAAATGGACGAACTCTAGCGCCACCTTTAGGTAGCAATCCTCAAAGTCATAATCGACTCTTTAACAAGCCTTTTAATATGACCAAGGATTTGTGCCTGATCAGAACCCCAAACTGCAGACGCTGCGTTTCAGGGTGACTGCCCCTCATCAGTGCAGTGTGTAGGAGTTCTGATCTGGCTGTGTGAGAGGCTAAGACGAGGTCTGGGGAACTAGCTATTTAAACCATTAAAAGGCTTGTTAAAGAGTTGATTATGACTTTGAGGATTGCTACTCAAAGGTGGCGCTAGAGTTCTTCTACTTCCTCACTGAAGTGACAATTTGCATATTTCCCAGAGGAGCATTGTGGCTATAAGTCTCCTCATCAGCTTATCTGTCTCCTTATGCCGGCAGGCAGATTCCTCTCCTTGAGGAAAATAGCTAGTTCCCCTGTCCTGTAGAAATAATGAACATTTTGAAAGGTTTGCAAGCACTACTGTACGTGAACGGACCCCAAGACATTCTCTGACTCTATGTGACTTTTCTGCAGGACATGTGCTAATACAAATTGTGTTGTAATTTAACCATAAAATGATAAAATGACTATATTTTATCATAGCAATATGGTCAAATACTGATCGCTGTAGTGAAATTATACGATGGGCCATTTATATGGATGCACCTAAATAAAATGGGAATGCTTGGCGATATCAACTTCCTGTTTGTGGCACATTAGTATATGGGAGTAGGAAAACTTTTCCAGATGGGTGGTGACCATGGCGGCCATTTTGAAGTTGGCCATTTTGGATCCAATTTTTTTTTTTTCAATGGGAAAAGGGTCATGTGATACATCAAACTTATTGAGAATTTTATAAGAAAAACAATGGTGTGCTTGGTTTTAACGCAACTGTGTTCTTTAATGAGTTATTTACAAGTTTGTGGACCACTTATAACACGTGTTCTAAGTGCTGCCTATTATGTTCTATTGTCAATGCAACCGTCTTCTCCCACTCCTGACACACTGATAGCAACACCTCAGAAGAAATGCTAGCACAGCCTTCCAGTATCCATTGTCTCTGATGCTGCACATCTCGTATCTTCACAGCATAGACAATTGCCTTCAGATGAGTGATGAGGCAAACTTTTATGTGAATGGTGAAGTTACCAAACAAAACCACCGCTATTGGTCTGACACTAACCCACAGTGGATAGATCTCTCCAAGACTGATGGAACACAAAAAGTGATGGTATGGTGTGGTATATGGGGTACAAAGATAGTGGGGCCATTCTTCATCAATGGAAACCTCAATGCCACTGGATATCTGAAATTGCTACATGATACATGATTCTATTTAGGCACATCCATATAAATGCCCCACCCTTTACTATAGATAACACACTGCTGCACTTGGCACCATTATGACATGAATTTAAACAATCTCCCAGCGAAATGAGAGGAAAAAACGCAATCATACGGTCAATTATATGAAAAGTGCAAGTTTTTTTAATAAACAACGTGCAGTACAAGGGGTGGGGGTAAGGTTTATGACATGGCGTAACATCAATGAAGACAACATGTTATTACATGCAGTAGTAAGAGTAAGAAGCGGGGAGCCTCTTAAGGTAGAAGTGTTTCCACTGTATGCAAGTGCAGTTAAAGACATGACCATCTTTGGGGCAATTATTGTTATTTAATTCAATGTATTTTGGGCTCAAAATAATTCATACATTAGGTTTCATTAACAATGTTGCAGTGTTTGCCTTCTACAGCCTCTGTGTTGCACTACATATTTCTAGCTGCAGAATTAGGTAACTAAAAATTTTGGCTGTCAACCCATTCTGACAAGAAGTTTGTAACTTTTTTCACCTCTCTATTGCTAAGCTTCTATTAGCTGATTTTAGTTATGTTAAAGTTTGGCTCAGCTTTGGCTCTCAAATCAGATAAGTTCATTAAAAGGTCGGAGACACACTATGCGAGATGTATGAGAGATACTCGCATGACTCACCTGTGTCGGACACCAACTCTCTGGACAGGAGCATGTCAGCCCCATAGAGATAAAAAGCAGCTGACGCACTCATGTCTAGAGAGACGGAAGCCGTTGTGGGTGAGTCACGTGGGACTCATACGAGTATCTCAGCTGCATTTCGAATAGTGAGTCTCCGGCCAAAGACAGATAATTGACTTAAGGCCCCGTTACACGTAGCGACGCACCAGCGATACCGACAATGTTCTGATCTGGCCGGGATTGCTGGTGCGTCGCTATATGGTCGCTGGTGAGATGCCATACAGGCAGACTTACCAGCGATGACCCAGCAATGCGCCGACTACCCGATGGTCGCTGGGATCTGTCAGGTTCTCGGCTGCAGAATGGGGATCGCTGGTCCCTGTCACACACAGCTTTCCAGAATGCCCAGCGGGAGATCGCCATTCAAAAATAGGTCCAGCCCATTCATTAACGATCAGCGATCTCCCAGGGGGGTCCGATCGCTGCTTAGTGTCACACACAGCGATATCGCTGGCGAGGTTGCTGCTACGTCACAAAACCTGTGACGTTGTGGTGATGTCGTTAGCGATATCGCTATGTGTAACGGGGGCCTTTACAAACTCCCCATCAGAATGAGCTCGCTAATGGATTCATAGGCTGAGATCACATATGTTTCCTGATTGCTAGGGTTAGAACACTGGGGTCACCAATGATCCTGAGAACTAGGGCTCTTGCTGAATGGCATAGAGACTGATCGTGTGCTCTGCCGCTCCATTCATTCTAATGGGAGTAACAAAGATCAGCCGTAGCAGCACTCTGCAATCTCTGGCGCTTTCATTAAGAATGAATGGAGCGGCTGTGTGTATGATGGGCGTTTCCTCCATTGGGAGTCCCAGGGTTCGGTCCTCCAGAGATCGGGAAGTTATCTACTATACTCTGCACAGGGATACAAGAGCTAAATACTACATTTATTTTTATGAAACTTGATTGCAGATGTTATTTTAGCCCAAAATGTATGCATTTAAGTAATACAAAAACTCTGACGGAAAATCTGAATCTTGAAGACTCAACTTTTTTCTGTATTTGTGTCATTACATCCAAAAGGGGTAGCCCATTGCAATTTTATCAAGCTAATCTGAATGGAATCCATGGCAATAATTAACCTGCAAAATGTTCATTATTCTGCTGCATGTGAATGGTATATATAATATGTTGAGAAGAGAAAGGGCCGCTTCACACTGCGGCGTGATCCGGTCCGGTTCTGTCCGGGAGGACCCTGACAGCCGCGGACCGGATCTGCACACAGGACTGGGGGGCTATTATGCCCTTTGGTCCTGTGTGCAGCACACGCAGTCCCCGCTGCTGATAAGTCAGGACCGCTTATTGGAATTATGGAAACAAGATTTTAGAAAATCTGTAAAATGTATAGATGAATCTTAACATTTGTTCTAAATATTACCAGTACTGGTAATTACTAAAGCCTCACTATTAATACAACCTTTTTGTACTGTCCACTGATGTGATACAGACCTGTAACAAAATTACTCTTCAAGCATTTTAGATAGAAGTACATTAAAAAAACAAGAGGGGGAGCTCTCCTCCCAATAATTTCAATCTACCTGTGTGAGCTTCACATGAATCCACCACCATATATGTGTATATTGGTGGATGACATTTGTGTAGCGGCAAAATTATGCAATTAGTATATTGTGTATCTGTTGGGATGAGATAGATAGATAGATAGATAGATAGATAGATAGATAGATAGATAGATAGATATCAAATGAAGAGAGCGAGCTCTGATATATGATACATATCATGTGTAAAGAGCAAGCACTGGAGAAGGATATCAAAGTCTGAAAACTAGAAATTGCAAGGCGAAAAGGAAGACCAGCAACCCAATGGCTTGATAATGTAAAGAAAACGGTGGGGAAGACCCTGGTGGACCTATCTAGACTTGCACAAGATCCATCATCCATCAAGTCGCCATGTGTCAATACTGAGCTGAGGGTCATTAATTATTAATAATATATATATATATATATATATATATATATATATATATATATATACACATAATATATATATATATATATATATATATATATATATATATATATACACAAAATGTTGCAGCACTCCACTGGTGATGTTCAGTTGTTCTTTATTCCAGCTTCTGTGGTACAATGGCCCTTAGTCAAGCCTGGCCAAGCCAAGTCAAGATGTCTGAGCCCAAAACGTTGCCATTGTACCACAGAAGCTGGAATAAAGGACAACTGAACATCACCATTGGAGTGCTGCGGCATTTTGTTTGTATATTGCAACATTGGAGGGACTGTTTAGGTCACTTTGCACCTGGGAAAGCCAACGGATAGTGCTGCCCCTATTTTTCATATTATATATATATATAAAAAGGGGAAGCAGCACTGCTAGGCTGGTCTTTAAGGGTTCAAAGTGTACTAAAATACCCCTTCAGGTGTCTCCCATACATACTGTTTTGAAAACAGTCCGCAGCACTCCAATTCAATATTTGCCAAAGGTTTATTCCAGCATAGGCACCAGTTGTGGCGATGTCCAGCTGGATAAAGAGCATTTGATGCTCGAAACGTTGCCACAACTGGTGCCTATGGTAGAATAAACCTTTGCCAAATATTGAATTGGAGTGCTGCGGACTTTTTTTCAAAACTATATATATATACATATATATATCAAGAAAAATAGGCGGCACTCAAGGCTTGATAAAGACGGGTCACTGTTGAAACATCGCCACCTGAGCACCAGTAGAGTGTCCACTTTTTTCACATTTAATTTGGAGCGCTGCCTATTTTTCTTGATTTATTATTTTGGTTATTTGGACACTGCTGAATAGGTTTTGCGCCAATTCTATAATTTTTGGTAGTGCTGGCCTATTTTCTTGATTTATATATAAATGTATATATATACACACATCTATATATGTATGGATATACACACATTTATACATGTATGAATATATACACATTTATATATGTATGGATATACACACATTTATACATGTATGAATATATACACATTTATATATGTATGGATATACACACATTTATATATGTATGGATATACACACATTTATATATGTATGGATATACACACATTTATATATGTATGGATATACACACATTTATATATGTATAGATATATACACATTTATATATGTATGGATATACACACATTTGTATATGTATGGATATACATATATCTGTATATGTATGATAAAAACACATCTATAAATGTATGGGTATGCTCACATCTATATATAGATGAATATACACATATCTATATATAGAGTATATGGATATACATCTATATCAGTATAGATACAAGCATATATAAAAATACATCTATTATATAAAACCCGAAGGCCACTTCCGCCCAAAATCCGCTTCCGCTTCCGTGATGGCCTCCCTCCTGTGTCCAACTCCGGAACCGGAAGCACCAGACCCACGAGCGGCGCCACCGGCCCTGCACAGAGCCCCGTCTGCGGCCGCCCACATCCCGCCCACAGCCCTGCAGCTCACCGCCCACCAACATCCGCCAACCGGCCCGGAACGAGTGTGGGGCCTCCGCCGGCACAGCTCCCAGTCCTGCCGCTCTCTCCACAGACCGGCTGACGCTCCTCCATCACCCAGCTAGCCCCGCCCACACTCCGCCCCCGGCCTCCGGAACCGCCAACAGCACTGCCGCTGCCCGCCGCCCGCCAACAGCCCAGTAAGTCTTCCGCCACCCTGCCTCCGCTCTCCTCTGCCACCTCCAGCCCTCCTCTGCCCCCTCCAGCCCTGCTCTGCCCCCTCCAGCCCTGCTCTGCACCCTCCAGCCCTGCTCTGCACCCTCCAGCCCTGCTCTGCACCCTCCAGCCCTGCTCTGCACCCTCCAGCCCTGCTCTGCACCCTCCAGCCCTGCTCTGCACCCTCCAGCCCTGCTCTGCACCCTCCAGCCCTCACTGCTGACCCCTCAGCCCTCACTGCTGACCCCTCAGCCTCACTGCTGACCCCTCAGCCCTCACTGCTGACCCCTGAGCCCTCACTGCTGACCCCTGCGCCCTCACTGCTGACCCCTGCGCCCTCACTGCTGACCCCTGAGCCCTCACTGCTGACCCCTGAGCCCTCACTGCTGACCCCTGAGCCCTCACTGCTGACCCCTGAGCCCTCACTGCTGACCCCTGAGCCCTCACTGCTGACCCCTGCGCCCTCACTGCTGACCCCTGCGCCCTCACTGCTGACCCCTGCGCCCTCACTGCTGACCCCTGCGCCCTCACTGCTGACCCCTGCGCCCTCACTGCTGACCCCTGAGCCCTCACTGCTGAGCCCTCACTGCTGACCCCTGAGCCCTCACTGCTGACCCCTGAGCCCTCACTGCTGACCCCTGAGCCCTCACTGCTGACCCCTGAGCCCTCCACTGCTGACCCCTGAGCCCTCACTGCTGACCCCTGAGCCCTCACTGCTGAGCCCTCACTGCTGACCCCTGAGCCCTCACTGCTGACCCTGAGCCCTCACTGCTGACCCCTGAGCCCTCACTGCTGACCCCTGCGCCCTCACTGCTGACCCCTGCGCCCTCACTGCTGACCCCTGCGCCCTCACTGCTGACCCCTGAGCCCTCACTGCTGAGCCCTCACTGCTGACCCCTGAGCCCTCACTGCTGACCCCTGAGCCCTCACTGCTGACCCCTGAGCCCTCACTGCTGACCCCTGAGCCCTCACTGCTGACCCTGAGCCCTCACTGCTGACCCCTGAGCCCTCACTGCTGACCCCTGAGCCCTCACTGCTGACCCCTGAGCCCTCACTGCTGACCCCTGAGCCCTCACTGCTGACCCCTGAGCCCTCACTGCTGACCCCTGAGGCTGCGCCCTCACTGCTGACCCCTGAGGCTGCGCCCTCACTGCTGACCACTGAGCCCTCACTGCTGACCCCTGAGCCCTCACTGCTGACCCCTGCGCCCTCACTGCTGACCCCTGCGCCCTCACTGCTGACCCCTGAGCCCTCACTGCTGACCCCTGAGCCCTCACTGCTGACCCCTGCGCCCTCACTGCTGACCCCTGCGCCCTCACTGCTGACCCCTGCGCCCTCACTGCTGACCCCTGCGCCCTCACTGCTGACCCTGGCCCTCACTGCTGACCCCCCCTCACTGCTGACCCCGCCTCACTGCTGACCCTGCGCCCTCATGCTGACCCCTGCGCCCTCACTGCTGACCCCTGCGCCCTCACTGCTGACCCTGCCCCCCTCACTGCTGACCCCTGCGCCCTCACTGCTGACCCCTGCGCCCTCACTGCTGACCCTGCCCTCACTGCTGACCCCTGCGCCCTCACTGCTGACCCCTGCGCCCTCACTGCTGACCCCTGCGCCTCACTGCTGACCCTGCGCCCTCACTGCTGACCCCTGGCCCTCACTGCTGACCCCTGCGCCTCACTGCTGACCCCTGCGCCCTCACTGCTGACCCTGCGCCCTCACTGCTGACCCCCCGCCTCACTGCTGACCCCTGCGCCTCACTGCTGACCCCTGCGCCTCACTGCTGACCCCTGCGCCCCTCACTGCTGACCCCTGCGCCCTCACTGCTGACCCCTGCGCCCTCACTGCTGACCCTGCCCACTGCTGACCCTAGGCTGCGCCTCACTGCTGACCCTGGCCCTCACTGCTGACCCTGCGCCCTCACTGCTGACCCCTGCGCCCTCACTGCTGACCCTGCGCCCTCACTGCTGACCCCTGCGCCCTCACTGCTGACCCCTGCGCCCTCACTGCTGCCCCTGCGCCCTCACTGCTGACCCTGCGCCTCACTGCTGACCCTGCGCCCTCACTGCTGACCCTGCGCCCTCACTGCTGACCCCTGCGCCCTCACTGCTGACCCCTGCGCCCTCACTGCTGACCCCTGGCCTCACTGCTGACCCCTGCCCCCCTCACTGCTGACCCTGAGCCCGCCCTCACTGCTGACCCCTGACCACCCGCCCTCACTGCTGACCCCTGAGCCACCGCCCTCACTGCTGACCCCTAGCACCGCCCTCACTGCTGACCCCTGAGCACGCCCTCACTGCTGACCCCTGAGCACCGCCCTCACTGCTGACCCCTGAGCCCGCCTCACTGCTGACCCCCTGGCGCCCCTCACTGCTGACCCTCGGCTGCGCCCTCACTGCTGACCCTCAGCTGCCCTCACTGCTGACCCTCAGGCTGCGCCCTCACTGCTGACCCCTGCGCCCTCACTGCTGACCCCTGCGCCCTCACTGCTGACCCCTGCGCCCTCACTGCTGACCCCTGCGCCCTCACTGCTGACCCCTGCGCCCTCACTGCTGACCCCTGCGCCCTCACTGCTGACCCCTGCGCTACTGCGCCTGCGCCTCACTGCTGACCCCTGCGCCCTCACTGCTGACCCCTGCGCCCTCACTGCTGACCCCTGCGCCCTCACTGCTGACCCCTGCGCCCTCACTGCTGACCCCTGAGCTGCGCCCTCACTGCTGACCCCTGAGCCCTCACTGCTGACCCCTGCGCCCTCACTGCTGACCCCTGCGCCCTCACTGCTGACCTGGCCCTCACTGCTGACCCTGCGCCCTCACTGCTGACCCCTGCGCCCTCACTGCTGACCCCTGAGCCTGCGCCCTCACTGCTGACCCCTGAGCCTGCGCCCTCACTGCTGACCCCTGAGCCTGCGCCCTCACTGCTGACCCCTGAGCCTGCCCTCACTGCTGACCCCTGCGCCCTCACTGCTGACCCCTGCGCCCTCACTGCTGACCCCTGCGCCCTCACTGCTGACCCCTGCGCCCTCACTGCTGACCCCTGAGCCTGCGCCCTCACTGCTGACCCCTGAGCCCTCACTGCTGACCCCTGAGCCCTCACTGCTGACCCCTGAGCCCTCACTGCTGACCCCTGCGCCCTCACTGCTGACCCCTGCGCCCTCACTGCTGACCCCTGCGCCCTCACTGCTGACCCCTGCGCCCTCACTGCTGACCCCTGCGCCCTCACTGCTGACCCCTGCGCCCTCACTGCTGACCCCTGAGCCTGCGCCCTCACTGCTGACCCCTGAGCCTGCGCCCTCACTGCTGACCCCTGAGCCTGCGCCCTCACTGCTGACCCCTGAGCCTGCGCCCTCACTGCTGACCCCTGAGCCTGCCCCTCACTGCTGACCCCTGAGCCTGCCCCCCTCACTGCTGACCCCTGAGCCTGCCCCCTCACTGCTGACCCCTGAGCCTGCCCCCTCACTGCTGACCCCTGAGGCTGCCCCCTCACTGCTGACCCCTGAGGCTGCGCCCTCACTGCTGACCCCTGAGGCTGCGCCCTCACTGCTGACCCCTGAGGCTGCGCCCTCACTGCTGACCCCTGAGGCTGCGCCCTCACTGCTGACCCCTGAGGCTGCGCCCTCACTGCTGACCCCTGAGCCACCGCCCTCACTGCTGACCCCTGAGGCTGCGCCCTCACTGCTGACCCCTGAGCCACCGCCCTCACTGCTGACCCCTGAGCCACCGCACTCACTGCTGACCCCTGAGCCACCGCACTCACTGCTGACCCCTGAGCCACCTGTACACACACAATTAATTTCACCGCACTCCCCTAACTATTACTAAATAAACTATATATATATATTCTAGACTACCCGATTCTTCAGAATCGGGCTGCCATCTAGTGTATATATAGTTTGATATAAAATTATTCATTAATAAAGTGTGACCTCATAATTGCTATAATTGGTTCCTCAGTCTGATGGCCCAGGAGCCTGTCTGTCCCATGTGTCAGGTGTAAGGATGGAATCTTAGCTCCAATGTAGTAATACATAGCACAGAGTATCAGTGAGCAGATCAGTGGTGATTGCCGCTTTATGATGTTCCTGGGAGCAGACTGCAGGTGACACACAGGCTCTGACTGTGTATTTTACATGTATGTGGACGGCTATAAATAGAGAGACACAAATATTTAGCTATAATCCCTTCTATCTATATGCCTAGCTCTGTGGACAGGATTGGACAAACTCATACTCCATTCTAGCTGAGAATTCCCTTGTTTTCCTAAGGCCCAATGTATTGACCATCGCTGAGACGATCTGCTAAATCTGTGATCATCAAACACGTTAAATAAACTTTACTTTGTTTAATATCTCACACAGCCACAGCTCCTGTAGAATAAATATATGTTACAGCAGCTGCAGAGGAGCCCAGAGCAAGGGCAGGCAGCACCGGGGATAGAGGGGCAGGCAGCACCGGGGATAGAGGGGCAGGCAGCACCGGGGATAGAGGGGCAGGCAGCACCGGGGGTAGAGGGGCAGGCAGCACCGGGGATAGAGGGGCAGGCAGCACCGGGGATAGAGGGGCAGGCAGCACCGGGGATAGAGGGGCAGGCAGCACCGGGGATAGAGGGGCAGGCAGCACCGGGGATAGAGGGGCAGGCAGCACCGGGGATAGAGGGGCAGGCAGCACCGGGGATAGAGGGGCAGGCAGCACCGGGGATAGAGGGGCAGGTAGCACCGGGGATAGAGGGGCAGGCAGCACCGGGGATAGAGGGGCAGGCAGCACCGGGGATAGGGGGGCAGGCAGCACCGGGGATAGAGGGGCAGGCAACACCGGGGATAGAGGGGCAGACAGTACCGGGGGTAGAGGGGCAGGCAACACCGGGGATAGAGGGGCAGGCAGCACCGGGGGTAGAGGGGCAGGCAGCACCGGGGATAGAGGGGCAGACAGCACCGGGGATAGAGGGGCAGACAGCCCCGGGGGTAGAGGGGCAGGCAGCACCGGGGATAGAGGGGCAGGCAGCACCGGGGATAGAGGGGCAGACAGCACCGGGGATAGAGGGGCAGACAGCCCCGGGGGTAGAGGGGCAGGCAGCACCGGGGATAGAGGGGCAGGCAGCACCGGGGATAGAGGGGCAGGCAGCACCGGGGATAGAGGGGCAGGCAGCCCCGGGGATGGAGCCGGTCCCTCACCTCCAGTGCACACCATGTATTGGGAGCTGTGTTGGCCTTCAGGATGGACTCGCTAGCTCTTCACCTGTCGGATCGGGCCGCTCTGCAGGACGTTTCTTTTTACCCTTTTTTTCTTCTAACAGAACTGGGATTAAACTGCAGAAGAAACCCTGTGATGAAGTTAGATTAGGATTGTGCCGGATTATAGGACCGGACTATGGAGCATTCACATATGTGTCCTCTACTCAGCGTCTATCGCATGCAGTGTGTCCTGATGGCTTCAATACCCCTTATACTAAATAGCAAGGGGATAAATAGGAGGACATGTCATCGGGATCATGCATGTAAAGATGGCTTTCTTCTCTGCTTCATATATATATAAAAATTACCAATGGACACTATGCTTATTGTGGTGCGCATTCCTTCTTTGAAGCGGTATATATACAAATGTGTAGTTAATGTATATAGACATATATATATATTATGAAACAGAATAGACATGTTTGCATTGTGCACATATATAAATGCTAATTATATTCTGTCTGCATTCTCTGAATTCTCTTTAGCCAGTCAAAAGCTTACACTTAATATATGGTCAATTTTGAGTTTATAATATATAATGTGCTGTCTATTATACATGTATATATACTATATTCTGCGTTACTGCCTTTGGTAGTATAGACCATTTATTTGTGCAGTGTGTGATATGTGTTCTGTGTGTAGTGAGCAGCATTTAATATGTAACATTTATAAATATATATAGATTTTTATTTTCTGATGGAAGAGAATTATGAAATAAATATATAGATGGATGAAATAGTATATTTTGCATTTTATTTTGTGTGAAAAGTACATTTTATTATTATTATTTATTTATTTATAGAGCACCATTCATTCCATGGTGCTGTAATTATTTAATAATTTTATATGCCATAATGTCATGATATACTTATTTGTAAATAGAAAAAGAAACATTTCGGTGCTCTGATTTCCTACTGCATTATTTCATAAATAAATTCTATTAATTTCCTCATAACTAATATATGATATAGATAGATAGATAGATAGATAGAGAGAGAGAGAGATAGATAGATAGATAGATAGATAGATAGATAGATAGATAGATAGATAGATAGGTTTCTATTCTGAATGTGCTATGTATGAATGAAGAGGGTGCATGACTACACTGACTCCTGAGTTTGTATCTTATGTACATGGTATAGTATAATTGCACACTACTTTTCATATATACTTATACACTGCTTATCATTTGTATAACTATTATACATATATATCAACCACTGAGGACTCTCAGATTGTAATATTTTTCTATTATACATATAGTGTTTTTTAAGATGCACTTGTTAAAATTCCATACATTACTTTATCTGTATCCATGTAATATATTTCTGTATGTAGCATAGTGGATGGCTGCTATTCATCATTTCCATGGAGTTTTGCTGTATGGTATATGGGTACATCGACTTTCTTTGTAGTTTTAGCTAATAAATCTGGTTTTAAAGTAATCAATGAAAGATAAAATGAATCTTGTCCATTCCTAGCAGACATGGCAGTACCCCTGTTCCTCCCCTCTGGACCGGTCAGTCAGATGAAATCTTAATGAATCTATTCAAATGAGGTTTCTTCTGAGTGTAAGGCAGGTGTACAATAGGGGGGCAAGGGAGAGCCTCACTCCTAGGTGTGAGCTGATTATTCAAATGTGCTGCTAAGGACTTGGGGATTGGAGGCTCCTCTAGAGCTGCATGCTATATCACCCAGCAGCAGCAACGTCACCACAGCACTGTTATCATCATTATCCCAGCACCATTGTAAAGGCTAGGAGCAGCCATTGTCCCTACTACTTACTCCACCATCCTGACTGTCCTCCCTCCAGCCCAGGAGCCACTTGCTCAGTTCTGCAGCTCTCGCCTTCCCCTCCTAGAGGGAGAGGGAGTGCTGGGGAGGGAGGGCTCCTCTCTCTCTACCTCTCTCTCTCTTTTTGTTGCTATCACTGTTGTTGGTTGCTGCTGTTAAATTTTAAACTGCCATGCACTCAGCTTCCAGTATGCTAGGAGCTGTGAAAATGGAAGGACATGAACATTCCGACTGGAGCAGCTACTACACAGAACCCGAGGTAACAGCTCTCTCTCCACTCTCTGTCCTTCTCTCTCTTTATAGCACACTGTTAGCCTTGGGATAATATTAACTTTGTGATCAAATATTGACTTGCGGCGCCTCCAAATCCTCTTCGATGACTGAGCCACACACTATCCCAACAACGTTATGTTTGGCGTCAGGTGGGGGGGACACTTGGGGGGAGAGGGAAAAAAAGTTCTTATAGTAAATATAACAACTAATCAAACTTTATGGAGAGTCTTCTGGTGACATTTTCATCTGATTATGAAGAATTCGGTCACCATTCACAATAAGGTGCAATTGGCTGAGCAATATCAGGATTCACTTGTAGGATTCACTTTTGGTTTGCAGGTTGGGTAACAGGAGCTGCACCTTATGCCCTGTGCTATGAGATCAGCTCATGTGACAGAAGTAACAACAGGGCAATGGCACAGAAGGCATTATATGTCACATTTACAGTTTCTCCAGTTAAATTGACAATTTTCTACTGGTTAAATATTAAATAATTAGGTAGGGGGGGTTGTTATCAAAATGGTAGATGGTGTCAAAGTTTCACCTTGTGGGTCGGTACATGTCTGATGAACAACAAGCTGCAGTATCTACATCTATGTGGAGGGATGGGTCAAATGCTCATAGATATATCATATATGTATATATATCATATGCTTATAGATATATCATATATGTATATATATCATGTGCTTATAGATATATCATATATGTATATATATCATATGCTTATAGATATATCATATATGTATATATATCATGTGCTTATAGATATATCATATATGTATATATATCATATGCTCATAGATATATCATATATGTATATATATCATATGCTTATAGATATATCATATATGTATATATATCATGTGCTTATAGATATATCATATATGTATATATATCATGTGCTTATAGATATATCATATATGTATATATATCATAAGGCCACATTACACACACAGATATCTGTTTAGATATTGGTCACAGATCTCTGGTTGCAGTGAAATCATGGACATATTGTTACATTTTGTGGCTGTGAACAAATAGAACAATGTGTCCATGATATATGTATGTATACATATATATATATATATATATATATATTATATATATATATATATATGCGCACACACACACATACATATAGTTTTTTTAAACTACAACACTACGTGCATGTAATGTAGCACTGTTAGCGCATTATCGTTCCTATATATTATGTCTAGTATTTCTTTACTATGCAGAACTGCACATTGTTCAGTATATAATATCGCACAGTATGGTTTTACGTCAATATATATATATTCGTGTGTTTGCGTCTGCATATGTATGTGGACTCGCACGTGTATATTTATATATATATATGTATACATTCACACACACACGCATATATATATATATAAATAAATATTATGAGTGCTGTGTATTGTACTGAAGCTGTGTGTGAACATATATATGTATACACATACATATATATGTATGTATATATATATATATATATATATATATATATATATATATATATATATATATATGTATACATTCACACACACACGCATATATATATAAATAAATATTATGAGTGCTGTGTATTGTACTGAAGCTGTGTGTCAATATTGATAACCTATCAGCATTGGCTATCTCATTATAACTATAGATGGTAACTATGCCCTATTCTTTTGCAGGCTTACTCCTCTGTAAGTAACATGAATGCTGGATTGAGCATGAACACGATGAACACCTATATGAGTATGTCAGCCATGAGCACCTCGGCTAACATGACGGCAAGCTCCATGAACATGTCCTATGTGAACACTGGCATGAGCCCTTCTCTCACTGGCATGTCTCCTGGCACTGGTGCTATGGCTGGCATGGGTTCTGGAGTAGCAAGTATGGCCAACCACCTGAGCCCCAGCATGAGTCCTATGAGCGCCCAGGCATCGTCCATGAACGCACTGGCACCTTATACCAACATCAATTCCATGAGCCCTATATATGGACAATCTAATATGAACAGATCCAGGGATCCTAAAACCTATCGGAGGAGCTACACTCATGCCAAGCCTCCATACTCCTACATCTCCCTCATCACTATGGCCATCCAGCAGTCTCCTAACAAGATGCTCACCTTGAGTGAGATCTACCAGTGGATCATGGACCTGTTCCCCTTCTATAGACAGAACCAGCAGCGTTGGCAGAACTCCATCCGCCACTCCTTGTCCTTTAATGACTGCTTCCTCAAGGTGCCCAGGTCTCCAGATAAGCCTGGTAAAGGCTCTTTTTGGACTCTCCACCCAGACTCTGGGAACATGTTTGAGAATGGCTGCTACCTGAGACGCCAGAAACGCTTCAAGTGTGAGAAGAAGCACAACCCCCGAGACAGTGGCGGGAAGAAGCTGTCTGAGGGGGCATCCAGTGTGGGCTCTGCTGCCACCAACAGCAGCTCGGAGAGCTCGGGGGGCAACGAGTCTCCTCAGTCCAGCTCATCCCCCTGTCAGGAGCAGAAGAGGAGCCTTGTAGACATGAAGTCCAGCCAAGGTCTGAGCCCAGACCATACCCCATCTCCTGTCTCCCAGCACCTTCTCTCCCAGCACCACTCTGTGCTGTCCCATGACACCCAGTCCCACCTCAAACCAGAACACCACTATTCCTTCAACCACCCTTTCTCCATCAACAACCTAATGTCCTCTGAACAGCAGCACCACCACCACCATCACCACCACAGTCACCACCACCATAAAATGGACCTGAAAGCCTATGAACAGGTGATGCATTATTCAGGGTATGGCTCCCCCATGGCAGGTAGTCTAGCAATGAGCTCAGTAACGAACAAAACTGGCTTAGAGTCTTCACCCCTCTCCAGCGACACCTCCTACTATCAAGGTGTGTATTCCAGACCCATCATGAACTCGTCCTAACTCCAGACAGCAGGCACAATGGACTTCCAATGACTGTAATCTATGTACCATAGTAGGTGTCCCCTGCCCTGAGCTCCACACTGTCTCTTCACCCCTTTAGCTGTCAGCTTTGTTGAGTTCTCTTCACTTTGTGTTCCCCTGTGTTGCAGGAGGTCTATTATTTTTGTGAATGTGTGGATCCTCATATGCTGTGTAGTTTCTACAAAAAGACCAAAAGTCTCTACAAATTCCCATGTAAAAAAAGGAAATGTTGTAATTCACAAAGTTTAATGTTTTTTTTTTAAGTAAAATGCTTGAAAAGGCTTAATTTATGGTTTCTGTACACTTTATTTATGACTATGTATTCTGGCCTGTCCCAGTCAGATTTTAACAATCCCTATTAAAATCGTATTGCCATTTAGGTCTGGATTTTTATTTTTTATTTGAAATGAGACATAAATGTTTCCAATAACTTACAGGACAACAGGTGGATACATTAATGGCAGAGATTACTGGTCTGGGGAGAAATCTGAT
Source organism: Allobates femoralis (assembly GCA_033576535.1). NCBI lineage: Eukaryota > Metazoa > Chordata > Amphibia > Anura > Aromobatidae > Allobates > Allobates femoralis. The sequence continues at coordinate 523,043,993 of JARQOC010000001.1, read as the reverse complement.
CATAGGTCGTGATGGGTATGCAGAATATATGTGCAATGTGACTCCAATGTGAACAGAATATATATATGTATATGTACAATACATAACATAATACCATGCACAATGAGGGATTGTCTGCGGCATGACAGTCCCTCCTGATCCACCCGTTCATTCTTTTCTATGTAGACACTGTAGTGGTGTCCTGGGATCTTATCCAGCCCTGAATGATCAATAAGTGACATTAAGGAGATGTTTAATGTACAATATGTATAAAGTTTGTTAAGAGAATTAAAGTCTGCCTGTATTATCCTGCATGCAAATTTGTGGGAGTGGATGGTAATATGTAGAGAAAGACATCGGGTGTTTCTGCTTATAATAGAAAATCCATTTTCTGAAATATATATCATATATATGTTCTTTAACATATCTCTTTAGCGCTATTATTTTACATGTCATTCCTCTAGTTCTTGCCGTTCAATCAACTGTGAATTCTATTTCTATTATATAGTCTATGTTAACTTTGCAGTGAACAAAATCCTATTATTTCCATCATAGCATTTCTGTACTTTCTTTTTCTTTCTTTCTTTCTTTCTTTCTTTCTTTCTTTCTTTCTTTCTTTCTTTCTTTCTTCTCTACTATATCTAAAGCGCTGCGGAATATGTTGGCGCTATACAAATAAAGTTTTATTATTATTATTATTATATCTTCTTAATATACTAATACATATCATCCATCTTCTATCTATCTATCTATCTATCTATCTATCTATCTATCTATCTAGAAAAATACTAGAAAAAATGTGTGTACTAAGAACTTCAGATTTAAAAAAAATAATAAGAATTTTGAGTTTTTTGAAAAAACCGTAAGTTTTTAAATTTTTTCTCATATATATATATATATAGCTTGTCAGCATATGTACATCATTGGTAGTAGCTGAGTGCTGCAAGGTTTTTTTCTAGTATATTGACCCAGCATCCCTGCTGGCACCAGTTCACATTGTCTGTGAGTGCTGTGCAGTTTTTTTTTCTTCTCTTTTTTTCTCTTTTTTCTCTCTTTTTTGTTCTCTTTTTTCTCTTATCTATCTATCTATCTATCTATCTATCTATCTATCTATCTGTCTAGGGCATATAAAGGTTTCCCCAAGAGTAGATAATGTAGCACTATTATATATTATATATCTCATATAAATTATATTAGTATATAATATATATTAGCCTATATATATATATATATATATATAGCACTGGTGCTACTTTATCTACTTTTTCTAGATAGATAGATAATAAAGAAGATAGGCAGTATCTTATCTAGCCGGTTTGGGCACCATTTGCAGAGATCTTTATCAAACAATAGATAGATGGGTAGATATCTGTAAGATAGTCCATGTGAAACGTCGCAACTTTTGCCTGAAAGCCAAATAAAGGCTGGAAACATCTTGAGGGAGTGCTGCAGTCCTTTTTATTCATAGTCTGTATGTAAGAGTGACTGAACCCCACTCTGGACTGATTTTGCACCCAACCTATTAGTAATCAGACCTGCTCCTAATTTTAATTTTTTTTTTTTAGATAAGTAGATAGATAGATAGATAGATAGATAGATAGATTTATATATGTATGTATGTATGTGCATATATTGACAAATGGGGTGCAACTTCCAGGCATAGCAACACTCCAAACATAGTTTACATCATAACACTTTATTACCTCATGTGGCTTCATTAACCTTTAATGTCCTGATTTGCCCTCTTTTTGGAGTGCTGCTTCCATTTTTTCTATCTTCTAGAAGCCTCCTGGTGTCTTACACTAGGCACAGTCTCTTCTAGCAGCCTCCTGGTGTCTTGCACCAGGCACAGTCTCTTCTAGCAGCCTCCTGGTGTCTTGCACTAGGCACAGTCTCTTCTAGCAGCCTCCTGGTGTCTTGCACAGGCACAGTCTCTTCTAGCAGCCTCCTGGTGCTTTACACTAGGCACAGTCTCTTCTAGCAGCCTCCTGGTGTCTTGCACCAGGCACAGTCTCTTCTAGCAGCCTCCTGGTGTCTTGCACAGGCACAGTCCTTCTAGCAGCCTCCTGGTGTCTTCACCAGGCACAGTCTCTTCTAGCAGCCTCCTAGTGTCTTGCACCAGGCACAGTCTCTTCTAGCAGCCTCCTGGTGTCTTGCACTAGGCACAGTCTCTTCTAGCAGCCTCCTGGTGTCTTGCACAGGCACAGTCTCTTCTAGCAGCCTCCTAGTGTCTTGCACAGGCACAGTGTCTTCTAGCAGCCTCCTGGTGTCTTAGCACCCAGGCACAGTCTCTTCTAGCAGCCTCCTGGTGTCTTACACTAGACACAGTCTCTTCTAGCAGCCTCCTGGTGTCTTGCACAGGCACAGTCTCTTCTAGCAGCCTCCTAGGTGTCTTGCACCTGGCACAGTCTCTTCTAGCAGCCTCCTGGTGTCTTACACTAGGACACAGTCTCTTCTAGCAGCTCTAGTGTCTTGCCAAGGCACAGTCTCTTCTAGCAGCCTCCTGGTGTCTTAGCACCTGGCACAGTCTCTTCTAGCAGCCTCCTGGTGTCTTGCACCTGGCACAGTCTCTTCTAGCAGCCTCATGTGTCTTGCACTGGCACAGTCTCTTCTAGCAGCCTCCTGGTGTCTTACACCAGGCACAGTCTCTTCTAGCAGCCTCCTGGTGTCTTGCACCTGGCACAGTATCTTCTAGCAGCCTCCTGCTGTCTTACACTAGGCACAGTCTCTTCTAGCAGCCTCCTGGTGTCTTACACCAGGCACAGTCTCTTCTAGCAGCCTCCTGGTGTCTTGCACCAAGCACAGTCCTTCTAGCAGCCTCCTGGTGTCTTGTATTAGGCACAGTCTCTCTAGCAGCCTCCTAGTGTCTTGCAGGCACAGTCTCTTCTAGCAGCCTCCTGGTGTCTTGCACCAGGCACAGTCTCTTCTAGCAGCCTCCTGGTGTCTTGCACCAGGCACAGTCTCTTCTAGCAGCCTCCTGGTGACTGCACCAGCACAGTTCTTCTAGCAGCTCCTGTGTCTTCCAGCATGTCTCTTCTAGCAGCTCCTGGTGTCTGCACCAGCACAGTCTCTTCTAGCAGCCTCCTGGTGTTGCACTAGCACATCTTAGACCCTGTACTTGCACCAGCAGTCAGCCTCCTGGTGCTTGACAGCACAGTCTCTTCTAGCAGCCTCCTGGTTGTCTTGCACCAGGCACAGTCTTTCTAGCAGCCTCCTGGTGTCTTGCACCTGGCACAGTCTCTTCTAGCAACCTCCTGGTGCTTGCACTGGCACATCTCTCTAGCAGCCTCCTGGTGCTTCACCAGGCACAGTCTCTTCTAGCAGCCTCCTGGTGTCTTGCACCAGGCACAGTCTCTTCTAGCACCTCCTGGTGCTTGCACCTGGCACAGTCTCTTCTAGCAGCCTCCTGGTGTCTTGCACTGGCACAGTCTCTTCTAGCAGCCTCCTGGTGTCTTGCACTAGGCACCTCCTCTAGCAGCCTCCTGGTGTCTTGATAGCACAGTCTCTTCTAGCAGCCTCCTGGTGACTTGCACCTGGCCACAGTCTCTTCTAGCAGCCTCCTGGTGTCTTGCACCAGGCACAGTCTCTTCTAGCAGCCTCCTGGTGTCTTGCACCTGGCACAGTCTCTTCTAGCAGCCTCCTGTGTCTTGCACAGGCACGTCTCTTCTAGCAGCCTCCTGGTGTCTTGCACAGGCAGTCTCTTTAGCACCTCCTGGTGCTTGCACCGCACAGTCTCTTCTAGCAGCCTCCTGGTGTCTTGCACTAGGCACAGTCTCTTCTAGCAGCCTCCTGGTGTCTTGCACTAGGCACAATCTCCTTCTAGCAGCCTCCTGGTGCTTGAAGTCACAGTCTCTTCTAGCAGCCTCTGGTCTTGCACAGCACAGTCTCTTCTAGCAGCCTCCTGGTGTCTTGCACCAGGCACAGTCTCTTCTAGCAGCCTCCTGGTGTCTTGCACCAGGCACAGTCTCTTCTAGCAGCCTCCTGGTGTCTTGCACAGGCACCGTCTCTTCTAGTAGCCTCCTGGTGTCTTGCACCAGGCACAGTCTCTTCTAGCATCCTCCTGGTGTCTTGCACCAGGCACAGTCTCTTCTAGCAGCCTCCTGGTGTCTTGCACCAGGCACCGTCTCTTCTAGCAGCCTCCTGGTGTCTTGTGCACTAGGCACAGTCTCTTCATAGCAGCCTCCTTGTGACTTGCACCTGGCACAGTCTCTTCTAGCAGCCTCCTTGTGACTTGCACCTGGCACAGTCTTTTCTAGCAGCCTCCTGGTGTCTTGCACTAGGTGCATTCTCTTCTAGCAGCCTTCTGGTGACTTGCACCTGGCACAGTCTCTTCTAGCAGCCTCCTAGTGTCTTGCACCAGGCACAGTCTCCTCTAGCAGCCTCCTGGTGTCTTGCAATAGGCACAGTCTCTTCTAGCAGCCTCCTGGTGTCTTGCACCAGGCACAGTCTCTTCTAGCAGCCTCCTGGTGACTTGCACAATCACAGTCTCTTCTAGCAGCCTCCTAGTGTCTTGCACCAGTCACAGTCTCTTCTAGCAGCCTCCTAGTGTGATGTACCAGGCACGGTCTCTTCTAGAAGTCTCCTGGTGTCATGTACCAGGCACAGTCTCTTCTAGCAGCCTCCTGGTGTCTTACAATAGGCACAGTCTCTTCTAGCAGCCTCCTGGTGTCTTGCACCAGGCAAAGTCTCTTGTAGCAGCCTCCTGGTATCTTGCACCAGGCACAGTCTCTTCTAGCAGCCTCCTGGTGACTTGCACCAGGCACAGTCTCTTCTAGCAGCCTCCTGGTGTCTTGCACCAGGCATAGTCTCTTGTAGCAGCCTCCTGGTGTCTTGCACTAGGCAAAGTCTCTTGTAGCAACCTCCTGGTGACTTGCACCAGGCACAGTCTCTTCTAGCAGCCTCCTGGTGTCTTGCACCAGGCATAGTCTCTTGTAGCAGCCTCCTGGTGTCTTGCACTAGGCACAGTCTCTTCTAGCAGCCTCCTGGTGTCTTGCACCAGGCACAGTCTCTTCTAGCAGCCTCCTGGTGTCTTGCACCAGGCATAGTCTCTTGTAGCAGCCTCCTGGTGTCTTGCACCAGGCACAGTCTCTTCTAGCAGCCTCCTGGTGTCTTGCACCAGGCATAGTCTCTTGTAGCAGCCTCCTGGTGTCTTGCACTAGGCACAGTCTCTTCTAGCAGCCTCCTGGTGTCTTGCACCAGGCACAGTCTCTTCTAGCAGCCTCCTGGTGTCTTGCACGAGGCACAGTCTCTTCTAGCAGCCTCCTGGTGTCTTGCACTAGGCACAGTCTCTTCTAGCAGCCTCCTGGTGTCTTGCACCAGGCACAGTCTCTTCTAGCAGCTTCCTGGTGTCTTGCACCAGGCACAGTCTCTTCTAGCAGCCTCCTGGTGTCTTGCACGAGGCACAGTCTCTTCTAAAACGCACAAGAGAAAAACGTCTTAAGTCTGATTATGTGAAAAGACAAACTTTTTATTTTTATTGATATTAAGACAAGGGAAAGGTCAATGTGAATGCATACGGCAGGGAAGCCATGAGCAAGGTGGAGGAATTCTAACATGCACAACACGTTTATAGTACTGAAGCAATTAACCACATCAATACGCAGGGGTGCACCAAGCCCCTCTGCCGCCTGAGCCGCGGCACCGATTACGGGGGGGGGGGTGCTGTTGGAGCCCAGCACTGCCGCCCCCTCTGCCGCCTGAGCCGCCTGGGCCGCGGCACGTGGCACCGGCAGTCATTGCCGGCCGCGGCAGTGAGTACCCGGGGGGGGGGGTGCTGTAGAGCCGTGGAGCGCTGCCGCCCCTTCTGTCCCTCTCCCCGGGTCGCGCCGCTTACCTGCGGTGCGCGCGGGGTGAGCGGCCGGCGCCATGACAGGGGGAGGCTGCGTGCAGGAGGCGCCGCCCCCTTCTGCACTGCCGCTCCCCCTGCCGGCTGCCGCCTGAATGACAGGGCTCACCTTGTCCAATGGACGGTGCGGCCCTGTCAATACGCCTAAAGTGATACAAATCATGTAAGTATATGGACATCTGTGATTATATACATATTAAATAACATATTACTTATATTGTTCCTTGGGCAACATACTGACCATATCTGGTTTATTATAAATGACCATAAACTGATTTGGATGTAATATGTTATTTAATATGTATATAATCACAGATGTCCGTATACTTACATGATTTGTATCACTTTAGGCGTATTGATGTGGTTAATTGCTTCTGTACTATAAACGTGTTGTGCATATTAGAATTCCCCCACCTTGCTCATGGCTTCCCTGCCAAATGCATTCACATTGACCTTTCCCCTGTCTTAATATCAATAAAAATAAAAAGTTTGTATTTTCACATAATCAGACTTAAGTCGTTTTTCTCTTGTGCGTTTTGAAAGTTTGGTATACGACTGTCTGTATATTTATAAATCCTTACATTTATACACATAAGGCAAATTTAGATGCCTTTCTTTGAATATAATGTTGGTAAATTAGTGACCAGCAGATGTGTGTAACAGGATGAGGTCTTTACTAATACAGTCTCTTCTAGCAGCCTCCTGGTGTCTTGCACTGGGCACAGTCTCTTCTAGTAGCCTCCTGGTGACTTGCACCAGGCACAGTCTCTTATAGCAGCCTCCTGGTGTCTTGTGTAGCACCCAGGCTCCGGGGTACTCGGGTGTCAGGCGGCAAAGGGTTAACTGCTGTGTCACGGGGAATGGCGGCCGCGCCTGATCCCATGTCCTGGGCCTATCTTTAAAAAGGGGATTTATATACAGGGGATTATGTACAAGTTTGTTGTTTGTCGTGACGCCACCTGCAGTACCTGGTGAGATGTCACCCGCGCCGCCACAGTCCTCCGGAGGTCGGTGGGATTGCGGCGGAGATGGTATAGTCCTCCGCAGGCAGGACTGGACCTCCGGGGCAGCAATCCCTGTGGAATCAATGAGTTTGTGGAAAAGAAGATGCAGCAGAGGCAAAGTCACTTCACCGGGTACTTTACTGGAACTTCAGCAGTATTATTACAGTCCTCAGTGTAGTTTGATGTTAAATGACAAGTAGCTACGGGTAGCTGCAAGCGGATCTCTGGTAGATGGACGGAACCCCCAGTGTGTGCCTTTCTTGTTCCTTCTCTTCCTTGCTTCCCAGTAGCTTGAGTGAAGCCTGACCTCATATAGAGTAAATCTGACCTCCTGCTGTTTCTTTTTCCTTCCCTTGCTCCCGTCGGGTAACCTTCTGTTGATCACTGCCGCTCGCCAGCTGGGTCTGGTCTCCTCTATTGGTCGCTTGGTAATCAGGGCCATATATTGATATACCCCCGTGCTTCGGATTTTCTGCAGGCCGTAAAGGTTCCTACAGGTGCGGGCTCCGGCACTCGGTTTCTCTCCTGGGTCGAACTCTCCGGTTCCTCTATTCCCCACTCGTTCTCCGTGTCTGGGATCTGTTCTGGTTATCCCTGGGTCCCTCAGCCAAGGAGACCCTCCTTCTTGCCTCAGGCTCCCTGCCTGGAACTCCACTAACTCTCCCTGGAGGTGAAAGCCTACGGTCAAAGACCTCCTTGCTCCCCCTGGGAGTGATTATATCCCCTCCCGGGTTCCCCCCCATTGTGTAATCTAGTGTGGGGTGTGGGTTTTAGGGTTCCGCCTACCATCCTGAAATCCTCTTGCAGCTGGGGTGATTATACCTCTTTACGGGTGCAGTACCACTCTGTGGCACCTACATAGTGGGGCACCACACTTACACTAGGTGCAGTCTCTTCTAGCAGCCTCCTGGTGACTTGCACACAGACACAGTCTCTTCTAGCAGCCTCCTGGTGTCTTGCACCAGGCACAGTCTCTTCTAGCAGCCTCCTGGTGTCTTGACACTAGGCACAGTCTCTTCTAGCAGCCTCCTGGTGTCTTGCACCAGGCACAGTCTCTTCTAGCAGCCTCCTGGTGCTTGCACCAGGCACAGTCTCTTCTAGCAGCCTCCTGGTGTCTTGCACAGGCACCGTCTCTTCTAGCAGCCTCCTGGTGATGTCTTGCACCCAGGCACAGGCATCTCTTCTAGCAGTCTGAGTGAGTTTGGATAGCAATGTTACAGTTTGTACAGAGTTTTGATCTGTGACTACAACACTACAAAATCACATCACATATGACAACTAAAAGACTGCAACAACCACAACTGAGTCTTAAGAAAATATGATTTCCATCGCTAAAAACGCCTTTTCCCACGCGTCCAGGCAATGACAGAGCGATGCAAGAAGTAACCTTTAAATCCTCCCTCCCTGCACATTGTGTGGAGACTCCAGCAGGCAGGGCACAGGCTGCAAGGACACACACGTTGAAAAAGGAGCATGAAATGGGTTTCATTAGCACATAAAAGCTTCCTGTGGAGAGAGAGAATGAAGCCAGGAATGGGGCTGATTTGGGAACAATGCCCTATGAATGTGATGCTATAACCTGCTATGTTCCTATCACTTGCCCATTGTTAACTGCTCGTTTTAAACTACTTAGTGTCTCTCACTTGACTGATCCTAACAGATAACATGGAGTTCTGTTCCCCCATACACAGAAAAGGATGTCACAGCCATGTCAGTCTTGTAGTCCATAGCCACCCTGTGGCTCTCCTGCAGTCTGCCACCCAGGGGTCTGGGCTTGGGGTTTTGTACTCAGGGAGGGTGTGGGGTGGTAGTGGTGGGGGGGACAAAGCACTACTACATTTATTTTCCAAGTGCTTATTAGGTTTAAGCATCCGTGATCTGTGAATAAACAGAGACAGTAAACACAAATTGTACATCCAAATTCCAGGAGGGTAAACTTTCCTCCCTGCCTCATTCATTCTTCACACACACTTCTGCATTTTGCACTTTTTTTTTTTCATCATTAGCTCGAAGTGTGTTTTTATAAAGCTGATCAATATCTTGGTAAAATATTCATTTTTGTCTGTAAACTAGAAGGCAGCAGAAATCTTTGCTTTGTGCTAAAGTCAACAAAAGCAGCCTGTGCTCTCCAATAAATGAAGGAGGGAGAAGCCACAACGTCCAGGCTGAAGCTTCTCCTCTGGAGCTGTCACCAGCAGCGGCAGAGCAAAGGTAGGGTCCTCTCCAGACCCAACACTGCTAGGAAGGCAGGCAGGGCAAGAGTAGGGTCCTCTCCCAGACCCAATCACTGCTAGGAAGGCAGGCAGAGCAAAGGTAGGGTCCTCTCCCAGACCCAACACTGCTAGGAAGGCAGGCAGGCAAAGTAGGGTCCTCTCCAGACCCAACTACTGCTAGGAAGGCAGGCAGAGCAAAGGTAGGGTCCTCTTCTCAGACCCAACACTGCTAGGAAGGCAGGCAGAGCAAAGGTAGGGTCCTCTCCCAGACCCAACACTGCTAGGAAGGCAAGCAGAGCAAAGGTAGGGTCCTCTCCCAGACCCAACACTGCTACGAAAGGCAGGCAGAGCAAAGGTAAGGTCCTCTCCCAGACCCAACACTGCTAGGAAGGCAGCAGAGCAAAGGTAGGGTCCTCTCCCAGACCCAACACTGCTAGGAAGGCAGGCAGAGCTGCACAGCCATCCCTGACCATGGACACTTTATATAATCAAATCTTATTCAGAAATGTCTATAATATCATCTACCAGCTGGCAGCTTTCTATGTCCAGTTCGCTGAATTATTCTACCTATATATTTTAGGCTTCTAAAATGACCAGATTTTGCTATTCCATTCAACATTTGCACTTGCAAAATATAATTCTAAAGATTATTATTATTTGTAGCTATTATTATTCATTAGAAAAAAATCTTACATCCTATTTTGCTATAACGGGTTCATATTTTTAATAGCTGGCGTTATTAGTTTTCATATAGTAAAGTATATTTTCTACAAGTTAAATCCTGAATATGAAAAATAGAAAAACAAAAGAAAATCTATTTATATAATTTTATTATACTGTTGAATGCTATTATTATTAATAACTAAAATACTGATGTGTACAATTTTAGAAACACTTTTACAATTTAGATTCAGAATAATAATATTAATATTATATATTTTTTAATTTTACAAATAATATAATTTCAAAACATTTTTTTATACATGTCATATCCAGGTAGTAAATTTTCTTTGCAAATAGTACAAATATTAATAACATTGTTATCAATTAATAATTTCCGATATTGCAACTATTACTGATTTAACTACTATGATTACTATTCCTATTCAGTAAAAATTAATCTTTCTATAATTGTATTTTTAACTTGTTTGTATGTATACTTTGTCATGTACAGCACCAAGGAATCAATTGTGCTCTATAAATAATAATAATAATAATTAATAATAATAATAATAATAATAATAATAATAATAATAATGATGATAAAAAAGTGATACTAATAAATGTAAAAAAGGATATATTACATTATGCAACAATTATACTGTTTAGGTTGAAGCTACTTTGTAATGACTTTATTGCTCTTTTAAAACATAACAATAGCAATAATAATAATATTAATAATAATAATAATAATAATATAACATTAGTTCCTCTAAACCATTCTCCAGTAAATGGAAAGCAGGTAAATGTAATCTTACTGTGATCTGATTTATTTATTTAATGATGATTAGATTATTATAAATAGCCGAAATTCAATTAGTTTTTTTTAATTAAGAGACCAAATTATTCATCCACAACTTGCTTAACTGTTCACAATTAGAGTAATTTTGACCAGGGGTGCCCAAACTTAAAAAAAAAATCTATCTATCTATCTATCTATCTATCTATCTATCTATCTATCTATCTATCTTAGCCATTATCACAATGTATACTTATTTTTTTATTATTATTATTATTATTATTATTATTACTACGATTTTATTGTATTAATTTCATTATCCCTTCCCCTGTTCTTATATGATATCTGTCTGTTTTCCCCTTTCCCCTGACAAGTTATATTTCCAGTACAAGATAGAATTTGTACAGGACACACAGAAAGGCTAATCGTTTATAAATAATTAATATCTTCCCATTTCACTAGTAATGCAGGTCTTTGGATTTGTCAATTACTTGTCCTTAAATGAGTGTATACCCACGTACTTCATTTCCAATCCTTTGATAGAGGAGTAACCTCAGCAGAGGCCACTCAATGCTGCCTGAGATGGGAATGGCCTTTTGATAGCTCAGGTTCAGAATAGGCACTTTCCTAATGCAAAGGTACTTTAGAAGGGAAGGCTGGCCTGTAGAGGTATGGCGGAAAATGAGCTATTTCAACTTGTGATCCATATTATTTGGTGGGTTATAGATGTAATATCTTTAGTAGATTTCATCAAATATTCTTTACAAGTTTAAATGATGTAATGAGGTAATGGGGACACTGTGAGAATTCAGTATCAGCAGTGACTTCTCTATATAACATTAGTTCTTGTTGATGTTGCCAATATAGCGACATACAACACATTTTTCAGAATTTTATTAAATTGGTGTTAAATTGAAATTATACACCAGGTCCCTAAATATCCCAACACAAGTGCATCATTTGTCTTTTCAGCGTGAATATTTAATTATTTTCTAAAATAAATTTTCTGCAAAACCTTCCATAAATAATAGCAGACTATTAATTGACTAATAATGGGAAAAAAAAACAAAAAGAACTCTCACTGTTGATTTAAATATATATATAACGTACACACATATATATGTTTATATATATTTCATATATATATATAATATATATATATATATACATGTCTTTATATATATTTTATATTTATATATATATATACATATATAATTTATACATTATAATATATATATATATATATATATATAATATATATATATATAATAATATAATAATAATAATAAAGCTTTATTTATATAGCGCCAACATATTCCGCAGCGCTTTACAATGTAGGGTTAGAGTACAGAAAATATAATACAGTAAGTAATTACAGTAGAGAACAATACAGTACAATAATTGGATACAAAACAATAGGCATAGAATCAATGTAAAAAAGAAAATACAATAAATAAAGCAAGAAATGAAGGTGATATATATATATATACTTATATATATGTGAGAAAGTAAATTTTAATAAGTTCATGCCATTTAATAGTATATTAGATGACCCCAGCACACTAATGGAAGCATTCAATAGGTTTTATGCAATAAATTCTCTTTATTGGTTAGTGCAACATGTTCATATAATTAAGCGACATTTCGGCTCAGTGGCCACTTGGGAAAATGTAAGAGAATCACTGTGGAATGAGGCTTCCCACAATCCAAGACTGGTGGTCCAGGGCGGATGTAGACACAGTCCCAACATGGTGTCATGTCATTCAAATCAGCTTAATTTAAGAAAGGCTCTGCCATTTTGACCTGAAACAGTGCACTGACTGATTGAAATCAGTTCTCTCACTCTCTGACTTTGCCACCATTTTTTTGTATTGGTATATACAGGTTTCGGATGTACACATGTAGCATCCATTTTTGTATTGAGTGCTGCAATTAGTTATCTATCTCCATGTATTTACATATGGGTGGCACGATGGTGGCTCAGTGGTTAGGACTGTTCTTAGCTAACACTGGGGTCCTGGGTTCCAATCTCAACAAGAACAATATGTGTAAGGAGTTTGTATGTTCTCCCCATGTTTGCTTGGGTTTCCTCCAAGTTCTCCGCTTGCCTCTCACACTCAGGACATACTGATAGGATGTTTAGATTGTGAGCTCCAATGGGGAGTTGTTGCAGTATGTATGTAAAGGCTATGGTATAAATAGTGCTATATAGATGACTAAATATTATATGAATGCACTTTTTTGATCTTACCGACTGTGGACAACCGAACATAGAAATGCTCTATTTCTAATTTAGAGAAAATAACCCCCAAAATGTCCCGTTAAATGAATTGACAGTACCCTCTACTGGGGCCTTGTGCTCCTTCTCTTGTCCATGATTAATGTGTAGGATTTGATGAATCTGGCATTGTGTGTTTTTGTATCCATCACCCCGACCGTTTTCATACAGTATTGGAATCGTGTAATCCCCCAGATCATTTTCAAAGCCCCCTTTATGTCTTTAGAGCAGGCTTTAATTGATTATGCTAAAAATGTGATTTTTTTTCTTTTTTTTTTTTGTCAGCCAAACTAATACCTTCAAACGCTGAATTCATTTCGATTCATCTAATTCACAGAGGATTTGTGCTTACAGATAATTTGCAGCTCCTTTACATCTGAGAAAGGGTTTGGCCTTAGGCTCCCTATATCCAAAACTGGATTGCAATGTAGAAGGTTACTCTTATCAGTCAAAGGCGAGAAGGCACTTCTCTATTCCGGAGAAATCAGATGGATCTCTCACAAAAAAGGTTTAAAATGTCAGATGAGCCAGAAATGCCTTTGGTTAAGTCTCAACTACATCACAGGCTGGAGCTATTCCGTTGCCATGGGAACAAGAACAACTATGGCCGTCTCTACAGCTTGTTGATCTTTCTCACTTTTGTAACTTGATTTAATTACATCTCTTTCCAGTCACTAGTTTTGCATAAATCAGCAAATAAAACGAAAAAAAAAAAAAAAATCACTTTTCTAACTTTTTTTTTTGCAAAATTGTGTAGGAACATTGTTTTGGATTAAAGAAGTTGGATATTTTTTTCAAACTTTTTTTCACTCAAACTTGTGAACAAAGTTTGCTCTTTCTTATCTTTTTCATCCCTTGACCATTTTTAATTTATACAATTTATCCAACTTTTTTTTTTAATTTGTCTTCTCTTCCTTCTTTTCCTCCTAGAGGTGGCGCCCTGATGAGAAGTTGACCCATCATTAGTTGTTTCTTTTCACACATAGAAGTGTGATTCTAGTTTCTCCCATTCAGAGGCGTAACTTGAAGCTCATGGGCTCTGATGCAAAAGGACCAACAGGGCCCCCCATGGTTCTAGGGCTCTAGGTGCGATTGCAGGCCCTGCACCTATTGTAGTTATGCCCCTGCTCCCACTGTAAAGACTTAATCAAGAAAAATGTTTTAGGTTTAGGTTAGGTTTTCAAACATCATTTGTGTCCTGTTGACTGTCGTCAAACGCCGTAGAAAAAGTGCTGCATACAGCAAATTCTGATCCGGCTCCAGGATCGGTGTGCAATTGATTGACCAATTGCTTGTGTAGGAACCCATGAAAATAAAAGGGATCAGTTTCTGTAGAAATGTCGGAGAAAAAATACCTACATAATTATGACTTCAAAATTGGAACCAAGATCGTGAAGTGTTTTCTTTTCCCCAAAAGTAAAAGTCATCTCATTTACCGAGGAGAGGGGGCAACTGGATGATCGTTAGTGGGGGAGGGGTAGATTGTCGACCACCCCTGCCTCTCGATGATCCTTATATCTGGGCTCTGGAATCCCAAAATTGAGCCCTTGCAGCCCTGTCTGGAATGGAGTATTGGTAGACCTGCTCAACCTCTGCTCCATTCATTTTCTACGGGATTTCTGGGATTAGCCGAGTGCTTTACTTGGCGTTCTCCATCTAGTCCCATTGACAATGAATGGAGCAGAGGCATTGTTGGGGTTCCAGAGTTCCCTACTTATTGGGGATAACTTTAAAAAAATCCCACCTAATCTATTTTTTTTGGAAATAATTCTAACTCATATCAAAGTTTCTTACATGCTTTATCAATGAAGGAAAAAAAAAGTTGATTTGCAGCACCTTTTCAGGATGAAATCAGGTAAATATACCCAGAGAGGCGTATGTCATTTTTCCAAGTGGTCCACCCAGAGAATATCGATGTAGAAGAAAGATCATCCAGAGGCAGCCCCCAAATGTAGTGAAGAAGGTCACCAAAGCCTTAGTTTCTTCTGCCAAATAAAGCAACGTTTCGACCCTGATAAAGGGTCTGCTGGATAATGACCCATTCATGGTCGAAACATTGCTGTATATTGCAGAATATCCTAAGGCTTTGGTGACCTTCTTCACTGCATTTGGGGGCTGCCTCTGGATGATCTTTCTTCTATGTGTTTATGCTTTATAAATAATTCTAACGTGATTTATAAATTTCTACAGAATTAAAGTTTTTTCAGTAATCCTATTGAAGAACACCACAATTATTGTCTCCTCATCCTACTATTATTTCCAAAGGTCAACAAAGGTCACTGCATATTTTTGTATATGGCTCCTGTCAATTTAGATATGATTTGCCTACAATCAAATGACTTAAAGCCTAGTGCAATGGAAGGTGTGAAAGTTGAACTTTTTCTGTCCTAATGATGGGTATATGGACATATCGAGTGACTGCAGCAGAGAGGAGAGAGGGCTGTGCACGCATGCGCTCACTCCTGCAGTCACACGGTGCATGCGCCAGAGGTGTTTGTTCAGGCAGCATCATTCTAGGCAAGCTGACAATCATATTGCAGAGAAGCGACCAGGCATGTTAAGCGAGGGGGCAGTGCAGTGAACTGAGCACTTCACTATGTCAATGGTGCACTTTTTTGTATATAGAATAAATATTGTCTCCTGTAGTACAAAGATAATTAACGCTACACTGCTGTCATTTTTATTGAGGCGATGTCCCCTATATAACTATGTATTTAATTTAAATTGTGTTTTGAGGGAGAAGAAACTCTTTATAGGGTATGTACACATGCTGTAGATTTGGTGCAGCATTATTTTGTACCAAATCTGTATCCTGTGGCAGAAAAACACACCACAATCGGCCATGCATTTTCCATATTTATGGAGCGTTTTTTTCACTTGAAAATATTGTGTTTTTCTACCATATGTTTTCATTTTGATTTCATTAAATTGGCCAAAAGAGGGAAGAGAAAGAGAGAGGGAGAGAGAGAAAGAGAGAGGGAGAGAGAGAAAAAGAGAGGGAGAGAGAGAAAGAGAGAGGGAGAGAGAGAAAGAGAGAGGGAGAGAGAGAAAGAGAGAGGAGAGAGAGAAAGAGAGAGGGTGAGAGAGAAAGAGAGAGGGAGAGAGAGAAAGAGAGAGGGAGAGAGAGAAAGAGAGAGGTCAATGGGTACAAAACAATGCAAAAAACACTGCAAAATCTGAACCTTTTCTGCAAGGCAACAATAAGCATTGTGTGCACAACACTGCAGAATTCCCATAGACTTTGCTGGCTACAGGATAGGCATGTGGAGTTTTGTCAAATCTGCACCAAAAAACGCATAAAGAAAGCACCGTGTGCACATAGCCTTAATGCCATACTAACGTCCTAAAACTAACATATGCCTCACTCTCCTTTTTCTTAAATAGAAGCTTTTACAAGAATGGCTTTCCTCATTGTGATCATTCTTTAGGGGAGTCCTTTAAACTCCTTAATGAGTATTTCTTTCATAAGAGTTATTTGCCAAGTAATGGTCCGAATTTATCCAAGATACTTCTAGATTGTTTGGAGAATTCCTCTTCTGCTCTCCTTTTTTTAGTATTTTTTTCTTTATCCAGCTTTGCATCTACAGGAGCATGCAGGAAGCTCAGCAGAGCGACGATGTAAGTAGATCTCATCTAAGCTGTAGGTATATACAGGTGCATCTCAATGAATTAGATCATCATCAAATAGTTAATTTTTTTCCATTAATTCAATACAAAAAGTGAAATACATATATTATATAGAGTCATTACAAACAGAGTGATCTATTTAAAGTGTTTATTTATGTTAATGTTGATGATTATGGCTTACAGCCAATGAAAACCCAAAGGTCATTATCTCAAATTAAATTAAAGTAGGGAGGATGAAGGGTTAAAAACTGCGCTGCTATAGTCCACGAGACATCAAAGTGTGAATATAATATTAATTTATTAGTCAACATGTTCAGGGCTCCCAGAGACATGGCAATATGATATTGATTTGTCCTGAGGAAGGGACCAGGGAGCCCTGAAACGCGTTGACTAATGAATCAATATTATATTCACCCTTTGATGTCTTGTGAAATATGTCAACGGGGTTTTTAACCCTTCATCCTCCCTACTCTATTCACCACGCTGAGGACTGCAGCATCAATGATATGCCTTTATATTATTATTATTATTATTTATATATAGCACCATTAGGTTCCATGGCACTTTACATAAGGATAAGGGAGACAAGCACAAGTACACTAAATCTAGATGATCAGGACGTACAGGTACAGGAGGGGACCCTGTCCACGAGGGCTCACAGTCTACGAATATAGTGGTTGTGACTCTCACAACCACACAAGGTGAAGCCTCTGATACCTATTTAGGTCACATTTTATCTCTCAGTCCCTTCATCCTCCCTACTTTAATTTTATGAGATAATGACCTTTGGGTTTTCATTAGCTGTAAGCCATAATCATCAACCTATAACAGAAAGAAACACTTGAAATAGATCACTCTGTTTGTGATGACTCTATATAATATATGTGTATCACTTTATGTATTGAATTACTGAAATAAATGAACTTTTTTATGATAATCTAATTCATTGTGATGCACCTGTATCACGGCTTCATTCAGACGTCAGTGATTTTTTTACATCTACAAAAACCCACTCATGTCAATAGAGTTTTTCATCTGAGTTTAATCATTGTCTGTTCAGTGTCAGCTTTATTTTCACATATGAAAAAATAAACTAATTACAAAACGTGTCCAATCCATGATAATGGATGGGTAATTTTGATCTACAAAAATGATCAAAAATAAACATATCTGTGTTATGTTTTTTTTGTCCACAAAAAAAACAAGGACAAGTAAAGAGCTCCATAGATTTTACTCCTTGAAAAATACGGCTAGAACACGTACGTGATAAAAGCATGTCTGATATATATATAAAATTCCCTTAGTATCTGGCTATGTAAAATTCCTAGTGTGAGATGGCGTTGAGCTAAATGGTTACAAGGACGGGTGCGGTAAGTCTGGAATTAGGCATCTTCCTTATACACACACCTGTTTGTGTGCCTTTTAGCTCAGTGAGTTATGTAAGGATCGAGGGATAAGGAAGGAGATTCCCCTGCTGAAATATAGGATTAGGAATATTCCTAAAGAATAGGAGATAAACCAAGCAGTGTGAACTGTCCTGCCTTGCAATAGGGTGAAGCAGAATTACAGCTTGTAAACTAGGTCTCCATCAGTATCCCAGGAGACACATCTACTTGGGTGTTCCAGCTCCATTGCACCAACTATAATTAGTCTTCTGACCAACTCTTAAAGACCCATCAACACGTGCACTTTTTGGTGTAACCCTTTCGCTGCTAGGGAGGCCGGAGGGGAGGAGGAAAGTTAACTGGATCTGCCTGATGTGAAAGGATGAGGGATTTTATGTAAATGATCACTTGCTGATTTCTTCCATTCTAGAACAAGGGAAATAAACAATAAAAAAAAAGGGGATAAACATCAAACTTATGAAAAATTTTATTTCAATATTTTTTTCTTTTATAGTCTTTATTTTGTTTAGTGTTTTATATCTAGACATTCTTTTTACGTTCTCCCTTTGTTTCCATTTATAACCATATGGCGGTTTGGGGCTCTAATGTGTACTGTGCCTGAACACACATGATAAAAATCCTCCATAGTTGATGCCTTATCAGTCCCTGAATGGCAGAACAAGGTCAAAACAAATGCAAAATATTACATTCTGATTTATTATGGAGAAAATTTCTTTCTGTCTGAATCCAATCGGAGGAGGCACATTGGTCATAAAGATGCGCGGGTATGTTCTTGTGGCCAGGTCTGTATTTCGTGTTGATTTTTCCATAGATCAGCTATTGTGCCCAATTACCTGATTACAAAAAGTAAACAAATCAATAACATTAACAGGCTCTCATGTCAGCGCGGTGCCCTAAGCAGGCATCTCTGTTTTCTATATGGTATATATAGGTCGGTTCATGAGCCTTGCAAGGTTTATCTACTAGTTACCATACAACACATCATGGTAACCTATAGAAAGGGGCAGATTTATTAATGTTTTAAATGTAGAGAATTAAAATAATTTGAGGAGCTGTCAAATTTATCACAGAGGTTCATGTTGCTAGACACAAAATCACACATTTTTCCTTATTACACATTGTATAGTGAGCACAAAAAGCATCTAAAACACCTATTAAATTGCCACAAGGCATGTCAATTTTTTGCACCAATTGTACCAGAATATATACTCAAATTAGTGGAGATATAGGAGGGCAGAGGTGCACCTGATCCTAAGGCCACGTGCACATGTTGAGTTTTTTAGGCTAGCTTCATACTACGGTTTTGTTCCTGTCTGTGGGATCCTGTTTTTTGCAGGACCACACGGACAGGAATGGACAGGCCCGGATAGTAATCTCTGGATGCCATTTCTGTGTCCGGATCTGGGATTTTGATGGATCTGGACACAGAAAGAGCTAGGGCGAGCTGAGCCTTCAAAGTGCAGGCAAGTGGTGTCGGCACTGTTCACTTACACTTTAGCAGTGTATCTACATACACTATCTACATACACTGCTAAAGTGAAATTAAATAAAGGAATGGTTAAAACAAAAAAAAAATAATTCTCACCTATCCACCATGTGAACTGCGATGCATCCACCTCCGATGGCTAAAGGACCTTAATCAGCTGATGGGGAAGGGGTGGGGCAATCCAATCAGCTGATGAGTCACATGACCGCATCAGCACGGTTTAAATCTTTAATCTGCCCTGCCCCTTCCTGGTCAGCTGATTAAGGTCCTTTAGCCATCGGAGGTGGATGCATCACGGGACAATTGGTGGACAGGTGAGAAGTTATTTTTTTTATTTTTAACCATTCCTTTAGTTATTTTCACTTTAGCAGTGTATGTAGATACACTGCTAAAGTGAAATTACGGGAACAGAGCAGTTTTAGTGTACTAAGCATGCTCAGTACTCTAAAACCGGATTTTCGGGAAACAATCAGATTTATTCCCGGATACGGCACCCATAGACTCAAATGCTGTGTGCGCCAGATCACCCCGGATTAGTTTCTATCTGGTTTGCTCTGATTTTTTAACAGAGCCAAAAATCGGAGCAGTCTTCGATTTGGGGCGGGAGAAAAACAAGACAGAAACGAATCCGAGACCGAATTCACAAAACCGGATGGCCATTTATGACCAATACGGCACCATAGGGATACGTGGGAGGTAGAAAAGATCCTGTTCTGTTCTTTTAAAAACGAACAGAACAGGATTGCGAAAACCGTGGCGTGAAACCAGCCTTACAACAAAATTTGTAAGCCAAAACCAGCAGTGGAACAATCAGAGGACATATAATGCATATTCTGCTGCGTATTTGCTGCGTATCAGCTGCGCATATGCAGCAGATTTGCACCAAATCTACAGCAGCGTGTTTTTCCAGCAAAGTCTATGGGTATTGCTAATTCCTTTCCGCATGGTGCCACTAAAATACGCAGCGGATATGTACGTAGATATATACGCGATCTACAATGCTTTTGACAGTTCAGTGCATAGAGAACTTTCAGGATAGGCATAGCTTGTGCTCCTACACAAATTGCGTAGATGAGGCAGAGATGTCTCCGCTCTGACTTCAAAAGCCAAAGGGACTTCAATCAGGGTTTATAATGAAGTAGTCGTTTTTAAACAGTCATGTAGCTCTCACCAAATCCCCGCATATTATACACATACTCCCAATAAATTTTAATCACATTTACACACATTAACACAGGGCACAAGCCCTATTTCTGAGGTGTGACTAACATGAAATGACACACACAGGACAAAAATCTGCACAGTCCCCACAAGAAAAAAATGCATCGTTCGCATGACATCTTTTTTGGTGCATGTTTTGACTGAAATTGTGGATGTTTCCTATGCGAACATACCCTAAGGCCATGTGCACACATTGAGTATTTGGTCAGTATTTTACCTCAGTATTTGTAAGGCCATGTGCACACATTGAGTATTTGGTTAGTATTTTACCTCAAGTATTTGTAAACCAAAACCAGGAGTGGAACAATCAGAGGAAAAATAGAAACACATCACCACTTCTGTATTTTTTACTTAGGTTGGAAACACACTGGCGTATAAAAAATCTGACGTTTCTCATCCAGGAAAGAAGGATAAGTGACATCCGTTTTGTGATCAGTGTGGCATGGAAGTGTGCAATATTTTCTCCCCTTGCATCTGTGTGACATCCGTGTGCTGTCCGTGTGCAGTGCATTTTTTTCCTCAGCAGCTACTGTT
This sequence comes from Allobates femoralis, assembly GCA_033576535.1. Lineage (NCBI taxonomy): Eukaryota > Metazoa > Chordata > Amphibia > Anura > Aromobatidae > Allobates > Allobates femoralis. The sequence continues at coordinate 523,022,941 of JARQOC010000001.1, read as the reverse complement.
GCGCCCAGGCTTGGGGGCACTCGGGTGTCAGGCTGCAAGGGTTACTGCTCCGGTTGTCACGGGGAGTGGTGCGCGCCTGACCCGTGTCTGGCTATCTTCCAAAAAAGGGGTAGTATGCACAGGGGATTATATACAGTGTTGTCGTGACGCCACCTGTAGTTTCTGGTGAGATGCCACCAGCGCTGCCACAGTCCGTCGGAGGCAGATGGTACTGCGGCAAGTTGTTTAAGTCCTCCACAGGTAGAACTGGACCTCCGGGCAGTGTTCCTGTATGGGAACAAGTTCATTTGAAGGAAAACAAGCAGAGTCAAAAGTCAATTTTCCTCCGGGTACTTTACTGTTCACTTGCATTCATACAACTTACAGTTCAGCACTCCTGATGGTATGAGGACAGGTAGCTTAACGGGTGGCTGCAGGCAGATCCTAGGTGGTATGGTGGACTCTTGGTGTGTGCCTTCATGCTCTACCCCGTCTGTTCCTTTCCTGATTCCTAGTGGTGGTGTGGAGCCTGGTGACTTAAAGCCGACCTGACCTCCTTCCTTCTCTCACCCTCACGGCATTCGGGTAACCTTCTGATGGCCGACCGCTTTCTCCTTCAGCAGTGCCTGGTACCCTCTCTTGGTTGCTTAGGTGCCCGGGAGAATTGTAAACTCCACGGGTCTCTGGATTTTCTGTGGTCCTAAAGTATCCCACAGGTGCGGGCTCCGGTGCCCGGTAAGGTGTCGGGATAAACTCCTTCGAGTTCCTCGGTCCCAAACTGGCTGTCTGCTCCTGGGATCTTTCCTCAAACCCTTTCTTCTTCTTCCATCTCTTCCTTAACCCACTGACTGGAGGCAAAGACCTTGCAGGCCTGAAATTTAGTGGCAAAGACCTTCTTGTTCCTCTATGATGCGGATGTGAAACACGCACTGCAGGTCAGTTTAGGCTGAGGAAAAGTGAAGCACAGAGGGCAGGAGATCCCTATAAATCCTATCCACTGCTGGAACTGTTTACACAGTGCTCTGAAATCAGGCGACAGGCGGCAGGCGATTTATCGCCGCGAAATTCCCCAATTACACGCCGCAAATGTGAGGCAAGTACACGCCGATTGTTCCAGGGCGACATATCGCTTTAGGATTTGTAGCCGCGGTTGCGGCGTGTAAAGGTGCCTTAAGATGCAGTGAAAATACACAGAATCACAGACTCACAAGTTCATTTCGGAATGTGACCTTATACGTTAAGGGGTTAGAAAACCATTCTGGTGAATAAGTAGATATTAGTAATGACACACATTCATCATAAGGGCTCATTCAGATGACAGAATAGATCAGACGAGTGCTATCCGATTTTTTATCGGATAGCAAACTGACCCAAGTTATTCAATAGGGCAGCACGATAGGAAGTAAAAAGGTATGATAAAATGAGCGCTAGGACTCTGGGAGAGACGTTGAAGTTCCATAAGGAAAGGCTCCTCTACACGTAGCAACGGATTTATGCCTGCGGTTAAATCTCACCTCAAATCATCAACCTAGTTGTGCAGGGAGCGCAACTAGAAAAGGTGAGTGACATATCAATATAACCCCTTGCTTCGGTTAATTTGCACAGTGTGGCGCAACAATTTTTTGTTTTTTCTTTTCCATATATATTCAATAGGGCAGGGCAGATGAACATATTTTTCTCTATTTTTGACTTTGAAAATGGATGAGACTCACCTATTCAAGTCTATAGATGTGAAAAAAATTTCAGATGTCACAGCATGACATCCAAATTTTACGAATACATTACAATTCTATAATATAAGAAACTGTAAATTGTCTTGTAAATGACTATTAGCTGCTTCTGTAAAAAAAAACAGATTGCTCACGGAATACACATGTAACTGCGATGTTGAAAGCAACTTCCCCTATTCACTGCAATATGAATGATCGCTCGCTGGGTTGAGTTTAACCCTGGCAGCGAAAGTTGCTTTCAACATCGCAGCTGCGTTGCCGGCGATGTCTCTGTGTGTAACATAGCAATCTTGGCTAAATGCCCAAAACGTGCGCGCTCCCGTGAGTTGCCAGCGATGTTGCTAACGATGTTGCCCCGTGTGACGGTACCTTTAATGTACCGTTACATGGGGAATATCGCCCCAAAGTGACGTAAGCATCGCTGTTGCCTTTTAAATCGCTTGTGCGTTGCTACGGGTGACAGGGCGATTCAACGGCGATAAATTGCTTGAGCGGACTTGCCAGGTTTCAGAACAGGTTGTGAAACCAGGCGATGTTGCTCAGGCGATCTGGCAGAATCGCCCAGTCTGACACTGCAACAGCGATGTTGAAAGTACCTTTCCACATTCGCTGCAATGTTAAAAGATCGCTGCCTGGGTTGAGTTTAACCCTGGCAGCGAAAGTTGCTTTCAACATCGCTGCTGCGTTGCTGACTATGTCTCCTCGTGTAACATCTCCACAGCGATCTTGGCAAAGTTCCCAAAACATGCGCACTCTTGTGAGCTGCCGGTGATGTTGCTGGCGGTTTCCCTGTGTAACGGTATCTTTAGAGTTTTGAAAGATTGCTATTATTTACCATCTTTTCAGTTAGCCATTAAAAGGTGTCAACCACTGAGAACTCTCAGATTCTAATATATATTTTTAGGGTTTAGTCTTTCTTGGCTTCAACCAGCCCTTTGTCCTTCTCGTTAACTCTTGGCCCACATATAATTTCTAATATATCAAAAAAACAAACAAACTGTTTTTAGGCTTTTTTTTTGTAAAATATTATAATCTTTTTTGCTTTATGTCTGTGATAACTATTTGTTTCTATAGTGTTAGGATAGACATTGGTGGTAAAATTGTGGTGGAAAACCAAAAAGAAATGTTTAAACCAATAAAAATGTGGTCTCATTTTAATTCAGTTTTTTTTAAGAGCAGAAAATACCTACCCAGTTATTATTCATCAAGGAATCTAATTACATTTAGTTTTCTTTCTAAGGATTTCAATTAATTCTCAAAGGGCATATACCACAATTAAAAGCTTACTTGAGATAATGCGGAAACTTAATTAACCTTGGCCAGTTTTTGTGACTAATTTTACATGAGTGTTGATTAATTTAGATTTGCATTCACAATACAATCCCTTCATTTAGGATCATAATTGCAATGACAAATTGCATGAGCATATGTTAGAGCCGCAGTTCAAAGTAGGTAAATAAACATGGTTTAATATTTTCCTTGGTCGACGAATTGTAAAATTACTGCAAACGAATTAATGGAATCAAATTTGGCTATGAAGTAATTCTTTGATTTGAAATTTCTACTTAATAAGGTATTTATTAATAAAAAAAAGACTAAAACATAGATTGGCATTTCTGTTAGGGCTCATTTAGATGAGTGTGTTTTTGGTTTATGTGCCACAATTATTATTATTATTTATATAGCGCCATTCGATTGCATGGCGCTTGACATGTGAAGTGGGGTGAACGCAGACAAATACTGTAAATATGGACATTCAAGTCATTACAGGTATGGGAAGGCAGGTGACCCTGTCCACAAGGGCTCACAGTCTATGAGTGGCGGGAGAGGAAACAATGACAGGAGACAGACCGATGGAAATGAATGGCGGGTTCACATTAACTTTGTTACACACGTGGTTAGAATATTTAAAAATGCAGCATGCGTGTCAGACTTAGGGGGTCAGACTTAGGGGGCCATCATACACTACGATTTTGTGAGCAAACTCAATAACGATGTCAGTGGTGCGCGCTAGTGGACAACATTGTTAGTGAGGGGTCACATGTATAGATAACGTTCAGGACGCAGCAACGATGTTACATGCAGGTATCGTTCACACAAACAGCGACCAATGCTTGTCAATGTTGTGAATAGGTGAAATTGGTAAGGAGATTGGTTATCGCAGTGATTGCATCATCGACATCGTCTGATTTGGGGTCCGGTTCTCATATCTGTGATTAACGATCTGACCACTTATCGCTTGTCAGATCGACCTGTCACACGCAACGACGTCGTTGGAGCGACTGAAAATCTGCGACGTTTCAGCGATATCTTTACAGATATCGTAGCGTGTGACGGCCCCCTTAGGTTGGTTTCACACTGCAGTTTTTTTCCCTGATCAGGTTCCTTCCGGTTTGTGTGTCAAACCAGAGAGAACCAGGAGAGGAACTTTTGCAGAGAAAAACTATAATTGAAGATTGACACCTGTTCTGAGTTTTGGAGGCACTCCTGGTTTTGACACACAAACCGGAAGGAATCTGATCAGGGAAAACAAACTGGAGCGTGAAACCAGCCTTACCAAACACAATGGATGCATGAGAAAATAAAGGCAATGTAAACACCCTCTGCACCTGAGTTTAACAGATCTATTGCAATTATTACATAGGAAATTATATTTGGCCTTAATCACTTGAGGACCGAGTCACTTTGCAGCTTAATGACCAGACCGTTTTTTGTAATTCTGACCAGTGTCCCTTTATGAGATAATAACTCTGGAATGCTTAAATGAATCCTAGCTATTCAGAGAATGTTTTTTGTGACATATTGGGCTTCATGTTAGTAGTAAATTTAGGTCGATAATTTTTGCGCTTATTTGTGAAAAAATCAAAAATTTGGCGAAAATTTTGAAAATTTTGCAATTTTCACATTTTGAATTTTTATTCTGTTAAACCAGAGAGTTATGTGACACAAAATAGTTAATAAATCACATTTCCTACATGTCTACTTCACATCCACACAATTTTGGCAAAAAAATTTTTTTGGTTAGGAAGTTATAAGGGTTCAAAGTTCATCAGCGATTTCTCATTTTTCCAGCAAAATGTAAAAAAACATTTTTTTTAGTGACCACATCACATTTGAAGTCCCTTTGAGGGGCGTACATGACAGAAAACACCCAAAAGTGACACCATTCCAAAAACTGCACCCCTGAATCTACTCAAAACTACATTCAAGAAGATTATTAACCCTTCAGGTGCTTCACAGGAACTAAAGAGATGTGGAAGGAAAAAATTGACATTTTAATTTTTCTAACAAAAATTTCTTTTAGCCTCAATTCTTTTATTTTCACATGGGTAAAAGGATAAAATGCATCCTAAAATTTGTTGAGCAATTTCTCCTGAGTACACCGATGCCTCATATGTGGTCATAAACCACTGTTTGGGCGCATGGCAGGGCTCAGAAGGGAAGGAGCACAATTTGACTTTTGGAGCTAATCTTCCATTCAAAAAGTGATGCTCTCCTTCACTTTGAGCCCTACTCAATTTGTGAAGCACCTGGGGGGTTCAAAATGCTCACCCCCATCTAGATATGTTCCCTGGGGGGTCTAGTTTCCAAAATGGGGTCAATTTTGGGGGAGCTCCAATGTTTAGGCACACAGGGGCTCTCCAAACGCGACATGATGTCCACTAACAATTTGAGCTAATTTTCCATTCAAATTGTTAGCGGACACCATGTCGCGTTTGGGGAGCCCCTGTGTGCCTAAACATTGGAGCTTCCCCACAAGTGACCCCATATTGGAAACTAGACCCCCCCAAGGAACTTATCTAGATGCATAGTGAGCACTTTGAACCCCCAGGTGCTTCACAAATGATCCTAATTGAAAGTTCTTTTTTCACAATTTTCTTTTCATTTCGGATTAATTTGTGAAGCACCTGGGGGTTTCAAAGTGCTCACTATGCATCTAGATAAGTTCCCTGGGGGGTCTAGTTTCCAAAATGGGGTCGCTTGTGGGGGAGCTCCAATGTTTAGGCACACAGGGGCTCTCCATATGCAAATTGTGTCCGCTATCAATTCCAATTGTTAGCGGACACCATGTCGCATATGGAGAGCCCCTGTGTACCTAAACATTGGAGCTCCCCCACAATGACCCCATTTTGGAATCTAGACCCCCCAAGGAACTTATCTAGATGCATAGTGAGCACTTTGATCCCCTAAGAGCGTCACAAATGGATCCGTAAAAATGAAAAAGTACTTTTTTTTCAGAAAAATCTTCTTTTTCCCTTTTACGGACTAATTTGTGAAGCACCTGGGGATTCAAACTGCTCACTATGCATCTAGATAAGTTCCTTGGGGGGTCTAGATTCCAAAATGGGGTCACTTGTGGGGAGAGCTCCAATTTTCAGGCACACAGGAAGGGGCTCTCCATACGCGACATGGTTTCTGCTAACAATTGGAGCTAATTTTCCATTGAAATTGTTAGGGGACACCATGTCGCGCATGGAGAACCCGTGTGCCACCAGCACAAGGGCAACTGGAAGAGTTCGAGTACAGCACCAGAAAATGGTGCCTCTAATGAATGCGCTATTTTCTAGGGTGGCTGTGGGTTGCAATTTGCCAAAAACATTTGGGTCTCTCCACGCTGAGGATTCCAGCCCCCATCTGCCAAGTTCCATGTGGCTGGCTACCAAAAATACAGGGAAGACTCTCAGGAAGCTGGAAAAGGTGTATGACAGTCGCGCCACCGGGTACCAAGGATCACCTGGATGCGGGAGTTATTTCAAGCTTAATCTTATTCTCCAACATGTTTCAGCGCTCCACCTGGCGCCTTTCTCAGGGATATACTTTACACCTCTCATCTTTTAGTGTCTGAGTGATAAGGCACTATGCGCTCTTGTTCCCTTTTTATATTAAAAATACAGGAAGGCCTTTTTTTATTTCTAGAACTGATTTTAGAAAAAAATGACGTGGGGTTCCGCCATATTTTTGGTCCAGCCAAGTACAACTTGGCAGCTACGGACTGCCACCAACCCCTAGCTGCCTTGTTGTACCTGGCTGGCAACAAAAAATACAGCAAAGCCCATTTGTTTTTATTTCTAGAACTAATTCTAGAAAAAAAAAATGACGTGGGGCTCTGCCATATTTTTGGCCCAGCCAGGTACAACTTGGCAGCTGGGGCTGGAATCCTCAGCATGCAGAGGCCCAAGCGTTCTGGGCCCCCCATCCCGCGAATTGCAGCCCGTAGCCGCCCCAGAAAATGGCACATTCATTGAAGCGCCATTTTCTGGCACTGTACCCAGGCTCTTCCAGTTGCCCTGATGCCGGTGGCAAACTGGGTAATAAAGGGGTTAATGGCACTTTTTTTATTGGCAGCTGGCACTAAGCCTGAGATTCATAATGTCGGGCCAATGTTAGACCCGGCCACTAGGAATCTCTAGTAAATATTAAACAAATATTTGAATATAACAGAGAAAAATCTTTTCATTTGAAAAAAAAAAACACAAACAAAATTTGGACTCAATCTTTTTTATAAAAATCCGAAGTAGTCCACAACGAAGGTCCCACGGCGCTCGATCGCCTCCGACGTAGTCCATAACAGAGGTCCCACGACGCTCGATCGCCTCTGCTACATCCAGAGATTGCAGCAAGGGATCAAGTGTCCTCTTCCTACAGTCTCTGGGGTGAGATTTATGGTGCACTGCATGGCAATGATCTGTCATACAGTGCATCATGACTATGATCCCAGAGACTACAACAAGATGACACTTGATCTCTTGTTGCACCCATCCCTCCACCCATGCATCCATCCATCCACCCATGCACCCATCCATCCACGCATGCACCCATCCATCCTCTAGACTGTGAGCCCTCGCGGACAGGATCCCCGGCCCTATTGTACCCATATGATTAATGGTGGATTTGTCGTCGTTTGTCTTTGTGTGTGGCCATCTTTGACCACTTGTCTTTGTCTACTCTTGAAAATGTAAAGCGCCATGTATTCTAATAGCGCTATATAAATACCTAATAATAATAATAATAATCCATCCATGCACGCATCCACAACATGCACCCATCCATGCATGCACACAATCCTTGCAGGCACGCACACATCCACGCATGCACGCATCCATGCACGCACGCACCACACATCCACTCACACATCCACGCATGCAGAGACATCCACGCACACATCCACGCACGCACACATCCACGCACACATCCTTCCACGCATGCACACATCCCTGCATGCACACACACATCCACGCATGCACACATCCACACACACACATCCATCCATGCACGCACACATCCATGCATGCACACATCCATCCATGCATGCACACATCCATGCACAAGAAGCAGACAAAAATGAGCCATGCACATGATGAACGCATCAGCATACGGCGTCTATTCACCGCCTAACTTAACTGAGAAACTGAATGCAAAAAATCCGCACAAAAATCACACAAAGTCACTCTGTAGTAATGAAAAAATCTTGGTTAGCAGCAAGTGCTGTCAAAAAAAGTGTTAAAAAACAGGGCTTTTGGTTTATACGTTTTTTGCAAAATAAAGTACATTAAGCTGCTTCAACATCGGCAAGGTCGCCCTTATAGAAGTAGTCCCTAGCTGATATATGTATTTAAAACCTGCTTATATTTGTACATACCTTTAAACAGGAATCAGTCAGGACTTCATTTAACATGGGTTTGCCTGTGGAAACAGCTTATATGTGTATAGCTCATAGGGAGGGGCGGAGACCTCCCCCTCCTACAGGGCTGGAGAAGTACAAGGAGCAGACAAAAATGAGCCATGCACATGATGAACGCATCAGCATAACGGCGTCCATTCACCACCTAACTTAACTGAAAAACTGAATGCAAAAAATCTACGTAAAAATCACACAAAGGCACTCTGTAGTAATGGAAAAATCCTGGTTAGCTCCTAACCAGGATTTTTCTAATACTACAGAGTGCCTTTGTGTGATTTTTGTGCAGATTTTTTGCATTCAGTTTTTCACACATCCAGGCATGAGAGACATTCACGCACGCACACATCCATGCATGCTCACATCCATGCACGCACACATCCATGCATGCACACATCAATCCATGCACACATCAATCCATGCACACATCCATCCACCCATGCATGCACCCATGCACTAATCCATCCACCATGCACCCATCCATCCACCCATGCATGAACAGTGCCCCCATTACCTTCTATGGCAGGCCGCAGCCGAGCACAGGAGCTGATATCCCAGAAGCGCGAGTGAGAAATGCCTGATGTCATCGCGCATGCGCATGGGCAGACGCACACGGAAATACGTAATGCGACCAGCCGTAGAAGTAATGTTGGCACCGAGTGCAATCGAATGCAGAAGCAGTGCATCCATGCGACTCTGTGCTTGCTTGCAGTTGCATCAAACTGCTTCTGTGCTTGCATTTGCCCTAGAGCAGGTCAGGGAGGCCAGCCAAGCGCAGGGGACGCATAGGTGTGAAAAGGGACTATAATTGAAAGATTGACACCTGTTCTGAATTTTGGAGACACTCCAGGTTTTGGCACACAAACTGGATGTTACCTGATCAGGAAAAAAAACTAAAAGAGAATTGATTCCTTTAAGGAGAAATAATACACAAATAACAGAAAATGAACACATTAATAATTTAATTGAAAGATCAACCTAATTGCAGACTCAGTTATCTTCTGCCATCATATTATGCAGTCCATATAGACCAGGGGTAGGGAACTCCAGGCCTTGAGGGCAACTAATAATTCAGGTTTTCAGGATTTCCTTAGCATTGCACAGGGGTTGGAATCATCACCTGTGGAGGAGATTCAATTATAACCTGTGTAATACTAAGGAAATCCTGAAAACATGCACTGTTAGTGGCCCTAGAGGCCTGGAGTTCCCCACCCCTGATATAGACCCTACAAATATGTAAAGATAAAAGGAAAATGAGAACAAGCCTCCAACAGATGGAGATCAGAGCAGTTATTTATCTACAGTCTTTGGTGAGTTTAGCCCAGATATTACTGTAAGCATATAGTCATTATGATCATTTATGAGTTGCATTAACAACAATGGAACAAACAGTAGATTTTCCATTTACTAATAGATTTAAAGTATCATATTTCCTTGGCATTTTTTTTAAATATTGAGGTTTATACATTATAAAAATGGTAGATATGGATATCAAATAATAACCAATATTATTTTGCTAGTTTATGAACTGTATTAAAAGATTAAAAAATAATAATGAACATTTAGTCCTTGTTCATTTGTTGGAACAGATTTAGATGGTCAGATTTCATATCAAAATCCACCTTAATACCAATGACAATTGGTGCCCTATTCATGTACTAGAATTTCTAAAACTCCATTCACACGATACAGAAAATTGTCTACTGTTTTTTGTCCTCATCCGAGAAAGACATCAACTTCAGTAATCTAGTACACAGGGAATACACTATGTTGCAGTCTATCGAAAGCACTTTTTCCAACAGTGATGCAGAGAATGAATGAATTGATGGTGAGCATGCGCAGCCATTGTTCCACCCTCAATTGGACTTTTAGATCTAATTTTTGGATTTGGGACTGGATCCCAGATACCTGACCACTGATTCACAATTTATCACCCATCCTTTTGATAGGTGCTAACTTTTAGACAAATGAGAAAAGCATGACTGATCTATTCGTGCTCATATGTCTCTAGCTCAGTGATGAGAACAACCCTTTGATTTTATTTAGGGCATCTCTTTGGCATGTTTGGCATGAAAGTTTAAAGGCACGCTGCTTTGTGACTGTAGACTTATTAGTCATCACAGCACCCAGGACACGTGCTGTCAGGATTCTTCAGTGCTGGTGGCGAGACTGGACAGTGATGTGACCACAAGTATGAAATATGTTTAATTCCATCCACATTATGAATAGACGTGTGTTGCCTCACTCAATTTCACAGTGCACGACTAGTCTGAATGTGGCTTGGAGTATTCATATGTGTGATTGCATACATGTGGCCACATGACTGCTCACTCTCAGCACAGGTGAATCTTGACAGTGCGCACCTTGCATGCTGTGGGGATTCACAAGTCTGCAGTCACATTAAGTGACCTTGAGATCAAACGAGCCTTGCCTATTCAAATCTATGAGTATGCAAAAAAATCGGATCTTATATGGATCAACCACGTAACATCCGATATTTAGGAATACATTGCAATTCTTAACATCGATAACTGTATTTGGTCTTCTAACTGTTATTTATGGCTAATACTAAAACAATTGACATAGGGATGGTCTATAGATTTCATACAAATGGCAAAATAAATGAAAACTTCCCATTTTTTCTGTATACAAAGTGGTCGATTTTTTTATACACTTTTGGGAACCTAACCTTAGAGTGTAAACTGCATTACATGTCAATAGGAAACTTCATTAATAAAGTAGTTTTTTATTATGGAGTTATGTTTGAGTCCTTTCTGACAGCAAATTGGTTGCTAAATACTTGGCTTTGTTGAGATTAAAGAGGTAAGATTCTGTTTTGGATGTTGTACACCTGCTATTACAGGACAATCTCTTTTTAATAATCACATATGCTGGGACATTTAAAACTCAGTTTGTAGGCCGGTTTCACATTGTGATTTTTGGTCATCCGATTGTTAAAAACTGATACACTCGGATCCGAAATCGGATCCCATGTCCCCCTATGAGAATCAGATTGGATCGGATGTGCCACTATTTGTATCCAATTTTGGCACCATCCGATGCTGTTTGATTTTGCAGCCTGCTGCGATTTTGTGTCCGTGACTCAAATCGGACAGCATCGGATCAGTGCTGATCCGAGTGCATACAAAATGTGAGCCTATGGACATCGTATCCGAGTTCACCTCAGATCCGATGTCGGCTCTGTGGTCCCTGCCTCTCCCTGTCTCTCCCTGCATCTTCCTTCCCCCTCTCCTCCCATCTCTTCTATTCTGTCTCCCCCCGCTATTCTATTCTGTCCCTCCCGCTAGTCTATTCTGCCCCCGCCGCTCCTCTATCCTGATCTAATCCCTATCCTGTCCCTGTTCTCTTCCCTGTGTGTTTAAAAAAAGAAAGACTCCTCCCGGTGGTTACATCACCTGGTCACCGGCTCCCAGGATGCGACACCATTGGGGCAGAAGGACCTGCGATGATGTCAGAGAGCCGGTCAGCTGACATATCATGTGACCACCTCTGTGACATCATCACAGGTCCTTCAGCCCCAATAGTGTCGCATCCTGGGAGACGGTGACAAGGTGATGTATCCACCAGGAGGAGTTTTTCTTTTTTTAAACACACAGGGAAGAGTACAGGGAACAGGATAGGGATTAGATCAGGATAGAGGAGCGGGGGGGACAGAATAGACTAGTGTGAGGGACAGAATAGAATAGGGGAGGGGAAGAAGATGAAGGAGGCAGGAGCAGGGAGAGACAGGGGACCGTAGGATTCACACGGATCCTGCATAGAATCAGATCGGATGGCTATTTGCCATCCTGCAAAAACTCGGATCCCGCAGACAGGCACAAAATCGCAATGTGAAACCAGCCTAAAGGGTATGTCACACGCGTCAATATCGCCTGCACGATCTCGGCTGCACGTGACGTTGCAGCGATATTGATGCATGTGACATACTGAATCAACCAGCGATAAATCGCTGGTTGATGATCGCCAGGTTTTAGAATCTGTCCTAAAACCTGGCGATGGTCGCCCGGTGTACACGCAGCATCGCTGCGTGTGACACCGGGAGTAGCGATATTCCAGCTCCCAACGCCTCTCGCAAGCGCTGGGAGCTGGTATCCAAGGTAAACTGCGGGTATCTAGGCAGCGCGTGTTGCCTAGATACCCGACGTGTACCTTAGTTACCAGCCTCCTCCACTCACCGGCTGGTATCTAAGGTACACAGCGGGTAACTAGGGTCCCTAGTTACCCACTGTGTACCTTAGATACCAGCCGGTGAGCGGAGGAGGCTGGTAACTAAGGTACACGTCGGGTATCTAGGCAGCGCGCGCTGCCTAGATACCCGCAGTTTACCTTGGAGACCAGCCTGCTCCCGCTTCCAGCAGGCTGGCAGCGGGAGCAAGACATCGTGGAAACGATATTTAAATCGTTTCCACGATGTCGCTGGTCCAATGATCGCTGGGGAGTCTGCCTGTGTGACAGCTCACCAGCGATCAGCCGTCAATGTCGTCAGCAATCATCTCACTGACGACATTGACGCGTGTGACTCCCCTTAAGAAGCTACTTTTATTGTGCACTCTTTACAAGCCGATTGCATTATTCCCAGTGGATTAGCCCTTTGTTAGTGGTGAATCTGGTCTCAGAGTTGCATTGCAATCATCTTTGCTAGTGACCTGTTTAAAAAAGAAATTGCTTTGCAATTGAAGCTCTTAATTATATGTAAGTGATACAAATGAAGGTTGAACGGCTGAAATTTATATATTCTTCCCTTAGGCAATTAAACATGATTAAATATTCTGAGCTGTAATGTTTAAGTAGGAGAAGTGAATATTCATTTTCATTACCAAAATTCTGATGAAAAAAGAAAATACAGCTAAAATAAATATTCACTTAGAGATTTTTCAGGGGATATCTAGCTTTTTAATTACCTTGGAGGTTCAACTACGTTGCTGTCACAGTTTTGCAGATCTTGCCTCTATGATCCATGATGTAATGTCAGCTTTGTTGTACTCCTATTTTGTATTACAAAATAGTTGACTATGGTAAGTGCGCACAACGTCTTATTCAGGCGGTTGAACTTGCAGAGTTTTCCTAGAAGAAAACACTTCAAGAATCTTAATCAAAGTCACCAGAAGCTCATTGTGGAAATGAAGCCTTAGGTGAGTTTTTTATCTCAGTATTTCTTGTTCCAATATTTTTATTGAAAATTTTTACAAAAAATAAACAATTGATCAATACTCCAATAAACAATACAAACGAAAAAATAAATAAATAGAAAATCAATAAATAGTAGATACTTGTCAGCAGTAATAAACCATCTGTAAGTAACAATGGTTATTCTTATTTTATTAAAAAAAAGATATAACACATAAATATTTAGAACTAGCTGTAGAGCCTGGGCGTAATGCCCATATATGGTTGTAATACTCATATATGGTAATATATGGCAATATCGCTCACATATGGTAATGTATGTATGTGTGTGTATGTACAATAGCCACGCCTTTTCTGATAACCATGCCCATTCATACCTCTTCCCCTACACATATCCCACCCTCCCTGTAGCCCCACCCCTTTCATAGTGCCTCCCATGTATAGTCCCACCCCTTCATGGCTCCACCCCTCCACATAGTCCCTGGAGTGGGGCTAGGTGGAGATGCAGGCTGCAAAGTGGGCATGGCTATGTGGGATGGGTGTGGCTATGTGGAGTGGGCACAGGTATGTAGAGTGTGCAAGGCTAATGCCACATACACACATACATATACTCGGCTTTATATATTAGATATAGTAAGAAATATTAGAAAGGAATATAGAAGGAATACTAGTAGTTTAAGCTGCAAATCCTATTTTAGAATGTTAAACCAGGGTTTCCATTTGCTTGAATATCATATCTGGCCCGATTGTGGGGCTGATCTTGTGGTATAGCCCGGGTCTGGCGCATGCGCAGTGGGCTTCAATATGAAGCCGAGCCGTACATGTCTTAAGGCCCCACAATGAAGCGGGCCCGATATGACGTTCCAGCCGGCTCATGATAGCAGTAGAGAAGGCGGGAAATTCAAAAAGAGCTGACAAGTTCCCTTTAAAATATGAAACCTTGGCAAACCTTTCAAGTATTTGTTGTGTAATCTCAATTAAGTTGATAAGGTCATTCATTTACCTCAGTATTTGTAGCCAAAACCAGGAATAGGTAAAAAATACAGAAGTGGTGACGTGCTTCTATTATACTTTTCCACTGATTGTCCCACTCCTGGTTTTGGCTATAAATACTGAGGTAAAAAACTCACCAAATAATCAACTTGTGTACTTCACCTCATGTAAATTAGATTATTTACTTTTTTTTTACATTTTTTATTGTGATTTTGATGCCATGATTTTTGTTTCTTCTTGGTGTGTCATGTTTTAAATTAAGCTGCTTTGTTTTTGATACTGGTAGTTGGCTTTGACAAAACCTTACTGATATACTTTGGTGCATAATACATGTTTTTCCACGGATTTCATGCTCTTTTGGTGCAATTTTGGCACAAAACTGCATGCATTATGTTCAATGTGTTCATCTGCATCTCCTGGCCCAAAAAAGCACCAAAACTGCAACACAGTTGAGCCTTTTTTTTATAAAATTATTCCTTGAAATAATTTTAAAAAATGACATGATATTTTTGTATGTCAGCCAAGTACAGCAGGCAGGTACAGTCACCCCCCTACCCTCAGCTGCCTATTTTTACCTGGCTGGAAACCTAAAATATAGGGAAGCCCTTTTCTTTCATTATTTCATGAATTTCATGAAATACCATATATACTCGTGTATAAGCCGACTTTTTCAGCCCAAAAATTGGGCTGAAAAGTCCCCCCCTCGGCTTATAGACGAGTCATATACTTTTGTGTGAAGTGGGGGCTGTGTGCAGGAGCAGGAGGAGGCAGGAGGAGGCTGGAGGAGGTGGGGGAAGGCTGTAATATGAGCAGCTCGTCACGTGGAGCCGCTCATAACTTATTCATGATATGCACTGCATCCCCCGCCCATCCGCGGGGGGAGCAGTGCATATCGCATTACAGGCTCCCCATCACAGTATGGCGCCCCCCGCCACAGTAAGGCCTCCCCATGCTGCCTCTGCTCACTGTACAATGCATAGTGTTATTAGCTCTCACCCACCGACGGATCGCTCCAGGCTCAGTGCATCCTCCCTCCTCCCTGCGTGTTATGTGACCGGCCGGTGACGTCATCGCGGTGAGCCCCGGTCCAGGACAAGAAGCAGGAAGGAGGGAAGATGCACAGCCAGGAGCAATCCGCCAGCGGGTGAGAGCTAATAACACTGTATTTATTGTACAGTGAGCAGCGGCAGCATGGGGGGGCGCCATACTGTGAGGGGGAGCCTGTATACCAGGGATGGGGTCCTGTATACACTGTGCTGGGAGCTGTATACACTGTGCTGGGAGCTGTATACACTGTGCTGGGAGCTGTATACACTGTGCTGGGAGCTGTATACACTGTGCTGAGAGCTGTATATACTGTGCTGAGGGCTGTATACACTGTGCTGGGAGCTGTATACACTGTGCTGAGGGCTGTATACACTGTGCTGGGAGCTGTATACACTGTGCTGGGAGCTGTATACACTGTGCTGGGAGCTGTATACACTGTGCTGGGAGCTGTATACACTGTGCTGAGAGCTGTATATACTGTGCTGAGGGCTGTATACACTGTGCTGAGGGCTGTATACACTGTGCTGAGGGCTGTATACACTGTGCTGGGAGCTGTATACACTGTGCTGGGAGCTGTATACACTGTGCTGGGAGCTGTATACACTGTGCTGGGAGCTGTATACACTGTGCTGGGAGCTGTATACACTGTGCTGAGAGCTGTATACACTGTGCTGAGGGCTGTATACACTGTGCTGGGAGCTGTATACACTGTGCTGAGGGCTGTATACACTGTGCTGAGGGCTGTATACACTGTGCTGGGAGCTGCATACACTGTGCTGGGAGCTGCATACACTGTGCTGGGAGCTGCATACACTGTGCTGGGAGCTGTATACACTGTGCTGGGAGCTGTATACACTGTGCTGGAGTCCACCCTCGGCTTATATGCGAGTCAATAAGTTTTCCCAGTCTTTGGGGGCAAAAGTAGGGGGGTCGGCTTATACACGGGTCGGCTTATACACGAGTATATACGGTAATTTTAAAAAATGACTTGAGTCTTTGCTGTATTTTTGGTTTCAAGACAGGTACAACTAGGCAGCTGGGGGCTGAAATCCTGAGTGCAGGGTGGACCAAGCTTTCTGGGGCCCCTCCTACTGTGAATTGTAGCCCGCAGCTGCCCCAGGACATGGTGCATTCAAAGAAGCACCATTATTTGGCACTATACCCTAACTTTTCCAGTTGACCTGGTGGCATTGGCATGCTGGGTAATAAAGGGGTTAATTCCAGCTTTGTATTGGCTGCTGGCACTAAGCCCCAAATTCACAGGGTAAGCAGTAAAAAAACATAACACCGAAAAAAAACATTTAGAAATAAAATACAAGGCAACCCTGTTTCCCATTTTTACTTAACAAAAAACCCCTCCTTCCAACATAATCCACAGGTAACGTCTTCTGCTCTGCTTCATACAGTCATATGAAAAAGTTTGGGCACCCCTCTTAATCTTACTCATTTTTTTTTGTTTAAAATTGGATTTTTGCAACAGCTATTTCAGTGTGATATATGTAATAACTGGTGGACACAGTAATATTTCAGGATTCAAATGAGGTTTATTGTACTTACTGAAAATGTGAAATATGCATTATTTCAAAATTTGACAGGTGCAAAAGTATGGGCACCCTTCTGATTTTCATGATTTGAATACTCCTAACTACTTTTTACTGACTTACTGAAGCACTAAATTGGTTTGGTAACCTCATTGAGCTTTGTACTTCATAGCCCGGTGTATCCACTCATGAGAAAAGCTATTTCAGGTGTCCACTTGCAAGTTGTTCTCCTAGTTGCATCTTCTCTGAGGAGTGGCATCATGGGCTCCTCAAAACAGCTCTCAAATGATCTGAAAAAAAAGATTGTTCAACATAGTTGTTCAGGGGAAGGATACAAAAAGTTGTCTCAGAGATTTAACCTGTCAGTTTCCACTGTGAGGAACATAGTAAGGAAATGGAAGACCACAGGGACAGTTCTTGTAAAGGCCAGAAGTGGCAGGCCAACAAAAATATCAGAGAGGCAGAGAAGAAGAATGGTGAGAACAGTCAAGAACAATCCACAGACCGCCTCCAAAGACCTGCAGCATCATCTTGCTGCAGATGGTGTCACTGTGCATCGGTCAACAATACAGCGCACACTGCACAAGGAGAAGCTGTATGGGAGAGTGATGCGAAAGAAGCCGTTTCGGCATGCACGCCACAAACAGAGTCGCCTGAGGTATGCAAAAGCACGTTTGGACAAGCCAGTTTCATTTTGGAAGAAGGTCCTGTGGACTGATGAAACAAAGATTGAGTTGTTTGGTCATACAACAAGGCGTTATGCATGGCGCCACAAAAACACAACATTCCAAGAGATTAGCTGTTGGGCCCCTCTGCAGTGAATATGTAGACAGTTTAATGAGCAGCACAAGAAGTAGATGCGGTGGGGCGGTGGGACACGGTAAGTATAACACTGTTTAATACATATTTTCTTTATTTTTACAGCTCCGCCACCCCCGAACCCAAACCCGAGCTGTAACACGGACTTCCCAGGAAAGTCTGTGTTCAGAATCTGTGCCCGAACACTAGATGTTTGGTACGGACCACGAACTTTACAGTTCGGGTTCGCCCATCACTAATCACCATTCATTCCCATTTTGTTTAGGTGTATCCATGTAAATGGCTCACCCGTTTTTTTTTCGCGGTCACAACTGCCGCCAGTGCCAGATCATGGCAATACTGCACTTGCCGCAAGCCACATAGACAGTGCAAGTGTATCGCAAGTGCGGCTGTTAGGCGGCAAATGCGGCAGATGCAGTTTTCTGTCTTGATCTGCCGTATCCAGACAGAAACACTAGTGTGAAAGGCCCCTTACTTGTGTTTTTGATTGCATTTTTGTGTGCATTTTTGAGCATGCTTTATCGCATTTTTTTGTCTTGCTTTGGTATGTCATACTTGAAATAAAGCTGCTTTATTTCAGAAATGTCCTGGTATTTGGCTTCACCAAACTTTATTGACATTCTTAGGTGCGGATTACATGTGTTTCAATACGTTTCTGCAATGTAAATGCATGTGAATTTTTTACCTGCAGATTTTCCGCATCTATTGAAAATTTACCTGGAAAATCTGCACTGAAACCTCAGCGTGCCCATAAGGGAAGTTTACATGCTGCTGATGTCATCCGAGTGCAGTCCCACGTTTTGCACTCACCCATAGACAAGTGGGTGCGCGCCGTCTGATATTCGCTGCCAGTTGCAGCATACTGCATTTTTCATTCAAAGCGCTGATCAGCATTGCCCCATTGCCTAACATTGATCCAAGGGACATCCAATAAACCATCGGATAGATCTCGTCCACGTGATACTCTTGTGTAGACGCAGCCTGTCTACGGTCACACGAGCGTATAAAAAGATCAGTCCGATTTTCCTCCAGAAATGTGGGATGATTTTTCCCTTACTTGTGATTCTTGTACTTTCCATATACAATGTTTTTATTTAAAGCAGTAACTTTTAATAATGTACAAGAACATTGACAGTTTCCTACATTACAGATTTGCAAAGCATCCATAAAAATCTGATGCTATACTCTGGCATCCATTGAAATCATTCATCTGCACTGCCCCATTGAATAACATTGATCCGACTGCCGTCCGTTTTCTGACTGACAGCACTAGAACCGAGAATACGGTGGTGCGAACCCTTGCAATATTGACACAGTCATTTGCTGTGTGGGGTAAGTGAACGCTGTCCCTCTCTGCAGTCCCATATAAGTATTTAAGTAAGTGCAGTGTACACAGCTTGGAACAAACTGTCACTCGCTGGCGCTGTCATTAGCAGAAACCACTTATCCAGACAATGGAGGACAATTCTAGAAATAGTTTCACATCTATTAGTGCAAATGAGGATGTCTCCAGACTACGGCGAAAAAGACACTTCAGTAATTACTTATTTTTTAAATAAAATGTCATCTTAAACATGCGTTTTGTACGCGCCCTACAACAGGTTTTACCTGTTAATGACCTTGCTTGCTTCGCCTTTATGTTACACGCTTTTGGAAAATGTTTTGTAGATAAAGATAAGCTCCTCATCTCGATGACATGTCCAGAGACTATTTCCCATTGTTTATTAAGATCCAATATAAGTCGGTGCATTGTACACAGGTCATAGCCATTTAGGTGAGCACGCTGTAGGGGTTTATAGTTTAGTTTCATACACTGACCAAAATAGCATAAACATTGTTTTTTTTCTTAGAAGATTTTTTTCCTCTCACGTTACCAAAATGTCTTTCAAAAAATAAAAGGAAACTAGAAGAAACTCCAACAAAAGCTGAAGTAACATACCGTAATTTCCGGCGTATAAGACGACTTTTTAACCCCTAAAAATCTTCTCCCAAGTCGGGGGTCGTCTTATACGCCGGGTTCCTACTGGGGAAAAAAATTGCCAGCATCTGCAGGGGGCCCACGGTGCTTAATATAAGCCCCCACCCCCCCCGAAAATGAGCGGTGCAGTGCAGGCACAAAAAAAAAAAAAATACTCACCTGCCTCTGCCGTCCATGTCCCCCGGAGCTTCCCGCTGCCACCGCTGCCGTGTACTTAGCCACCGGGCTCCATAGATGTACGGTAATAAGCCATCAGCCAATCAGGCGGCTGCTGGTGTCTGATTGGCCGCAGCATTACCGTACATCTCCTGTAAGGAGGTAATCTACGCCGCTCAGTGTGGATGTATGGTAATGCCAGGGCCAATCAGACGCCAGCAGCCGCCTGATTGGCTGATGGCTTATTATCGTACATCTACGGTGCCCGGCTACGTGCAGTGGCGGTGGCAGCGGTAAGCTCCGGCAGGGTCTGGTGACAGTGTGTCTGGCTGTGTGTATGTCTGGCCGGAAAATACGGTATATTCTCTTTGGTGCTTTTGGTTGGATGTAAGTAATCTTCTTTTAGGCATTTTAGAAAAAAAAAATATTTTTTTTTTTTAAAGAAAATTTTAGCATCAGCTTGTGTAAGAATGCTGGCAATGACCCGACAAACTGGCAAAATGCTCGCTCAAAGTTATTGGCAGCTCATTGTCCTGTGTGAACAGTGTGGCACCCCTGCGACCAGGGCCGCCACAGGGTGAACTGCAGCCAGGCGAGGAAGACGGATGACCGTAGGAACACACACACACTGACACACACTGACCCTACACCTAGGACGCTAGGTTAGGCAAGGGGTAACAGGGGTTAAGAGCAGTGTGGGAGAAGAGAAAGAGTAGCTGAACAAGTGGGTGGAGAGACCGCAAATAAAATACAGGAACACCTAGTTGTAGGCATACAATTTCCAGGAGGAGAGGTTCCCTGTAGGACGCAGAACCTAGAGGCAGATTTCCTAGGGAAGAAAGCTCGATCCATAGCTGGAGATGAGGGAAAGAATCCAAAAGCAACAACACCCCACAGTGAGACAGAAGGAGCCTGGTGAGCCCACATTATACCTGGGTCACTGGAGGGCAATGCTAAGGACAGTCAGAGAGCTGGCTCTGTAGAGGTGACCGGGGAAACTCTAAGACTCCAATCACGAGACAGCACTGGCCCGTCCCCGAGTACCCCACAGCCTGGGGGCGCCTCAACAGCAGTTGTGCTCATTGGCTTAACTAGAGTTTGATAGGCTTTTGTGAAACATTTGGACCTGCCACATCATTCCCCCCCCGCATGTTAGTCAGATGTATGGGACCTTTCAATGGAAGTCTGCACACAGGGGCTGGACAGACATCTCTCTGGGGTGATTTAGTGACTCCTGCTTTGACCGGTATGTTGGACCATATGACCTAGGAGGTCCCTTCCAACTTCACCATTCTACAATCTTTAGAATTTTTTGTTACTATGCATTGTCTCATATTGTCTGTACATGTCGCCTCTGAATTGTAAAGTGCTGCGATATATGCTTTGTGCTATCTAAATAAAAATTATTATATGGCCTCTTTCACACTATCGTTTCTGTTCAGATCCGGCAGATCCAGACAGAAAACCGCAACTGACGCAATTGCCACCTAATGGCTGCACTTGCGGCAAGCCCCATGCATTGTCTATGGGACTTGCGGCAGGTGCGGCAAGTGCGGTATTGCCGCGATCCGGCACTTGCGGCAGTTATGGCTGCGCAAATAAAAACGCAGCTGACCGCGTTTTTTTACGCGGCCGCAACTGCCGCAAGTGCAGGATCGCTGCAATACTGCACTTGCAGCAAGCCACATATAGAATGCATGGGCTTGCCACAAGTGTACCGCAAGTGCAGCCATTAGGCGGCAATTGCGGAAGACACGGTTTTCTGTCTGGATCTGCCGGATCTGAACAGAAACACTAGTATGAAAGGGGCCTTATAATAATTTTAATTTGTTATTGATCATTTTATAAATTAGAACTGAGAAAAAGCTAAAGGCCTCAGTCAGTACACATTAGATGGCTGTCTGCTGAATGCTACTTTGGCCATGACAGCCACATAGGAGCATTCTATTGATAATCTACAAGGATCAGCCCATTTAGACCGTCTCCCTAAGGTATTGACCCCATCTCCTTCCCCTGCTTTTTCTTCATATATACTCTTATAAGAATTTACATTCTTTATTCCGTTGTCTTTATTACAGTTATTGCATAAGCTTCTGCAATGATAGTGATGAATTTTTCTATTTTTTGTATATCTGTATATAGATTGCTATCTGGATGAAGGCTCTTTGTTGGAGCCGAAACGTTGTGTATGGAAACATAATCTTTGAAAAATAAATCAAAAAGACAAAAAGATTTTTTTCCTTGGATCTCATTCTATTTATTGTGCGCCGGAGTTGACTTTTTTATTGGCCATCTCAGCCGACTCTCACATACACAGGAACACTCATTCGGCCTAGCACTCCTATGAGAAAGCTGCTGGCTTAGTCTGGCTTCACACTAGCGTTTCCCTCCGCAGCATCCTGCTGAGGGGAAGCCGCAAGCTGAGCGCAGGTACCGCAAGTCCCTCTGTTTAACATGGGGACGCAGGTGCCTGCGCTCGGGTGCAGATTAGCGTGCGCAGCCATTCACTGCCATGTATGATTTGTACGCATGCGGATGCTTGCATACAAATCACACACTCTCGTCCGCACCCTGAAAGCGACATGTCGCGTTCCTGGTGTGGATGAGAATGTATGATTTGTGTGCAAGCATCCGCATGCATACAAATCATACATGGCAGTGAATGGGTGCGCACAGGCTGCTCACGCCAATCTGTTAAACATAGGGACTTGCGGTGCCTGCGCTCAGCTTGTGGTTCCCCTCCGCAGGACGCTGCGGAGGGGACTGCAAGTGTAAGGCAGCCTTTATACCAGCGGCTACCCTCTGAAAGAACAATGCTATCAGGTGTCTGAAATCAAACATCTCCCCCGATAATCAGTCAGTTAGTGTCTCCATACAGATTAGGTTGTTGGTGGAACCTGTCGATGTCAGGTTCAACAGATTACAATGTGTATGGTGTCTTAAGGGGCCATCACACGCGTCAATATCGCTGTCAATGTCACTGCTGGGATGTGACGTTGCAGTGATATTGACGCATGTGACATGGTATATCAACCAGCGATAAATCGCCGGTTGATGGTCGCCAGGTTTTCGGACAGGACCGAAAACCCGGCAATGGTCACCCAGTGGACACACAGCATCGCTGCGGTGACACCGGGAGATGCGGGAGACGCACTGGGAGCTGGTATCCGTGTTAAACTGCGGGTATCTAGGCAGCCCGCGCTGCCCAGATACCCAATGTATACCTTGGTTACCAGCCTTCTCCGCTCACCGGCTGGTATCCAAGGTACACAGCAGGTAACTAGGGACCCTAGTTACCCTCTGTGTACCTTGGATACCAGCAGGTAAGCGGAGAAGGGTGGTAACCAAGGTATACATTGGGTATCTGGGCATTGCGCGCTGCCTAGATATCCACAGTTTACCATGGATACCAGCCTGCTCCCGCTAACCGTAGCCTGGCAGCGGGAGCAAGACATCATGGAAACGATATTTAAATCATTTCCACGATGTCGCTGGTCCACTGTTCGCTGGTGAGTCTGCCTGTGTGAAAGCTCACCAGTGATCAGCTGTCAATGTCGCCAGTGATCAGACATTGACGTGTGTGACGGGGCCTTTAAAGAAAATCATGGCATGACTGGATTGGTAGTTCGGCAACAGCTGGGAGAAGACCACTAGTAGACCACCAAAATTTGATCTCTGCATTAACAAAGATATATTTGATACTGGTAGCTGGGGGCCTTGTAAGACAGGGCTCTTCTAATGCAAGGAGACAAAAAAAAGTCAAAGCTAATAAATGCAGTCATGATAAAAATAAAATGACTTTGTATAAAGTAGACCTTAGTTCTCCTAGAAGAAAAAAATCAACAGCTGAAGACAAGGGAAAAATACAAGACGAGGTGCAATTCCAGAATGAGTCATTGGTTTGAGAGGCAGCTGACTAATGGTAAGTCGCCTGCGTACAGGATGTTGTGCCAGGTGTGAACTTTAGCCAATGGCTTTCATGTTCACATGCGGTGACCTACTCATATTTAAACATGGTAAGTAACTGGGTAAAGTTCACACCTTGCTAGCAAAGTTGTAAATTGCAAAGGTACACAGCGTGACTTGAGCTGCTATTTTCCTCTTGTTTTCAATGTAAATATGAAAATCATCTTTATTGAGCCTCCCTGGGTTACATTTGTAAGGGTAGCCTGCTAGGAGTATTAGGCTTTTATTAGTTTGGAGTGCTTGGAGTGCTTGGAAAACAACAATAATCTCTCTTTGCTGAAGTTAATTTTCAAGCTTGCTGGAAAAAAAGTGACAGGCGGTGAAGGGAGGGAGCAGAGAACTGAGCCTGACCCTACCTGATGGACTCCGCAAACAAAGTCACTCTATTACCGTCATGGCTTAGTATCTAGTGACTGCCGGCTGCCCTAGCACAGTGGCCACTCCTTAGCACTCAGTAGACGGAGTCACCTATTTATTACTCTTGGCTACAATGCAAATATTATTCCACCATGTTATCATGTAGATATAAGAATTAGTGGCAGTTTTTGACTCGGCATTTTAAGTCAAAGCTATGATTACATGTCAAAAAAAGAAAAATACAATTATCGAAAACAATACTTTTGTCTTTCCCGTCCGTTCCATTTACGAGGTTTTTTGTTTTAAAGACTCACAAATGCTGCACGTATTAATCCAGCCTGAGACACAATGGTATGGGTATGTGATTGCTGTGTAGCACAAATGTAAATATACAGATGATTATATACATAAAAATAAAGCCATCCAAACGGGCTGATTTTGGTGGGACTGGCTGACTATCTTATGTGTTTTTGGACTTTCTGATTGTATTTATGATACTTGACTTTGGGGGAATAAAGGATGAGGCTTTCTGAATATCAAAGGTGTTTAGCATCTTACTTTCGTTTGACCATTTAACACACCTGCCCCCTCAACTGAGCCAAGCATGTATGTATATGGTGGGACGCTCAGCAGCTATTATCGGTGTATGGCAACTTTAAGGGTTCTCTGTTGAGCTGGGATCACCTGAAAATATAAAAAAAAATCAGAATTTCATCCAATCAGATCATTTATATTTTCATTTGAAATAACAGTAGGCAGCACTCACCATTCTATTGCATTGGGATTTCTTTATTTCAAACTGTGTACGAGTGACATGCTGGCGGGGTGGTGGATGCGGGATGCATCCAGGACTACACGCATTTCACTCAGGTGAACTTCAATGGGTGCAGCAACAATACGCCTCCTGAAAAACTCACCAAAAATTCATCGCATGCACATAATCTAATGTAAAAAATAAAGTTTCAGAACTCTTAAGGCCTCGTTACACAATACGATGTCCCAGTGATCCGAAGAATGATGGGGGTCGCTGGGACATCGTTATGTGATCGCTGGTGAGCTGTCAAACAGGCAGACTCACCAGAGATCAGGACCAGCGAGAACGCTGGTAACCAGGGTAAACAGCGGGTAACTAAGTATAGCGCTGCGCTTAGTTACCTGATGTTTACCCTGGTTACCAGCCTCCCAGCGTGCGCAGGGTGGTCGTTGATCGTTAGGCTGCCGCTGTCACACACGCCGATACTGGCTGCCCAGCGGGAGACCAACAATAAAATAATGGTCCTGGCCATTCTTGCATGATCAACAAACTTATCGTTGGTCGTTGATACGTGTCACAAGCAACGACATCGCTGCAATGTTACAACATTGGTGACGTTGCAACAATATCGTTAACGATATCTTAGTGTGTGACGAGGCCTTTATTCCCATATGGAGAATGCATACATTGGTTCTGGAGCCAGGGCAGACCTCCAGAGTGACCACACTGGTATCAAAAGATGATTATGCCTCATTTTATTATTATGAACACATTTGTTTTTCTTCGAATTGGATTCTTTAATCATGCCTATATAACCAGAGCATAGAGATCTTCAGGCTCCAGAGCTTTAAGAATTTCCACCCTATTACATAAACCTATGTACTTACCATATGGAAGCCTAATTGGTGGGTGCCACACTAGAAGGCTCCAGTATAATTTGTGCTATACTTATAACGGTTATAAACCTACTGGACCATATAGCCTGTATGCTTAGTATAATGCCCTTCATGAATCCACAGTCTGGGAACAGAACCCAGGTCGCAGGATATTTGCCAATATCCTGGATAGAGGCATCGCTGTATAATGCATTGCAATAACAGTTACCCTTGGACTGGGGATAATTAAGTTCCTTTTACAGTTTCCTTTCTATTATACAGAGGCTCACAAGCAATTAAATCTCCCAGCAGATAAGGAATGAGATGTTCCTATCTGAGCCCCCATCAGAGTAGCAGAAGGGGGTTTATCTCAGGTGTCTAACCTGCACTTATCAGGAGGAAGGCCTCATTTCCAGAGGTCAGCATTGTAACTGGAGCCTGCGCTCCGCCATTGATTGGTTTAGAGCAGTAGTTTGCTCGTTCCTTTCCTTTGTAAACATCTGAAGAATAAGCCATGTCTTTTTCCACACCAGTGAGTCTGGGCACTTGTCTCCTTCTCTGTACATCCCAATATTACATTCATTATTACACCAGAGAGGCCTCCAAGCCGCCCCCAACCACCCGGACTCCTTCCTACAGACCCAGTAAATAAAAACCATTTTGTATTTTAGGGGAAAAGTCAATATTGGATTGAGGAGCTGAAGGATGACCTTCCCCCTGACACAGGCCCTGAGCCTCACACCCAGGTGTCACATTCTCAGCTCAGCTTCTTCCTCACACAGGAATCCCCTTGATACTCTTCGCAATAAGATGCCCAAATACTCATTTAGTGACAGGCACCCTGATGATATGGGACTGACCTTTTTACCTTTAATGCAGCCAAATCCTTTATGCTTAATCCACATTTCTAATTGAAGAAGAGAGGATGTGAATTATGTGATAGGACCTTTGTGCAAGAATAGGGAACATTTAATAGGATTAACCCCTAATAGATGGTTATTAAAATGTGATATCAAACAACAGATATTAAATTACATGACTGTGCGCTGACAGCTTAAAATGAGATATAATAATAGGAATGATAATAACAATAATAATATACTTACTATCTATCTATCTATCTATCTATCTATCTATCTATCTATCTATCTATCTATCTATCCTACAGTTGTGGCCAAAAGTATTGACACCCCTGCAATTCTGTCAGATAATACTCAGTTTCTTCCTGAAAATCTTCATTTAATTTGTCTTCAACGAAAAAACACAAAAAGAATTGCCCTAAAGCCAAATTGGGTATAATTCCACACCAAACATAAAAAAGGGGGTGGACAATAGTATTGGCACTGTTAGAAAAATCATGTCATGCTTCTCTAATTTTTGTAATTAACAGCACCTGTAACTTACCTGTAGCATCTAACAGGTGTTGGCAATAACTAAATCACACTTGCAGCCAGTTGACATGGATTAAAGTTGACTCAACCTCTGTCCTGTGTCCTTGTGTGTACCACATTGAGCATGGAGAAAAGAAAGAAGCCCAAAGAACTGTCTGAGGACTTGAGAAACCAAATTGTGAGGAAGCATGAGCAATCTCAAGGCTACAAGTCCATCTCCAAAGACCTGAATGTTCCTGTGTCTACTGTGCGCAGTGTCATCAAGAAGTTTAAAGCCCATGGCACTGTGGCTAACCTCCCTAAATGTGGACAGAAAAGAAAAATTGACACGAGATTTCAACGCAAGATTGTGCGGATGGTGGATAAAGAACCTCGACTAACATCCAAACAAGTTCAAGCTGCCCTGCAGTCCGAGGGTACAACAGTATCAACCCTATCTATCTGTCGGCGTCTGAATGAAAAGGGACAGTATGGTAGGAGACCTAGGAAGACCACACTTCTTACCCTGAGACAAAAAAAAGCCAGGCTGGAGTTTGCCAAAACTTACCTGAGAAAGCCTACAACCTTTTGGAAGAATGTTCTCTGGTCAGATGAGACAAAAGTAGAGCTTTTTGGGCAAAGGCATCAACATAGAGTTTAAAGGAGAAAAAAAGAGGCATTCAAAGAAAAGAACACGGTCCCTACAGTCAAACATGGCGGAGGTTCCCTGATGTTTTGGGGTTGCTTTGCTGCCTCTGGCACTGGACTGCTTGACCGTGTGCATGACATTA
Source organism: Allobates femoralis (assembly GCA_033576535.1). NCBI lineage: Eukaryota > Metazoa > Chordata > Amphibia > Anura > Aromobatidae > Allobates > Allobates femoralis. The sequence goes on along the minus strand of JARQOC010000001.1, from coordinate 522,994,758 downwards.
TGAAGTCTGAAGACTACCAACAAATTTTGCAGCATAATGTAGGGCCCAGTGTGAGAAAGCTGGGTCTCCCTCAGAGGTCATGGGTCTACCAGCAGGACAATGACCCAAAACACACTTCAAAAAGCACTAGAAAATGGTTTGAGAGAAAGCACTGGAGACTTCTAAGGTGGCCAGAAATTAGTCCAGACCTGAATCCCATAGAACACCTGTGGAGAGATCTAAAAATGGCAGTTTGGAGAAGGCACCCTTCAAATATCAGGGACCTGGAGCAGTTTGCCAAAGAAGAATGGTCTAAAATTCCAGCAGAGCATTGTAAGAAACTCATTGATGGTTATCGGAAGCGGTTGATCGCAGTTATTTTGGCTAAAGGTTGTGCAACCAAGTATTAGGCTGAGGGTGCCAATACTTTTGTCTGGCCCATTTTTGGAGTTTTGTGTGAAATGATCAATGTTTTGCTTTTTGCTTCATTCTCTTTCGTGTTTTTTTTATTTAAGTTAAATTAAATGAAGATAATAATTTTCAGGAAGAAACTGAGTATTATCTGACAGAATTGCAGGGGTGTCAATACTTTTGGCCACAATTGTATCTATCTAATCTATATCTATCTATCTATCTATCTATCTATCTATCTATCTATCTATCTATCTATCTATCTATCTATCTATCTATCTATATCTAACTATCTATCGCAATCCCTCTTTTAGAGTATTTGTATTATCAAGAAACTTTTTATAGTTACTCGTTGCCTTTGTTTTGCACAAAGTTTGATACATTTGACTGATCCTCAGATTTCTGTCTAGAGACTCCACTTTGTACCCCTTGTTTGATTTTGTTACTTTTGTGGTAACACATTAAGAGGACCAGACATTAGGTGAAAAGTTGCCAGTTTTGGCTCTTATTTCATTTTTTATTCACCCTATGGCTCCTGGGGTCTGTGCCTCTTTTATTTAATGCTATTTTTAACCTTTGCTAAGGGAACATTGATAAAGCTGGAGCCCCAGAGAGTCCTGACAGCATCTCCCCATTGGAAAAGGCCATAAAGATTCTCAATAAATTAAAATAAATAAAATGGCCAATATTTCTGCACAAACCCTCAGCACCCTGACCTGGAGACAGCACAAACCCTCGGCACCCTGACCTGCAGATAGCACAAACCTTCAGCACCCTCACCTGCAGATAGCACAAACCTTCAGCACCCTGACCTGCAGGTAGCACAAACCTTCAGCACCCTGACCTGCAGACAGCACAAACCCTCGGCACCCTGACCTAGAGACAGAACAAACCCTCTGCAACCTGACCTACACACAGCACAAACCCTATTCACCCTGACCTGGGGACAGCACAAACCCTCTGCACCCAGACCTGCACACAGCACAAACCTTCAGCACCCTCACCTGCAGACAGCACAAACCCTCGGCACCCAGACCTGGAGACAGCACAAACCCTCTGCACCCTGACCTGGAGACAGCACAAACCCTCTGCACCCTGACCTGGAGACAGCACAAACCCTCTGCACCCTGACCTGGTGACAGCACAAACCCTCTGCACCCTGACCTGGAGACAGCACAAACCCTCTGCACCCTGACCTGGAGACAGCTCAAACCTTCAGCACCCTCAGCTGCAGATAGCACAAATCCTCTACACCCTGACCTGCAGATAGCACAAACTCTCTGCACCCTGACCTAGAGTCAGCACAAACCCTCAGCACCCAGACCTGCAGACCGCACAAACCTTCTGCACCCAGACCTGGAGACAGCACAATCCCTCAGCACCCTGACTTGCAGAAAACACAAACCCTCTGCACCCTGACCCGCAGACAGCAAAAACCCTCTGCACCCTGACCTGGAGATAGCACAAGCTCTCGGCACCCTGAACTTGAGACAGCACAAACCTTCAGCACCCTGACTTGCAGACAGCATATACCCTGGGCACCCTGACCTGGAGACAGCACAAACCCTCTGCACCCTGATCTGCAGATAGCACAAACTTTCAGCACCGTGACCTGCAGATAGCACAAACCCTCTGCACCCTGACCTGGAGACAGCGCAAACCCTCAGCACCCTGACCTGCAGACAGCACAAACCCTCTACACCCTGACCTAGAGACAGCAAAAACCCTCTGCACTCTGACCTGGAGACAGCACAAAACCCTCTGCACCCTGACCTGGAGACAGCACAAACCCTCTGCACCCTTACCTGCACACAGCAAAAACCCTCTGCACCCTGACATGCAGACAGCACAAACCCTCTGCACCCTGACATGCAGACAGCACAAACCCTCTGCACCCTGATCTGTAGACAGCACAAACCCTCTGCACCCTGACATGCAGACAGCACAAACCCTCTGCACCCTGATCTGTAGACAGCACAAACCCTCTGCACCCTGACCTGCAGACAGCACAAACCCTCTGAACCCTGACATGCAGACAGCACAAACCCTCTGCACCCTGAGATGCATAGAGCACAAACCCTCTGCACCCTGACATGCAGACAGCACAAACCCTCTGCACCCTGACATGCAGACAGCACAAACCCTCTGCACCCTGAGATGCATAGAGCACAAACCCTCTGCACCCTGAGATGCATAGAGCACAAACCCTCTGCACCCTGACATGCATAGAGCACAAACCCTCTGCACCCTGACATGCAGACAGCACAAACCCTCTGCACCCTGACATGCATAGAGCACAAACTCTCTGCACCCTGACATGCAGACAGCACAAACCCTCTGCACCCTGACATGCAGACAGCACAAACCCTCTGCACCCTGACATGCAGACAGCACAAACCCTCTGCACCCTGACCTGCAGACAGCACAAACCCTCTGCACCCTGACATGCAGACAGCACAAACCCTCTGCACCCTGACATGCAGACAGCACAAACCCTCTGCACCCTGGCATGCAGACAGCACAAACCCTCTGCACCCTGAGATGCATAGAGCACAAACCCTCTGCACCTGATCTGTAGACAGCACAAACCCTCTGCACCCTGAGATGCAGACAGCACAAACCCTCTGCACCCTGACATGCAGACAGCACAAACCCTCTGCACCCTGATATGCAGACAGCACAAACCCTCTGCACCCTGATCTGTAGACAGCACAAACCCTCTGCACTCTGACATGCAGACAGCACAAACCCTCTGCACCCTGACCTGCAGACAGCACAAACCCTCTGCACCCTGACATGCATAGAGCACAAACCCTCTGCACCCTGACATGCAGACAGCACAAACCCTCTGCACCCTGAGATGCATAGAGCACAAACCCTCTGCACCCTGACATGCATAGAGCACAAACCCTCTGCACCCTGACATGCAGACAGCACAAACCCTCTGCACCCTGACATGCATAGAGCACAAACCCTCTGCACCCTGACATGCAGACAGCACAAACCCTCTGCACCCTGACATGCAGACAGCACAAACCCTCTGCACCCTGACATGCAGACAGCACAAACCCTCTGCACCCTGACCTGCAGACAGCACAAACCCTCTGCACCCTGACATGCATAGAGCACAAACCCTCTGCACCCTGACATGCAGACAGCACAAACCCTCTGCACCCTGAGATGCATAGAGCACAAACCCTCTGCACCCTGACATGCATAGAGCACAAACCCTCTGCACCCTGACATGCAGACAGCACAAACCCTCTGCACCCTGACATGCATAGAGCACAAACCCTCTGCACCCTGACATGCAGACAGCACAAACCCTCTGCACCCTGACATGCATAGAGCACAAACCCTCTGCACCCTGACCTGCAGACAGCACAAACCCTCTGCACCCTGACCTGCAGACAGCACAAACCCTCTGCACCCTGACATGCAGACAGCACAAACCCTCTGCACCCTGACATGCAGACAGCACAAACCCTCTGCACCCTGACCTGCAGACAGCACAAACCCTCAGCACCCTGACCTGCAGACAGCCAAACCCCTGCACCGACCTGCGACAGCACAACCTCTGCACCTGCATGCAGACGCACAAACTGCCATGCACCTGACCATGCAGACAGCACAAACCCCTGACCCTGCTGCAGAGCACAAACCTCTGACCTGACATGCAGACAGCACAAACCCTCTGCACCCTGACATGCAGACAGCACAAACCCTCTGCACCCTGACATGCAGACAGCACAAACCCTCTGCACCCTGACATGCACTAGCACAAACCCTCTGCACCCTGACATGCAGACAGCACAAACCCTCTGCACCCTGACATGCAGACAGCACAAACCCTCTGCACCCTGACATGCATAGAGCACAAACCCTCTGCACCCTGACATGAGACAGCACAAACCCTCTGCACCCTGACTGCAGACAGCACAAACCCTCTGCACCCTGCCTGCAGACAGCACAAACCTCTGCACCTGACTGCAGACACACAAACCCTCTGCACCCTGATGCGAGACAGCACAAACCCTCTGCACCCTGACATGCAGACAGCACAAACCCTCTGCACCCTGACATGCAGACAGACACAAACCCTCTTGCACCCTGACCTGCAGACAGCACAAACCCTCTGCACCCTGAATGCATAGAGACAAACTCTGCACCGACGCAAGCACAAACCTCTGCACCCTGACATGCAGACAGCACAAACCCTCTGCACCCTGACATGCATAGAGCACAAACCCTCTGCACCCTGACATGCAGACAGCACAAACCCTCTGCACCCTGAATGCATACAGCACAAACCCTCTGCACCCTGACATGCATAGAGCACAAACCCTCTGCACCCTGACATGCAGACAGCACAAACCCTCTGCACCCTGACTCATAAGCACAACTTGCACTGCATGCAGCACACAAACCCTCTGCACCCTGACATGCAGACAGCACAAACCCTCTGCACCCTGACATGCAGACAGCACAAACCCTCTGCACCCTGACATGCAGAGCAGCACAAACCCTCTGCACCCTAACATGCAGACAGCACAAACCCTCTGCACCCTGACATGCAGACAGCACAAACCCTCTGCACCCTGACATGCAGACAGCACAAACCCTCTGCACCCTGACCTGCAGACAGCACAAACCCTCTGCACCCCTGACCTGCAGACAGCACAAACCCTCTGCACCCTGACCTGCAGACAGCACAAACCCTCTGCACCCTGATCTGTAGACAGCACAAACCCTCTGCACCCTGACATGCAGACAGCACAAACCCTCTGCACCCTGACTGCAGACAGCACAAACCCTCTGCACCCTGACATGCATAGAGCACAAACCCTCTGCACCCTGACATGCAGACAAGCACAAACCCTCTGCACCCTGAGATGCAAGAGCACAAACCCTCTGACCACCCCTAACCATGCATAGAAGCACAAACCATCTGCACCCTGACATGCAGACAGCACAAACCCTCTGCACCCTGACATGCAGACAGCACAAACCCTCTGCACCCTGACATGCAGACAGCACAAACCCTCTGCACCCTGACATGCAGACAGCACAAACCCTCTGCACCCTGAGATGCATAGAGCACAAACCCTCTGCACCCTGACATGCATAGAGCACAAACCCTCTGCACCCTGACCTGCAGACAGCACAAACCCTCTGCACCCTGACATGCATAGAGCACAACCCTCTGCACCCTGACATGCAGACAGCACAAACCCTCTGCACCCTGACATGCAGACAGCACAAACCCTCTGCACCCTGACTTACAGACAGCACAAACCCTCTGCACCCTGACATGCATAGAGCACAAACCCTCTGCACCCTGACATGCAGACAGCACAAACCCTCTGCACCCTGACATGCAGACAGCACAAACCCTCTGCACCCTGACATGCATAGAGCACAAACCCTCTGCACCCTGACATGCATAGAGCACAAACCCTCTGCACCCTGACATGCAGACAGCACAAACCCTCTGCACCCTGACATGCATAGAGCACAAACCCTCTGCACCCTGACCTGCAGACAGCACAAACCCTCTGCACCCTGACCTGCAGACAGCACAAACCCTCTGCACCCTGACATGCATAGAGCACAAACCCTCTGCACCCTGATCTGTAGACAGCACAAACCCTCTGCACCCTGATCTGTAGACAGCACAAACCCTCTGCACCCTGACATGCATAGAGCACAAACCCTCTGCACCCTGACCTGCAGACAGCACAAACCCTCTGCACCCTGACATGCATAGAGCACAAACCCTCTGCACCCTGACATGCAGACAGCACAAACCCTCTGCACCCTGACATGCATAGAGCACAAACCCTCTGCACCCTGACCTGCAGACAGCACAAACCCTCTGCACCCTGACCTGCAGACAGCACAAACCCTCTGCACCCTGACATGCATAGAGCACAAACCCTCTGCACCCTGATCTGTAGACAGCACAAACCCTCTGCACCCTGATCTGTAGACAGCACAAACCCTCTGCACCCTGACATGCATAGAGCACAAACCCTCTGCACCCTGACCTGCAGACAGCACAAACCCTCTGCACCCTGACATGCATAGAGCACAAACCCTCTGCACCCTGACCTGCAGACAGCATCGCCTTAAAAAAGTTGCAATTCATAAAACTATTCTAAGTTCTACTTTTCATACGTAACAATTCTCTCATTTGAAGATTGTCAAGGGCTGAGTATAACTGCAAACCTCACACATGGTGGAGCAGAAATGTGCCAAATGTGCAACGTTTGTTGTCAGAATAGGCTTATATGTGCCAGTGATTGTTTATCTGTCTACCTGTATCTTATCTTTTTATCTTTGATCTATCTTTCATTTTCTCTTTACTATCTAGTTTTCATTTTCTTTTTCATATTTCATTTTCTTTTATCTATCTTATCTATCTATCTATCTATCTATCTATCTATCTATCTATCTATCTATCTATCTATCTCTATCCTTACAGACACAGTGTAATGATACTCTGCTGTCCATTTACTTGATGACATGAAGTGAAATATTACTATTATTTTTACTTAGTTTTTTTTTTAATACAGAGAAAGAAAAGCCACAGTCCAGTGTGATAGAACCTTATCATCATTATCCCAGAGCTCCATTCCTGCCTGCTGGATGCTGAAGTCCACAGAACATCTATTCTACAGATTGTACATAACATGTGGAAGGGCTCGGAAACAAGTTTGCTACAAATGTGTATTTGATATAATAAAAGTGGAACCTTATCATTATACAGGATTGAGTGGTATATGTAAAATAATAATAATAATAATAATAATAATAATAATAATAACAACAATAATGGTGATAGTAATAATCTGTGTGCAATGTGGGGGGACTGAATCACAGAACCATCATTCTCCTAATGTAATTTCAGGATTGAAACCACACAAGAAACATAGAAGTATCTACTAGATATTTACTGACAACATGACAGGTGAGGAGTGGAGTCACCGCTAATGTAACAGAACAATGAAGGAGCTGCAGCTATTGTGATGCAGGAGCAGTTCTCCAGGAGGTGTCTGCAGTTGTTGCTCTGAGAAGGGACAGGTTACAGCTGTTGGGTTATAATTACAGCTCTGGTTTTGCATAGTGACGGCTCTGAAGCCACATGTCACACAGTGGTGACAATGAGGACAGGAAACCCAGCTACATACAGGTCAGGTATAGGCAAGAGTGCAGCTAGAGGAACATAGGAGGGATGATGACATGCATGGTAAATTGTTAACTATATTAATAATACTATCACTATTATTTAGTATTGGATCTATTATCATTGCTATTTTATTTTACTTACTGTTATTTATAATGATTATTAAATGTGGGTATTATTATCATTATTATTATTATTGTTATTGTATTTTACTTACTGTTATTTAGAATGATTATTAAATGTGGCTATTATTATTATTATTATTATTGTTATTGCTATTTTATTTTACTTACTGTTATTTAGAATGATTATTAAATGTGGCTATTATTATTATTATTATTATTATTATTATTATCATTGCTATTGTATTTTACTTACTGTTATTTAGAATGATTATTAAATGTGGCTATTATTATTATTATTATTATTATTATTATTATTATTATCATCATCATTGCTATTGTATTTTACTTACTGTTATTTATAACGATTATTAAATGTGGCTATTATTATTTTTATTATTATTATTGCTATTTTATTTTACTTACTGTTATTTATAATGTTTATTAAATGTGGGCATTATTATTATCATCATTATTATTATCATTGCTATTTTATTTTACTTACTTTTATTCATAATGATAATTAAATGTGTGTATTATTATTATTGCTATTGTATTTTACTTACTGTTATTTATAATGATTATTAAATGTGGGTATTATTATTATTATTATTATTGTTATTATTATTATTATTATTATTATTATTATTATCATTGCTATTTTATTTTACTTAGTGTTACTTATAATGATTATTAAATGTGGGTATTATTATTATTATTATTATTATTGCTATTGTATGTTACTTACTGTTATTTATAGTGATTATTAAATATGGGTATTATTATCATTGTCATTTTTAGTTACTGTTATTTATAATGATTATAATGGGTATTATTATTGTAATGGGTATTATTATTTAGTGTTGGATCCTAATATTGTTATATTATATTATTAAATCATATAGTTTTATATAATAGTATATTGCTAGTTTATTTTAGTTACTATTATTTGTAATGTTTTTTAAATATGGGATATATTTTTATTATTATAATTATTATTTGTTCACTGTAAAGTTGGTATATTATAATTATTAATTTTATATAATATTAAGAACATTATTAATATTACTATGAATAGTTTATGATATTTTTACATATTATTATTATTTAATATTTTCTACACTATTATTTTTGGCTTATGGTATACTAGGCACAATAATATTAATAATATTAATAATAATAATTATAATTATAATTAGTATTATTGTTATATACATTATTTTACTATATATTAAGTATGGTATGATATTATTGTTACATGTATATCAGATATATTGTCACTATCATCCTCATTAATATTGTTTTAAATTATATATATGTTAATAATAGGATGTGTAAATATATATACATATAATTGTATATAATATATAGTAGATATATTAATTATATTCAGATATGTTGTTATTCTTATATTTATATAACTTTTTTTAGTTCTCTTACTTCTTATAATAAAACTCATGCAATCAAAATGCCCATTATTACTATTTTCTCTGCAATACATATATACATTGTTCTTATATTAATAGCACGGATATTATTAAGACAAATAATGGTAATTATTAATACTACTATAATGTTGTGTAAACCATTTAATTCAATACCAATCTTAATTGATCAGCTTTACAAAAATAAGACAAACATTAAACATGTGTGTAATCATTTATGTCTGTGATTTAAAAAGTATTAAAACACAATATGGATTATTGACAAATAATTTTTTTTATGTGTTTTGTCCTTTGAATCTTTCCATTGTAGATGGGCGATGTGAGGATAGATCCTAAACGTTTGTATGGGATTCTCCTGCTGCCTGTCATTGCCATCAGTTCATCTCTCTGTGCAGTACATAAAGTCACATTGTAAATGGCAGATCAGATCATTGTCCCAGCAATCAGTGCCCGGACTGTATAAGGAAGGCCCTATAGACTGGGGTTTATAGGCTCCGCCATATGGAGGGGAGGACACACACACTACACACTATTCATATTATCACCTTCATCAATTAAGCAGCTGATGAAAAGATCTCTCATTAATAACAGTCTGCTGCGAGATTGATTCTGCAATATTTAAATTAGGGATAGAAAAAAATAAAAGTATTATATAAAATATAATCAGAATATATAGAAAAGTGCAAGAGAAGAAAGCAAGCAGCAGCCGGGTGATGTGATCAGGGGCCCGGGCTGAGGTATGGCTGATTGTCATCAGGGAAACATCACTGTGTAAATGGACAATCACTATCGGGTTTACTGTTTAAATCAACTGTGCGACCATTAGGGAGATCTGCTGTCATTGACTGATCACTGGAAATAGGAAGATTCTATACAGGATCTATTCACTGCAGAGGATCGCAGCTTCACAAGGAGGGGATCCCATGGGGAATGATCGATCTGGTATATGTGTGTGCGGTTTATTCCTCCTGATTATCGGCATCTCAGGCTCAGATGCGACATTTCACATTGTATGTTTCTGATATTGGAGACAATATTGTAGAGGGCTGTCATCTATCTCTCTATCTATTCATCTATCTATCTATCTATCTATCTATCTATCTATCTATCTATCTATCTATCTATCTATCTATCCACCTATCTATCTATCTATCTATCTATCTATCTATCTATCTATCCACCTATTCTATCTATCTATCTATCTATCTATCTATCTATCTATCTATCTATCTATCTATCTATCTATCTATCTATCTATCGATCTGTATGTCTATCTATCTATCTATCTATCTATCTATCTATCTATCTATCTATCTGTCTGTCTGTCTGTCTGTCTATCTATCTATCTATCTGTCTGTCTGTCTGTCTGTCTGTCTATCTATCTATCTATCTATCTATCTATCTATCTATCTATCTATTCATCCATCTATAGTCTATGTATCTATCCTTCTATCTATCCAAAAACTGAAGAGCCGCACTACTATTGAATTATGAATGTAAGCTACAGCTATCAAGATCAATTTTGCTCATCTTCTGCTTTACTAATAACTTCTTCCTGTTATTTCTTCTTGTATATCCATCTCTATCAATTGAATGTCTTATTATCTATGTATTTATTACTTATTACCTATCTATCTATCTATCTATCTATCTATCTATCTATCTATCTATCTATCTATCTATCTATCTGTCTGTCTGTCTGTCTGTCTATCTATCTATCTATCTATCTGTCTATCTATCTATCTATCTGTTTATCTCACTTGTATAGTTTTCTGTCAGCCTAGATCACTTTATTCTGCTCTTATTAATTTAGTTTCGATCTTGATATATAATAGTCTATTCAGGAAGCTGAAGGAAGTGCCTGACTCTTATCTGTAATTGAAGGGTCCCCAGAGTGTCATTGGTGAAAGTACCAGGATCAACACTTAACCTTATGAGAGCAGGGTAATAATAAACCCTTTACATCACTGACCTTAGAAATGGCTACATAAGTCATTATATTCATTTTTTTATAGTACTCACTTTAACAAAGGCATAAAGTCTTGTGATATATTCATTCTATCTATCTATCTATCTATCTATCTATCTATCTATCTATCTATCTATCTATCCATCATCCATAATAGCACAGTCACATTTATATGCCTATTCATCACTAATATCTGTTAACAGAACTATAAATAACAGCACTTATTACAATTATTACATTTATACATCACACAGCAGATATTGCCTCCCTTTTCCTTTCCAGCTATAACATACAATTGGTGTCTTTGGTCTCCAGACTCTGCCATTAAACTGTAATGGAGATAAACTCGTGTAATTTATGCTCAGTTATACAAGTGCCTGAGCCAAATGCAGGAGGAACAACAAACAAACAATAATAAGAATGTACATGGAAGTCCAGCTTTATTGTCCCCTGGTTGTCCTTTTGCAGCTGTGACAATGACAAGGCAGCTTGGTATAATGGGCCCAGATGCACCTGCCTGGACTCCATTCATCAGGGATGTCAGGAGCAGCACATTGTCCTGATGTGAGGAGGAGGAGGAGGAGGAGGAGAGCTGCAGAGCCTCCATCAGCCATCACTGCTCAGGCTGCAGATACACCAACTGCTCTATGGGAAAACTCAACATCCAGGAGAGGAGATCAGTCTGAAGATGGGCAACCAACAGGATAAAGAAGTCATCTGTCAATGAAGACCCATTACTGTACTTGTATTTTTATTGCATAGAATTATACTTTATTGTAATTATTTTTTGTTTGATGTGATTAAATAAAGGAAAACTTCTGTATTATGTTTATGCAATAATATATTTATGAACAATGCATGCATTATGTCTGTCTGTCTATCTATCTATCTATCTATCTATCTATCTATCTATCTATCCATCCATCTATCTATCTATCTATCTATCTATCTATCTATCTATCTATCTATCTATCTATCTATCACTATCTGTCTGTCTATCAATCTATCCATCTATCTCTATTTATCTAATTCAAATGCAAATTAATCTGTCAAATTCATATCTATCTGTCCTGTGGCATACCTTGAAGTACCTCATGTGAAAGCTCCAACAGGGCCCCAATTATTGCAAATTTTTAATATAATTAGTATTTTTCTATAGGTCAAAGGGACTTTTGGGGCCCCCTAACTCCAGGGCACAGGTGCAATTGCAACCTCTGCACCTATTATAGTTACATCCCTGTCTCTATCTATCTATCTATCTATCTATCTATCTATCTATCTATCTGAGTAAAAAAATGAAAAAACAGCACCAACAATTCCAGAGAAGTGGATCTTTAATGCCTATGGCATGTACAGAAGGGAATAGGGATAGGGACTGTAGGGATGTTGGGTAGGGGCTGTAGGAAAGGTGGATGGGGGCATATCAAGTGTGGGGGCTGTAGGAGGATTGGGTGGGGACAGATACAGGGTTGGGGCTATAAGAACTATGGATGGGGCAGATCCAGGGTGGGCTATGGAAGTTCATGTCATATCATACTTCATTTCCTCGGTCTATGGCATGCACTCACATACCTAGCAGCTTTCTCCACTGCTCTCTCTTCTTTCCCCAACAGGATATATGTTTTCTCTTCCTCCTTGATGGTAATGAAATCCAGGAATCTATCTATCTATCTATCTATCTATCTATCTATCTATCTATCTATCTATCTATCTACCTATCAACCTACAGTGAGGTCTAGAAATATTTGGATAATACTCTGCACACCACAGATTTTTTTTAATTAAAAATGATTAGATATATTTTCAAGTTTAATTGAAGGGGTTGAAAAAAAATATCTTGTGACACGTTTGGAAATTGGTGCATTCCTGCGAAAAAGGGAATCTGACTCCGAGAAAATGATTTATCATGTTTTTGAGAAACGTCAAGTTACTCATATTACTAATACATTAAACTATCCGAAAATGAGCAGCTGCCAACTCTGAATCACATGACCGGACAGCCATGTTGGACTTTGTGAGCACATGGGTGTGGCTGCTTGGGAGTGAAGAAATTTGTTCTATGTTCAGGTGCCATCAGTACAAACATGCACGTGAAGTGCAGAAGTGCAGTGAAATACATGAATGTGCAGAGGTACTGTAGATACCTCTACTTAATGTTAATTTGCTTAAAAACCCACAAAAAAGGTTGTGTTTAGAAAATCTGGCAATTAAAAATGGTTATAATTTTTTACATAGAATTCTAATCACTGGGGAACAATTTGAAAAAAATGTTCTGTTGAGTTAGGTTTTTGAGCTGATTTATACTAAAATTGGCATGCTGATTCCAAAAATGTAGTCAGTTTTTTTCTAGCACGTCAAGTTTTTCCACCACAACTTACCTGCCAGAGAAGCACAATTGCACTGATATCTGTAATAAGACTTGTTATCTGATTACAATTCGACTCATATAGAGCTACATGGCAACTTGTAAGAGTAGTCACAACAGAGACATGCCTATCTCTTATATATTTCATTTTTTTGTTCATATTTGTACTATTTAAAAAACAAACAAACACTTTTTACAGTAGTTTACATATTTTTGAGAAGACAAAAATCCTATAGTTCAAAAACTTGACGTGATAGAGAAAAACTGAGATCATTTCTGGATTCAGCATCCAAAAATTAATTAAGAACAGTTGTCTGACCTAACTCCTAAAAAATTGTGTTTCCCAGTGATATTTGCTTTCTGCACATATTTGTCATCATGATTTTCTGTGCGCTTTAAGCATTGCTACACAAAGGGACATAACAGATGCACTATAACAGTGTAACGGATGTAACATAACAATTGTTGCGTCCTTTACGGGCATATATTTTTGTATTATATGAAAAAACATAAGAAACCTGAATACCTGTTAAATCTCTTTGACCTAATTTTCATACAAATATTGCCGGACACTCTGACTCAGCTAATAACACTGTAATTGTACATGGGATTGAAAAATGCACTGGAATCCAAGAAATGAAATGTTAATGTATCTTATTGAGACCGTGCATGCCAGTAAACCCTCATATACAGCCAGGGGCATGCATATAAATCACGGGACCTCATAGCAAAACACAGAGAAACACAGAGAATTTTTTTTTTATTAGAAATAAAACACAAAACAAATTTAGGGACTCCATCTTTATTAGAAAAAGAAATCAGACATAATCCACGTCTTCTTATCTTCTTCAGTTCTGCTACCAGCAGACAGTGTTTGTCTGATGGCAGAGAGAGCTGGCACAGAATGACTTTGTAGCACAGCCATAAAGTGAGTGCTTCCCTCATCACTGTGCTCTGATGTCATTTACGCTGTGCTGCAAGCGGTGATGTCTCCCTTGGAAAGTGTTGCAGTTACTATGGCAACGCTGTCAGGGTGAGCTCAGTAACCTGGACGCTAGCCCAACTGAGAGAATGAGCCAGTGGGAATAGTGTGTGGTAACTGAGCTCAACTTGACAGCGTTGCCATAGTAACCGCAACGCTTTACAAAGGTGACGTCACCACTTAGTAACTCTACTGTCAGCACATCACTTCCAGTCATGCAGTCATGCGCAGTGTGCATTCAGAAGCTGGCCTGCACACCCAAAACCCCCCTCACTGCACAGGACCGGAAATGACGCGGTCCACAGCGTCATTGTGGCACCCCAAGGGTTAATGTGCCACAGAAACATCAACAAAGGTTTACTCCCCACACAACACTACACTAGAAAGTGGGAGGAATTTTGGTGGCACCTGCAAGAGTGGGAGGAGCTAATGTTGTTTACCTCAGAGCAGGAGTGACATTAGTGAGTTGAGTCTGGAGGAGAGTCGAGTTGGAGTGGAGGTCCTGAGAGGTCTGAGGGAAAGAGTCAGAGAAACAGAGGAACACACCCGGGACAAGGAGTTACCCTGAACTCACCCTGGAGAGGCGCTTAGGACGGATACCGGATCCGATGCTGTGCCTGAGACAGACAGGACAGTGAATACTGGAATAGTGAAGGTCCACCATCTTCACTGTACCATAGCAAAGCAACACGGAGGGGTCAGTGATACAGAGGACTCAAGTTGCCTAGCAGATTGGTACCCGTGAGTGGAGACAGGGCCAGCAGTTCAGCTAAAAGCTGCAGCAGGGCCACACACAAAGCGCAGTAGTAGGAAGCCAAAGACCCGGTCAGGGTGGGAGCAACCGGGCCCCGGTACAAACTCCGTGGACAATACTCTGCTTTACCATCTGCACAGTAAAGACTTGGAAAACGACAACAAACGTGAGTGTGTGTCATTCTTGTGCTGAAACCCTACTTTCCCTCATAAACTGCCATTGCCTCCACTCTCATCATCTCTACTACTACCTCTACTTTCCTGTAACATTTGTAACAACCATCACAGACTTTAATTACCACTGCCCCGGGAAACCAGGCTCTACCTGCGGAGAGCCATTCCATCTAAAACTGCCAAAACATCATCCCTGGAGGTTCTGCAGCAGCTGTGGTCACCCTGAACACAACCCGTGGGTGGTGTCACGACAAACCTAATCCCTTGTAAATACACCCCATTTACTTGTGTGAACCCGGGACACGGTCCGGACCTGGACCGCCGTGACATTCCCCAGCAGTACCCCGGTCCGATACCGAGTACCCCGTCCCAGTGGGCTCCACATCATCACAAGAAGGAGGCGGGAATTTGAAATCAGCAGCACCCTCCCGAATGAATGATCATGCCCACGGGGGTGTGATTGCATTGGTGAGGTGGGGGAGAGAGGACCTGGAGAGACTGCCCACCCTCGGCCAGACATGTAGGATCGCCCACTCGACTGGGCATGTAAGATAATAAATCACTTTATTCCAATGTTATAATGCACATTTAAGTCAGAGAGGGATGGTTAGTAATGTAGTAGGAAGGTTGCGATAGGTTAGGGGGGCTAAAGTAGGGGAAAGGTTCCCATTAAAGATGATGATTTTAATGTGCAGGTTTGAATGTTTTTTTCTAATAAAATGAATTATTAAGGATCTACACTGTGTTCCAAATTATTATGCAAATTGGTTTTAAGTGTCTTAGGGTTGTTTTTTTTTTTTTTCTTTAATGAAACCCATTGATGGGAATGTGTCTCAGAGTTCTTTGGATCCCTGAAATCAATCTCAGATACCTGTGATAATTAGTTTGGCAGGTGAGCCCAATAAAAGGAAAACTGGGTGTTCCACAATATTACGCAGGCCACAGTTTTCAAGTAACATGGGAAAGAAAAAGGATCTCTCTGCTGCCAAAAAGCAACAAATAGTGCACCTTCTTGACTAAGGGATGAAAACATTAGATATTTCACGAAAACTTAAGCGTGATCATCGTACTGTGAAGAGATTTGTGGCTGATTCTGAGCACAGATGTGTTCATGCAGATAAAGGCAGAATGAGAAAGGTTTCTGCCAGGCAAGTTCATCAGATTAAGAGAGCAGCTGCTAAAAAAGCCTTACAAACCAGCAAACAGATATTTGAAGCTGCTGGTGCCTCTGGAGTCCTTCGAACCTCAAGGTGTAGGATCCTTTAAAGGCTTACTGTGGTGCATAAACCTAGTATTCGGCCACCCCTAAACAGTGCTCACAAGCAGAAA
This sequence comes from Allobates femoralis, assembly GCA_033576535.1. Lineage (NCBI taxonomy): Eukaryota > Metazoa > Chordata > Amphibia > Anura > Aromobatidae > Allobates > Allobates femoralis. The sequence goes on along the minus strand of JARQOC010000001.1, from coordinate 522,978,043 downwards.
CGGTTGCAGTGGGCCCAGACATACATGAAGACTAATTTTCAACCAGTCTTGTTTACTGATTTGTGCCGAGCAACCCTGGAAGGTCCAGATGGACGGAGTAGTGGATGGTTGGCGGATGGCCACCATGTCCCAACAAGGCTGCGACGTCAGCAAGGAGGTGGAAGAGTCATGTTTTGGGTTGGAATCATGGGGAAACAGCTGGTAGGCTCCTTGAAGGTTCCTGAAGGTGTGAAAATGACCTCTGCAACCTATACAGAGTTTCTGACTGAGAACTTTCTTCCATGGTACAAAAAGCAGAAACGTGCCTTCAGGAGCAAAATCATCTTCATGCATGACAATGCACCATCTCGTGCTGCAAAGAATACCTGTGTGTCATTGGCTGCTATGGGCATAAAAGAAGATAAACTCATGGTGTGGCCACCATCTTTCCCTGACCTCAACCCTATAGAGAACCTTTGGAGTATAATCAAGCAAAAGATCTACGAGGGTGGGAGGCAGTTCACATCAAAACAGCAGCTCTGGGAGGCTAATCTGACATCATGCAAAGAAATATAAGCAGAAACTCTCCAGAAACTCACAAGTTCAATGGATGCAAGAATTGTGAAGGTGAGGTCAAAGAAGGGTTCCTATGTTACCATGTAACTTGGCCTGTTAGGATGTTTTGGAGTTAAATAGCTTTTTATTTAAGTGAATGTGACCTCCTATGCTGCAAATTCAACAAATGAGCATTTTCAGTTCTTTAAAACATATCAAATGTTTAGAAACTATACTGTGCCTAATAATTTGGAAAAGTGCATCTAGAGTTTTTTTTAATTTTGAAGATTATACTGTTATCATTGGGAGTTTTCTTCAATAAAATTCGATGTATACTCCAACGAGTGATGACTTTTATTACACTGACTGTCATTTGTACTGACCATTTAGGAAAATCAGAGAAAAAGAACATTTGCATAATAATTTGGAACACAGTGTATATCTCAGGATTCTGTGCTGGATCTTTTTCTATTTTTTTTGGACATGCAATGGGGATAAAAGATGCACATTCAGCAGTCCACCAATAAATTTATCACTTGTCGTCAGGCCACGTGCACACAATAAGTATTTGGTGAGATTTTTACTCCAGTATTTGTAAGACAAAACCAGGAGTGTAACTATTTGAGGTATATTTTTCTGCATTTTTCACCCACTCCTCGTTTTGCCTTACAAATACAGAGGTGAAAATCTCACCAAATACTCAAGGTGCTTGTGGCTTTAGAAGAGATGATTACTTGCTTTCTTCGGAAAACCTATGTAAATGCATTTCTGGTGCTATGTAATAGTCACAGGACAGGGAGGAGTTAAACATCCAAGTATTTAATATCTACTGAAAATAAAGAACTTTCCCTTTATTGATATCAGAAAAAACAATTGACAGACCATAATCCACTATACCAAGACCAATAATACCACATACAAGGGAGAAATACCGCCACACCAGGACCAGAACACAAATTATCACTTCATAGTGCCCGACTAATGCTACATACAACGCACGAATGCCACCACACCATGACCAGAGCACATAATACCACCACATAGTGATCAAATACTTCCATGTGCAAGGTATAAATATTATCACACCATGACAAGACCACATATTTCCACCACATAATGACCAAATAATACCATTTACACGGGACAAATACCGCCATGCCATGACCAGAACACATAATGCCACCACATACTGACCAATAATACTACAATTATGAAAGTTTAAAAAGCTCTGTATATTGGGCCAGTGTACAGGTATTACAGTGATTATCAAACTCTGACCTACTTTGCACGTGCCAGCAGCTTCACTGTGCAGTGTATATAGGAGGCAGCAGTACAGGAGGGAGATCGCGTCTCCCTGCTGTACTGCTCAGAGACTAATCATATTGGTGCGCCATGCATGCCGATATGATTAGTAGCGGGAGCTCCGTGGTGAAAGGGTACCCTTAGGCCCTGCCTGTTCAGCCAGGGCTGGCTCCAAGTTTTTGTGGGCCCCAGGCGAAACAGTCTCAGTGGGCCCCTTTAACACATACCATGATTCATGAATATAATACAGAAGCCGCGGGCTGTGTATATATAATATAGATGCTTCAGGGTGGGGTTGTGCAAGGGTTGTATATATTATCTGGAGGCTGCTGTTGGGCTATATATATTATTTGGAGGCTGTGCCCATCCAGTTGCAATCTCCAAATAATATATACTGCCCACCACATCCTCCAAATAATATAATAATATATATATATAGCCCAGCACATCCTACAAATAATATATAGAGCCCAGCACATCCTCCAGGTAATATTTACAGCCAGACGCATCCCCCAAACTATGTATGTGTGGCGCCCCGCAACGAGTGCGTCACAGGAAGGTATTGCATCCCTAACTGAAGATGCAATATCGTCCGTCTCAGTGGTGAACAAGTTAAATCCAAAGCTCCATGTACCACATGCACCACTCAGAGGCAGAGGACCAATCAGGTCCTGGTGGGAGGAGTGTGAGGTGTAGTGTGGGGAAAGGAGGGAAGAAGAAGTTAGAACGTGGGAGAGACAGGCTCAAGGATAGAGGTCCAGACAGTCTAACTGGGAGGGCACCAACAAGCGGTGACCCAGACAGGAAAGTGGGCAAGCAACCAAGCAACGGGTCCAAAAGACACCCGAGCCCAGTCCTACCGGACACCGGTTCCGAAGTCGGCAGTCGTTTATTGCTGCTCTGCAAAACCGGAGTGACGGAATAGCTTTATAGGAGCTCCTCACTAAAGCCGCAACTTCTGCAGTCTTCCCAGGGGGATACCTGCCACAGACTTTAGGACCCTTTGTAGCCGGTTGAATAACATGGAACAGGCAATCCAATAGAGAAACCCCAGTATCCCAACCTGGTACAACAAGACAGCAACGGCAACAATAACAGGACAGCTAGTAACAGAGGAACACTGTGGAGCTCTGGACAGAGACTGTTCACCCCTGGGACCACCTGGTCCGTGACCTAAAGAACTGTGTTACCGTGTACCGTGTACCACTCCAGTAAAGACCCGTTACAGAGGAACCTCGTGTCAGTGCCTTTCTTGCAGAACTGTTATTAGCCCATGCAGTTACCGAATTACCCGAGCTGCCGTATTCCATCCAGTGCAGCTCCTGGCCCCGGGGACTACTGCTCATCCTGTGGGGAACATTCCATCTAGCTGCCGCACATCCCCCGGAGGCCCATGCAGTGCCAGTGCCATCACTGGACACCCACAGGTCGCGTCACGAGACAAACAAGACTTTATTATCCCAATTCCCCAGCCCCTTTCGTTTGACCACCGGGCCCCACAGCCTCAGGCACGGAACCGTGACAAGTGAAGCAGACCTGAGAACCCGGCAACGGTGAGTCATATGTAGTACAGCCTCCAAATAAAATATATCCCAGCACATCCTCCAGGTAATTTATATAAAGCTCCCCATGTGCCCACCTGTTTCATATTGTTTCTCCCCCCATGCGGCCTGGTCTCCCCCCATATGTTGTCCCTCTTTTCCATACGGCTTCTCCCCCATATGTGGCCTCCGTTTTCCATACTGCTTCTACCCCCATATGCGGCCCCCCTTGTTTCATACTGCTTCTCCCTCTATGTGGCTCTCTTCGATTCATACTGCTCCTTCCATGTGGCTCCCCTGATTCCTACTGCTTCTCCCTCCATGTGGTCCTCCTGATTCATACTGCTTCTCCCTCCATGTGGCCACTCCTTATATATACTGCTTGTCCCTCTATGTGGGCCCCCCCATTCACACTGTTTTTCCCCCATATGCAGCCCCCCCTTTTCCATAATTCTTTCTCTATATGCAGCCCCTTTTTACCATATTGCTTCTTCCCCATATGTAGTCTCCCTTTCCCATACTGCTTCTCCCCCATATGCTTGAGGGGCCCCCTAGCCGGTCAGGGCCCTGGTGCAGCTGAACCAGCTGCACCACGGTAGGTCCGCCCCTGGCCAGGGGCCCACCTTTTCCATACTGCTCTCCTCCCATATGTGGCCAGGGTCCCCCTTTTCCAAACTGCTCTCCCTCCAGGCTCCCATGTGGCCCCCTGTAATGAACAGATGTCTCAGGAGTAACATTCATATTCCACAGAAGTAGTTGGTGACTATATTGACTGCAATCCCTGACTACACACCGCAACTAGAAGTAACCGTGGGATGCAACTAACAAGACCTAGACACCTCTGCACAGCCAGAAAACTAACTGCTCATAAAGATGGATGTAGGAAAAGCTATCTTGCCTCAGAGCACAACCCCAAAAGAATAGCAAGCCTCCACAGATAATAACTGGGAGACCAGAGAAAGAAAAACAAACACAGGCAGAGTAAAAGGTTTAGCAAAAGAGGCCAAACCAGCTATATTGGAAAGACAGCATAGAATACTATTGCGGCCAGTATAAAACACTATCAAAACACCATCAACAGCAGATAGTACAAAAATTACCCTTAGTCACTAAGACTCAGCGCCCTGTATATCTGCAGACTTTTATAAATCAAATGCCAGCAGAACTGGAAATAACAGATAATAGTGAATGGTAAAATTCCTAGGAAGAAAACTTCCTATCTGAGAGCAGATAAACAAATATACAGACTAAATTGCAAACCCACAGCTCAGAATAAGACAAAACATAAGCAGAACCTTAAGCACACAAAAGTGTGCCACAAAATATCAAAAAATCATCCACTTAGCTTGAAAAGAATTCCAAATAGCAGAAGAATCCAGAGAGATGTGAACTCCTCCAGGAACCAAAGATAACTGGCAAGCATTGATCCACTTCAAACCATTATATGCTTCAAGAACCAGATTGCGCCAATCATCACCATCACCTGTGAAGCCCACACAGTCAGCTACATCACCAGCAACAACCACCGGAGGGAGCTCCAATGAATTCACAACAGCACCCACTTCCATACTGCTCTCCTTCCACACCTTCATGTGGACCCCCTTTTCCATACTGCTCTTCCCCACACCCATGAGGCCCCCCTATTCCATACTGTGACGGGGTGTGCGACAGAGCAGGAAGGGACACAAAGCCGATGATCAATCCAACCAATTTTATTGAACACTGGAGATGGAACCGCACAAATGAAGACAATTATGCCGAGTCCACAATGAGTCTACACAAAGGGAACAGATCCGGGGCGTCACCCGGCAATCCTGACGTTAGGTTAATTGAAGAAATAGTCCAGATAGAGTCCACGGGATCCAACCGAGGAAGGACACTGCACAATCCCACGGGCACCAAAATCTCGCCTCAGCTAAAATCTTGGTCTCTTCCACCTCCGCATTCAACTAACAGACTCATCCTAAAACATGAATGTATTGTCCTGTGCCTGTGGTTCCACCCCTAGAGAGAGAAGGGTTCACACCCACTTTTTTGGCTGCTAAGGGAAGATTCCAGAAACTTCAGGCTCCATTTTGTCTAGCAATTTGTATATTGGCTAGGTCCCTTGCTGTGAGGGACAAATACATAATCCCCCACTAGCTGATGACCAAGACCTGATTACATTATAGTCCAGGGACACAGGCTGGGGGAGGGACACAGTTTAAGTTACAATACAATAAGTTGCCTAGTATACATGAACAACAGGACAGAGAAAAGTATACACCTTTACAACCCCTTCCCCCTTAATTTGTGTATGGTCTAGGGACTAGTGATGAGCGAGTACTAAAATGCTCGGGTGCTCGAAGCTCGGGCCGAGCATCCCAAGATACTCGTGTACTCGGCCTGAGCACCGAGCCCAATGTTATCCTATTGGAGACCCGAGTATTTTTATGAAATGACTGCTGGCAGCGTGTAGAAACCCTTAAAAATGTCACAAAAGTCTCAGAAGAGTGCTCAAATGACATGGCAACACCATGGGGAAGACCCCTGGAAGCATTTCTCACTCAAAAGTCACAGCTGTGAACAATGTTGTCCGAGTTTCACGCCAATTTTACGGAGTCACCAGAAAACCTTCCAAAATGACACCAAAATGAATATTCAGGGTGGAAATGTTAAGGGCACATACCCAATAGTGAGATACAGCTGGTGTATGTTACTTTTTGTTATTACATGAAAGATTTTACGTGAAAACATTGTGCGGCACTCTGATGACCCTGAGAAGAGACGTACATGAAGCCCTGTCTTGACATAATGTGCCCATTTTGAGGAAGTGGGTCTATTGTAGTATTTTCCTTTGCCAGGGCAGTCCAAAATTGGGAGGTTCACCAATGCCCCTGGATAGAGACATGCATGAGAGCCTGTAAACCTGAAGTGCCCATTGTAAGGAAGTGGGTGTATTGTAGTATAGCCCTTTGGCAGGGCAGCCAAAAATTGGGAGGCTCCACATTGTCCCTGGATTGAGACGTGCAGGAGGGCCTGTAAACCTGAAGTGGGTGTATTGTAGTATAGCCCTTTGGCAGGGCAGCCAAAAATTGGGAGGTTCAACAATGACCCATGCATACAGACATGCATGAGGGCCTGTAAACCTGAAGTGGGTGTATTGTAGTATAGCCCTTTGGCAGGGCAGCCAAAAATTGGGAGGTTCAACAATGACCCATGCATACAGACATGCATGAGGGCCTGTAAACCTGAAGTGGGTGTATTGTAGTATAGCCCTTTGGCAGGGCAGCCAAAAATTGGGAGGTTCAACAATGACCCATGCATACAGACATGCATGAGGGCCTGTAAACCTGAAGTGGGTGTATTGTAGTATAGCCCTTTGGCAGGGCAGCCAAAAATTGTGAGGTTCACCAATGACCCATGCATACAGACATGCATGAGGGCCTGTAAACCTGGAGTGGGTGTATTGTAGTATAGCCCTTTGGCAGGGCAGCCAAAAATTGGGAGGTTCAACAATGACCCATGCTTACAGACATGCATGAGGGCCTGTAAACCTGAAGTGGGTGTATTGTAGTATTGCCCTTTGGCAGGGCAGCCAAAAATTGGGAGGCTCCACATTGTCCCTGGATAGAGACGTGCATGAGGGCCTCAAAACATTTTTCCCATTGAAAAGGAGCGGGTCTCCTGTCATTGTAATGCCCATTCTAAAAGAATGGGCGAAAAAATTTACCACTGGGGGTATACCTGAAACAACAGCCTAACTATTGTAACGGTCATCATGGTGGCACATGAGGAGAAGGAGGAGCAGTCCAGCGATTAGCCAAAGTCCAGAAGTGTGTACCCATGGGTGAGTGGAGGTACATGGCAAATTCCCATAACAAAATTTAAATTCCGCTGTCATTTGTTGGTGGTGTGGTGAAGTCTGGCCCAATCCAACCCTTGTTCATCTTGATCAGAGTCAGCCTGTCAGCATTTTCAGTTGACAGGCGGGTGCGTTTATCAGTAATGATTCCACCTGCGGCACTGAAAACACGCTCTGACAAAACGCTAGCGGCAGGGCAGGCCAGTACTTCCAAGGCGTAGAGAGCCAATTCATGCCACTTGTCCAGCTTGGAGACCCAATAACTGTAAGGCACAGAGGAATGTCGCAGTACAGTTGTTCGATCTGCAAGGTACTCCTTCAGCATCTGGCCAAACTTAGCATTTCTTGTGGCACTACCCCGCACCTCAGGGGCTGTGGTACGTGAGGGGCTGAGAAAACTGTCCCACATCGTAAAGACTGTTCCCCTACCTCTGGCGGATTGGACTTGTGCCCATCTCGGCCGTACGCCTTGGTTGTCCACCGATTCCTGACCTATGCCGCTAGCGTTTTGTGGGGGGAATGCTTTGCCTACTTCTGTGACTATGGCCTTCTGGAACTGCTGCATTTTGGCTGACCTCTCCGCCTCAGGAATGAGAGACATAAAGTTCTCCTTGTAGCGTGGGTCTAAGAGTGTTGCCAACCAGTACTGATTGTCGGCCAAGATGTTCTGAACGCGAGGGTCACGAGCCAGGCAGCTTACAATAAAGTCAGCCATGTGCGCCAGACACTTAACAGCCATCACTTCAGTATCCTGACCAACACGATGACTGAACATGCTGTCCTCCTCCTCCTCCTCGTCTCCCCTGTCCTCTGGCCAGCCACGCTGAAGCGAGGGTATCACTGGTGTGCATGTCATATCCTCAATTTGGCCAGAAATTTGCTCCATGTCTTCATCCTCCTACTCCTCCTCGTCATAGTCCTCCACTGCACGTTGTGATGAGATGAGGCTGGGCTGTGTGTTATCACCCACACCCACTACTGTTTCTCGCTCCAAGTCATCGCGCTCCGCCTGCAAAGCATCCTCTTTGTTTTTCAGCAGAGACCGTTTTAGAAGGCAGAGTAGCGGTATGGTGACGCTAATAATGGCGTCATCGCTGCTCACCATCTTGGTGGAGTCCTCAAAGTTTTGGAGGACGGTACATAGGTTGGACATCCATCTCCACTCCTCAGGTGTTATGTGTGGAGTTTGACCCATTTCCCGACGGCTTAGGTGATGCAGGTAGTCAAGAACTGCCCTCTTCTGCTCACATATCCTGACCAACATGTACAGAGCTGAATTCCAACGTGTGGGGACATCACACACCAGTCTGTGGGCCGGAAGACGCAAACAGCGCTGAAAGCTGGCAAGGCCGGCTGAAGCAGCAGGTGACTTGCGAAAATGTGCAGACAGGCGGCGAACGTTTACCAGCAGATCAGACAGCTCTGGGTATGACTTTAGAAACCGCTGAACCACCAGGTTGAGCACATGGGCCATGCATGGAACATGCGTCAGCAGGCCTCGCCTCAAAGCTGCCACCAGGTTCCGGCCATTGTCACACATGACCTTTCCTGGCTTTAGGTTCAGAGGTGTGAGCCAGTGATCTGACTGCTGTTTCAGAGCTGTCCACACCTCTTCTGCATTGTGGGGTTTGTCACCTATGCATATTAGCTTCAGCACAGCCTGTTGCCGCTTCACAGAGGCAGTGCTGCAGTGCTTCCAGCTTGGGACTGGTGTGGAGGGTAAAGTGGATGAGGATGCGCAGGAGGAGGAGGAGGACGCTGAGGAGCATGACATTCCGGAGCTGTAGAGTGTGGGTGAAACCCTGACTGAGGTAGGGCCTGCAATCCTTGGTGTGGGAAGGACGTGTTCCATCCCTCGCTCAGACTGGGTCCCAGCTTCCACAATATTAACCCAGTGTGCCGTCAAGGAGATGTAGCAGCCTTGCCCACAAGCACTTGTCCACGTGTCTGGGGTTAGGTGGACTTTGGCTGAAACAGCGTTGTTCACGTGTGATGCTTTGTGACACGTGGTTTTGCAATGTGGGGATGGCACATCTGGAGAAATAGTGGCGGCTGGGGACTGAGTAACGTGGGACAGCAGCCACCATCAGGTCATGGAATGCTTCCGTCTCCACCAGCCAGAAAGGTAACATTTCTAGCGCAAGCAGTCGCGAAATGTGATAATTTAGGACTGTGGCATGTGGGGCGTTGGCAGCGTATTTGCGCCTGTGTTCAAAGGTTTGCTGAATGGATAATTGAACGCTGCGCTGGGACAAGGACGTGCTTGATGGTGGTGTTATTTGTGCGTGGGCAACGTCAGGTGCAGGGCCGGAGGCTTGTTCGCGGCCAGCATGGACAGGGGATTGGCTTGCACGCACAACACGCGAAGACGTAGCATTGACATCAGCAAGCACCGCTCCTCGACTCTGTTGTACTTCCCACAAAGTCGGGTGCTTGGCTGACATGTGCCTGATCATGCTCGTGGTGGTCAGGCTGCTAGTTTCCATACCCCTGCTGATGCTGGCATGGCAGGTGTTGCAAATGGCCTTTTTATAGTCATCTGGAGCCAATTTAAAAAACTGCCAGACTCGGGAAGACATAACATTTGCACAGGCACCTTGTGTCGAGTTGTTGTTCCGGGGAACGAACGGTTGCCTGCCTTCTGCCTGCAGACACGACCCTGCTTCTTTCTGCCTGTTGGGATGCTACGCCTCCCTCCCCCTGTGCACTGCTATCCTCGCTCTGCATATCCTCCTGCCAGGTTGGGTCAGCTACTGGATCATCCACCACGTCGTCTTCCTCTTCTGCACCCTGATCCTCCTCCTGACTTCCTGGCAATTGTGTCTCATCATCGTCCACCCTATGTTGAGACACGTTGCCAACGTTCTCTTCGTGAGAATGTGGCTGCTCAAATATTTGGGCATCTGTACATTCCATCTCATCACCCACTTCAACAGAAGCTGGCGAGAGGCCAGATTCTGCGAATGGATACGTGAACAGCTCTTCCGAGTGTCCTAGTGTGGGATCAGTAATGTCCGTGGACGTGTACTCGTCCTGGTGATAGGAAGGAGGATCAGGTTGGGAAATGTGCGGTGCAGTATCACGGCTACTGACACTTGACCGTGTGGAAGACAGGGTGTTTGTGGAGGTGCCCATCTGACTTGAAGCATTATCCGCTATCCAAGTAACAACCTGTTGACACTGGTCTTGGTTCAAGAGCGGTGTACTGCTGCGGGCCCCAAGAATTTGGGACAGGACGTGCGAGCGAGTAGATGTTCCACTTTGTTGTTGCGAAATTACTGCTTGCACACGACCTCGGCCTCTGCCTGCACCACCATCACATCCACTTCCTTGTCCCTTGCCAACGCCCTTTCGCATTTTTACTGTATACAGCTACAACAGTCTGGTGACTGTTCTGGTCACAGGAAAGCTGGATATTAGAGCCTGCCTGTATAGAGCTAGTCAAGTACTACAGTCTGGTGACTGTTCTGGTCACAGGTAAGCTGGATATTAAAGCCTGCCTGTATACAGCTAGTCAAGTACAACAGTCTGGTGACTGTTCTGGTCATAGGAAAGCTGGATATTAGAGCCTGCCTGTATTGAGCTAGTAAAGTACTACAGTCTGGTGACTGTTCTGGTCACGGGAAAGCTGGATATTAGAGCCTGCCTGTATAGAGCTAGTCAAGTACTACAGTCTGGTGACTGTTCTGGTCACAGGAAAGCTGGATATTAGTCCCTGCCTGTATAGAGCTAGTCAAGTACTACAGTCTGGTGACTGTTCTGGTCACAGGAAAGCTGTATATTAGAGCCTGCCTGTATAGAGCTAGTCAAGTACTACAGTCTGTTGACTGTTCTGGTCACAGGAAAGCTGGATATTAGAGCCTGCCTGTATAGAGCTAGTCAAGTACTACAGTCTGGTGACTGTTCTGGTCACAGGAAAGCTGGATATTAGAGCCTGCCTGTATAGAGCTAGTCAAGTACTACAGTCTGGTGACTGTTCTGGTCACAGGAAAGCTGGATATTAGAGCCTGCCTGTATAGAGCTAGTCAACTACAACAGTCTGGTGACTGTTCTGGTCACAGGAAAGCTGGATATTAGAGCCTGCCTGTATAGAGCTAGTCAAGTACTACAGTCTGGTGACTGTTCTGGTCACAGGAAAGCTGGATATTAGAGCCTGCCTGTATAGAGCTAGTCAAGTACAACAGTCTGGTGACTGTTCTGGTCTTAGGAAAGCTGGATATTAGAGCCTGCCTGTATTGAGCTAGTCAAGTACTACAGTCTGGTGACTGTTCTGGTCACAGGAAAGCTGGATATTAGAGCCTGTCTGTATAGAGCTAGTCAAGTACTACAGTCTGGTGACTGTTCTGGTCACAGGAAAGCTGGATATTAGAGCCTGCCTGTATAGAGCTAGTCAAGTACTACAGTCTGGTGACTGTTCTGGTCACAGGAAAGCTGTATATTAGAGCCTGCCTGTATAGAGCTAGTCAAGTACTACAGTCTGGTGACTGTTCTGGTCACAGGAAAGCTGGATATTAGAGCCTGCCTGTATAGAGCTAGTCAACTACAACAGTCTGGTGACTGTTCTGGTCACAGGAAAGCTGGATATTAGAGCCTGCCTGTATAGAGCTAGTCAAGCACTACAGTCTGGTGACTGTTCTGGTCACAGGTAAGCTGGATATTAGAGCCTGCCTGTATAGAGCTAGTCAAGTACTACAGTCTGGTGACTGTTCTGGTCACAGGAAAGCTGGATATTAGACCCTGCCTGTATAGAGCTAGTCAAGTACTACAGTCTGGTGACTGTTCTGGTCACAGGAAAGCTGTATATTAGAGCCTGCCTGTATAGAGCTAGTTAAGTACTACAGTCTGGTGACTGTTCTGGTCACAGGAAAGCTGGATATTAGAGCCTGCCTGTATAGAGCTAGTCAAGTACTACAGTCTGGTGACTGTTCTGGTCACAGGAAAGCTGGATATTAGAGCCTGACTGTATAGAGCTAGTCAAGTACTACAGTCTGGTGACTGTTCTGGTCACAGAAAAGCTGGATATTAGAGCCTGCCTGTATTGAGCTAGTCAACTACAACAGTCTGGTGACTCTTCTGGTCACAGGAAAGCTGGATATTACAGCCTGCCTGTATAGAGCTAGTCAAGTACTACAGTCTGGTGACTGTTCTGGTCACAGGAAAGCTGGATATTAGAGCCTGCCTGTATAGAGCTAGTCAAGTACAACAGTCTGGTGACTGTTCTGGTCTTAGGAAAGCTGGATATTAGAGCCTGCCTGTATTGAGCTAGTCAAGTACTACAGTCTGGTGACTGTTCTGGTCACAGGAAAGCTGGCTATTAGAGCCTGTCTGTATAGAGCTAGTCAAGTACTACAGTCTGGTGACTGTTCTGGTCACAGGAAAGCTGGATATTAGAGCCTGCCTGTATAGAGCTAGTCAAGTACTACAGTCTGGTGACTGTTCTGGTCACAGGAAAGCTGTATATTAGAGCCTGCCTGTATAGAGCTAGTCAAGTACTACAGTCTGGTGACTGTTCTGGTCACAGGAAAGCTGGATATTAGAGCCTGCCTGTATAGAGCTAGTCAACTACAACAGTCTGGTGACTGTTCTGGTCACAGGAAAGCTGGATATTAGAGCATGCCTGTATAGAGCTAGTCAAGCACTACAGTCTGGTGACTGTTCTGGTCACAGGAAAGCTGGATATTAGAGCCTGCCTGTATAGAGCTAGTCAGCTCCAACAGTCTCCTGAGGACTGTTCTGGTCACTGGAAAGCTTGGACTCCGATCTGGATCACCCTACCTATATCCTCCTACATTAGTCCTGAGAAGGACTGTTCTGGTCAGCAGCAGTTTGCAGCCCTACTCCAGATCTACCTATGAGGGCCGCGAATCTGTCCCTAAGCAGCAGCAGACACTCTCCCTACACTGACTGTCTGGATGGCTGTGTGCAGAGCACATCGTGGCCGGGTCTTATAAAGGCTCGGTCACGCTGTGCAGGCCGGCCAATCACTGCAATGCCACAACTAACATGGCTGTGGCATTGCAGTGACTGCCAGCCAATCCCTGCATGTGGGCTGGCTCTCTAAAGAGCGCCAACATGCAGGGATGAGGACCCCGAGTACAGCACGAGTATCGCGAGATTACTCGGTACTTGCCGAGTAGCCCGAGTACAGTGATACTCGTGCGAGTACCGAGTAGTCACAAGCATACTCGCTCATCACTACTAGGGACCTCTATAGGTCACTTGTCAAGTACACAGAGTCATAGTGTGAATTACACTCGGCTTCATGCAGGCGCAAATTGGCATTGTAGCTCTCCCACACCATTGCCCAGGATGACATCTGCCGGAAGGCCGCTCAATACCCCAACCACACATCATCTGACCCCAAAGCCAAAGTTCAGATCTACAGTGGCTTTGGGAATAGTCCTGCATTTACCACCAGCCAGTTCAATTACAATCCTAGATCCTTTGTGGATTGTTTCAGGCCTAACCACTCGGGGATCAGCCTGCGTGAGGAAAGCCCCCGAGTCACAAAACCCAATAAGTCTCTGTCCATCCAGCACGACCTCCTGCAACTGCTTACCTCGATGAGCAGAAGTCGTCGTAGCTGCGGGCCGCACCCCATAAACCCCTAGTCGAGCAGCATGGGTGGCTGAGACACTAGGCCAGTCCTCCCGGAGTGGTGACACATCTTCCTCCATGGCACTTGGCTGTACATAATTAATAATCCAGAGTGGTGAAAGATGATTCCTCATGTGACCAGCTGGGCAGGAGGCTTGCAGATGCCCAGGCTGCCCACATCTATAACATCTGTGATGTGTCTCACCACTTCCAAGATGCTCTCTTGGGCAGGGGGCAAGGGAACCTGTAGGCTTGCTCCCACCTGAATGTGATGTAGGGGTTTGAGGTCGACTCCTCCACTGGATAGCTGGGCATGTGGCCTGCAGATGCCCGGGATGCCCACAACTATAACACCTGCACTCTGCTAGTTTCTCTCCTCATTGTATTCCAGAAGACACAGTGGGAACAATTGGAGGCACATTAAACAGGTATCAGCACAAGGTGGTGGTTTAGGGGAACGATGAACAATGGGGACAGGAGGGCAAGGGGCCACTGGTGTTGGGGAACTGGTAGGTCTCTCTCCATCCTCCAGCAGATACCTCCACTGAGGCTTGATGGTGAGAGCCTCATCAGCTAGAGTGGCAGCTTGCTCCACTGTTGCTGGTCTCCTCTCACGCACCTATTCCCGCATCTCAGCAGGGCACGTGGTGTAAAACTGTTCTTTTAGGATTACCTACAGGAATGTCTCCTAGGTTAAGGCTCCCTCTCACTCCAGCCACCGATGACATACTTGTTTGAGCCTGTGGGCATACATCTTGAAAGACACTTCCCCATCATAGGCTAAGGTACGGAACTGAGTCCTGTAAGTATCTGGGGTAACAGCATAATGTTTCAGGATGGTCTGTTTTATCTCCCCATACTCAATGTTCCACTGAGGGTCCATAGCTCTATAGGCTTTGGCATCTCCACCCTCTAGGAGCCCCACCAGATGTCGGACCTGCTCCCTTTCTGGGACTCTCCATTAATCGGCATTGATGTTCGAAGTCCTGGAAGAAGCCCTCAATGTCACCTGCAGCCTCATTAAATAGCTTAAAGTCATTGCGGGACACTCTGAGAATTCCCTCATGGTGGATGCTGGGATTACAGTCTGTCTGGAGCTTCCAGCTGCTTCCACCATGCGCTGCCTCTCCTGTGCTCTTTGAATGGCATCCCTCTTATCTTCTATGGTGGCCTCATCTCCCAGCAATGCCATCTCCTCCTCATACCACACAACCCACTGACTTTTTTGGGTATTTACCTCCATCTCCCTTTGCTGTGGGAATCCTTCCCCAGCATCATTTTGCTAGCAAACTCCTTCCAAAGCCTCAATTAGTTGCTCCTTGGAGAGTCCTTTGAAGCGGATTCCTAATCCACGGGCCTTTGTTTGTAGGCTCCCCACAGTCCAGTTCTTGTACTCTGGTTCTGGTTCCAGATGTTGATGGGCCATTGTCCTCCATTCCTTCTGTTCTGATCCCTCCGCTGCCAACCAGTTTGTGACGGGGTGTGCGACAGAGCAGGAAGGGACACAAGGCTGATGATCAATCCAACCAGTTTTATTGAACACTGGAGATGGAACTGCACAAATGAAGACAATTCTGCCGAGTCCACAATGAATCCACAATGAGTCCACACAAAGGGAACAGATCTGGGGCATCACCCGGCAATCCTGACGCCAGGTTAATGGAAGAAATAGTCCACATAGAGTCCACCGGATCTAACCGAGGAAGGACGCTGCACAATCCCACAGGCATCAAGATCTCGACACAGCTAAAATCTTGGCCTCTTCCACCTCCGCATTCAACTAACAGACTCATCCTAAAACATGAATGTATTGTCCTGTGCCTGTGGTTCCACCCCTAGAGAGAGAAGGGTTGACACCCACTTTTTTGGCTGCAAAGGGAAGATTCCAGAAACTTCTGGCTCCATTTTGTCTAGCAATTTGTATATTGGCTAGGTCCCCTGCTGTGAGGGACAAATACACAATCCCCCACTAGCTGATGAGCAAGGCCTGATTACAATATAGTCCAGGAACACAGGCCTGGGGACACAGTTTAAGTTACAGCACAATAAGTTGCCTAGTATACATGAATAACAGGACAGAGGAAAGTATACACCATTACACATACTGCTCTCCCCCACACCCATGTGGCCCCCTTGATCCATACTGCTACCCCCCACATCCCCATGTGCCCCCCTTTTCCATAATTCACTCCCCATATGCAGTCCCTTTTTATCATATTGCTTCTCCCTTGATATGTTGCCCCCCTCTTCTATACTGCTCTCCTTCCACACCTTCATGAGGCCCCCCTTTTCCATACTGCTGTCCCCCACACCTCATGTAGCCCCCCTGTTCCATACTGCTCTCCCCAACATGCCCATATGGCCCCTCTGTTCCATACTGCTCTACCCCCACACCTCCTTGTGGCCCCTCTGTTCCATACTGCTCTCCCCAACACGCCCATGTGGTCCCCCTTTTCCCTACTTCTCTCCCCTTACACTCCCATGTGGCACTCCTGTTCCATACTACTCTCCCCCACATCCCCATGTAGCCCCCCAGTTTCATACTGCTCTCCACCCACACCCCCATGTGGCTCCCCTGGTCCATACTGATCTCCTCCGCACCCCCATATGTCTCCCCTTTTCTATTCTGCTTGCTCCCCACACCCCCATGTGGCCCCCGTAAGCTTCCTGCACTCTCACCTTCTCCAGGATGCCGGCAGTGTGAGGAGTGAGAGGCTCCCAGCAGCTCTGCAGCGTCAGCTGTAATTTACGGGTCAGGGCAGCTCAGCTGCTCTGAGTTCTGAGCTCCTCCACTCAACCTGGAGGTGGCAGCACAGAGGAGGATGACCGCTGATGCAGTGAGTGTCACACTGCTGCCATGCCGATACAGCCCCCCGCTACATCCAGTGCTGGCGCCCCCCCCCCACACACATTGCATTGATTGCGCCTCCACATTGCTAATTTCCGTTGCATGTGTTAAAGTAATGAATGAGTTAACTTTTCCAAACCTTCCAAAACATCTTCTAGTGGGAGGGTTTTTTTCTTTTAGAAAAAGGAGTTAGTTGATGAGTTGAGTCAAACTAGGCAGAGGCTGGGCGTGGGCATGATAATCGTGGAACTTTGTATGCTGCTATTTGTTACTATGTCAGACAGACCTTAATTTATGCATGATACACCCATGTCTCTGAAATCATTTAAGATGTGAACACACAATAAAGATTTGTAAAGTTTTTGGAAATCACAGAGGTGTATTTCTTTGATTCTCACCAGCGTTGATAGAATTCTTGAAACCTACTTCAACACATGTAAAATAGCCATGTGGACAGCACTGTAGCGAGCATTCAGCTGTGGGGCCCCTCTCCATCAGGGTTGTCTGTCCCTGAAGGCGAGGGGACCCCCCAGCTCAGCAAAGGGGGTAGGGGGCAGGTCTCGTGGAGCAGTGCTATGGAAACCTGGGGCCCACCGGAAGATTTCCCGGTGCCCCGGTGAGCCAGTCCGACTCTGCCTAAGGGTATAATGAGGCCAGTTTTTGAATAACACATTTGTGAGCTCATTCCAATGAGCACCAAATTTTTTGATAAATCTCAATATGTTATTGTATTAACTTTATTGAGTAAGTTATTCCAATTACTACTACCGATCCATTTACAAACCCACATGCATTTTTTTTATTGCCCCCCCTCACATTAAAATGAGTTTTAAAGTAATCTGCTTTTTGAGGATGAAATATTTGGTGGAGCAGCTCTGATGGGTTCACAAGAACTGCTCAGCTGGTACTCCTACAACAAGAGTACTGGGGTAGTGATTCTTATTGACAGTATGCTTCTATAAGATTTTGTCATCAACCTTGCAAAAGTACAGTAAAAAAGGTGCTTACGGTATATACAGTTCATTCACTAAGTCCTACTGTTATCAATGTCTAGCACTGGTGCACTTTCATTGGTCATATGACCAGAACAATTTTTCAGAACTTTAAAAAATTGTGAGAAATTGATGTACAAGATATATTAGAAAATTGCAGAACTTTACATTATCCATTAATTAAAGAGGTTATTTCATTTTTTTTAATAGGTAAAATTGCAAAGTGCTTGTAAAAATATACAACTTTCCAACTTACTCTCATATTATAAATGCTCTCAGTAATGATAAATTCAGAGGATTTTATGTCTATTCCTGCTGCCTAGGTTACCAGTCAGCTTGCACCCTCGTCTAGGAGTAGCTGGTTACCTAGGTAAAGAGTGAGGCCGATTGTAGACTCTATTCTTGAAGACTCGCTCTGAAGCTAAGGTCAGCTTCATTCCCCTTCCCCTCCTCGGCTTCTTCCATATGCAGAGGCAAAACGGCCACTGTGAGCGCCATAGGACAGATCTCTGTACTGTCCAGTGGCACGACCATGTTGCTGGTCTTACTTGTCAGTCTTCATGACTACACCACCCCAAGCAAGCAGGAAGCAAGGAGGCTGAGGAGCTGTGTACTCCCGAAGAGAAAAAGGTGAGAAAACCAGTCTAAGCTTTATAAGTTTTTGTTACATAAAAACAAACAACTCTTTTAAACCAACTCAATAATTAGCTTCTTGTCAGATTTTACCTTATGCAAAATGGATGGATTTATTAGCTATCAATTTATGTTATAAGAAGAAATTAGCTACTTATTCCAATGGAGCAGACAACATTACTTCCTACAACATCAGAACATTTATGTTATATAAAGGAATAGAATACCAATAATAGGCCCAAAAAGGAATGCTTTCATGAATGCTTTTTATTTTTCTACCCTCATATCCAAAAGAGTGTATTACACTGCAGAGATAAGCATAGCAGCTAGTGATGAGCGAGGAGTAAGGCTGGTTTCACATCATGTATTTTTTCCTGTCCGTGGGATCCTACTTTTTGTAGGACCCCACAGACAGGAACGGACACCATAGGAGGTCCTATTTCTGTGTCCGGGTTCGTGATTTTCATGGGTCCGTATAAAGAAGAGCTGTACGGGGCACTTTCACTTCCGCAATGTATAATATACATTTCGAAAGTGAAATTTAGTGAAAGAAAGGGTTAAAAATAAAAAATATGTATTCTCACCTTTCCAGCGATCCCCCGTTGCCTCCAGCAAGCTCCGGTGTGACTACAGGACCTGCCGTTACATCACAATCTGGCAGTGTCATCAAGTCACATGAACGCAGTTACTGTGGTAACCGGTCATGAGACCCAATCAGCTGATCGGGATGTGACGTAACAGCAGGTCCTGTAGTCACACCGGAGCTGCTGGAGGCATCGGGGCATTGCTGGAAAGGTGAGAATACAGATGTTTTATTTTTAACCCTTTCTTTTACTAAATTTCACTTCTGCAATGTATATATATACATTGCGGAAGTGAAATTAGATGGTTAGGAGCAGTTTTAGCGTACTGAGCATGCTCCGTACACTAAAATCGGGTCCGAGAAATGATCCTGTCTTTTCTCTGACCCGTGCTCCATAGACCCCCATGTTAAAGGCCACGGATCGGGTCGGATTTGGCCTAATTGCCATTCGATTTTGTCAGATCTGATTTGTGTACGATTTTTTGCTGTGCCCAAAATCAGAGCAGTTTCCGATTTTGGACACAGCAAAAAATCAAACACAAATCGGATCCAACAAAATCGGATGGCAATTAGGCCAAATCCGATTCGTGCCCATAGGATAACATGGGGGCCAAATCGGATCCGTGGCTGTCCATTGTATAATGGACAGCCACGGACCCTCAAAAATCGCAATGTGAAAGCAGCCTAAGATATTCGGGTTCAGATAGCTGTAACCGAATATGGTTTGAATGAGTAACGAATCCAATGTGATTCAATGGAGAACTTACTTGGATCCGAATACTGCAACAGTTCAAAGTATTCGATTAGAGATATCCGAACCCAAATACGTTACTGCTTGTTTATCACTAATAGCAACGTTTCGGATAATGTACCCATCATCAGGATGTGGAAAGGTATTTAACCACAACCTCGCTGACACCGTACGGACGTAAGAATACAAAAGAAGTGGTCCAGCTCCCAGAGTTGAATATGCATAGATTTATTGAATCTTCATCAGGCTCCCATATACAACATAGTTAGTACTCAATCAACATGCATGAAATATGACAGGAAGCATCTCCAGGCAACGTGTTTCGGAGTGAAGCCCTATGTCAAACCTGAGAGTGTGCACTGAGGCAAATGCTTTATAGGCTACTGAACTAGGTTGCAATAAATTCATACCGGAGTGTCTGGTTAATTTGCCTAATTGCATTGCATGAGTGCAAAAACTCAAAGTAAAATTGTGGCTAGGTGCAAAAAGAATAATACATATGAAAAAAGTGAAAAATCATAATTTAAAGAAACAACATTTCAACATTGTACAAAAAAACATAAAAAAACAATAATGAACATAAAGAAACTAAAAACCAATGACAGAATGCAAGATTATGAAAAAGTAAATGAATAAAATAAAATAGAATGACAAATGCAATAAACCATGAACAAATTACAAATAAATATGCACATCATATAAATAACTGTTAATACAAAATCTCCTTACTGGATAATATTAAATGAGTACAAATATTGGCACAGAACATGGTAAAAATAATCACCATGGGGAGTTTTTTTAATACAGGAAAAAATTAATTAAGTCCATATAAATGTGAAATTTTGTAAGATTAATTTAGGGCTTTAAGAATGGAACATGACATCCTGTCTCAGATTTAGTCCAAATGGATGTTGAGTGCCCAGTACAAATATCCAGTAGGTTTCTTATGTTAATAATGCCCACTTATCATCGCCGCCCCTGGCAGGAGGAATTAATTTCTCAATCCCAAATACCTGCATGGTAGCAACACTCAGACTATGGTGAATGGCAAAGTGTTTTGATGCAGTTGAGATATTCTTACTAAAACTAAGTGGTGAATTATAGTTGGCCACATCCCTCAAATGTTCATTCATGTGAATTTTCAACCTGCGAGAGGTGCATCTAATGTAGTATACCGTAAATCGCAGGCTGTGCATCTAATACAATATATCACATTCTTTGTCTTGCAGTTGATATAACTGCGGATGGGATATGAGTTTAAATGATTATGGTCCTCACATAATGTACATTTTGAGGCCAAGGTGCAGGTTTTACAACGATTTGCACCGCATCTAAAAAAACCTTGGCAATTAAGCCAGGTTTGAGATTTTTTTGTGGGGTTAAAAAAGCTGGTAGATAACAAGTTCCCCAAGGCTAGGGTCACACTTGGGAGCTTGCATCCATTTGCAAGATGCATTAAAGGATCCTTTTTTTTTCCTTACCATTTTCATGGCATGTGTGCATACTTGTTGGCTCAATTAACTGATGAAAATAGCACATGCACTTAGCAAATGCATGACGCAAGTCTGACCCTAGCCTAAAGATGGAACTCTCTTAGCCACAATTTTGCAGCCAGGCGCTAGAATTGTGGCTAATACCGGGTCTTCGTACAAGATGGAAAGATTGTGCTGTATAATCTGCATGACGCTCCTAAAATAAGGATTGTATTGATCAGGAATGAGAAGTGTAGAAGTAAGGCCAGGGTCACACAAGCCCATCAGTTTTTTCCCATTTCCAAAACCGGATTCCATTTTTGGAAAATGACATTTTTGCATCTAAAAAACGCAATACATTAATGCATGATACCTATATGTACCATGCCTTAATGCATGCGTTCCCTATATGGGCCCATGTTAAAAAAAAGCATGCGTTTTTGTCCTGCACACAAAAACGCTGCTAGCATGTTAACGCATATGCATTTTTGGACTTTGAAAAAAATGACAAAAATGATCCCAAAAACGGATCCAAGGCAAAAACGGATGCCATGTGTGACCCTGGCCTTAAAGCAGTTTTTTTCTCAGATGGTAAAGCTGGTGTAGTTGGACGCTTACTATAAGGACTTAATAAATTCTTGTGTTTTTTTAACTTAACTATATTTTGTGCTCGTTTCAGGAGCAGAGATGAATAACCCCTGTCAGCAAGTCTAGAGTTCATTACTTTACATTCATTTGAATAAGCAGTAAGATCACTACAATTTCTTAAAGCATGGGTAAATTCTCCCACTGGTAGTGTGGATGTGAATGGCAGCTTTCAGCATGAAGTATAGTGTTTCCTGCAGATGACTTTCATTATAAAGCTGTAGATACCTCATGTCCTGAGGTACCAGTTAAGCTAAGATCCAAAAAATGAATGGTGTCTGTTTGATGGAAACCAGTAAAGGTAAGATTCAAATCATTTGAATTGAAATAGTCAGAAAAAGCCACTACAGAATCTGCGGATCCACACCAAGCAAACAATTGGTCATCAATAAATCTAAAATAGCAAGTAATGAAATCAGAAAAAGGATTTTCAGTAGTAAATAAGTATCTCTCCTCCCAATAAGCCATCATGAGGTTGGCTATGGATGGAGAGAATTTAGCCCCCATTGAAACTCCATGCTTTTGAATGTAAAATTTAGAGTTAAAAAGAAAAAAGTTGTTACTCATCAGGAAAGAAACCGTGCGCACGATATAATCCTGCAGGTCCATAGCATAAGTACTATACTTAGAAAGATGGGACCGCAGGGCCACTACCACGATCTCATGAGGGATTGAGGAATATAAGGAAACGACATCACATCCAATCCATATAAATTAATCCTACCTCACAAAGTCTGTGTCACATCGCCATTGGACTCGGTGGCTGGTGTTCCTGCCTCGGCCGCTGGGAGGAGCCGGATTCCTTCGGCTGGTGGCGCCGGTGATAGGAGGGCCTTGTCCTCATATGGAACTGCTCCCGCGACGTCTGCCTCTGTCGCTGAGCGCCGCTGTGTTTCCCCTCTGGGTGGTGTTGGTCGCAGAGGAAAGGGCCCTGCAGAGGTGTCCGTTAGGCGCAGCCTGCGTTCTTCTGTCAGTGGTGGCGTGGGTGGAGCCAGTCGTGCATCTCCATCTGGCCTGGATCTAGGGGCGGTCCGGATGAGGTCATCAGGTTGTGAGCTCCAGCCTATGGGAGGTAGCCGTGCCCTTCAAGTACATTGGAGCCTGGCTTGCAGGCCGCCAGATATAGTTTTGGTTCCCCAGTGATAGTGTGTGTGTGTTTAGTTTCGTGTCTGACCTTGCCTGGATTTCTGACTCTGCCTCTGCCTATTGATTTTGTACCTCAGCTGCCCTCTTGGTTTTTGCCCGCGACCCTTGCCTGGATTTTTGACTCTGCTACTGCCTGACGATTTTGTACCTTCGCTGCCCTCTCAGTTTTGACTCGGACTTCTGACTTTGTTTTTCGGGTCTTGATTTTCCCCTGGCGACCTCCCTGGCTCTGTTGCTCATATAGGCAGCTACCCCCTGGGCTCCGCTGTAATTCCAGATCCCTGTATAGGGGTTAAGGGTCTCGGGGTTTCTCGGGGTGCTGCCTACCAGCAGCTCGGCCTCACGGTGGATGGTCGTCACATTATATCTGGCCTTACCATTCTTTATATATATAGATAGACTATATATATATAAAGCATTCCTTTTACCTTTTTTTTTTTTTTCTCCTCTCCTTTTCCCAATGTTTTTTTTTTCTTTTCTCTGAGCTGTGTCTGCTGATTGCTCCCTCAAAGCACCTGTGTTTCCAGCTTCTCAGTCCTGTGGAGGAACACTCCCATCATCTCATTCAAACATGCTGTACAAGCCACAAGCTGGAGTCCTCTGCATGACCACTGGAGATCAGAAGGCCTCATACCCTGGATGTCAGCACCTGGGGGCTCTGGCTCTGCCTGCCCGGGTGCACAGGTATTGCCAGCGGATGCTGCCAAAGTTTTATTACCTATTTCTTTATCTTACCTTAAGAAATCTGTGTGTTTAGAGGCTTATGTTGACAGTGGTTCAGAGGGGAATTTCATAGATCTCCATGTAGCGAGAACTCTTGGTGTACCACTACTAAGGCTTAATGCCCCCATTAGAACCACTGCAGTTAATGGCACCCCCCTCATCCAGGGTGGAGTGGAATTTGTCACTAAGGAAGTG
Organism: Allobates femoralis; assembly: GCA_033576535.1. Lineage (NCBI taxonomy): Eukaryota > Metazoa > Chordata > Amphibia > Anura > Aromobatidae > Allobates > Allobates femoralis. The sequence continues at coordinate 522,954,237 of JARQOC010000001.1, read as the reverse complement.
TCAATGCTGGTGGGTCGTTACATGCTGAAAATGTGTCATTTTTTGCTATCAATAATCTATCATCTGCAGTAATCCTTGGCATGCCATGGTTACGTAAACATAACCCAGTCATAGACTGGCACTTGGGTGATATTGTGCGCTGGAGCCCAAAGTGTCAGGAAAATTGTATCTAGCTATCTGTAAACCAAGTGAAGGTCAAGACTCCTCCATTTGTACCATATGCCTTTAGAGATTTTGAGGATGTGTTTTCTATTCAGGAATCAGAGAAATTACCCCCTCACAGAAAGTATGATTGCGCCATAGATTTGATACCTGCTTCTCGTCTCCCTAAGGGGAGAATATTTAACCTCTCTGGTCCTGAACGTCAGGCTATGAATGATTACATAGCAGACAGTCTGAGAAAAGGGTATATTAGACCATCCACCTCACCAGTAGGAGCTGGTTTCTTTTTTGTGGGAAAGAAAGATGGCGGTCTCAGACCTTGCATTGATTACCGCGAATTAAACGCGATCACTGTAAAAAACCAGTATCCTCTTCCACTCATCCCTGATCTTTATAATCAGCTGTTGGGAGCCAGGTATTTCACCAAACTGGACCTCAGGGGAGCATATAACCTGGTCCGTATAAAAGAAGGCGATGAGTGGAAGACCGCGTTCAATACGCCTCTCGGCCATTTTGAGTATCTTGTAATGCCGTTCGGGTTAAGTAACGCACCTGCAGTGTTTCAGAATTTTGTCAATGATATTTTCAGAGATATCAGTGGTGTATATGTGGTTGTGTATTTGGACGACATTCTGGTCTTTTCTCCTGGTCTTTGGTCACACGTCCGACATGTCCGTACTGTACTCCAGAGACTCAGAGAGCATTCTCTATTCGCCAAATTAGAGAAATGTGTCTTCATGGAGGAAGAGATAAATTTTTTGGGATATATTATATCGGCTAAAGGTTTTCGCATGGATCCTGCCAAAATTAAACCCATTAAGGAATGGGTACAACCCAAGTCTCTGAAGGCACTGCAGCGATTCTTGGGTTTTGCTAACTATTATCGTAAATTTATTAAAGGGTTTTCAGAGATAGCCAAACCTCTCACTGATTTGACACGTAAAGGGGCGGATGTGGTTAATTGGAAGCCTGAAGCCATTCATGCGTTTTCTACGTTAAAAAAGTGTTTCTCCGCGGATCCAATATTGGTGCAGCCTGATTTGGACCGCCCCTTCATTGTAGAGGTAGATGCCTCTGAAGTTGGAGTGGGAGCAGTGCTATCACAAGGCACCGCATCTCTCACTCAACTTCGTCCGTGTGCCTTCTTTTCCCGAAAATTTTCCTCTACAGAGATGAATTATGATGTAGGTAATCGGGAATTGTTGGCAATCAAATGGGCCTTCGAGGAATGGCGCCACTTCCTCGAAGGCGCCAAACATAGGATTACCGTAATTACTGATCACAAAAATCTAACCTATTTGGAGTCAGCGAAAAGACTGAATCCTAGACAGGCTAGATGGGCCTTGTTCTTCTCCAGATTCGATTTTGTGATCACTTTCAGACCGGGTACTAAAAATGTGAGGGCTGATGCCCTGTCTCGAAGTTTTTGCCCCTTACAAGTCGAGGACGTGGAACCGACTCCCATTTTAGCCAAGGGGATTATTGTCTCGGCTGTGTCTTTGGATCTTCTGGAAGAGATTCGTAGATCTCCAGAACAGGCCCCTGACACTACTCCTGCCCAGAAACTATTTGTCCCTACCAAATTCCGCCTCCAAGTTCTTAAGGAATCTCATGATTCCGTCCTCGCAGGGCATCCTGGTATCAATAACACCATCAGACTTGTAACCAGGAGTTTGTGGTGGCCAACCATAGTAAAGGACTGTAAGGAATATGTACTGGCTTGTGAAACCTGTGCTCGCGCCAAGTCTCCCCGCAACCGCCCTGCCGGGTTGCTCCAGTCCTTGCCTACCCCTGAGGGTCCTTGAACTCATATCTCCATGGATTTTATTACTGACCTGCCACTCTCAGAAGGGAAGTCTTGTATCTGGGTAGTGGTAGACAGATTCAGCAAGCAGTGTCATTTTGTTCCGCTGTCCGGGTTACCTAATTCCGAGACCCTGAGCAAAGTATTCATTAATCATGTTGTGCGATTGCATGGTGTTCCTGTGAATATTGTTTCTGACAGGGGCACCCAGTTCGTTTCTAAGTTTTGGAGGGCATTCTGTAAACGGATTGGAATTGACTATTCCTTTTCTTCTGCCTATCACCCTGAAACCAATGGTCAAACCGAGCGCGCAAATCAAGCTCTCGAACAGTATCTACGTTGTTATGTCTCTGAGCATCAATCTGATTGGGTGGAACATCTGCCACTAGCAGAATTTGCCATGAATAACCAGTACCAGGAGTCCATCAAGACTACCCCTTTCTACTGTAATCATGGGCTGCACCCGCGCTTTTGTTCATTTTCTTCTAGGCTTTCTGACGTCCCTGGGGTAGAAAGGTCCGTAGATCAGTTAAAGACTATCTGGTCTGAAGTGAACAAAAACTTAAAGGGGGCTCAGACTAGGCAGGCGTCTTCTGCTAATAAACGGCGCTCCAAGGGTCCGGACCTGGGAGTTGGGGACAAAGTTTGGTTGTCTACAAAAAATATCAAGCTCAAAGTGCCGTCTGCCAAACTAGGTCCCAGGTTTATTGGTCCGTATGAAATAATTGACGTGATTAACCCTGTAGCCTTTCGTCTGAAGCTCCCTCAATCATTCAAACTGCCCAATGTATTCCATAAATCCCTTCTCAAATTGTACCGATCTCCGATTCGTCCTGTCCGGTCCCCTCCTCCTCCGGTCTTGGTCGGGGTGCCGTGGAATACGAAGTTCAACGGATCCTTGATTCCCGCTTAGTGAGAGGATCCGTGCAGTATCTGGTACATTGGAAGGGCTATGGTCCGGAGGAGAGGTCCTGGGTGCCTGCCAGTAATATCCATGCCAAGGGTTTGATCAGGAAGTTTCATCTTCTTCATCCCAATAAACCGGGTTTTGTGGGTCCGGAGGCCCCTCGTAGAGGGGGGGTACTGTCACATCGCCATTGGACTCGGTGGCTGGTGTTCCTGCCTCGGCCGCTGGGAGGAGCCGGATTCCTTCGGCTGGTGGCGCCGGTGATAGGAGGGCCTTGTCCTCATATGGAACTGCTCCCGCGACGTCTGCCTCTGTCGCTGAGCGCCGCTGTGTTTCCCCTCTGGGTGGTGTTGGTTGCAGAGGAAAGGGCCCTGCAGAGGTGTCCGTTAGGCGCAGCCTGCGTTCTTCTGTCAGAGGTGGCGTGGGTGGAGCCAGTCGTGCATCTCCATCTGGCCTGGATCTAGGGGCGGTCCGGATGAGGTCATCAGGTTGTGAGCTCCAGCCTATGGGAGGTAGCCGTGCCCTTCAAGTACATTGGAGCCTGGCTTGCAGGCCGCCAGATATAGTTTTGGTTCCCCAGTGATAGTGTGTGTGTGTTTAGTTTCGTGTCTGACCTTGCCTGGATTTCTGACTCTGCCTCTGCCTATTGATTTTGTACCTCAGCTGCCCTCTTGGTTTTTGCCCGTGACCCTTGCCTGGATTTTTGACTCTGCTACTGCCTGACGATTTTGTACCTTCGCTGCCCTCTCAGTTTTGACTCGGACTTCTGACTTTGTTTTTCGGGTCTTGATTTTCCCCTGGCGACCTCCCCGGCTCTGTTGCTCATATAGGCAGCTACCCCCTGGGCTCCGCTGTAATTCCAGATCCCTGTATAGGGGTTAAGGGTCTCGGGGTTTCTCGGGGTGCTGCCTACCAGCAGCTCGGCCTCACGGTGGATGGTCGTCACAGTCTGTCATTTGCTCTAAAATGTCACCGGTATCCCTTAGGAAACCTAGAGTGCATTGCAGTAGATGGTCAATCCACTCACCCAAATGTTCAGTGGGTGAGCCGATATCACTTATAATTGGACTGATAGGTGGTGGTGTAATGCCTTTGTGTATTTTGGGGAGACCATGCATGATGGGGATAACTGGATTGTCTGTTGTAATATAATCAGATTATTTTTTGTTATGAAGCCTAGTGAGAAACCCTCATTGATGATATTATTAGTATTTTCAGTAATTTTTTAATAGGATTGCTATCCAGCATAGATTAGATAGAATGATCATTTAACATAGAGTCCACTTGGTTAGAGTAGTCCTCTGAATTTAAGATGACTACAACTCCACCCTTATCGGACATTCTAAACACGATGTCATTCATATTTTTCAGCTCAGATAATGGCCAACGTATCTTGTAACGGTACCGTCACACGAAGTGATGGCGCCGGAGATATCGGCGGCGACAGGCGGGAGCGCACAAGTTTTTGGTATCCCGCCAGCGTCGCTACCTCCGGCGATGCACCGGCGATCTTACCGGTGGCATCGCCGCTGGGGTGTCCAAAAACCCCAGCGGCGATTCTGTAACATGAGAGCCTATGGCTCCCATCGCCTGTAAGATCGTTGTGCCCCTGTTAAATGAGGCGATGTGTACACATCGCCCCAGAGTGCTCGCCTGGTTTCAGCCTGTAAACGTGAGATAAATACGCATAAGGTCTTATCCTTTTTAAAAAGGGTTATAGCGGTATATATCAGGAACTGCTTACCTGGTTCGGATGTGTGACCCACAACCAGTATAATCGCCTGTAAGATGGCTTCTAGAATGGCTGCTGCAGGGCCGCACCTTCACGATAACCGTGGAAACAGGAATGCTGTAATGGGACAAAATGCCGGAATGCCCGCGCTGCCACCAAGAATCACCAGGAAACAAAGAGTTAACTGGGCAGGTTTTTCTTTTATTAATAAGGTGACAAAACCAGAAGTGTTATCAACTCTTCTACCCTCAGATGATTCAGAGTCAGCATCCTCTAAAAGCAAGATTGTACACTGAGTCCGCAAATCCAGTGATCGGTATGAATTGGTGCCAATCGAGATGTCAGAAACCTCTGAGTGTTGAGTATCATTAAAGTAATGTTTTGTAATTTTGAAGTTTCTGACAAAGTGATTGACATCCATAAGACTATTAAACAAGTTAATCTCATTCGTGGGCACGAAATTTAAACCATGAGACACAACATTTAACTGCTCATCGGAAAATTTTATGTTAGACAAATTCAATAGATTAGGAACATCACTAGTAATACCGTGAATTACAGAATGGCTTTGTTTTCTCACGTTATAATCGAATATGTATTTTTTGTGCTTCCTCCCAGTCCTCCATTTTTTGACCTGTGCAAAGTGGTGGGATCAAGAAATACATCACAGAAGGTATGTGCAACAGGTGAAATATCAACAGAGTCATTGGAGGAGCAATCATCAGATGGAACAAAACTTACAATCGGTCTTTGTGGGGTGTTCTTACCCTTATTACGACAATGTTTTTTGAGAATGGATTTAGGGGTACGTTTCGGACCCGGGGTGTTAGTCCAGTCATAGACTTAATTCTCGGAATAATCTTTAGTATCCCTGAGAAACATTTTCTGCTTCGTTGCAATGATACTGTCCTCTAATTTAAGGACAGATTCTTCAACACGATGAATAGCTAGATCAAAGTCCTCTTTAGAAAGTCTCTTCTCAATAGATGATTTCAGGGTTGAAATTTCCAGTTGTAGCAATTTCAATTTTGCTCCCTCATATCGTATAATAAGCCGCTTGAGGTTTATTGAGCAATTTCATAAAGTGCTGTTCCACTCCTCAGTGAATTCGGGGCTATAGACTGTAGCTGCAGTTTTACAAATTCTTAAGCCACGTGGCACCATCTCCCGGTGAACGTACTTTAGCAGAGTGGTATGATCCCATCAGGTTTTACTCTACCTAATCATCGCCTTCTCCAGGTCACGGATATCATTATCGGGAGTAGCTGCTGAGGATATCGCACCAGATGAAGCCTCAAGGCAGCGCGAGCTTCTCTGCTTGTCATGTTGGAGTAAAACAAATGAGCAAATGCTGGATGGAGGTAGCTGTGATGGGTGTGGGAGCACGAAAGTTCAGGTAATGGATACATGCAAAAGGGAGTAATCAGCTCACCATGAGATCCCAGTCTACACGGACCTGCGCCCTGACACCACGCGGACCTAACAATACAAAAGTAGTGATCCAGCTCCCAGAGTTGAATATGCATAGATTTATTGAATCTTCATCAGGCTCCCCTCAAGATATAATAATCCCTAGGTAAAAAGAGATTAATTCAAAGAGGTAAGATAAAAAGTTATAACTTTAAGAGAATTTAATATTTAAAAAAGAAAATTAAAAAAAGGATGAACTCTTAGAGCCCCTTTACAAGCAGGTATATTTCTTGGGTGGCTACAGGTAACTTACTGGTTGCAGTGAAATCATGGAGAGATTATTCCATTTGTACACAGCAACAAGATAGAACCTTGTCTCCATGATTTCCCTGCAACCAGTAAGTTACCTGTAGCCACCCAAGAAATGTAGCCGCGTGTAAAGGGGCCCTTAAGGTTGCTTTAAATTGGATGCCATCGGTACAATTTAATATCGGATCCGTTAAACTGATCCACTAAAAAAATCGGACCGATGGCATCTGATTGCATCCGATTTGAAGCATATTTTCATCTGATCCGTGTTAAATGTCTGACTGTGGGAGGTGTTTGGGAGGTCTGTGGGAGGTCTCAGTCGGAATCGTGCATGCCAAGTAACCAAAATCGGATCCGATAACCGATCCAATATTTCCACGGTCCGATTTACATAGGACCCCATGTTATTTGCCACGGATCACATCGGATCCGATCTTGTCCGATTGTGTCCGATGCACCCAAAATCGCAGCACACAAAATTCGGGTAGAATCGGATCCGACAAAAATCGGATGCCATTAAGGGCAAATCTGATCCGTGCCCATAGGATAACATGGGAGCCAAAACGGACAGCCACGGATCCAAGAAAATCGCTGTGTGAAAGCAGCCTAAAAGTTGTGGTGCAGCGGATGACTGCCACACAGGTGTCGATGCTGGGACTTATGGCTCCACGACTCTGGTAAGGCATTAGCTGTTTTAGACTGCAGGTTTGGAAGCCAGGGTGTCTGTGAAACCTGGATCCTCCTGTGGGCGTGACACATCAGACATAAGCAGACTCCCTCCTGGTCACATGGGCTTTGAGGTCAGGAAAGGTCCTGCACCACTGGATGTAGAGGAGCCTTGCGACCAGAAGGAGTGCTTTTCCAGAGTCCATGTTAGGTGAGGGGGCCTTAGGGAGCCTGGATCACCCACAGATGCCCACAGAGTATGATGCCCCTTCAGGCCCCTCACACTGTATGTGGTCCACACTATCCCACCAATAGTATGATGCCCCACAAAATATTCGCCTGCATATTATGATGCCCTCACATTTTCCTCCATACATATCATGATTCCCCATTATTCTCCTCACACAGTATGATGCCCCTGTAGTACATTCCTCATCCACACAATACCTCCACACACTGGATGATGTCCTTGACCAGGGCCTTAGGATACTCGGAACTGGTCTTTGAGTCTTCACCACGGGGATCACAGGGACCGAGATCCGTCTCAGTGACCCTGGTGGTGTCATTTAAAAGTTTGGTGTGGGTGGCTCTCTCTCTTAGGGAAGGTCATTTGGCGTAGAGGGTTCATTTTGGGAAGGGATGACTGGATATGGGGATACTTGTGTTTTTTACGTGACGTCACCCGCAGGTTGCGGCTATATATGGCGGCCACTGCACGACAGTTCTCCTAAGGGCCGATGGTAGGGAGGCAGCAATGTTCTTAAGACCTCTACAGGTAGAGATGACCCCCAGGGCAGCTAGAGTTACCTTGAGTGAGTTGGTAGTCGTGTTGCTGGTGCTCTCGGTGCTCTCGATGCATTAAGAAGGTTCACAGACACAATGGGGTGCAGTCTTCAGATCTTTTACTCACAATTACTGTGCACCAACCCGCTGAGCACTGAGTTCTCGAAGGCAGGGATCCAGCTACTTTCAGGTAGTAGGATGGTACGGTACTGGCACCCCTTCTCTGTCCTTTCTTGGTCATCTCACACTGCACTTGCCTCTCCGGTCCTGCCTTGCGCCTCGCCACACAGAGCTCTGAGCCAGTTACTGTGGGCTTTCCTTACAGGTTGACCTGTAGTATCTCCCATTAGCCCTATGATTGCCACCTTTTCTGCATATGTGCGGGGAAGTCGTCTGTGTTCCTGTGGAAGTTCCACAGCCTGGTGGTTGCTAGCTGAGCCTGGTCTGTCTTCTCTACTAGTCTTGGGGTTCCTGGTGCCCCTGTTCTTCCGGCCTGGTCCCTCCACTTGTCTACACCTGACAATGGATATGAGCCCCACAGGTGGATCACTCACTTCCTGTGTCTCTGGGACCCCTTCTTCCTCCTGGAGCCACCTAGTTCTGTCTCTGATCCTTTGTCTGGCCTCAGGATGAGCTCCCACATGCTGCAGTCCTCTGGACACCTCTCTCAAGTTCTCTACTTTTTATGACAGTCTTCATTTCTCTAGCTTCCCTCCAACTCGACTCTCACTGTCCAATTGTCTCTCCTCAGCTGTTCAACTGTCTCTTTCACACTCTATTTATATTCTTTGTCACTTGCCCCACGTCATCTACGTGTGCTCTTTCTGACCTCACTCCTTCCCAGGTGCTCCCTTTAACTACTTCTTCTCCACCCATCCCCACTACTGGTTCCTAGTGCATGGCCTGGGTGTCCAGGTACCGGTCTGTACCCCTCTTACCAGAGAGTGGAATACAACACCCTAACAAGGATGCAGTACCTCTGTGGCAACTGGATCTGTAGGGGCGCAACATCCTCACAGTACATCCCCATACACACACTTTGATGCCCCACAGTGACTCCCACACAAAGCATGGGGAAGCGCAGTGAGTCGCCCCCAGGCCATGGGGTACTCGGGGCCGGGCCGGAGCTGTCTCTCGGGGATCACGGTAGTTGTGACCCGGTCCCGTGGCCTGTGCTCAGTCCAAAAAGGAAGGGGTTATTTACAGGGGATTTGTCATGACCCCACCCGGGGTATGGGGTCTGTGGGATCACCACTGTCGTATTCCTGCTGGGGACAGTGACTTAGGGCAGCGTGGATGGTAAGCCCTCCTTAGGTAGAGCTGAGAGTCCCCAGGGCAGGTGTAGTGTAAGGAGCTGCGTACTCTGGATGCTTCACTTCTGTGCTGCAGCTTCTCGAGTCAGCACACAGGGACAGCAGGGATGCGGCTCTGCAGGTAGAGATATCTGTAGCGGCGTGGGAAAGAACAGTCTCAGGCAATGGTGAGCTTACCGGGTACTTTAGTGGTTCAAAGTTCTTTTAGCAGCATGTTACAAGATACAGTTCTCACAGTCACAGTTCTTACAAGTTAGCACAGCCCCGGGCACCTGGGTTCTACTGCAGCTCAGACGGTTCCTTTGCGTTGCCTCTCTCAAGATCCTTTCAGGCCTTGCTTGTCTCCCTCTCTATTCTCACTCACGGGTTTGGTCTGGCCGTCACGAGCTTTTGTGTGATGATTCCCTCTGTCTCAGGGTCACTAGCCCTAATTCGATGGCTGTGTTCCTAGACCGTGGTGGTAAGTAGGTTGCAGGTCATAGAGTACCTTCCCACGCCGGTGTGTCTCATGATTGGGGTCTTTGAGTCTCCCAGGTCACATCTACAGAGACGTCTCTCTGGCTGTCCTTGGCCTAGCCCTCCAGTGACCCAGGTATAATGTGGGCTCACCAGGCTCCTTCAGTCTCACTGTGGGGTGTCACTGCTGCGGCTTCCTTCCCAAAGTCACAAAGTCCAAAACACAACTTTTACACAGTCTTTAAGGCGCACAGTACCCAGTTCAGTGGACACGATATCCTATTCATGATGCCAGAAAACTGGGGCGCCCCCAGGGTGTGGGGTATTCGGGGCCAAGCCGGAGCTGTCTCTCGGGGATCATGGTAGTCGTGACCCGGTCCCGTGGCCTGGGCTCAGTCCAAAAAGGAAGGGGTTATTTACAGGGGATTTGTTGTGACGTCACCCAGGGTATATGGTCAGTGGGACCACTGCTGTCGTATTCCTGCTGGGGACGGTGACTTAGGGCAGCATGGATGGTAAGCCCTCTTCGAGTAGAGCTGAGGGTCACCAGGGCAGGTGTAGTGTAAGTGGCTGTGTACTCTGGATGCTTCACTTACTTCTGTGCTGCAGCTTCTCCAGTCAGTACGCAGGGACAGCAGGGATGCGGCTCTGCAGGTAGAGATCTATGCAGGGAAAGAACAGTCTCAGGCAATGGTGATCTTACCGCGTACTTTATTGGTTCAAAGTTCTTTTAGCAGCATGTTACAAGTTACAGTTCTCATAGTCAAAGTTCTTACAAGTTAGCACTGCTCCGGGCACCCGGGTTCTACTGCAGCTCAGACGGTTCCACTGCGTTGCCTCCCTCAAGTTCCTTGCTTGTCTCTCTCTCTGTTCTCACCCACTTGTTCAGCTACTCTTTCTCTCCTCCCACACTGCTCTTAACCCCTGCTACCCCTTGCCTAACCTAGAGTCCTAGGTGTAGGGTCAGTGTGTGTCAGTGTGTGGGTGTTCCTACGGTCAACCGTCTTCCTCGCTTGGCTGCAGTTCACCCTGTGACCGCCCTGGTCGCAGGGGCGCCACACAAGCATACAGTATAATACCAGCTAATGTCCCCATATACATTATGATGTCCCCCACAGGATGCTGCTCTATACTTCCTCCCACATGGTATAATGCCCCACAGTCCCCAAAACAGTATAATTCTCCTGAAGTCCTCTCCACATAGTATAATACCTCTATAGCCCCTGCTCACACAGTATATTATCAACATGTTCTCCCCTAACATGTTGGTGCCCTTACAGTCTCCCAACACAGTATAATGTCTCCGCAGGGCCCCACATACAGTATGAAATCACACAGTCCCCCTGCACGCACAATATGATTCCCCTACAGTATTCCCAAAAAAAAAAACAATATGACACCCCCACACAGTCCCTCTACACAATATGATGGCTCCTACAGTCCCCTCCACACACAGTAGGATGCTCGCACAGTCCTTCCCACACAGGCACACAGCTTGATGGCCCTATTAGTCCCACTCACAATGAAAACCCCGTATAGTCTGATCACTGTATGATGGCTCCTACAAAACATCCCACACAATATGAAGCCTTAAGCACCATACACACAGTATTATGGCCTGTACAGTGCCCCCAACACACAGTATGATGTCCCCAAAGTTCCTCCCTCACACTCACAGAATGATGCACTGACAGTCCCTCTCACATAGTATTATGTCTCCACACAGGCATTACACTTGTCTGTCACATCCCTGCTCGCTGCTCCTGTGTAATTGAACATCTGCAGTGAGACCAGGTAGTGCCTGAAAACCTGTCAAGGCTTTAAGTCATGTACTTTCTTAGGTCATGTGACCTAAAGTTGCTTGCAAGACCTTCAGGCTCTACCTAGCTGGAATGGATAAACTAGGACCTATTTGCATTTTGCTCCATGATTATATTCAACTGTGTCTGTGCTTTCAGGACACAGATGTAGTTGAAGTCAGAAAACACCCCTAACATCCCTGCCAGTGGGACTACTGCCCAAATTCAGGGCTGTCCAGCTGGATCTGGTAAGGTTGGGAGGTATGATACTGCAATGCCATAAATGTTACAATTTAGTATGCAACCTACATATTTTAGTACAAAAGATGCAAACAAATGTCAGCATGATGAATGATCGTTATGGTTTGCTTCTCATGGCTGAAGCTCTAAGCTTTGAAGGCTTTGTTAATTTTGGACTTCTCAAGGGTGAACTTACCCCTTGTAATGAGTCATATGAAAAGTCTTTACTTTAGTCAAAGATATGTCAAGGTGTGTGTTATTTCATGTGCACCGTTTATAAGATCTTATCCTATTAATGTTTTAGGGATGAGCGATTATACTCATAACTATTCGGTACTCGCCGAATAGTACGGTATTGAGGCTACTCTGTGAGCTTTCTTGCGATTGCTCGTTATGAGTAGTGAGTAGTACATTCACTTTTGCAGTGTCTCAAGACACACTGCGAAAGTGAAATAAAAGTTAATAAAAGGTGTTAAAAATAAAAAAATAACATACTCACCTATCCGACGGCTATCCTGGGACCCGAAAAGAACACATCCGCTGACATGCCAGGACCTTATGTCTGATGGCCAATCAGATGGCCGGTAGCAATCAGGTGGTGTGTGATGTCACACACCTCCTGATCGCTACTGACCATCTGATTGGCCATCAGATGTTCTAACACATCTGCTGGCCTGACAGGACCTTAAGTCTGATGGCCAATCAGATTGCCGGTTGTGATCAGGTGGTGTGTGACGTCACACACCACCTGATCGCTACCGGCCATCTGATTGGCCATCAGACGTAAGCTCCTTGCAGGCCAGCAGATGTGTTAATTTCGGGTCCCGGGACAGCCATTGGATAGGTGAGTATCTTATTTTATTTATTTTTAACACCTTTTATTAACTTTTATTTAACTTTTGCAGTATATATAGATACACTGTGAAAGTACACACATTTCCCATTGACTTACATTGGATTTGCTACTCGTAACGAGTACCCGAGTATTAGGACCTACTCGTTACGAGTATAGCGAGTCCAAATATTTCACTACTCGCTCATCCCTATAAGTAATCTGACAATTAACATGCTAATAGGGGTTTTCCAGGATTTTCCAAAATGACATCCATCAGAAATTGTCATAAAAACACAGCTGTGACATACTTCTTCAGTTCCCCATCGTCCAGTGCCCTCTCTGCAATTTTTGCAATGTTGACATCCTGTTATCCGGTCAATCTCTGGCTCCAGCAGCCACATGCTTTACATGCTAGCATTATTGCACCAGTCACATAAATGATAGACAGGAGATCATTACTGCAGGATTTTTGAGGACTACCAGGTCAAAAGTGCAGGAGTAGCTGGGGATCCATTTGGTAAATGATTATTATTTTATTCTTTTACGTATTTCCTTAACTATTTTAAAAAGCATTGGACAACTCAAATACAGCTGTGCCATCAAGATCAAGTTTTGGGTACTAATGGTAAGTGTAAAGAAATCCCTAAGATTGGTTTCTATTTATCTTTGGCATCAGGACAACTTTTTGTTGCATCAACTAATCACAGCTGGTGTCAAAAAGGCATCATGTGTCATCCAGCATTTTTACGAGATTTTATTGACAAAACTGTTATACTGGATTGAAAAAGCTAACCTACAGTGTTTTCTGACACTACACCTTGAAGGGTTCACTGTAACAAATGATGTGGGGGATGAATGGGAATATTGCATATTGTGCCAAACTAAGATTGTTTCCAACATCAGTGTGCCTCCAGTATATTTGTAGCACCATGTTGGAAAAATTTGGATAATCAGTGTGACGCAATAAGGGGTATTGTGTTGGATGAGAGATACGTTTCTCCAAGCAAGTGCGTCTGACGCTGGTGAGCAGCAGGGTAGGGGGTCAAGCTCTGGCCTTGACCTTCTCTGCTACTCCAGGTTTTTTGGGCAACTCTCGGGTTGCATAGCTGAAGGAGTCAGGACAGCACAACAGCACAAATAGACAACCCTAAGTCCTCAGTTGGTGTTGGTGTTTTGGCTGGAAAGCTGAAGCAGGTTTTGTGGGAACAACATACTTCAACAAACTGTTACATAACCTATGCCCTAATCTATGTTGTTTGACAAACTGGACTTTTGCTTTGCATTCCCATCTGATGTAAGACTGTTTTCTTTTTGCTACCAGTGTGAATAAAACACTATTTGGACTGAAAACCTGTGTGTGACTCTTTACTGCATACCTGCCATTGCCTTCCAGAGATAATCTACCACAGTTGGTGGCCTGAAGTGGGCAAATGCAGTGAGGCCAATGCTAAACCAAATGTTTTTGTGCTTTTGGCTGGGGGCAAGGGTATTTAAAACACCATAACAAGATAATATTTAATATATCACAGGTTGTAACCAATGTCAAGCTAGAGTTGCTTTTTCTTACTGAGCCTGAATAAGCAGTTCACTGGCCAGAAAATCAGCATGTATGTATCCATGGGGACTTAAAAAGTATCCCACTGCCCTGGTGATGATAAGCATGCCATCTAGGAGGGGACGCTATGAGGTGGGAGTGGCTGCTAGTCTGCACTATGAACTGATAGTAGGGAGGGACTTTCCCTTACTCTCTGCTCTATTGCCAACGTTTGCCCCATCTGGTGAATGTGAGTCAGCACAAGTATTACTAAGACCAGCCGAAGGGTCACCAGACCCGAAACTGTGCCGTCGTCTGCACCTCTGCCACCCCTTCCCCTGCACCCTGTACCTTAAGGTCGAATAAAGCCTTCCATTGGTGAAAATCAACAACCGCGTGAGTGCCTCCTTCTCTATTTTATGGACAAGTATTGGTCATGTTGCATTGTACAAAAGTGGATCAAGATCCTTGTGTCCCAGCAGAAGATGTGCCACCTGTAAGGGCAACCTCCACTCCAGTGGGGAAGAGGAGGAAAACTCCCCTGGAAGTGATAGCTGGGGAAATTGAGGACTTGCTGGGATTGTCAGACTTAAATGTCTGTGGCAATAAATATGTTATGTCACAATGCCAAGACCTCACTTTGTATTAGGCCAATGAAAATGTACTAATTGATCACGGGGAACACCAACAATCCAGGGAAGATACAAAGCTTCCTTACTTTGAGGTTAACAAAGTCTTGGTGTAACGAGATGACCAAGTTAGTGGCAAAAGTATAGAATAGTTAGTGGTGCCACAAGCTGGTCGCCCACCAACAGTTACTTGGCAGACATTTGGACCCTAAGAAAACTCAGTAGCAAATTCTTCAGCGGTTTACTGGCCAAGTGTGTTCCCAGACCTGAAACGGTATTGTGACTCATGTCCAGTGTGACAAGCCCCCAGCTACATTTCCGGAGTCACTTTTTACCTCTGCCGATTTTAGAGGTACTGTTCGAAAAAGTAGCCATGGATTTGATAGGGTAAATATTTCAGCTAGGTGCTAGGGTTCACCAGCATATCTTGGTAGTCCTTGCTTAGGCTACCCAGTATCCTGACACAGTGCCTCTGAGACATACATCGGCTAAACTCGTAGCCTTGGAACTAATGGGCATATTTCCTAGGGTGGGGTTACCTAAGGAAATCTAGCGAGACCAGTGTACACTAGTGATGAGCGAGTACTAAGATGGTGAGCGGCGATGACGCCATTATTAGCATCACCATACCACTACTCTGCCTTCTAAAACGGTCTCTGCTGAAAAACAAAGAGGATGCATTGCAGGCCGAGCGAGATGACTTGGAGCAAGAAACAGTAGTGGATGTGGGTGAAAACACACAGCCCAGCCTCATCTCATCACAACGTGCAGTGGAGGACTATGACGAGGAGGAGGAGGATGAAGACATGGAGCAACTCTCTGGCCAAATTGAGGATATGACATGCACACCACTCATACCCTCGATTCAGCGTGGCTGGCCAGAGGACAGTGGAGATGAGGAGGAGGAGGAGGAAGAGGACAGCATGTTCAGTCATCGTGTTGGTCTGGATACTGAAGTGATGGCTGTTGAGAGTCTGGCGCACGTGGCTGACTTTATGGTAAGCTGCCTGGCTCGTGACCCTCGCGTTCACAACATCTTGGCCGACAATCAGTACTGATTGGCAGCACTGTTAGACCCACGCTACAAGGAGAACTTTATGTCTCTCATTCCTGAGGCGGAGAGGTCAGCCAAAATCCAGCATTTCCAGAAGGCCATAGTCACGGAAGTAGGCAAATCATTCCCCTCACAAAACGCTACCGGCATAGGTCAGAAATCGGTGGACAACCAAGGCGTACGGCCGAGAGGGGCACAAGTCCAATCCGCCAGAGGTAAGGGAACAGTCTTTACGATGTGGGACAGTTTTCTCAGCCCCTCACGTACCACAGCCCCTGAGGTGCGGGGTAGTGCCACAAGAAATGCTAAGTTTGGCTAGATGCTGAAGGAGTACCTTGCAGATCAAACAACTGTACTGCTAGATTCCTCTTTGCCTTACAATTATTGTGTCTCCAAGCTGGACACGTGCCATGAATTGGCTCTCTACGGCTTGGAAGTCCTGGCCTGCCCTGCCGCTTGCGTTTTGTCAGGGCGTGTTTTCAGAGCCGCAGGTGGAATCATTACTGATAAACGCACCCGCGTGTCAACTGAAAATGCTGACAGGCTGACTCTGATCAAGATGAACAAGGGTTGGATTGGGCCAGACTTCAACACACCACCAACAAATGACAACTGAATTTAAATTTTGTTATGGGAATTTGCCATGTACCTCCACTCACCCATGGGTACACACTTCTGGACTTCCGAGTGTCCAAGTGTGGGATCAGTAATGTCTGTGGACGTGTACTCGGCCTGGTGGTAGAAAGGAGGATCAGGTTGGGAAATGTGCGGTGCAGTATCACGGCTACTGACACTTGACCGTGTGGAAGACAGGGTGTTTGTGGAGGTGCCAATCTGACTTGAAGCATTATCCACTATCCAAGTAACAACCTGTTGACACTGGTGTTGGTTCAAGAGCGGTGTACTGCAGCGGGCCCCAAGAATTTGGGACAGCACGTGTGAGTGAGTAGATGTGCCCCTTTATTGTTACGAAATTAGTGCTTGCACACGACCTCGGCCTCTGCCTGCACCACCATCACGTTCACTTCCTTGTTCCTTGCCAACGCCCTTGCGCATTTTGCTTGTATACAGCGGCACCAGTCTGGTGACTGTAATGGTCACAGGAGAGTAGGATTTTAGTCCCTAACCTGTATTAAGGTAGTAAGTACACCAGTCTGGTGACTGTAATGGTCACAGGAGAGTAGGATTTTAGTCCCTAACCTGTATCAAGGTAAGACATACACCAGTCTGGTGACTCTAATGGTCACAGATTAGGATTTTAGTCCCTAACCTGTATCAAGGTATGACGTACACCAGCCTGGTGACTGCTCAGATCACAGGAGATTCGGATTTTAGTCCCTAACCTGTATCAAGGTATGACGTACACCAGTCTGGTGACTCTAATGGTCACAGATTAGGATTTTAGTCCCTAACCTGTATCAAGGTATGACGTACACCAGTCTGGTGACTGCTCAGATCACAGGAGATTCGGATTTTAGTCCCTAACCTGTATCAAGGTATGACGTACACCAGTCTGGTGACTGTTCAGATCACAGGAGATTAGGATTTTAGGCCCTAACCTGTATCAAGGTATGACGTACACCAGTCTGGTGACTGTTCAGATCACAGGAGATTAGGATTTTAGGCCCTAACCTGTATCAAGGTATTAAGTACACCAGTCTGGTGACTCTCATGGTCACAGATTAGGATTTTAGTCCCTAACCTGTATCAAGGTATTATGTACACCAGTCTGGTGACTCTAATGGTCACAGATTAGGATTTTAGTCCCTAACCTGTATCAAGGTATGACGTACACCAGTCTGGTGACTGCTCAGATCACAGGAGATTCGGATTTTAGGCCCTAACCTGTATCAAGGTATGACGTACACCAGTCTGGTGACTGTTCAGATCACAGGAGATTAGGATTTTAGGCCCTAACCTGTATCAAGGTATGACGTACACCAGTCTGGTGAATGCAATGGTTACAGGAGAGTAGGGTTTTTGTCCCTAACCTGTATCAAGGTAGTACGTACACAAGTCTGATGATTCTAATGGTCACAGATTAGGATTTTAGTCCCTAACCTGTATCAAGGTAGTACGTACACCAGTCTGGTGATTCTAATGGTCACAGATTAGGATTTTAGTCCCTAACCTGTATCAAGGTAGTACGTACACCAGTCTGGTGACTCTAATGGTCACAGGAGATGAGGATTTTAGTCCCTAACCTGTATCAAGGTAATACATACACCAGTCTGGTGACTCTAATGGTCACAGGAGATGAGAATTTTAGTCCCTATATCCTAACCTGGATCAAGCTAGTAAGTACAACAGTCTGGTGACTGTAATGGTCACAGAAAAGCTTGGACTCCGATCTGGATCACCCTGCCTATATCCTCCGAGATTAGTCCTGAGAAGGACTGTTGTGGTCAGCTCAGCAGCAGTTTGCAGCCCTGCTCCGGATCTACCTATGAGGGCCGCAAATCTGTCCCTAAGCAGCAGCAGACACTGTCCCTACACTCACTGTCTGGATGCCTGTGTGCAGAGCACAGCGCGGCCGGGTCTTATAAAGGCTCGGTCACGCTGTGCAGGCCGGCCAATCACTGCAATGCCACAACTAACAGGGCTGTGGCATTGCAGTGGTCTGCCAGCTAATCCCTGCACGTGGGCTGGCTCTCAAAAGAGCGCCAACATGCAGAGATGACGACCACGAGCACAGCACGAGTATCACGAGATTACTCGGTGCTCGCCGAGTAGCCCGAGTACAGTGATACTCGTGCGAGTACCGAGTAGTGGCGAGCATGCTCGCTCATCACTAGTGTACACCCTTCACATCTAAAGTCAAGAAGAAACTCTGCCAGTTGATATATGTTAAATACTTGTGTATGTCAGTTTATCATCCCCAAACAGATGACCTGGTGGAAAGGTTTAACAAGACATTGAAGAACATACTCAAAAGAGCCGTATCCAATGACAGGAAGGACTGGGATCTCTTTCTGCCCTATCTTTTGTTTGCTGTGCAAGAGGTGCCTCAGGCATCCACAGGGTTCTCGCGCTTCAAACTGTTGAACGGCAGACATCCCCAGGGGTTGCTTAATTTGGCCATAGAGTCATGGGAGGAACAGCCCACCAGACATAAGCGTTTGATTAAGCATGTCACAAAAATGCAGAAAAGAATGGAGAAAGTTCTGCCGCTTATTTAGAAACATATTAAAGCAGCACAACTGACTCAGAGCTGGGACTATAACCAGGCGGCCTGGCTAAGATCCTTAAACCTTGAGGACCGGATACTGTTACTTGTACGCATGGTTGACAGAAAATTACTCATGAGGTGACAGGGACCCTACGATGTAATAGATAAAGTAAGGACCGTAGACTATAAAGTACACCAGCTGGATTGGCAAAAACCTGGAGGAGATCTACCATGTACTCTGTCACATCCGGCAGTTTCGGGGGAGCTGCTGCCGTAGTAAGAATAGCAGAACACCCTGTCCACTAAACAGGTTTAAGAGGCTAAAGAGTTCATTAGTTGGAATACAGATGTTTTGTCTGAACTCCCTAGATGTACAGTTGAAACCAGAAGTTTACATACACTATGTAAAAAGACACATATGCATGTTTTTCTCACTGACATGAAATGAAATCAGAATAAACCTTTCCGTTTTAGGCCAATTAGAATTACCATAACTATTAATATTTGCCATTGCCAGATGCCAGAATAATGAGGAAGATAAAGTTTTAAGGCATTTTTGATTACTTTTTGCAAAGTCACAAGTTTACATACATTTCATCAGTATTTGATACCATTGCCCTTAAAGTGTATGACTTGGGACAAGCTTCACACAATAGTTGGTAGGAATTTGGGGCCATTTTTCCTGACAGACCTGGTGTAACAGAGCCATGTTTGTAAATCGCCTTGTTCACACCTGCCTTTTCAGCTTTGTGATGGCCAATCGAAAACATTGACTTTGTTATCCTTAAGCCACTTTGTAACCAGTTTAGCAGCATGCTTTAGGTCAGTGTCCATTTGGAAGACCCATTTCCACCAAAGCTTTAACTTTCTGGCTGATGTTTTGAGATGTTGCTTCATGTTGCCACATAATATTCTTTCCTAATGATGTCATCTATTTTGTGAAGTGCACCAGTCCCTCCTGCAGCAAAACAACCCCACAAAATGAGGCTGCCACCCCATGTTTCACAGTTGGGTTGGTGTTCTTAGGCTTCCAAGCTTCTCCCTTTTTCCTCTAAACCCTTTTTCCTCTAAACGTAACGATAGTCATTATGGCCAAACAGTTCAATTTTATTTTTATCAGACCACAGACCTGATATATCTCCAAAAATTTAGGTTTCTGTTCCTGTGTTCATTTGCAAAAATTAACCTGGCTTTGTTTATGTTTCTTCTGACTTCTTTCTTGCAGAGTGTCCTTTCAGCCCATGTTGATACAGTACTCGTTTCACTGTGGATAATGACACAATCTTACCAGCTTCTGCCATCATCTTCACAAGGTCTTTTGCCTTTGTTCTTGGGTTGATATGCACATGTCGGACCAAACCATGTTCATCTCCTTCCTGAGTGGTGTGATGGCTTCACATTTCCATCTTGTTTGTGCTTGCATATAATTGTGCAGATGAATGAGGCACCTTCAGGAACCTGGAAATTGCATGCAAGGATGAAGCAGGTTTGAGTAAGTCCACAATTCTCTTCCTGTTAACTTGGCTGATTCCTTTAGACTTTCCCATGATGCTGCACGAATGGATGAGTTGATCGTGCAGTTATGGCAAGCCCAGTACTTTTCAGCCTTGGACCTCACAAAGGGGTACTGGCAGGAGCCCTGGATAGAGGCCGCCAAGGAACAAAATGGCCTTTATCATGCCTGAAGGGCTGTTTCAATATAAAGTTTTACCTTATGGCTTGCATGGTGCTCAGGCCACGTTCCAGTGATTATTGGATGTTGTTCTCTGGCCCCATCATTGATATGCCTTGACATACCTTGATGATATTGTGGTATATAGTGGAGACCTGGAGAGTAACCTGCCAAAGGTGTGGTTGTGGACTCACTCCAGCAAGCAGAGTTGACTGCTATCTCAAAGAAATGTACCACAGGGTTGGAAGAAGCTTGATATCTAGGGTATTTAATTGGACGAGAAGTCATCAAACCCCAGGTAGACAAAATAGAAGCAATACAGAACTGGCCCCGTCCTCTCATGACAAGGCAGGTGATTCTTTATCTGCATTTGTTGGATATTACAGAAGATTTATTCTCCATTTTGTCACATTGTCATCTCCATTGATAAACTGCATGAAAGTGAGAAAGTATGCAATGGCTCACTGGGATACTTAGGCTGAGGAGCCTTCATGACATTGAAGTTAGTGTTGTGAGGAACACCTTTTCTGGTTACAGCTGACTTCAAATGGAAATTTATTGTGCAGACAGATGCCTCCGAACTATGTACGGGGATTCTCTACTTGACCTCATGCCTCTTTCTTTTGGGCCTCCCATGATTTAGGGGATTGGGGCCTGGTCCACTTCCGGGGCTGTTCTAGGTTACACCTTCGGCCAGGGTCATCCCTGACGATTGCACTTTCACATCAAGTCAATCCCGCCTTTAGATGGCGTTTAAATGAGTCCTTATTACTGAACGATGAAGTTGTGAAGTAGGTCTCCTCAGAGCTGGGATATTATTTTCAGTCAAATGACTATGCAGAAGTCACGGATGAAACACTATGGTCCGCACATAAGGTTGTAATTAGAGGGATCCTTTTACAGCAGGCATCTTATTTGAGACGTAAAAGGGAGAATAGCAGAAATGTTCTTATCTCCCATTTACAATACCTGGACTCTATTAACAAATCTGCCCCTACCCCCTCTATTTCTGAAGAAATTTACCAGATAAGGTTTAGACTTAAGGCTCAGTCACACATAACGACACACCAGCGATCCCGATGGCGATAATGATGTGCAGAGATCGCTGGTGCGTCGTTTTTCACATCACTGGTAAGATGTCAAACAAGTATCTCACCAGCGATCCAGAATTATACCAAGGTCGTTGGGAATTGTCACTCCATAGCATAGCATTGAGATCGTTGGTCATTGTCCCTGTCAAACACAACGATGTAGCATTCCCAGCGGGAGCGCAACAACGTATAAATGATCCAGAGCAGTGTGTAACAATCCACGATCTCACAGCCTGGGCCAGATCGTTGGTGCGTGTCACACATAACGACATCGCTAATGGGATCGCTGTTGCGTCACAAAATCTGTGACGTTACAGCAATCTTGTTAGCGATCTCGTTATGTGTGACAGGGCTATTACAGAAAACTTACTATTTATATATGCTCATAACCTGAGAAAATGTAAAACTAAATTTTATGCTTCCGGTGATAAAGCAGGGGGTCTTCTAGCTCGCAGAAAGAAGCAAAATCTAGAATAGATCACCTAATAGACTATAGTGGATGATCAATAAGAAGCCCGGTTGAAATGGCTGACATATTCTCTCAATATTATACTCGCCTATACAACCTGAAGGATGACCTGATCACTCCACAGCCTGACCAACAAATTATAGATACGTATTTACACTCTATTACTCTGCCCCGCATTACTCCAGAACAATTGTCAACTCTAAATAGCCCCTTCACAGAGGACGAAATTAGAATAGTTATAAGTCATACCAAATGTCATAAAGCTCCCGGTCCAGATGGATTATTATCTAATACCTATTACAGATGTTTTCAGCAAAATTGAACTCCATATTGCATTTATTTACAATGTGGAGAGAGGCAGGTACCGTTTCCACGTCCAATTTAGAAGCCATGATCATGACCATCCCTATACCAGGGAAATCCCCCATTGAACTGGGCAACTTTAGACCTATCGCTCTTCTAAACTGTGATGTCAAACTGTTTACAAAAATTCTGGCTTCACATTTAAATCGGATCATACCATCTTTAATTTCACCAGATCAAGTTGGCTTTATGGCGGGATGTGAAACGAAAGATGGTACATGCCGAATGCTAAATTTCATAAAGATAGCTGAGTTGTCTGGTCTCCCTAGTGCATTCCTGTCATTGGACACTGAAAAAGCCTTTGACAGGGTGCACTGGGGATACTTGCAGGCAGTGTTGACGAAATTCGGACTGGAGGTTCCTATTTTTTCTGCAATAACTGCAATGTACTCGACTCCTTGTGCCAGAGTATTGACGTCTGGCTTTTTATCTGGATTATTTAAGATAACAAATGGCACCCGTCAAGGTTGCCCCCTTTCCCCCATCATTCTTGCAATGTGTATGGTTGTCAAGTGCCTACACCAGTGTAATAGGTACACATAACATGTGATATACATTTAGCACTGTATGTGATAGGTGACGGTTTTACTGCTGATATATCCTCCATAAAGATACTGTATAGTACTACTTACATGTCATAAGTGAGGGTAATACCTCTAACTTACCCCTTTATTATTTTTTAAAAATAACTGGTCCAGGAAAACGATGGGATATAATATATGCCACTCTTGTAG
Source organism: Allobates femoralis (assembly GCA_033576535.1). NCBI lineage: Eukaryota > Metazoa > Chordata > Amphibia > Anura > Aromobatidae > Allobates > Allobates femoralis. Next base: position 522,931,106 of record JARQOC010000001.1, on the reverse strand, counting down.
AGTCAACTTATGCATAGTAATCAGATTTATATTCCTGTATAAGAATTTTTTTAGAATGCCATGCATGTTTTTCTTTTTCTTTTCTTATCCCCTTAACCCCACCCTCTCACCCTCATTTCCCCCTTTAATTTAAATTTAAATTTTGATCATTCTACTTTGTAAATTGTTATTCACATCTTTTTCACACCACTTGCTGATGTGATATGTGATATGTTTTATGTGTGGTAATAAGTACATGTTTTGATTTCATGTTATTCTGACAAAGATTTGAAAAGAAGAAAAAAAAAAAGATTGGCATATTTGACATTGGTGCACTGTGCTCTTCGTGGATGAGAGCACTGAGCACATGTAACAGATGTGACCGAGTCTGGAAATGCTATGGAAAATGTTCTGCTGCCTACAACATCCTCCAGCATGACCAGTTTGACAGTGGGTCAGTAATGGTGTTTCAGGAGGCTTTTCTTTGGAAGGCCGCACATCCCTCAATGTGATAGCCAAAGTTATCCTTACTGCCGGTAGGTACCGAGATCAAATCCTCAGACCCATTGTGAGACCATACGCAGGTGCAGTGGGCCCTGGGCTCCTTCTAGGAACTGCACCTCCTGTTCCTCCTTGCACAAAGGGGGAGGTAGCAGTCCTTTTGCTTAGTTGTTGCCTTCATACGGCCCCCTCCATGTCTCCTAGTGCACTGGCCTATCCCCTGGTATCTGCTCCATGCTCTGAACACTGTGCTGACAGACACATCTAACCTTCTTGCCACAGCTTACATTGGTGTGCCATCCTGGATGAGGTGCACTACCTGAGCTATGTCTGTGGATTGTAGACACTGCCTCATGTCACCTCTAGGCTTGAAAGCAATGATAAAATGCAAAAGTGACCAAAACAACAGCCAAAAAGGATGGTCTCTGGTTACCATCTACAAAACCACTACTTATAGGGGGTGTCTTTCTAATTGCCTATCATTTCTATCTGTTTCATTTGAACAGCAGCAGAAATTGATTCACAATCGGGTTGCTTCATCATAACTGGACAGGTTGATTTCACAGACGTGTGATTGACTTGGAGTAACATTGTGTTGTTTAATTGTTCCATTTATTTTTTTTGAGCAGTGTATTTGTGATTTTTACTGTCTCATTAAAGGCAGGTTAACTCATTTCATATGTACAACGCCTTGGTATCAATGGCATATTAAAACCACTTCTCTACTTCCTCTCTCAGAGGCGAACCGAGCTTTCATGCCCTAGCACAGTGGGGATGCTCACTATGGGCCAATCTTGTTTTTTGTACTGTCTGCCCTGACGCTGTTCATCTTAATTTCTGTCAGGTTTATTGAAACCCCTTCATGACCTTGAAATTTTTCGTTTTTCATTTTTCTTTTTTGCTCCCCTGCTTCCAAGAGCCATAACCTTTTAACTTTTCCATCAATATAGACATATGATGGCTTGTTTTTTGCGGGACAAGTTGTACTTTCAGATGAAATCATTTATTTTACCATATAGTGAACAGGGAAATTGCAAAAAAATTCCAAGTGCAGTGAAATTGCAAAAAAAAGTGCAATTACATGTTTGTTTTTTGGTTATTTTAGTCACCATATTCACTATATGGTAAAACCGACTTGATAGTGCGATGCCCCAGTACAAGTTCGTAGATACCAAACATGTATACCTTTACTGGTATCTTGGCATCTAAGTAATGAGAAAAAATTCAGAAGTTTGAAAAATAAAATCGCACTTTTTGTGCCATGTTCTGTCACCCGTAGCGTCCTCATTTTTTTGGATCTGGGGCTGTATGAAGGCTTATTTTTTGCGTCTTAGGCTAACGTTTCTAAAGATACCATTTTTGGGTGGATGTGCTGTTTTGATCGCCCGTTATTGAATTTTATTGCAGTTTTGCAGCAACCAAAAAAACGTAATTTTGGCTTTTAGACCTTTTTTCTGTTACGCAGTTTACGGCTCTCATTACCTGATTTTATATCTTGAGCAGGCGATTCTGAACGTGGCGATACCAAATGTGTATTTTTTAAAAATTTTTAATACTTTTATTCTGAATTTGGGGAAAAAGGGGGTGATTTGAACTTTTTAGTTTTTTTTACATGTTTAGAAAAACTTTATTTTCTAACTCACTCTTATTTTTACACAGCCCCATAGAGAGGCACCCTGCTGTAGAGTCAGATCGCTTCTGAGAGATACCGATGAGCTGCAGCTCATCGTTATCTCTCAGAATCGTGGACTGTGTGTGGTTGGCAGCGCCTTCTAACCATGCACCATAAGTGCTCCATGAGAGCTTCCGGTGTCAAGCCAGGACCCGGGCTGTCATGTGAGCACCGGAGATTTTGAGATATTATGACAGGATCTCCCACTGCAGATTGTTCGCCGCTGCGGCGCCTTTCGATCCCGCTGTCAATCACTCCAAAGGGTTAACAGCATCGGATACGATCGGTGCTGGTAGCCCAACATCTCAGCTGATGAGATCAGCTGAGATGATGGGTGTTTGATGTGAGCTCCACGCCGGAGCTCGCAGCAAAACACCCTTCCTGGCCCATGACGCACATGTCACGTCATGGGTTGGGAAGGGTTAAAGTTGCTACTTCCATCCATGTCCCGTTCTTGTATTTTCTGTCTTTGCCCTTTGCATTGTTTTACGAACACCAATCCTATCAACTATGCCAAACGTAACATGGCCAGGCAACGTAGTCATGGGTGAGGGCTTCACTTTTTCACTTACCCTGACACACTACAGAGATAGGTGGTGGAGTGGGTGTGGAGGTTTTACCTGATCGCAGCGGTTCCTCCTGGTAATTAACCAACTTCACATTGTCCAGTTCACACTGTGAGGTTCCACGGTTGAAGTTATTAAAGACAAGTACAAAGCAGTTAAAAGCTGCACACACTTTAGTTACTTACTTGCAACAGGTTTCACAGTTGGTTTCTCACAAGGCATTGACATTTTAGTACAGTCTGTCTCTTCCATTACGGCTGCAGACAAGTTCACACCAGCTATCAAGGAGAATGGGAGGAGGAATCAGGCGCTTAGCTGTCATCTAGGTATCCAACCAGACAGGCAGGGGCGTAACTACAATAGGTGCAGGGGTTGCAATTGCACCCGGGCCCTGTAGCCTAGGGGGCTCCAAAATTTTCTTTGGCCTATAGAAAAAGACTATTGCTATTATAGATTTGCTATAATTGAGGGCCCCGATGGAGCTTTCGCATCGGGGCCCATGAGCTTCAAATTACTCTCCTGCACACAGTTCAATGTGTATCGTTGCGATTGGTCTACTGTACTTGGTTATAGTACTTCTTCAGGATCACTCTTTGGGTCTATCCCCAGTGTCCGTGGCCATCAGTCAACACTGAATCCGCCACTGTTTGCACTGTTCACACTAGCCCGCTTGAGGGGGGGGAGAGCACTCTCTGGTCTCTGGATTCACCTCTTCTGAGCTCAGCTACAATTCACTTCAAGTCACCTTTACTTCCTCCTGCCCAATACTTACATCTTGGCTTACCCCCACATCCCACCACAGTTACTTCTTCCTCACACTATGCACAGCTCTGAACTCTGAACCTCCGGAACCAGGAAATACCTAACATTATATCCCCTTCACTGTGGGCCGGGTTCTTCAGTTAACTCCTTCAGCCCTGTCACATACTGAAGACTCACACATCCCCTTCTGGCTAGAAAACCCGGAACTGGTGACACCTAACAGTGGCTGACTGCATTGCGCCCATAAACACACACGTAGAATTTAACCATATTACTACCTCTATAATCCAAATATTCATTACATGTAAAACAATGATGTCTTCAGGGGGTAGGTCACAGACCGCTTTCTTACACCATCAACACAATACAGAATTAACTGATGTAACCAGTCCACAGTGTGCAATGTTCCCAATGCATGGAAATAAAAAGTATTGTAAAGATTTTGGACTTAACTCATGTTTTAGAACACACTGCTATTATTTGGAACACAACTGTGTGGCACCCCTGGGTCAAAGTGCCACAGTGCAATCACTGCCCCCGCGTGGTAGTGTCATGAGAGAGCAACAAAAGGGTCTTCTCATCAGGTAACACACACACAACACTCACATCTCCAGGACAGAAGGGGGAGACCAAGCCCGGGATCAGGGTGAGCTCCCCTATATATTCTGATCTGGGGAGGGGCTAGTTGTGCAGTTCCTAGGAGGACTGTGAAGAGGACCTGGGTGTAAAGGTGCTGTGCTAGGCTCATCCCAAGGTCTGCTGACAAGTTCCAGGCCTAAGGCTAGGGTCTGAGGAGAGAAGCAGGAAGACACCTGGGAGGTTGAGCAACTCCATGCTCACTCCAGTGAAAAGGCGCATAGAATGGACACCGGAGTCTGAGACTGTGAATGGTCTCACGTTCCGGCAGTCAGTACCGAAAAATGAGGGATTCCATATTCTCCAGCTACACCGTACCGGAGGCACAGCAACACTGTGAGAGTTCAGCAGCATACACCCGAGATCAAGGTAGAGAAAAGACTTGAGTTGCCTGTCATACCAGTACCTCGCAGGAAGAGACAGGGCCGGCAGCTCAGCTTATGTAACTGCAAGAGCCAGTAAACAACCCAGTAAGGGAGCCAAAGACCCAGCTGGATGGGAAGAAACCCCGAATTGCTCTCAAAAGACCCGTGGACAGCTCCATCTAACATCTGCTCCAGTAAAGGACTGAGAAACTACAAGAAACTACAAAAACAGTGAGTCTGCCTATTCCTTGTGCCCGTTGTCCTGCATCCCACACTATTTACACTGCCTCGAGGATTGGCTTTACCTTTGGAGAGCTGTTCCATCCCAGCTGCCCGTCCATCACCTCAGAGATTCTGCAGCAGCGGTGGCCATCTCTAGCCACACACCAAGGGTGGCGTCATGAAAACTCCCCTGTATATAACCCCTTTTTCAACTGAAACCCAGGGCACGGAACCGGGTCATGACCCTCGTGACTTCCCCCAGAGACAGCAGCAGCTAGGCCTGGTCCCAAGTACCCCATTGCCCTGGGGGCACCTCAACTATTATTACATGATATCAGCAGCATACAGTTAATGTGGCAGGCCACCTGAACACCATGGGGCCTAAGAGTTGAGGATGGTACCCAGCTCTAAACAGCCATTTCATTGCCTCTCACACTTCTCTCAGCATCTGTAGTACATCTGTGGTAGTCTGGAGTATTTGTATGTAGCAGGCTACCATGTTGAGCTTCTTCCATTCCCTTCATTTGTCAGCTGGTTTACACAACTGACACCTACCAGTAACTGCTGTGATTGGAGTTAGCTGTGATTGACCAGTTTAACCCTTCTGATGAAATTTTTCACTACAGCCATGGCATCGTAGTGGTTACACTGAGGAAGAGGGTGTGGGGTACTCTCCATTATCCCCATTTGGGCTCCCGCAGGGTGATCACAGGACCCCAATGTATTTTTACAGCCTGGCTATGGAGGCCCACTTATTTGTGTATGCCCTTACATGGAAGCACTTTATCCATGTCATTGGAGAGGCTGCTGTGAGTTTGCTCTTTACCGTGGCTTGTAGTGGGCGACTCTGAACAGCAGGCTACCACTTCTATGACATCCATATGCTAACATTGGGAAAGATGTCAAGATTATTCTTTTCCATTTCCTTTAAACCAGTAATTCAAAGTGACTGATTTTCAAGTAGCTAACATTAGAGATAATGAAGTCCTGAAAAACTCTTTGTCATTGGAAAACATGTATCTCAAATCAGGCAACTTTATTATTAGCTTTAATTGTAATCCATCTCTGTTCTAAATACATTTTCATCCCAAATAATCTGTTATTCTTACCTGAAATTTCTTTTAAAGCCAGTAACATATTAATTAAACTTGACATATGGTTGAGAAGACATTAATGAATAATTGTCAATTTATGCGGTTCTACTGCATTTTGATCTATATTTAACTGTCCTATTTGTGTAAGGTCATGGTATAGGAAAATGAAAGAAAGAGCCTCAGTGAACACCAAGCTCAACCAGCAGACGTGGTATCCATATCTGTCTACAGTTACATATTAACCAGCACAATTTTACAGGGTCGATATTGCAAACAAATAGACAAATACTCTACGCACAGGCTCACCCTCCCGGCTGGAAAAATTACCTGTCCTTAAATTAATCTAACAAAACAGAAAAGAAATATTGAGACATTTATCTGTAGGATATGCAAAGCGCATTGCAGTTAACATTTATCTCATGAATTGCATGGTGATCCCATACATATAGATTGATTTTCTTCAGGTAGATAATGAAAAGTCGAGTGGAAAATTTACACAATGGCTCTCACGATCTTGGGCTTCTACCGGTATATAAATTGGATTATTATTTGCTGAACTTGTGGAGGTTTTGAACATGCTATTTTAAAAGAAAGAAAAACTTCCATTCAGTAAAATAGATAAAAATAATCTCTACTGTGTCCTGAAATAATTGTAGAACTCATATACATAGGCTCAGGATTTAAAAGTCAAGCTGGATCCATTGCATTTTGAAATGTGAAAGCTACAGATGAACAAACATTATGCAGGTCGGATTGTATTTATGATGCGGAACCAATGCAAAATAAACCACTGATTATATTCTTCAAGCTTTAGCAAAATTTAAAGATCATTACTATTACTAGGATTATTAATAATATTTAATAAACCATTGATACCAGGGCGCTCTACATATGAAAAATAAATGGGTTAACGTGCCTTAAATGATACAATAAAAATAACAAATGCAATAAATGTTTGCTTATCATGTGACAGTGTCACGATTATAACGAACAAAGGACAGTGTTTCCTGGATCTGCTCTGCTCACACAATGAAGCTGGTTAAGACCATGGTTATTGTGCAATGATGGCTTTTATTTCAATCCTCCGACGCGTTTTGGAGTTATAGCACAACTCCTTCCTCACAGAGCCAACAAGGATACTATATTTACTCCCTGAGGAAGGAGTTGGGATATAACTCGGAAACGCATCGGAAGGATTGAAATAAAAGCCATTATTGCACGATAACCACGGTCTTAACCAGCTTCATTGTGTGAGCAGCGCGGATCCAGGAAACACTGTCCGATTGCTTTGTTTTGGCCACCACTATTGCAAGTTGGATGTGGATCCTGCTGCAGCCATTACATACCTTTATACTGGTTGTGGGTGACACAACCGTCCCAGGTGAGCAGTGACAATTGTTCACACAACATAATTGTTAAAAAGATGAAACCCTATTGCACTCTCCTCTCTTTTTACAGTCTGGTGTCACGATTATATCTCACTATGGGGAGACCTCTGGTGAGTCTGTGACCACAGGACTTCAATTGGTGTTTAAATGTGTGTGCTTTCTTTTGGAACTGCAGAGGTAAGGACTCTTTACTTGCTGTTTCTTGTTGTCTTAATCCTCAAGTGCAGCTCTTTTGTGGGCACTCCCCTCCGTTATAAGTAGTCACATGTCTTATCATCTGACACTGGTTATAGAATAATTTCTATGCTGTCCACTTCAGAAGGAGCCTGTTTCTTGAAGAAGCTGTGGAGTTTTGTTTAATTTCAATTCTGGAGTCTTGCTGCATTGGAGGAGTTTGGAGCGCTTTACTGTTTGGGTGTTTCCCTCTCTATTTGTATACCTTTCCCCATGCTGTAATTTTTGCAGTAGTCAATAGCAAATTTGCTGGTCTTATGACTAACCAGGGTTAGTGTAGGGCAATCAAGGGTTTAGGCATATAATGGTGATGGTTGGAACGACCTGCATAGGGATGTTAGGGAGTGTAGAGCACAGGCTCAGGTGAGTGCCAGGAGGTGTCCCATTTCCCTATCACCAGAGTCTTCCTTCTGTTCCGTCCCTGCTGTCCCCTCTGTTGAACTGCATGCCAGGTAACCGTATGCCTCAGTGTGAAATTATAACTGGACCAGTTTTTTTTTCCTAAATGCCTAATGGATCCTGTCAAGGCTCTGGTAGATATGAAGAAAAACCTGTCCCTTGATCTAGGAGACCTATGAGCTAGGGTTGTGCAACCTCAACAACAGTTCAAGGATTTGTCAGCCAGCTATACCATTCCCAAACCCAAGGTAACGCTTAGGGATAAATTTTCAGGAGGGTGAGAAGTTTTGTGTTCTGTGAATGCTGAAATCTTTTTCAAGCTCCATCCACACTTATTCATGAGTGAGGAACAGTAGATGAGGATTGTGATCTCCCTTCTTCAGTGAGACCCCCAATCCTGGTCTTTTTCTCTGTTGACTGACTCTCTGTCGCTTCTATCAGTCAATGAGTTTTTGCAACACTAGGCCTTGTCTAGGATGATCCTTGCTGAATCTCAGCTTAGTAAGCTCCAGCAGGGAGAGTAGGCAGCGGTGAAATTTTGATCTGAGTTTCGGAGGTGGACCACTGACACTTGGCGGAATGACCTGGCACTAGGAGTCAGTTGTGTCAGGGCCCATATGAAAGACTCAAAGGCGTGCTAGTTTTATACAAGACTGCTGAGACCCTAGAGGCTGCTATGACTCTTGCCGTATTTAGTGATTGACACCTCAGAGATAGACCTATGATAACTCTGTCTCCTTTTGTACTTAGTAAGGCTGGAGTCTGTCCTGTGAGTGCTGATGTACCCATGCGGTTAGAGGGCTTCCTCTCAATCTGGATCCCTTGTGGTTCACGATAAGACAGGGGTGTGTTTCTTCGGTTATCATAAGGGTCATTTTATTCGGGCCTGTCCATCGCTTCATAAGCAGAACATTGGAAAACTTCTGACCCCAAGTTGTGTGGAGGATTACCGCCTGGGTGTATATATTTACTCTGAAAGTGCCTCTCAGTTTATTTTAACAAGTAAATTTGACATTGGTGCTAAAACTGAGAACATATCTGTCTTTTTTTATAGTGAGGTGACTTGCCCAGGGCAGGGTACTCAGGGCTCAGGCTCAATTATGGTCTGGGATGTCATGGGTGGCTGCCCGAGACTGTGGCACTGGGGGTCAGTGAAAAAAAAGGGGTTAACTACAGGGATAATATACAGTTTTTGTCTTCGTGACGCCACCTGCTGTGCCTGGTGATGGATCACCAGCGCCGCTACAGTCCTCCGGAGGTTGGTGGGATTGCAGCCGTGATTGTATAGTCCCCGCAGGCAGGACTGGGACCTCTGGGGCAGAGGGGTGAGGGATGGACAGGATGCAGCAGAGCTGGGACGGTTGTGGGGATGGGGAGAGTGTATGGCGGGGTACGGTGAGGGAACAGAAAGAAGGCAAACACGCAGCAGAAGTCTCTTTACCTTTTACTGATGGTATTCAGGCAAATGGTCCCAAGCACTGACAGGTAGCTGGGCTGCACAGTGGGCTCCCACAGCAAGTGGGTGTAAGCCCTCCTTCCCTTTTGTATTCTCTGAAGCACAGTCTATTAAATCATGACTTGCCTCCTCTCTCTTCTCTGATCTGTTTCTCCTTCCCTCCTGTGCGGCCTCTGGGAAAACCTTCTCGCGGTTTCTGCAGGGCCCCTGCACCTGTCTCCCTTGCCTTGGTTCTATCAGGAGACTGGGTAGCTGTAGCTTCCTTGGTACCCAGGGGTTTCCTGTGGGACTTGTAGTTCTCCACTGGTGCTGATCCCCAATATCCGGCTTCTCTTTCCTCTCTGGAACAAACTCTCAGCTGGAGCTGCCTGTTCCCTGCTTCTGATTCTGCTTCTGGTCTCCTTGCCTTCAGTCCCACTTAGGTTGGTGGGGTGCTGAAGGGCTCCTCTGGGTCTCTAGCCTGTGCCTTCTCATGGCACCAGCACCAGAACCTTCCTGCAGCTCTTCTAGCATCTGCTACACTCTGACTAACTCCGCCCCCAGCAGCAGTATTTATAGGGGATCCTGCCTAAGTGCAGCTGGTTGAGCTCCCCCTACTGTGTCGGGGTGGAAGGTGTTGTTTGTAGTGGTACCTGCTGTGGAAACCCAGCTGCGCAGCAGAGAGATATGTGGTTACCTGCGTTGGCAGGGCGCCACAGAGGCGGGAACCAATATGGTGGCCTTTCTTGTAGTATGCTGGCTAAGTCCACCCCCATATTCGCTATAGACTCTGCGTATTTCGGTCAAGAAAGTTTTTCACAAGTGGGGCATAATATTAACCTGCACATAAGGGCTCTTCAAAGGGAACTCATTTCTTGTTATGTCTTAGAGGGTCTCCCTCTCAGGTTGTACCGGGCCATCCCTGGTTAGATATGCATGATCCAGTGGCGGACTGGCAGTCCAGAGAGATAGTTATATGGAGTGAGTTCTGCAGAAATAATTGCCTAAATGCAATTATCTCTTCTGTCTATACTAAAGCTGTACCCTCTTTTCTACGGTATCTGATTTTCAGGATGTGTTTTCTGGAATAGGGTGCCAGGAATCGCATTCCCTCCATGCATATGTTTTCTCTGTTTACTTGGTTCCCGAGGCAAAACTTCCCAAACCAGGTTGTATAATCTTTCAGGTCCTGAAAGGCAAACAATGAAAGATTAAAACTCAGAAAGTTTTGCCAAAGAACATATCAGACCCTCCTCTTCTCCTGCGGCATTTGGATTCTTCTTTGTGAAGAAAAAAAGATGGAGCTCTGTGCCCCTGTGTAGACTTCCGTGAATTGCTTCAAATTTCTATCCGAGACTCTTATCCTCTCACTCTCATCCCTGATTTTTTTAGTCAGATTGTTGGTGCTAAATGCTTCTCCAAGTTAGATCTCAGGGGCATATAATCTGATTAGAATCAGAGAGGGGGATAAGTGGAAAACAGCATTTAACACTTCTGAAGGGCGCTATGAAAACTTAGTTATGCCTTTTGGTTTGACAAATCCTCCGGCCGTTTTCTAGGATGTTATTAATTTTATTTTTCGTCATCTGGTGGGAAGATTTGTGGTGATATATCTCAACAAAATTCTGATTTTACTCAGCTAACCCGAAGACACGTCAGATTTTATGTGATAATACATTGTATGCCAAACGGGAGAAATGAGTATTCGCCATGCAAGAGGTACAATTTTACAGGTGTCCTGGTGTCCTCTGCTGGTTTATGGATATATCCAGATAAGGTCCATGCAATGCTTGAATGGGATCCTCCTGAAAATCTGAAAGCACTACAAAGCTTTCTGGGTTTGCAAATTATTATAGGAAGTTCATCTGGTACTGCTTGTTAATTGTCAAACCCCTCACTGATATGACTAAAAAAGGTATGAACTTTTGTAGGTGGTTCGACAACTCCCTCTGGGCATTCTCTCTTCTTAAAGAGATGCTTTGTCATGGCACCTGTGCTCGTCCAACCCATTGTCTCATAACCATTTATTGTTGAGGTTGATGCATCTGAGGTAGGCATTGGGGCAGTGTTATCTTCCCTAGTAAATAGCAGCCATTTGCTTTTTTTTCTAAGAAATTTTTGCAAGCTGAAAGGAACCACAATATTGGTAATAGGAAACTGTGGGCTATTAATCTGGCATTTGAAGAATGGCATAATTTTTTGGAAGGAGTGGCTCATCCTGTCACTGTGATTACTGATCATAAAAATTTTTACCTCGAATCTGCTAAGCATCTTAATCCTAGACAAGCTAGGTGGTTCAAATTTTTTACCCTGTGTAACATTGTGGTTACTTACTCTGGAAGAGTTAAAAATGTCAAAGCTGATGCTTTGTCTCAGAGTTTTGTCTCAGATTTTTCCTGGGGAACGTAGCTCAGATGACTCTGTCCCTATTTTACAGGAGGGGGTGGTCGTCTCTTCTGTTTATTTTGAGCTTGAGAGGGAGGTGCTAAAGGCTCAGGAGGATGCTCCTGCTTTGTGCCCCTCAGGGAAATTATTTGTGCCTTTGCAGTTGCATCTCAAAGTTTTAGGGGAGCACCATGTCATCGTAGGGCACTCAGATAGTAAAGAGACCTCTGCTCTCCATTCTCATCTTTTTTGGGGACAGAGGTTGTATGAATATGTAACTAACACCAAAAATTCCCTAGGACACATGTTTATAAGAGGTTGTAAACCAGAGAATTATTACTCCAAAATAACCATTCCATATGGAACTATGTTATAAACTGGAGATAACAATAAGAAGGCTTTTTATCCCTTTAACGGGAGGTACGGTTACTTTAATGTTGCACATATAAAAGTAGAAAATACACATAAATAACTATTTACAGTCCTGCCAAGTGCAGTGCAAACCCTATCTGGATAGGCATCACACTGTCCTAGGTGTTAAGCAGGTGAGCGTCCAGCACTTGGTGTCTCCCTTTGTCTTCAGGGGAACCCACCACAAGTAAAACCCCAGCACATTCCCTGGGTGTGGTGACAGGGTTAAAGAAACCGATTCTTCGGCCACGCCAGTGGGTTTTTGCTTGTTGCGGTCTTAATGATATGTCGGCTCTAAAACCAATAGGGAGCACACCTTAAGTCCGAGCTACACATAGTCCATAGCCACTCAGTCTTTTGTCACATAATTTGGCATGCAAACTATCCTACACTCATACAAAATCAACATATATATTGGGGGGCTACTGCTATGGACAGTAAGAGAAGCGTTGCCACTTTAAGAAATCCCTGCCTGTGTGGGACCGTAAGAAACACGCTGCCACTTTAAGAGACAGAAACTTCCCCCCAGCTGTGGGATGATGGTATGTCCTGTTTTCCCCCCTTCGGAGAGTGTGTTTTTTGGAACAGCCCGTTTATGTGTAGAGAGGAACAGACCTTCTGTGTGTTTTGGAAAAGACTGCAGTGTTCGTGTGAAATGAAAGTGGGACACAGACATGCCTGGGATCCAGTGATAACCTGAAGCAAGGAGAAGATTTGAAGTCCATCGACCCGAGACAGGAGCCGTGTGCACCTTCGGATAAGACTGCTGTTGTTGGGGGCCCCCGGGACTGCATCCAAATCCCTGCATCACTGTGAGTTGAATATTGTGCACCTCTCAGGGTTTAGAATAGGCTTCAGTAGATAGAACACGGCAGCCGTGTGGCCTGTGTAGCAAGGCCAGAAAGGTTATACGTAGAGTAGCATTGTACCTTGTTGTTGTGAATTTACCTGTGTGCTCTTAACTTGTGATAGTTGGAGAACCGTGCTATTGAGCGGACCAACTAGAGAAAATGAAAAGTTTGTTAAATCTCATTTGCCACTGTTTACCCCTGCTTGAACCTTCCTTCTTCACATCTTTCCCCGCCTGTTAATAAATTCACCCTTGTGGTTTGCACTCCCATCTTGTGTATCGTACCTTATTCTGCACCGCGGTGGTCCTCCCAGCCATCGCTTCATATACACTTCACTAGACATAATAAACAAACACTCATACCCTAACCAGGTTAGCAAGACAATTATTAACTATTAGTGTTGAGCGAACATGCTCGGCACTACTCGTTATTCGCACGAGTATCACTGTACTCGGGCGACTCGCCGAGCACCGAGTAATCTCGCGATACTCGTGCTGTGCTCGTGGTCGTCATCTCTCCATGTTGGCGCTCTTTTGAGAGCCAGTCCACGTGCAGGGATTGGCTGACAGACCACTGCAATGCCACAGCCCTGTTAGTTGTGGTATAGCAGTGATTGGCCGGCCTGCACAGCGTCACCGAGCCTTTATAAGTCCCGGCGCGCTGTGCTCGGCACACAGCCTTCCAGACAGTGAGTGTAGGGAGAGTGTCTGCTGCTGATTAGGGACAGATTTGCGGCCCTCATAGGTAGATCCGGATCAGGGCTGCAAACTGCTGCTGACCACAACAGTCCTTCTCAGGACTAATCTAGGAGGACATAGGCAGGGTGATCCAGATCGGAGTCCAAGATTTCCAGTGACCAGAACAGTCCTTCTCAGGACTAATCTAGGAGGATATAGGCAGGGTGATACAGATTGGAATCCAAGCTTTTCTGTGACCATTAGAGTCACCACACTCTTGTACTTAGTACCTTAATACAGGTTAGGGACTAAAATTCTCTCTTCAAACCATTACAGTCACCAGACAGGTGTACGTACTTCCTTAATACAGGTTAGGGAACTAAAATCCTCTCTTCAAACCATTACAGTCACCAGACAGGTGTACGTACTACCTTAATACAGGTTAGGGACTAAAATCCTCTCTTCAAACCATTACAGTCACCAGACAGGTGTACGTAGTACCTTAATACAGGTTAGGGAACTAAAATCCTAACTCTTGTCATCAAAACAGTCAGCAGACAGGTGTACGTACTACCTTAATACAGGTTAGGGATTAAAATCCTCTCTTCAAACCATTACAGTCACCAGACAGGTGTACGTACTACCTTAATACAGGTTAGGGATTAAAATCCTCTCTTCAAACCATTACAGTCACCAGACAGGTGTACGTACTACCTTAATACAGGTTAGGGAACTAAAATCCTAACTCTTGTCATCAAAACAGTCACCAGACAGGTGTACGTACTACCTTAATACAGGTTAGGGACTAAAATCCTCTCTTCAAACCATTACAGTCACCATACAGGTGTACGTAGTACCTTAATACAGGTTAGGGAACTAAAATCCTAACTCTTGTCATCAAAACAGTCAGCAGACAGGTGTACGTACTACCTTAATACAGGTTAGGGATTAAAATCCTCTCTTCAAACCATTACAGTCACCAGACAGGTGTACGTACTACCTTAATACAGGTTAGGGAACTAAAATCCTAACTCTTGTCATCAAAACAGTCACCAGACAGGTGTACGTACTACCTTAATACAGGTTAGGGACTAAAATCCTCTCTTCAAACCATTACAGTCACCAGACAGGTGTACGTACTACCTTAATACAGGTTAGGGACTAAAATCGTCTCCTGAAACCATTACAGTCACCAGACAGGTGTACGTACTACCTTAATACAGGTTAGGGATTAAAATCCTCTCTTCAAACCATTACAGTCACCAGACAGGTGTACGTACTACCTTAATACAGGTTAGGGAACTAAAATCCTAACTCTTGTCATCAAAACAGTCACCAGACAGGTGTACGTACTACCTTAATACAGGTTAGGGACTAAAATCCTCTCTTCAAACCATTACAGTCACCAGACAGGTGTACGTACTACCTTAATACAGGTTAGGGACTAAAATCGTCTCCTGAAACCATTACAGTCACCAACAGTGTACGCTACCTTAATACAGTTAGGATTAAAATCCTCTCTTCAAACCATTACAGTCACCAACAGTGTACGTACTACTTAATACAGGTTAGGGAACTAAAATCCTAACTCTTGTCATCAAACAGTCACCAGACAGGTGTACGTACACCTTATACAGGTTAGGGAACTAAAATCCTAACTCTTGTCATCTCAACAGTCACCAACATGTTGTACGTCATACGTTTATACAGGTTAGGGAACTAAAATCCTAACTCTAGTCATCTCAACAGTCACCACACTGTTGTACGTCATACCTTTATACAGGTTAGGGAACTAAAATCCTAACTCTTGTCATCTCAACAGTCACCACACTGTTGTACGTCATACTTTATACAGGTTAGGGAACTAAAATCCTAACTCTTGTCATCTAAACAGTCACCAGACAGGTGTACGTACTACCTTAATACAGGTTAGGGACTAAAATCCTCTCTTCAAAACCATACAGTCACAGACAGGTGTACGTACTACCTTAATACAGGTTAGGGACTAAAATCGTCTCCTGAAACCATTACAGTCACCAGACAGGTGTACGTACTACCTTAATACAGGTTAGGGATTAAAATCCTTTCCTCAAACCATTACAGTCACCAGACAGGTGTACGTACTACCTTAATACAGGTTAGGGAACTAAAATCCCAACTCTTTTCATCAAAACAGTCACCAGACAGGTGTACGTACTACCTTCATACAGGTTAGGGAACTAAAATCCTAACTCTTGTCATCTCAACAGTCACCACACTGTTGTACGTCATACCCTTTATACAGGTTAGGGAACTAAAATCCTAACTCTTGTCATCTCAACAGTCACCACACTGTTGTACGTAATACGTTTATACAGGTTAGGGAACTAAAATCCTAACTCTTGTCATCTCAACAGTCACCACACTGTTGTACGTCATACGTTTATACAGGTTAGGGAACTAAAATCCTAACTCTTGTCATCAAAACAGTCACCACACTGTTGTACGTCATACCCTTTATACAGGTTAGGGAACTAAAATCCTAACTCTTGTCATCTCAACAGTCACCACACTTGTACGTCATACGTTTATACAGGTTAGGGAACTAAAATCCTAACTCTTGTCATCAAAACAGTCACCAGACGGGTGTACGTACTACCTTAATACAGGTTAGGGACTAAAATCCTCTCTTCAAACCATTACAGTCACCAGACAGGTGTACGTACTACCTTAATACAGGTTAGGGAACTAAAATCCTAACTCTTGTCATCTCAACAGTCACCACACTGTTGTACGTCATACGTTTATACAGGTTAGGGAACTAAAATCCTAACTCTTGTCATCTCAGCAGTCACCACACTGTTGTATGTCATACGTTTATACAGGTTAGGGAACTAAAATCCTAACTCTTGTCATCTCAACAGTCACCACACTGTTGTAACGTCATACCTTTATACAGGTTAGGGAACTAAAATCCTCTCCTAAAACCATTCAAGTCACCAGACTGTTGTACGTCATACCTTGATACAGGTTAGGGACTAAAATCCTCTCCTGTGACTGTTGTCGCTGTATACAAGCAAAATGCGCAAGGGCGTTGGCAAGGAACAAGGAGGTGAACGTGATGGTGGTGCAGGCAGAGGCCGAGGTCGTGTGCAAGCACTAATTTCGCAACAAGAAAGTGGCACATCTACTCGCTCACACGTCCTGTCCCAAATTGTTGGGGCCCGTTGCAGTACTACGCTCTTGAACCAACACTAGTGTCAACAGCTTTTTATTTGGATAGCGGATAATGCTTCTAGTCTGATTGGCACCTCCAACCTCCACAAACACCCTGTCTTCCACACGGTCAATTGTCAGTAGCCGTGATACTGCACCGCACATTTCCCAACCTGATCCTCCTTCCTACCAACTGGCTGAGTGCACGTCCACGGACATTACTGATCCCACACGTGTCCAGCTTGGAGACCCAATAATTGTAAGGCACAGAGGAATCTCTCAGTACAGTTGTTAGATCGGCAAGGTACTCCTTCAGCATCTGACCAAACTTAGCATTTCTTGTGTCACTACCCCGCACCTCAGGGGCTGTGGTACGTGAGGGGCTGAGAAAACTGTCCCACCTCGTAAAGACTGTTCCCCTACCTTTGGCGGATTGGACTTGTGACCCTCTCGGCCGTACGCCTTGGTTGTCCACCGATTCCTGACCTATGCCGCTAGCGTTTTGGGAGGGGAATGATTTGCCTACTTCCGTGACTAAGGCCTTCTGGAACTGCTGCGTTTTGGCTGACCTCTCCGCCTCAGGAATGACAGACATAAAGTTCTCCTTGTACCGTGGGTCTAACAGTGTTGCCAACCAGTACAGATTGTCGGCCAAGATGTTCTGAACGCGAGGGTCACGAGGCAGGCAGCTTACCATAAAGTCAGCCATGTGCGCCAGACTCTTAACAGCCATCACTTTAGTATCCAGACCAACACGATGACTGAACATGCTGTCCTCCTCCTCCTCCTCCTCCTCCTCATCTCCCCTGTCCTCTGGTCAGCCACGCTGAATCGAGGGTATGACTGGTGTGCATGTCATATCCTCAATTTGGCCAGAGAGTTGCTCCATGTCTTCATCCTCCTCCTCCTCGTCATAGTCCTCCACTGCACGTTGTGATGAGATGAGGCTGGACTCTGTGTTTTCACACACACCCATTACTGTTTCTTGCTCCAAGTCATCGCGCTCGGCCTGCAATGCATCCTCTTTGTTTTTCAGCTGAGACCGTTTTAGAAGGCAGAGTAGTGGTATGGTGACGCTAATAATGGCGTCATCGCCGCTCACCATCTGGGTGGAGTCCTCAAAGTTTTGGAGGACGGTACATAGGTCGGACATCCATCTGCACTCCTCAGGTGTTATGTGTGGAGTTTGAAGCATTTCCTGACGGCTTAGGTGATGCAGGTAGTCAACAACTGCCCTCTTCTGCTCACATATCCTGACCAACATGGGCAGAGTTGAATTCCAACGCGTGGGGACATCACACACCAGTCTGTGGGCCATAAGACGCTAACGGCGCTGAAATCCGCCAAGTTCGGCTGAAGCAGCAGGTGACTTGCGAAAATGTGTAGACAGAAGGCGAACTTTTACCAGCAGTTCAGACAGCTCTGGGTATGACTTTAGAAACCTCTGAACCACCAGGTTGAGCACGTGGGCCACGCATGGAACATGCATCAGCTGGCCTCGCCTCAAAGCTGCCACCAAGTTCCGTCCATTGTCACACACGACCTTTCCTGGCTTTAGGTTCAGAGGTGTGAGCCAGTGATCTGCCTGCTGTTTCAGAGCTGTCAACACCTCTTCTGCATTGTGGGGTTTGTCACATATGCAGACTAGCTTCAGCACAGCCTGTTGCCGCTTCGCAGAGGCAGTGCTGCAGTGCTTCCAGCTTGGGACTGGTGTGGAGGGTACAGTGGATGAGGATGAGCAGGAGGAGGAGGAGGAGGCTGAAGAGCATGACATTCCGGAGCTGTAGAGTGTCGGTGAAACCCTGACAGAGGTAGGGCCTGCTATCCTTGGTGTGGGAAGGACGTGTTCCGTCCCTCGATCAGACTGTGTCAGAGCCTCCACAATATTAACCCAGTGTTTTGTCAAGGAGATGTAGCGGCCTTGCCCACAAGCACTTGTCCACGTGTCTGTGGTTATACACTTCAGCCCCTGACCTTACCCCTGCGGTATTAAAGAACAGCAATGACTGTCTAGCTGCAGTTTCCAATATCATGTCCACTCTCTATTTGAAACTAAACCTTTCCAAAACTGAACTTCTTCTGCTCCCCCCATCCACTAACCTCCCTAAATCGGATATCTCTCTCTCAGTTTGTGGCACCACGATAATGCCTAGGCAGCAGGCTCGTTGTCTGGGTGTTATGTTTGACACCGATCGCTCCTTCTCCTCCCACACACAATGTCTCGTCCGCTCATGTCACTTACACTTGAACAATATCTCCAGAGTCCGTCCCTTTCTCACCCTGTAAACAACAAAAACCCTCACCGTGGCCCTAATCCATTACCGCCTTGACTATTGCAATTCTCTATTAAGCGGCCTCCCCCTCACCAGAGTTTCTCCTCTCCAGTGCTTCCTTAATGCAGCAGCCATGATCACCCATCTGGCCAATCGTTACTCAGATGCCTCTGCTCTGTGCCAGTCATTGCACTGGCTGCCCGTATACTACAGCATCAAATTCAAATTGCTTCTTATCACCCACAAAGCTATTCACAGTGCAGCACCCCCCTACCTCTCCTCCCTCATCTCTGTCTATCACCCCACTCGCGCTCTACGTTCCTCAAATGACCTTCGACTGACATCGGTAATAATCCGATCCTCCCACTCCCGGCTCCAAGACTTCTCCAGAGCTGCACCAAACCTCTGGAATGCTTTACCAAAAGAAATCAGGACTATCCACAACTTGCATGGCTTCAGACGATCCCTAAAAACGTATCTTTTTAAGGCGGCCTATCATACTCCCTAATAGAAGTCCTTTGTACTGTAGATAGTGAATGGCCTATCCCTCTGGACATTACTCTTCTACAAACTCCACCAAACCAAAAAGGTCTACACAGACTGTATAATGACCATCCATGTAAGCTTAGTTCTATGCCCCATTTCCTCGAGATGCCTGGACCATCAGTGCAATAAGCCCCTGTACCTTGTGCAACCCCTATCCCGTTGTAGATTGTAAGCTCTTTTGAGCAGGGTCACCTTCATTTCTTGCTTTATTTTTTGTATTTTCTTTTTTACATTGATTCTATGCCTATTGTTTTGTATCCAATTATTCTACTGTATTTGTTCTCAACTGTAATTACTTACTGTATTATATTTTCTGTACTCTAACCCTACATTGTAAAGTGCTGCGTAATATGTTGGCGCTATATAAATAAAGCTGTATTATTATTATTATTATTCGGTGGACTTTGGCTGAAACAGCGTTGTTCAGGGCATGTGTGATGCTGTTGGACACGTGGTTATGCAATGCGGGACGGCACATCTGGAGAAATAGTGGCGGCTGGGGACCGAGTAACGTGGGACAGCAGCCGCCATCAGGTCGCAGAATGCTTCCGTCTACACCAGCCGGAAAGGCAACATTTGTAGCGCAATGAGTCGCGAAATGTGATCATTCAGGACTGTGGCATGTGGGGCGTTGGCAGCGTATTTGCGCCTGCGTTCAAATGTTTGCTGAATGGATAATTGAACACTGCGCTGGGACAAGGACGTGCTTGATGGTGGTGTAATTTGTACGTGGGCAACTTCAGGTGCAGGGCCGGAGGCTTGTTCGCGGCCAGCATGGACAGGAGATTGGCTCGCACGCACAACAGGCAAAGACGTAGCAGTGACATCAGCAAGCACCGCTCCTCGACTCTGTTGTACTTTCCACAAAGTCGGGTACTTGGCTGACATGTGCCTGATCATGCTGGTGGTGGTCAGGCTGCTACTTTTCGTACCCCTGCTGATGCTGGCATGGCAGGTCTTGCAAATGGCCTTTTTAGAGTCATCTGGAGCCAACTGAAAATACTGCCAGACTCGGGAAGACCTAACATTTGCACAGGCACCTTGTGTCGTGTTTTTTGTTCCGGGGAACGGTTGCCTGCCTTATGCCTGCGTACCCGACCCTGCTTTGTACTGCCTGTTGGGATGCTATGCCTCCCTCCCCCTGTACACTGCTGTCCTCGCTCTGCATATACTCCTGCCAGGTTGGGTCAGCTACTGGATCATCCACCACGTCGTCTTCCTATTCTTTGGCTAATCGCTGGACTGCTCCTCCTTCTCCTCATGTGCCACCATGATGACCGTTACAATAGTTTGGCTGTTGTTTCAGGTATACCCCCAGTGGTAAATTTTTACGCCCATTCTTTTTGAATGGGCATTACAAAGACAGGATACCCGCATCTTTTCAATGTGAAAAATGTTTTGAGGCCCTCCTGCACGTCTCTATCCAGGGACAAAGAGGAGCCTCCCAATTTTTGGCTGCCCTGACCAAAGGGCTATACTACAATACACCCAGTTCTTAACAGGCCCTCCTGCACGTCTATATCCAGGGACAAAGAGGAGCCTCCCAATTTTTGGCTGCCCTGACAAAAGGGCTATACTACAATACACCCACTTGAGGGTTACAGGCCCTACTACATGTCTGAATGCATGGGTCATTGTTGAACCTCCCAATTTTTGGCTGCCCTGACCAAAGGGCTATACTACAATACACCCACTTGAGGTATACAGGCCCTAATACATGTCTGTAAGCATGGGTCATTGTTGAACCTCCCAATTTTTGGCTGCCCTGACCAAAGGGCTATACTACAATACACCCACTTGAGGGTTACAGGCCCTCTTGCACGTCTCTATCCAGGGACAAAGAGGAGCCTCCCAATTTTTGGCTGCCCTGACCAAAGGGCTATACTACAATACACCCACTTGAGGGTTACAGGCCCTACTACATGTCTGAATGCATGGGTCATTGTTGAACCTCCCAATTTTTGGCTGCCCTGACCAAAGGGCTATACTACAATACACCCACTTGAGGTTTACAGGCCCTAATACATGTCTGTAAGCATGGGTCATTGTTGAACCTCCCAATTTTTGGCTGCCCTGACCAAAGGGCTATACTACAATACACCCACTTGAGGTTTACAGGCCCTAATACATGTCAGAATGCATGGGTCATTGTTGAACCTCCCAATTTTTGGCTGCCCTGACCAAAGGGCTATACTACAATACACCCACTTGAGGTTTACAGGCCCTAATACATGTCTGTAAGCATGAGTCATTGTTGAACCTCCCAATTTTTGGCTGCCCTGACCAAAGGGCTATACTACAATACACCCACTTGAGGGTTACAGGCCCTCTTGCACGTCTCTATCCAGGGACAAAGAGGAGCCTCCCAATTTTTGGCTGCCCTGACCAAAGGGCTATACTACAATACACCCACTTGAGGGTTACAGGCCCTACTACATGTCAGAATGCATGGGTCATTGTTGAACCTCCCAATTTTTGGCTGCCCTGACCAAAGGGCTATACTACAATACACCCACTTGAGGTTTACAGGCCCTAATACATGTCTGTATGCATGGGTCATTGTTGAACCTCCCAATTTTTGGCTGCCCTGGCCAAAGGCCTAGGCTAAAATACACCCACTTGAGGGTTACAGGCCCTACTACATGTCTGAATGCATGGGTCATTGTTGAACCTCCCAATTTTTGGCTGCCCTGACCAAAGGGCTATACTACAATACACCCACTTGAGGGTTACAGGCCCTCTTGCACGCCTCTATCCAGGGACAAAGAGGAGCCTCCCAATTTTTGGCTGCCCTGACCAAAGGGCTATACTACAATACACCCACTTCAGGGTTACAGGCCCTACTACATGTCTGAATGCATGGGTCATTGTTGAACCTCCCAATTTTTGGCTGCCCTGACCAAAGGGCTATACTACAATACACCCACTTGAGGTTTACAGGCCCTAATACATGTCTGTAAGCATGGGTCATTGTTGAACCTCCCAATTTTTGGCTGCCCTGACCAAAGGGCTATACTACAATACACCCACTTGAGGGTTACAGGCCCTCTTGCACGTCTCTATCCAGGGACAAAGAGGAGCCTCCAAATTTTTGGCTGCCCTGACCAAAGGGCTATACTACAATACACCCACTTGAGGGTTACAGGCCCTACTACATGTCAGAATGCATGGGTCATTGTTGAACCTCCCAATTTTTGGCTGCCCTGACCAAAGGGCTATACTACAATACACCCACTTGAGGTTTACAGGCCCTAATACATGTCTGTATGCATGGGTCATTGTTGAACCTCCCAATTTTTGGCAGCCCTGGCCAAAGGCCTAGGCTAAAATACACCCACTTGAGGATTACAGGCCCTACTACATGTCTGAATGCATGGGTCATTGTTGAACCTCCCAATTTTTTGCTGCCCTGACCAAAGGGCTATACTACAATACACCCACTTGAGGTTTACAGGCCCTAATACATGTCTGTAAGCATGGGTCATTGTTGAACCTCCCAATTTTTGGCTGCCCTGACCAAAGGGCTATACTACAATACACCCACTTGAGGGTTACAGGCCCTCTTGCACGTCTCTATCCAGGGACAAAGAGGAGCCTCCCAATTTTTGGCTGCCCTGACCAAAGGGCTATACTACAATACACCCACTTGAGGGTTACAGGCCCTACTACATGTCAGAATGCATGGGTCATTGTTGAACCTCCCAATTTTTGGCTGCCCTGACCAAAGGGCTATACTACAATACACCCACTTGAGGTTTACAGGCCCTAATACATGTCTGTATGCATGGGTCATTGTTGAACCTCCCAATTTTTGGCTGCCCTGGCCAAAGGCCTAGGCTAAAATACACCCACTTGAGGGTTACAGGCCCTACTACATGTCTGAATGCATGGGTCATTGTTGAACCTCCCAATTTTTGGCTGCCCTGACCAAAGGGCTATACTACAATACACCCACTTGAGGGTTACAGGCCCTCTTGCACGTCTCTATCCAGGGACAAAGAGGAGCCTCCCAATTTTTGGCTGCCCTGACCAAAGGGCTATACTACAATACACCCACTTCAGGGTTACAGGCCCTACTACATGTCAGAATGCATGGGTCATTGTTGAACCTCCCAATTTTTGGCTGCCCTGACCAAAGGGCTATACTACAATACACCCACTTGAGGTTTACAGGCCCTACTACATCTCTGTAAGCATGGGTCATTGTTGAACCTCCAAATTTTTGGCTGCCCTGACCAAAGGGCTATACTACAATACACCCACTTGAGGTTTACAGGTCCTACAACATGTCTGTAAGCATGGGTCATTGTTGAACCTCCCAATTTTTGGCTGCCCTGACCAAAGGGCTATACTACAATACACCCACTTGAGGGTTACAGGCCCTACTACATGTCAGAATGCATGGGTCATTGTTGACCCTCCCAATTTTTGGCTGCCCTGGCCAAAGGGCTATACTACAATACACCCAGTTCTTGTTTACAGGCCATCCTGCATGTTTGTATCCAGGGGCATTGGTGAACCTCCCAATTTTGGACTGCCCTGGCAAAGGAAGATACTACAATAGACCGTGTTCCTCAAAATGGGCACTTTATTTCTAGACAGGGCTTCATGTACGTCTCTTGTCAGGGTCATCGGAGTGTCGCACAATGTTTTCACGTAAAATCTTTCATGTAATCACAAAAAGTGACATACACCAGCTTTATCTCACTATTGGGTATGTGCCCTTAACATTTCCACCCTAAATATTCATTTTGGTGTAATTTTGGAAGGTTTTCTGGAGACTCCGGAAAATTGGCGTGAAACTTGGACAACATTGTTCACAGCTGTGACTTTTGAGTGAGAAATGCTTCCAGGGGTCTTCCCCATGGTGTTGCCATGTCATTTCAGCACTCTTCTGAGACTTTTGTGACATTTTTAGGGTTTTTCCATGCTGCCGGCAGTCATTTCATAAAAATACTCGTGTCTCCCATAGGATAACATTGGGCTCGTTACTCGGGCCGAGTACACGAGTATCTCGGGATGCTCGGCCCGAGCTTCGAGCACCCGAGCATTTTAGTACTCGCTCATCACTATTAACTATGTACACGGTTGCACTAGTTACATCACCACACATCCTCCTTAAAGGGATCCTGTCACCTCAAGAACACCTCCTAAGCTACCAAAACATGTCTCTGCAGAATCCTATCACTAATCTCACACTTCTTTTGTCTCCTAAAAGCATCCTGTGAAAGTGCATAAAAACATTTTAATATTATTTAGCCCTTAGGGCGTGTTGTTTTGCAGGCTCCAGGATCCACCCTCTTTATAACTCACAGAATGCAAATCATTAGTCCTGCCTTCAGCTCCACATCGCAGCAGCACAGACAGAGAGAGGGTGGATCATTCGGGCCGTGAAAATGAGCACCTAGGGAGGGCTTAGAGTCTCACAGGGGACGCCCTGTGAGACTTATTCAGGGACACGAAGTCTCAGATTTGTAAGTGTATATTGTTGATTATTCCAATGTTACAGAGCACTTTTTTTTTATAGAAAAGGAGCACTAATACTGATATGTTAGGGTGCAGGGACAGGTATTAATAGGGTTGGGGGTGATTTGGAGGGGTCAGGTTCCCTTTAACACTAAACTGCGCAGCCAGGTTTTCTACAGTTGTTGCTGTCGATGGCACGGGCTCAGTCTGCATAACCACCTTCCTGACGCTGACTACTACTACTGTGGTTCCTCCCATCACAGTCTGTGTAGCAACATCTACGATTCTGGGACAGGGCTCTTGTGCTGGTGCAGATAGCTGGTGTAACCTCTGAGGCTGCGTGGGCACGGCTGCTGGCTCAAATACCTGGAATTCAGCTATGTAAGTGGGTCGCTCATCCTTTACTAGATAGATATCCAGGGTATACCACCCCAGCTCTCCCAGGTGCTGGATAAATGTGACTCTGTCACTAGGCTGTATGTCACGACCAGGGTGACCCTCCGGCAGGTGGGATTCAACATCCCGCCAGGTTATGAAGAGTTCTCGGCAGATCCTACTGTGGCGCCCCGCAACGAGTGCGTCACAAGGGAGTATTGCAGCCGCAATATTCTCTGACAAAGCAGTGCAATAGTTAACTCTGAGATCCAACCCAACACACAACACCTAGAACAGAGGACCAATCATAGGTCCTAGGGGGTGGAGTGTTAGGGTAGTGTAAGAGAACACACAATAATCTAGATGTAGAAAGAAAAAAGAATCTAGAACCTGGAGAGAGCAGACTAGAACTTGGAGAGGAGCGGGGGCTCCGC
Organism: Allobates femoralis; assembly: GCA_033576535.1. Lineage (NCBI taxonomy): Eukaryota > Metazoa > Chordata > Amphibia > Anura > Aromobatidae > Allobates > Allobates femoralis. The sequence goes on along the minus strand of JARQOC010000001.1, from coordinate 522,905,240 downwards.
ACCTCGTGCGGGCCCCTGGGCCGTCACCGGTCGGGTGTCAGCACCTGAGGCCTTAACCACCGGGATTGGGCATTTCTACACGGGTTCCCAAAAGACTCCCGTGCCCACAACTCACAGCCGGTTCACTGGTACCGAAGCTGGCAGCAGTTCACCTCTGCCACGCGAACCAGCCCCGTGGAGGAGCAGCTTTATAGGAGCACCCCACCACCAGCCAGTTTCCAGTCGTCTAACCAGCGGTGTACCCACTGAGGGATCCAAGGCTCCCCAAAGCATCCAGGACGTACATCATGGATAGGGCATTGAAGCAGCCTCCCCGTACCCGACCTGGTATTCCTAGGCGACGCTGGCACAACAATCAAGTTAGGTAGAATGGAGGAACACTGCGGATCTCTGAGGAGCACTATCACTGCTGAGTCCACCCGGTCTTCTACTCAACCACTGTAAGCCATGTACTGCCTGCTGGTGACAGTAAAGAACCGTTGCAGAGACTATCTGTGTCCGTGTCTCCTTATGAACTGTCCGTCATTAACTAAAGGTAACCGCAGCTGCCGCACAACATCTTGAGCAGCTCCAGCCCCGGGGATCACCGCTCAGCCTGTGGGGAGCGTAACATCTTGCTGCTGTCCATCACCCCGGAGGTTCCGCAGCGTCGGTAGCCCTTACCGAACTACTCATAGGTGGCGTCACGAAGAAAACAAATTAAATCCCCCTTTAATCTGTTCCCGTAAGACGTCCTTAAATTTTGATCTGCACTACACCGGGCCCACTACCGGCAGGCGCGGTCCACCCGTGACAAGGAAGGAGAAGAATCGCCTGTATCAACCGGAGTCCGCAGGCCTCGGTGAGTCAGAATTTGGCGTCACGAACAGGATACGAGCAGGCCCGTTATCCAACGGGTATATTGTGCTTAAACTGGACTTTATTGTCTACAATTGGACTTTGTTCGTCCTAAAAAGAACTTTCCCGCCTTTACACCATTGGGTCAAGATGGCGCCCAAGATGGCGTTCCCGCCACAAGAAGCCACCACGTGAAGCCCAGGAGTGAGTCAACCCCCCCCCTCACCGTGGGAGGGCTAAAGACAAAAGGCGCCAAACTCTTTGTCCGCCCTGATTGCTCGAATCAACCATGGGGGCGGACCCCAAAGACTTTTCCCACGATTGGACTACAAAAGCCCAAAGGAAATGGGAGTGTCATAGACACACCGACAGAAAGAGAAGACTTCTTCACCAGCTCTACCAGGACGTCTTACCGGTTCTACGGGTGTGGTTCCCCTCCAAGAAGAATGGCCAGCATGAGACTCCAAGACCTGATGCGGGAGGTCGAGGCGGAGGCCAGAGCAGCCGTCAGCCAACCGGGTCCGGATCCTGCCCTTACTATAGATGGCAGCCCCGACTTCTGGCTAGAGGCTCTACAAGACCTCCGGGTGCGGTTACTAGAGACAGTGGAATGGACGATCCGTAGCTGGAGCGCGACCCTAGGCAGACGACTACACCATGCGATGCAGCAGAGCCAACCGGGTACAGCTTCTCCAAGCCCAGACGACGTCACCAGCTTCTCGACCGCCTCACCCTCGCCTGCCACCTGTCCTGCTCCGTCACCTGAGCCAATAGACTGTGTCATTCCGGTGGAGGCCGCAACTCGACCCGTTCCAGCGACCAACATCGTAACCGATTCCGTTCTTGAGCCGGAGCTCATAACACGCTCCATTGAAGAACTCGATCTTTACCAGGTTCCCACCGAGGAACCCGCGACATGTTTCACCATTACAGAGACAGTCGCTTGTTTCGTCCCCATACCGGAGGCTTCCCTTGCCATTGCAGAGGCCTACCTGGTAACCGGGATTGAAACACCTTTACCTGCGGAAACAGATGAAGAAGCAGGCAGCCTGGAAGCCCTGCAGGACGTCCCTACGGAAGGATCCGCAGCACCACCGCCCTGTTGTACAACGGAACAAGCTTCAATATCTCTCATCATCGAGCAGCCTGATGTGGTCATCGAGGAAGAGGTCGGAGAGGATGACGACGAGACCCACAGCACCGCTGAGGATTTCGACACCGGGTTCGCTTGGGGAGACAACAAGGAACTTCCTTCCGGGCATACAACTCGGGTACACTGGTCGGGTGCAACGCCGACACCTTCCCCTGTGCCGTTCCACCGGTTCCGATACAGACAGCCCGCCAAGTTCAAGCTTCCCGCCAAACCACCAGCTCCGTTACTCATCTTTACACCCCGAGCCGTAACGACGGAGATGTACGCCAGAGACGACGAGAGGAGTGGCAAGCCCGAGAACGCGCCAACATGCAGGCCCGTGCCGAGGCTCGCCGCCAGCCGCCGCTGCCTGATGAACTCCGCCGTGAAGGTAGAATTTCCACCTTTAATTTAAATACCGGGTGGGGGTTCGCTTGGGAGGTGGGTTTGAATGAGGAGGTGTTTGTGGGGCGCCGGGACGTTGAGTCAAACTTGCCAAGAGGACATCCCGATCGCGACCTATACCGGGGCGATATAATCACCTACGAGCGCTATGCTTGTGCAGATGGGTGGTTTGCTATCCGGGTGCGCCATCGTTCTCAGAGCCAGTGACTTTAAAACTTGAACTTCATCAATGACTCTGTTCCCGTTAATCACTGACCGTGTGATCTCGCGGCTACAGCCTGGACTCTAGTTAAAGTACAGCCGACCGCCCGCCGGGTCCGCACAAAGTGATTACCTGTTTCTTTGCTTATATCACCAAAGCATACCTTTACCTGTTTTTCTATTTTAATAAAAGTGTGTCATATATGTGTATAAAAATGCAAAAACCTCTGTAAAGTGAGTAGTTTGACGCTTGGGGACAAGCTGATTTAACCAAGGGGGAGTGTGGCGCCCCGCAACGAGTGCATCGCAAGGGAGTATTGCAGCCGCAATATTCTCTGACAAAGCAGTGCAATAGTTAACTCTGAGATCCAACCCAACACACAACACCTAGAACAGAGGACCAATCATAGGTCCTAGGGGTGGAGTGTTAGGGTAGTGTAAGAGAACACACAATAATCTAGATGTAGAAAGAAAAAAGAATCTAGAACCTGGAGAGAGCAGACTAGAACTTGGAGAGGAGCGGGGGCTCCGCACCTCGTGCGGGCCCCTGGGCCGTCACCGGTCGGGTGTCAGCACCTGAGGCCTTAACCACCGGGATTGGGCATTTCTACACGGGTTCCCAAAAGACTCCCGTGCCCACAACTCACAGCCGGTTCACTGGTACCGAAGCTGGCAGCAGTTCACCTCTGCCACGCGAACCAGCCCCGTGGAGGAGCAGCTTTATAGGAGCACCCCACCACCAGCCAGTTTCCAGTCGTCTAACCAGCGGTGTACCCACTGAGGGATCCAAGGCTCCCCAAAGCATCCAGGACGTACATCATGGATAGGGCATTGAAGCAGCCTCCCCGTACCCGACCTGGTATTCCTGGGCGACGCTGGCACAACAATCAAGTTAGGTAGAATGGAGGAACACTGCGGATCTCTGAGGAGCACTATCACTGCTGAGTCCACCCGGTCTTCTACTCAACCACTGTAAGCCATGTACTGCCTGCTGGTGACAGTAAAGAACCGTTGCAGAGACTATCTGTGTCCGTGTCTCCTTATGAACTGTCCGTCATTAACTAAAGGTAACCGCAGCTGCCGCACAACATCTTGAGCAGCTCCAGCCCCGGGGATCACCGCTCAGCCTGTGGGGAGCGTAACATCTTGCTGCTGTCCATCACCCCGGAGGTTCCGCAGCGTCGGTAGCCCTTACCGAACTACTCATAGGTGGCGTCACGAAGAAAACAAATTAAATCCCCCTTTAATCTGTTCCCGTAAGACGTCCTTAAATTTTGATCTGCACTACACCGGGCCCACTACCGGCAGGCGCGGTCCACCCGTGACAAGGAAGGAGAAGAATCGCCTGTATCAACCGGAGTCCGCCGGCCTCGGTGAGTCACTACACTCCTTGACGAACCCAGCCTCTGTCATGGTTGAACCGGACTACGGAACCCTGACAGATTGGGCCTCACTCTGCTGCTTTTTATCAGTGGACCCGCTGCTTTTCTTGCATGTTCTGCTCATCCATGGCAAGCCATTTAGCCTGCTGCTCCGCCTCTTTAGGTTACCTCTGGGCCTCTTGCTTGGCCTGCTGCTGGCGGCAGTATTCCGCCCAACTAAGAGTCTCTACTGCGGGCCTTCCCTCTTTGGCCTCTCCCGGGAAGCCCATTAGTGAGTCCCCCTGGTCGACACATCGGATAACCTCCAGCTACACATACACTTCCTCCATGGCTGGTTTGGGCTCTAGAGGGACCACCCATCTGTGCTGGACTACAGACTGGTCCCACTGCAAGTTCTTAGAATCCTGGCCTGGTGCTAGGGTGAACCGAGCATCTAGGGGCCCTACCAGGGTGTCGTCAACCACCGGAGGAGTGTTGGTACCTGCAGCTTCCTTGGCGCTGACCTCTGCTTCTTCCTTGTGGGCTGGTGATGGTGGTCTAGACTGCGTCCACCTCCGGGTCATCCTGTTTAGCACATTGTCTTTCCACACCTTAACCGCCTCCACCTTGGCTTATGGTCAGTTGCTGACCCAGGTTATCCACCTCGCTCTGCAGGAATCCCGACAGCTTTTGTGGACTGCGGACTGGTGGCCACAGTAAGATACTGCAGCTGAGAATGGTAGTTGGGACACTTCACACAAGCACCTGACACATCCCCCGATCCCTAGTCCTAAGTACTTCATGTCAGGCAAGGGATAGTGGATGGGACTAAGTGGAGGGTGGAGAGTGAGAAAAAGCCCAGGAAAGGGGTGGAGGAACTGGAGTAAAATCGAGGAACACCAAGTTAGGAGAGTCCAGTCAGTGAGACTAAAAGAGGTTCAGGTTTGGGTTCCTGGCAAGCTGAAAAGGGAGAAGAGACCAAACTTTTAAGCAGAGATGCCTAACAAGCCTGGTACTGTAGGTTGAGAGTGAAAGAACCTGGACCCAGCGGCCTGTGCCACCGTATGGCTATTCCGGGTCCCAGGCAGTCTCCCGTGGGAAGCAAAAGGGGTCCACGATGTGTCTAGATCAGCAGAGACACCAGGGTACTGGGCTGAAGCCAGGGTGCCAGCCCTGTTGAAGTCTAATAGCAAAAGTCCTGGCACACCATAAAACAGGAGTCAATGAAAAAAGATTATTGTGAGAGTACTGTATTCTTTATTGAGAAGGTTTTTTCAGAATCTCTTTTGATCACAGAGGTTGAAAAATGCAAAATATTTTCAGCCACATACGGCTTTCTTCAGTGCAAACAACTATAACAGAGTGGTAAACACATAATTAGTGTTACAATATACAAGAAACAATATCTCAAACACAGTAAGCTTCTCACTTTGATCTTTTCAAAAAATTAGGAGGAATTAAAGATGAGAATACAGTGTATACAAGTGATTGACTGACACAATAATGAGAAAAACAATGAAAAAAAACAATCATAGGAACAGAATTGTCTTCTGGTAATACCTTTTGATCAAAAAAAGGGTGAAGAGATTCACAATAATCAAAATCAGCGGTAAATACTGCCACCTGCTGTCTAAAATAAACAAGATAAGGAAAACACCTCAACAACAGGACATATAACAGGTTAATGGTAGTATCAATCAACGGCATCTACATGATATGAGGACAAAATGCAAATACCTGAAAAACAGTGGAGGAGCCTGAATCCATGCACTGTAAAGTATTATGGCAATATGACAATACCCTCATATGAGACAGGATACTGTGCCACCGTATGGCTAGTCCGGGTCCCAGGCAGTCTCCCGTGGGAAGCAAGAAGGGGTCCACGATGTGTCTAGATCAGCAGAGACACCAGGGTACTGGGCTGAAGCCAGGGTGCCAGCCCTGTTGAAGTGGCCGGGAACTGTATGCCCCAACCACAGATCAACTGGTGGGCTGAAGGGGCTCCCTTTAACTACTTCCTTCATCACCCAACCCCACTACAATTGTTCCTAGTGTGATCTGGGTGTCCCGGTACAGGTCTGTACCCCCCTTACCAGTGAGTGCGATACTACACCCTAACAGGGGTAAGAATTTTCAAAAACATATCACACCACCTTAAATTCCTTATTTTCATGTTCACTAATTGTCTACCATATTGGTGTGGCTCTACACTGGACTAATGTACATAACACTCCGCTTTACATTTAATTAATTAAACCCTAACAGGGGTGCAGTACCTCTGTGGCAACTGGATCAACAGGGGTGCCACATTTAGTGGGGTTGACGAAGAGTTCATCCCTTCTGTTTCCCATATAGGGTCTAGATCAGCGTCAACAAAGATGAGGTATCCTGCTCGGTGCATAGGTGTGGAACCTATCTAGGGTGGTCAGGGGAGCTAGGGGCAAGAGGAAAGTTTGGCTAGGGGTGTCCACCTCCCCTTTTTCTAGATTCAGTGATTCCCTTCCCTGTCTTTGTACGTGAGGTACCACCCTATACCTCACGTGACACATATATACAGTGGGTGAAATAAGCATTGAACGCAACAGCAATTTTTAACGTATATATATTTTTAAAATTGCTATTAACATGAAATGACACAAGTAAAAAGTATTGAACTCGTGCAGAAAGTGAGATGAAAAAGCCATGGAAATGTATAATACCAGCTGAAGTCTATCAGTAATTAGAAAGCAATACTGTGATTTATTGTAAAATAATATAAGCTGGTTCAACTGATGGCCTATAAAAACGTGTCTCAAGAACTTCACAACCTTATTGTTGCAAAACATACTCATGGCATTGGTTACAGATCAATTTGTTAACTAATGAAAGTTCCAGTGATCACTGTTAGGACACATTCAGGCACAACGTTTTTGATGCGTTTTGTGAGGATCAGTTTTTCAGCTGCGAATAGGTCTGAATAGGGTTTTAGGGCCATAATGCGAAAGTGGAAAGAACATAATTTCACCATTAACCAGCTATGACCAGCCTGGGAAATACTAGGAGAGTATGCAAGGGTCAGATGAAGCCAAAATATAATTCTTTGAATGCCAAAGTACACTCCATGTTTACAGGCTATTAGCACCATACCAACATTGAAGTTTGTAGGTGGGAACATCATGGTGTGGGGCTGTTTTTCAGCATACAGCACTAGAAAACTTCATACAATTTAAGAAAGGATCGACAAATATATCGAAACATTCTTCATAAAAATCTGATGCCATCTACCAAAATAATAAGGTTGGTATAAGACCAAGACAATGATCTCAAACACACAGTCAAAAAAACTCTCAATTGGTTTCAAAGAAAGAAAATAAAGCTGATAGAATGGTAACACAATCATGTGGCACCCCAGAGTCCGGATGCCACTATGTCATTGCCGCACTCAGGGGGTAGTGTCATACCTGGGAGCAATGAAGGGAAGGGTAGCCACACCAGGTGAGCCAAGCACACAACACCTTTTCTGCCTCCAGACCTGAAGGGGGAGCTCTAAACCCGGGTTCAGGACAACTTCCCTATAAATTCTGGTCTGGGGCGTAGTTAGTTCAGTACGGAGCGGTACTGAGGAAGACATCCTGTGGACTTTAGCAGTGCTAAGCTCGTCCCAGGGCAGGGTGGATAAAAATCAATGTTTTTTTTAAAAAAATCAAAAAAATCGGATTTTTTTTATTTAAATCGGATTTTTTTGATTTAAATCGGATTTTTTTCAATAAACTGCTTTTTGAGGAAAATATTTTACCATCCAAAGATTCTTCCATCATGAGATAAAGCTGTGTTGTTTAACTCAGTAGAATAAAGGCTGTATATGTGTAACATTGACAATGCAATGCTCTTCCAGAGGTTTCTGTAGGATTAGTGGGCAGTTTCTCTCCTATATTATCACAGACGCTCGCTTTACTTACGCAGTTCTCAAAACTGAATTTGACTCCGCAGAGGTCCCAGCCTCTTCTTCACGGCAAAAATGTTACAACATGAACAGAGTTGAGAAAAAGACCTTAATCCTATTGTTCTACAAACCTATGAATACAGAATCAACCCCTTCAGTGCCAAGTCCAAGAAGTTAGATAATATGTTTCTGATTGTTTGGAGTGGAATAGATCTGCACAACACAAGAAGAATGTGAATCTTAAGCCCCAGTCACACATAACGATATCGTTAGAGAGATCGTAGTAACTGTGACGTTACAACGATCTCTCCAGCGATGTCGTTATGTGTGACACTTTGCAGTGATCAGGCCCCTGCTGTGAGGTCGCTGATCGCTGCAAAGTGCTCTGGGTCATTTTTTGATCGTTGGTTTCCCGCTGGTCAGCACGCATCGCTGCGTGTGACAGCGAGAAACCAGCGATCTGTGACTTCACAGGGCTGGTTACTATGGTAAACACCGGGTATCTAGGCAGCGCGCGCTGCCTAGATACCCGGCATTTACCATGGTTACCAGCGTTCTCCCTGCTTAGCACTGCCTGTAAGCAGGGAGAACACAGGTAACTATGATAAACAGCGGGTATCCAAGCAGCGTGCGCTGCCCGGATACCGCGCTGTTTATCATAGTTACCAGCGTTCTCCCTGCTCTGCCAAGACAGCGCTAAGCAGGGAGCGATGTGGGAGGTGGCTCCCAGGGCCTGATCGCTGGGGAGATCTGCCTGTTTGACAGCTCCCCAGCGATCAGGTAACGACACTCCAGCGATCCCGGCAGGTCGTTATCGCTGTCGGGATCGTTGGAGCGATCGTTATGTGTGACTGCACCTTAAGTGTGAGGAAGAGGAAGGGCAAGCAGACAAGAAAATGAAAGTGAAACTTTGAGCACAATACTGCAGCATAGCCACAGACAGACAAGTCTGGATCTGTTTGTGTGTACGATCTGAGGTTTATTACATTCTTTCCTTATAATGGCAGCAGGCCGTAAAAGAGACCCAGTTTGGGAATATTTTAATGAAGCTCCTTCGCCTATCGGTAAGGCAGGCATACGTGCAAAATGCAAGCGATGCAACAAAGAGATGCAAGGCCTGGTGGCGCGAATGAGGCAACATCATGAGAAGTGCGGTGATGAAGATGACCAAAGAAACACTTCTGAACAGGCAGGATCTTCAGGTTGGTAAACATTTTTATTGAATCCTATTTCTAAAGACTGAACTGTCATGTGTGAGAAAAATTATATTTCTTATTATTACTGCATGTTACTGTCATTTGGTACAGTTATGAAGAAAAACAAATATTCCTTTTGGGGCAGGGGCAGTGATGTGTTGTGTACAATAAGCAGAAATTGTATAATAAACAATAAAATAACAGCATTGACTTTTTTTGTTTAGGGGAATTCATGGATTCTGGAAACTATCCACCTCCAAGATCACCATCATCCTGTTCTACAGTTTCAGACTTATCCATCCAGGATAGTGCTTCATTAGCAGCAGCATCATCATCAGACACCCACAGCCACATATCACCATCACCCAAAAGGAAGAAAAAACCTTTGCCTCCTGGAACCACCATAGATAGGTTTGTGATAAGAACTAGCAGATTAGAAAAAGAGTTGAATGATGAAAAAATTGCCCAGTTTATTTATGCAATGAACTCTTCTTTCCGTCTGACTGAGAACCCACATTTCATTAATATGGTTCAGTCACTGAGACCAGGATACAGTCCACCCAGCAGAGCTGAAGTTGCAGGGAAACTGCTGGATCAAGTGTATGACAGAGAAATGGAGCAATGTGCAACAGCTCTGGAGGGTAAAATTGTTAACCTAAGTATTGATGGGTGGAGTAATGTCCACAATGATCCTATTGTATGTGCTTGTATAACAACAGAAGATGGTAAAGTCTTCCTTGCACAAACAACTGATACGTCAGGAAATGCACACACAGCAGAATATTTACAAGAAGTGGCAGTAAAAGCTATAACGACATGTGAACAAAAATTCAAATGTCTAGTACGCAGTTTGGTCACTGACAATGCTGCAAACGTATCCAAGATGAGAAGAGATTTAGAAGAGCAGGGAGGGAATACAAAGCTGCTAATAACATATGGTTGCAGTGCTCATTTGCTGCACCTCTTAGCCAAAGACTTAAGTGTTCCAGAAATAAAGGCTAATGTTGTTGAAATTGCTAAATACTTCCGTAATAATCATTTTGCTGCAGCAGCTCTGAAAAGGATGGGTGGAACCAAGCTAACGCTCCCACAAGTTGTTAGATGGAACTCTGTGGTGGACTGTTTTGAGCAGTATATCAAAAACTGGCCTATTCTGATGACACTTTGTGAAGAAAATCGAGATAAAATAGATGGCACTGTCACGGCCAAAATCCTCAACATTGGGCTTAAGAGAAATGTTGAACATATGCTGAGCTTCCTGAAACCCATCTCTCAAGCTTTAAACAAAATACAGAAAAATAGCTGTTTTATTGCGGATGCTGTTGAAATTTGGAAGGAACTGAGTGAACACTTAAAAACAGAACTACACATGGACAGAATTAAATTACAAGCAGTAAACAAACGAATGGGACAAGCACTGACTCCAGCTCATTTTTTGGCAAATATTGTCAATATCCAATATCAGGGTCAAAACCTAAGTGCTGAGGAAGAGGAGTTAGCTATGACATGGGTATCCAGCAATCATCCATCTTTAATGCCAACTATAATAAACTTCAGAGCTAAGGGGGAACCATTCAAGAAATATTTGTTTGCTGAAGATATTTTAAGGAAGGTCACACCAGTAAACTGGTGGAAGTCAATTAAGCGCTTGGATTTAGAGACTGTTCAAGTAATTATTTCACTTTTAACAGCAGTAGCTTCTTCTGCAGGCGTTGAAAGAATATTCTCTTCCTTTGGACTCATTCATTCTAAATTGAGAAATTGGTTGGGACCCAATAAAGCAGGAAAGCTTGTTTTTCTTTTCCAGATTATGAATAGGAACAAAAAAGATGATGATGAAGATGACAACAAGTGAGCTACAGAGGACAGCAGGGACAGTAGTATTTAAGTTTTTCATGTGTCGGCTGGGCTGACAGTCTAAATTTCTTAAAATATATATACCGTATATACTCGTGTATAAGCCAAGTTTTTCAGCCCAAAAATTGGGCTGAAAAGTCACCTCCTCGGCTTATACACGGGTCAATACGGTACTTTACTAGGATTTTAACAGGCCGGGTGCTGGGGAGGCTGGAGGAGCGGGGGGGAGGCTGCTGACAGCGGCCCATCACGTGGGGCCACTCATTAGATATGCACGGCTCCCCCCGCCCATCACAGCGGCAGGGGGAGCCGTGCATACAGCCCCCCAGTGTATACAGCAGCCCCCTAGTGGCACTAGCCCTCCCCAGCATGTTTAGAGCCCCCCTCCGCTTTGCAGAGCCCCCCCGCTTTGCAGAGCCCCCCCCGCTTTGCAGAGCCCCCCCGCTTTGCAGAGCCCCCCCCCACTTTGCAGAGCCCCCCCGCTTTGCAGAGCCCCCCCCCCCCCCCCCCCCCCGCTGCATTATCTTACCATCCAGGGTCTTCTTCACCGGAGGTCCTGCAGTCATCACCGCACGCTGTGTTCAGGTCTCACGTGACCCGGCGCGATGACGTCATTCCAATGCGCCCGCCGGGTCACAAGAGACCGGGAACACAGCGCGCGAGGATGGACTGCAGGACCTCCGGTGAAGAAGACCCTGGATGGTAAGATAATGCAGCGGGGGGGGGGGGGGCCTCTGCAAAGCGGGGGGGCTCTGCAAAGTGGGGGGGGGGCGAGTGCCACTGGGGCTTCTGTATATACCCCTGGGGGCCTGCTGTATTCCCCTGGGGGCCTGCTTACACCCCTGGGGGCCTGCTTACACCCCTGGGGGCCTGCTTACACCCCTGGGGGCCTGCTGTATTCCCCTAGGGGCCTGCTTACACCCCTGGGGGCCTGCTTACTCCCCTGGGGGCCTGCTTACACCCCTGGGGGCCTGCTTACACCACTGGGGGCCTGCTTACTCCCCTGGGGGCCTGCTTACACCCCTGGGGGCCTGCTGTATTCCCCTAGGGGCCTGCTGTATTCCCCTAGGGGCCTGCTTACACCCCTGGGGGCCTGCTTACTCCCCTGGGGGCCTGCTTACACCCCTGGGGGCCTGCTTACTCCCCTGGGGGCCTGCTTACACCCTTGGGGGCTTGCTGTATACCCCACTGCTGGGGCCTGCTGTATACCCCACTGCTGGGGCCTGCTGTATACCCCACTGCTGGGGCCTGCTGTATACTCCACTGTTGGGGCCTGCTGTATACCCCACTGCTGGGGCCTGCTGTATACCCCACTGCTGGGGCCTGCTGTATACCCCACTGTTGGGGCCTGCTGTATACCCCACTGTTGGGGCCTGCTGTATACCCCACTGCTGGGGCCTGCTGTATACCACTGGGGGGGCCTGTATACCTGTGCTGGAGTCCACCCTCGGCTTATACGCGAGTCAATAAGTTTTCCCAGTTTTTGGGGGCAAAAGTAGGGGGGTCGGCTTATACACGGGTCGGCTTATACACGAGTATATACGGTATACTTTGTTTAGCCAAATTAGTTAACAAACATGGATGTTTGTTTAAGCAAATAACTTATGCTGTAATGTTGTTATTGTTTCAGTTGAATAAATCTATTTAAATTGTTATTAAGGTCAGGATTATTTTTCTCCTTCCTAAGTACAACAGAACAGTGGTGTCCAAATATGAATGATTAACCCATTAAACTGGGGAGAAAAAAGTAATATAAAAAGTGATTTTAAAAATCTTCATCTACTTGCATGTTAAAGTAGCAAGGACTAGTTTAGGTAGAAACTTTGATTTAAATCACTGATTTAAATCAAGCCTTACTGACTAGTGATTTAAATCGTGATTTAAATCAGTTAGATTTAAATCAAATCCACCCTGTCCCAGGGTAGCAGAAACCTAGCTTCAGGGACCCGTAAGCGAGGGTCTGAGGAAGTCGAGGGGAGCCTGGGGAATGGAGCGGTGTCAAGCTCACCCAGGGCTGAGCACCAGAACCGGAAACCGGAGTCCGAGGATGTGCAGGGCCTAATGTCCCGGCAGCCAATACCGGAGGGTTGGAGATTCCAAGTCTCAAAGCCACATCACAGTGTCTTCAGGCAAAGCAACATACAGAGTCCAGGAGCAGCCATCAGGGAAGTGTGTCATGTTGAACTTTAAGCCTACAGAGATTTGACCTGTTGGACTTTTGAATGTTTCCCTTTTTCTTATTTTCAAAAATGGACCATAGCCACAGGACTGGTAGTGGCAAACACCTGTTTAAAACACCCTTTAAACAGCCTGCAGCTGGACTAGCGCTGTATGGACTGGTTACCCGTTTTCTTATTTATACCTGTTTTTTGTAAATTTTTCATTTTAAAGGGAACCTGTCACCCCAAATAAGCTTTCTAAACCATTAATACGTGTCCCTGCAGCCTTATAATGCAGTCTAACACATCCCTGCCTCATCTTTTGTAGTAAACTACAAGTACTATAATGTACTTTGCAAGCTTACAAAATGGTTGTCACAGGGGCATTCCTGAAGGCATTTTGACCGGTAGGCGGGTCCCCTTGTGTCGCGCTACCCCTGCCTCATTGCTGTAATACGCCCTAATGGTTGTCATTATAGAAAAGCAGGGCACGGGCATGATTTCAATATCGCGCCCACCATGTCACCGCTGTACACAGGCAGACTTCAGCATGCTATCTGCGCATGCGCGAAGTCTGCCTGTGAACCCTGCGACCAGAAGTGACGCGTCCCGGCGTCACATGACCGCGTCACTTCTGGTCGCAGGGTTCACAGGCAGACGTCGCGCATGCGCAGATAGCATGCTGAAGTCTGCCTGTGTACGACTGGAAGTGAATCGTGAACCCGGTGTCACATGACCGTGTCGCAGCAGTGACGTGGCGGGCGCGATATTGAAATCGTGCCCGCGCTACGCTTTTCTATAATGATGCCCATGAGAGACATCTGCGTGCAGGCCTGTACCACTCCAGCATTTCCGGAGTCGGTAACCGTAAGTCATCATAGTTAAGACACGGTCACAGAAATATGTGTGCCGTTACCACAGCGCATGCGCGGTGAGAGGAAGGAGGGGGAGTACCAATATGGCAGTAGCGCATGCGCAGAGCAGGCCTATCCAAAAGAGGGGAGTAATATTATGAAACAAGTTCCACATATGCAGAATTGAAAAAACCAAGCGTTTGATCATGGCGCATACAGAATATTCTGTGACTGGATACAGGAGCAAGGAGCAAAAGGTAGTAAGAGATGGTTTAATCAAATGATAGAAATCACTTCTTCAGTCCAAGTAGCTACTGACTTCAGCCAACCTAAAAAAATAAGCAAATTAGAACAAGCGCACCAAATGGCTAGATGGATAATGCTGATAAGTTTCATGGATGGACAAAGATACAAAAATAATAATATATCGAACAAGAAGAATATATTTGGTGTAGTCATCAAAATAGACAGCTAACAACAACCAGGATCCTAGAGATACATATTTATTTATCAGATCAATAAACAATGCTAAAGTATAACCCTGTGGAGGAGGGTAGGAAGGGAGAAAGAAAAAAAATTAAAAATGTATATAAAAAAATAAAAAAAAATCCTCCCAGAGTATACATTACCTGTCCGCCGGCAGCGGGGCTGTGACAGGCTCCATCTGGTGGCTGAAGGACCTGTGGTGATGTCACACAGTCAGTCAGCTGACAGGTCAGCTGACCGACTCTGTGACATCACGAGAGGTCCTTCAGCCAGAAGGGGACTGTCGCCTCCCCGCAGCCGACAGACAGGTAATGTATACTCTGGGAGGATTTTTTTTATTTTTTATATACCGGATGGGAGAGGACAGGGAATAAGACAGGGGGCGGACAGGATAGAGAACAGGGGGGAGCAGAGATAGAGGAACAACAGACAGTGACAGACAGTGACAGACAGGGACAGACAGGGACAGGCAGGGTTATGTACTGAGCACTGCCTCTGGGTAGGCTTAGTACATAACCACGGAGCCGACATCGGATCTGATGTAGACACGGATCTGATGTCCATAGGCTGCCATTGTGTAGCCCTACGGACCATCATGGATCCGTCATGGATCCGTAGTGTCCAATTTTAGTCACGGACACCAAAATCGCAGCAGGCTACGATTTTGGATCCGTAACTAAATTGGAAGGTTACGGATTGTGCTTAAATCGGATGGCAAAAAGGCCACATCCGAGCACAATCCGAGCCCCATAGGGATACATGGGAGCCACAATCGCATCCAAGTGTATCTTATTTGACACAGATACACTCGGATGCCTCAAAATCGTGATGTGAAAGCAGCCTCACTGAACACTTCTTTGTATAAAAGACCAGTGTGATGTAACTATTATGTGACCATAGTGGGCAGAGCTAAGCAAGCAAAATCATTATGTGCTATGGAGACTTTGCTCTGCCTATTATATGCAGATGAAGTCCATGGAGCCACGGTTAAGAGTCTACAACATGGACACCAGCCAGTTATCCCACCAGGGAAGGACCTAGCCCAGAGTATTAGTAGCCCTTAAGTCACTATCCAGCCCTTGCGAGCTTGAAGATATGGCCAGGGGTTTACCATGGACTAGGTATTCAACCACAGACAGCTGTTTCAGGGTTGTTGCCCCTCATCAGTGTGGTGCAGGATTCTGGCTGGGTGGGAGCAATGCTTGATAGACAGACATCACAAAGCACCCACTGACCTTGTGGAGACCAGTGGAGGATAACACTGCGGGCACTAGTTAAAGCACTCAAATACAGTGAAACCCAAGGTGCATTGCCCCCTAGAATTTGAATATGCAGATGAAGTCCATGGAGCCTCGGTTAAGAGTCTACAACATGGACACCAGCCAGTTATCCCACCAGGGAAGGACCTAGCCCAGAGTATTAGTAGCCCTTAAGTCACTATCCAGCCCTTGTGAGCTTGAAGATATGTGCCAGGGGTTTACCATGGACTAGGTATTCAACCACAGACAGCTGTTTCGGGGTTGTTGCCCCTCATCAGTGTGGTGCAGGATTCTGGCTGGGTGGGAGCAATGCTTGATAGACAGACATCACAACTGGCTGGTGTCCATGTTGTAGACTCTTAACCGAGGCTAACCGATGTACCAAGAACTTCAGAAATAAAAAATTAGAATTTTTGAGTTTTTTGAAAAAAACGTAAGTTTTTAAACTTTTTCCTCAAACACATATAGCTTGTAGCATTTGTACATCATTGGTAGTAGCTGTGTGCTGCAAGAATTTTTTCACACTATAACAAATAAAGAGATACGTACAGTCTGAAATGCGGAGTTATGCAAACAATGAATATAGCAATATGGACATGCATTACTGTTAAGGAATTACATATAAAAAAGAATTGATAGCAAAGAAAAAGGCCACTTTTATGTGAGCCTAGTAGCCAATATTGAGGTGCATCTCTTCACTGGGTCCCTATCTAAGCTAATGTCTCGCTCTGGGTTAAAAAACCTCCATCAATTGATTTTTTTGGAAATAACTTTTTAAAATCTGATTATGTTTCGTCTCTCAATAATGGAATAGAAGATATTTATTAACACCAAGATCACCAAAGGGAAGGTATTCACATGCCCTGAAATGAAGAACTGCTTGGATAACAATAAACAATGAGCCTCGATTTCTACTTGCACTATAGGCCGGATCTTCTACCGTACTGATCTCTGTGTCACGTTATTCAGTTTTCTGAATCTCCCTTTTATATACTTGGCTCCTTGTAGTCAGCTATATTAGTGCCAAGATGGTTAATTTGTCGTAAATAATGTTCATTCAAATTGGCAGAGAATAATACATGGCTGCACTATTAAAACGCTGCACTCGGCAAAAGAACAGATTGGAGGTAAATACTAAAGGAAACATTATTGACAATTATTTTTCTGGACATTTGGTGACACATATCGCATGCCCCAGATTAGCACAATTAATTCATGCCACTGACATAAACTCTCCAGGTCTTTGACAGCTTGCAGCTGAAATAAAAATGCTAGATCTCCAGGGAGAAGAACAGGCTAGTCGGCTCTTTTCCGGACTGTTTGCTTATAGGCCCAGGGAGCAATCTTCCTTGCAGAATGAAATGCAAGGACACAAACAATGTTCCGGGGAGAGAATGGAAGATGGGAATGAACAGTTTGAACTATTTGCTCAGCAGAAGGATAGCTACAATGGTCGACCAATGGCTTTCCCATGCATCAACTTGGGCTTCTTAGCTTCTATTGTTGTTCATCCCTTTTCCGCTAACCAGATAAGAGCACAGCTGCAGTTCTGTGGTTAAGTAAGGCCTTAAACCCATCTCTTCATATATTATACAGTATATTTAAATCCCACCTTTCTCGTCTAATTGGAATTTCATTGAAAGGAAATTAGGCTTCCTTTTATACATTTCCTTTAATGAATGGACTGAGCTTTTTTTTGTACATCATTAAGTATTACATCTTTGTGCAAATGGAATTATGAAATATGGAGAATATTAAATATAATTAAAGTCTGCAAAGGGTAAAACAATCAAAAAAACTCAAAAACCGTTGATCTTTTTATGTACTTTTTTTCTACTTTTGATCTACATTTCAGGTCTTTGTGTGCCAGCACGTTGTTGATTTTGGCAAGACTGAGCCACGTGCAGTTCTATAGTAGATGGCTGAGTTTGTTTCAACGGTTTTAGGTTGTGAATAGGTAACACACTACAACAATGCAGAAAATTAATAGCTCAGCAAGCTCAGATGAAACATTTGCAGTCAAGGAGCACACCTGCATTGTATACAAGCTTTCAGAGCTGTGTTCTCCCCGTCTTAAGAAAAAAAAAGAAAACCCTTTCCAGTTTCTCCCTGCTGGGTGGTCAATGAGAGGTCTGAAAAGGAGAATGACTCTTATTGTTTATTTGCTGTGTTAAGAAATGGCCTCACGTTCCGGGATAGAAGAATAGCACCTGTTTGTCCATAGTCATTTACTAAATGTTTTTTCATTGCAGTGCTCTGTGGAATAGGAATAATCACCAGGCTTGTCCTACAAATAAAACATAACATATACTATTATGAGTAGTATATTATCATATATATTCATGCCACATACAATATACCTTATGTAATGCTACCAATACATACAGATAATTGTATGTTTTTTTTATTTTATGACTAATCTATTCATCAACCAATACTAGAAAATACTGGAAAATGCTCCCACAAATTTGAGCCATTGATTTGCAAATACGTTTTGTTTGCACACCCAAAAAAATTTATTTTCACAAGTTCATAATTAATTCATTAAAGATTATGTTGTAAAAATAAATACTCAAAAATGAAAGCCTTAGGAGCAAAGCAAAATGTAAGGCCCAGTTACACGGTACGAGATTGTGAATGATATCGCTCAAACGTCACGGGTTTTAAGTCGTTCAAATGACATCTTTAGGACGTCGTTGCGTGTAACACCGAGATATGACTACGATAAATCGTTGGATCGTTGATCGCAGATTTGAGAACATTCTCAAATCAAACGATCCTCGATCAACCAACCTGCTGCATCGTTGTGTGTGAATCTGCGATAATGATGTCGTTAACGACTTCTCCTATTCACAACAGTGAACAAGGATCGTTCTCTGTGTTGTGCGAACGATAGCTGCTCGCCACATCGTCACAGCGTCGTTCACTATATCTAGACGTGTGACATCTCACCAACAATCTCTAAACGATGCGGATGCTTGTGCACAAATCATACATTCTCGTCTGCACCAGGAACACGACATGTCGCGTTCAGGGTGCGGACGGGAGAGTGTGATTTGTGCGCATGCATCCGCATGCGTACAAATCATATATTGCAGTAAGTGGTTGAGCACACCAATCTGCATCAGAGCGCAAGCACCTGCATCCCAATGTTAAACATAGGGACTTGCGGTGCCTGCGCTCTGCCTGTGGATCCCCTCTGCAGAATGCTGCGGAGGGGTCCGCAAGTGTGAAGGCAGCCTTAAACATCCTTTTACGATAGCTTAATATATATATATTTTTTTTTTAATACATATTTTTTTAATTATATAATTATTATTATTGTTATTTATTGTTTTTGGAGAGCAAACCTTTATTATTGCAGAGAGTCAGCACTGTGTGAGGCCAACTCTTCTACAGTTATGTGATAGCAATTCATATAAAAATAGCATATGGCCATTATATGCTTCAAATACATGGTCTTATAGGTCTGTTCATATTCATGAAACAATATACTATAGATACTGCTTCTTGAGAATGTGCAATAACTTCATGTAATTTCATTCCATTTACAATACAGATTTTTGTCATGTTCACATCTGTGTTATATGTGAAATTCATATTGAACTTGTTCTCGCATTGCTGCCCACTAGTGTTATTCAGCAGTCCGGATGATTTGGTGACTTGAATAAATTGGATTTGTGAGTGATGTTACTTCTGCAACCCTCCCCACAGAGGAACTAGGCAACAAGATTGTGCAAACAGTAATATTCTATGAGTGATTGCTTGTATCTGACTCAGTCCTGGCTCTGGAAGAGGCGGGCCACTAGGTAAAGCAAACAGGCATCACCGTGGAGCTCAGCGCCATCTTAGCAGTGCAGTCAGTGTAGTACTATTCAGCTACACTCTGCTACAGTTGCTGTTTGCCACTGTGTGCCTGCAATATGCAGCAGATTGCCGATGGATTCCCCTGCAAGAGATGCCTGCTCTGGAGGAGGTCATCTTCCTCACCACCCCAGGGGCAGAGGTTACTTCAGCAGCACAAGGACTGGAGTGGCATGCACAGGATAACATGGACACATAGGTGACCTGAAGTACCACCAAGCTACCCACATTGGGCCTCATCTGCACCAAGGTGTGGATACAGGAGAGGAGGACCTGATCTCACATCCAGGATGTCACCCATTCCCCATGCCAGCTGGGAGCGCAAGATGTCAGACTGCAGAGGACCTTGCAGCATTTCTGACTGTATTCTACCCACAGCCAGTGCTGCAGCTACTGGATCACCAATACGACCAGGAGAATGATGAGAAGGACGAGGAAGAGGAGGAGGTAAAAAAGGCAGCAAACCCTGTTTCCCAGCCATGTGTTTCAACCCCGCAAGAGGCCTTTGACTGGGAAAATGTCATGTGGGGATCCATACCCCTTCCAAGCAACTATCTGGTACGGCATGAACCACCCCATCCTGTCTCCTTTATTGAAGGGAGATTCAGTTTGCGGATAACATGCCATGAGAGTGGCCAATCACTTCCATGACCAGTATACATGAGGCTAAGTGGTGGCATTTTTCCAGCAGAGGGGGTGTGGCTTTCTAGCCGAAGAAGGTACTGGGCATCGGTGCTACATCAACTGGTCCACCCTGCTGTGTGGCCATCTTCTCAAAGACTCTGCACAATCTTTTTCGGGGAGGAGATCACCTTCACAAAGGAGTGGGGCAGCAAGGGGTGGTTCGCAGTTGGCTTAAGTTGGGTTTTCACTGCCAATGACTTTGAGAAGTAGCAGGAGGAGACTGACCAGGAGAGAATGGGGCATCTGGTGGAGGACAGGCCTCTCTTAACTAGCCAGCTACGCAAACCGACAGGACCTGTCAGTATTCCTCAAGCTGGCCCTGTCTGTCGTAAAGGGGGTGGTCATCCCCTAGTTCCTCCATCGTCTTCTCCAGTGGTGGCTATGATGGAGTGTCCTGAGGGGCAGGTGGTAGTGGAGAATGTCCCCCCAGGAGTAGCCCCTGCGACCCCCTGATACCATTTAACAGCAGAGTACCATTTTCAGCAGCGTCCTTCAGCCCTAGCAGTGCTGCTGAGGCAGACCATATTAATGCCAAGTTCTTAAACAAAAGGAATGTTGTTGGTTTGCTGACCCATCCCTTAGTTGGCATTATTTCGAGAGAGGGACTTTTTCGAGTTGTTTTTTAGTCCTTCCTTGACCGAAGCCTGTTGTTTTGTTAATTTTATTTTACCCCTTCCCATATTTAACAACGTTTGCACTTTCCCCTGTTGGATTAGCGGGCATGCATGCCCTGATGGACTTTCCATCATTTTAATATAGTCTGCTGATCCCTGTGGGTCTTTCAGTATATATAATATATATAGTCATATATGTGTGTTTCAGACTTGTAGTCTGTGCTACAGTAAAGTTTTTTGTACTTCACTCCTTTTGTGCTGTACTGTTTCTGAAGACAGTTGCTTTGATACTGCTCTACAGAGACTGGCCAACATGCCACAGGCCTCTGGCACAATGGTCTGAGGTATGGAAATGCAAGACACTACACACTCTCCTGTAGAACAAGTCCGGCCATGTGCAGTCCTGAAGGGCCGTAAACAGTGCATGTTTTCAGGATTTCCTTAGTATTGCACAAGGTGCTGGGATCATCACCTCTACAGGTGATGAAATTAGCACCTGTGCAATGCTAAGAAAATCTTGAAAATGTGCACTGTTTTCAGACGTTGAGGACTGTAGTGGGCCACTCTTGCCATAAAAGTCTCTGTATTCAAATAAAGAAATAGTGGTATTAAGGAGCGCTAAGGCAATGGGTATAAAATGTAATACACACCTTTATTAAACTTCTGCACTCTGCTAATGCGACACGTTGCGATAGACCAGCTATCTTCCTGTTTGCTTGAGGAAGATAGCTGGTATATCGAAACGTTTCACATTATGAGAGTGCAGAAGTTTAATAAAGGTGTGTATGACATTTAATACCCATTGCCTTAGCGCTTCTTAACACTGCTATTTCTTTAGTTGGAGACCTAAACCACTGCGAGCGGTGGAGCTGCTCTGGGCATACAGGACCTGCCATGACGTCATTTAGGCACACCCACCTGGTCACCTGACTGCATCATGTGACCGCGCCTCCTGAGGCCAGGAAGCAACGCCAACGACAAGCGCGGTGTCTCCCACAGGCCAGGCTCTCACCTTGGTTGTGCAGGGTCGGTGCACAACAAACCCAGGTGAGAGAGAAATTTAAAGAACCCCCTAATCAGCACATTTCCAAATGGTCTTCACATAGCGCTCCTTTCTCTTTTTTGGCTTGTTATAAAAGTCTCTATGGAATTAGCCAGGGGGCAAAACAAATCCACAAGCCCTCTCACCACAACTGCGTATCTCCCTGGGCCCTATTAGGCCCTGTGAACAGTGTATTTTTTATGCTTTTTTTGATGCAGATTTTGAGAATCTGCATCAAAATCTGCATGACTATCCTGAGGCCAGCTAAGTCTACGACAGGTCAGAAGTGGTGTGCCCACATTGATTTTTTTTGTTCATTGAGCATGTGGTTCAGGTTACTTTTTTCTGACCCAAAATCTGCACCAAATCTGCCAGGAAAAAAACACATTGACACAGCACTTCTGAACTCTCATAGAATTTGCTGGCTTTAGGATAGTCATGCAGATTCTCAAAATGTGCTTCAAAAGAAGCATCAAACAACATACAATGGGCACGGGGCCTTACAACAATATGGTTGGGTCACGTTCACAAAAAACATCCCCCATATGCTGTGAGAGCAGGCATGCAGGCACTGGTAAGAGTGTGACAAGCGGTGCCCTCACAAGCATTATTGCAATTCAGACTCGAGGGGTCACACAGGGTCTATCTCGCAAGTTTGAATTGCGCTGCACTCCCTGATGTCACCATCCTCATACACGCTGTCTCACTATACTGGCAAGATATATCCACTACATCTCGTGTGGTATTGCAGCTCTCATGAGACAGCTAGTATTACGAGCACTGACGCCACTGAGGTTATTTCAGGTCACACAGTGGGATTCCCTGCTGCATGATACTTGCTTTGTGAAATCTCAGGATAAGTCATGAGGAAGTCTGAGGTTTATGAGTGGGCCCGGAAGCAGGGTGAGTGGTGAAAGTGGTGCTGAAGCTTGATAAGTAATAGAGTAGGAAGCTAATGTCTGAGCCAAAACAGCAGGGCTCCACTGTAAAATGGTTTGAGCTGTATTTGGCAGCTTTTGGGCCCCCTTTGAAGGTGTTTTCTAGATCCTTGATTTTACATCCAATTGATTTGAATGGGGTTTGAAAGTTGGGTGAACTGTTCGGCAAACATTTACCCATTCAGCGAAACTAACTGACTCCAAACTTCAAAAGGTTCACTCATCTTTATATGCCACCAACTTGGTCATTCCATGATGCTATATATAAAAATCATTGAGGTCAAACAAAATACTAGATGTAGTTGTTATAAATGTTGGGCAAGTGTTAGGCAGTGCTGCTGGCAAATGAATTATGTTGTATGGGGTGGTTGTAACTAGGGATGAGCGAGTATAATCATTACTATTCGGTACTCGCCGAATAGTAACGATATACGGCTACTCGTTACTCGCTGAGTCTCTTGTGATTACTCGGGAGTAGCGAGTAGTCCTTTTACTTTTGCAGTGAATCTATATATACACTGCGAAAGTACACTAAAAGTGAAGAAAAGTTGTTAAAAAAAAAAAAAACATCATACTCACCTTCCCACCTGCATCGGGACCGGAAAACCTCACCTCCGATGTGCGGCAATGACCTGCCTGTCTGATAGCCAATCAGATGGCTGAAAGCGATTTGGCCAATCAGATGGCCGAACGTCACAAACCATGTGATCGCTATCAGCAACCTGATTGGCCAGATTGGCAGGTCTTGAACGTGCATCAATGACCTGGCAATCTGGCCAATCAGGTGGCTGGTAGCGATCACGTGGTTTGTGACGTCCGGCCATCTGATTGGCAATCAGACTGGCAGGTCTTTTCTTCACTTTTAGTGTACTTTGCAGTGTATATATAGATACACTGCGAAAGTACTCGCATTCAATCAGACTCACTACACTCGCAACGAGTACCGAGTACCAGGACCTACTTGTTGCCAGTATAGCGAGTCCGATTACTTCAGTACTCGCTCATCCCTAGTTGTAACCTGAATGCTCCAACCCTTAAGACACCTACCGCACCATCTGATTTATGTCCTGCTTTATAGTACATATTGTGATGTAATGTATTTGTTGAGACATGGGAGTCAGTGGGTGCTCTCGTCCTCTGGCCCGGCTGCTTTTAGAAAGACTGCATGGACCATAGCTCATCCCCCTGAATGCCCAAACTTCTTACCTGTGGGCAGAATACTTCTCAGACAACACAGGATGAGGGAACCACACAACCATAAGACTTTATTCAACAAAAGCATATAACATATACTCAGCAAGAACACACAATGTAACAAGCAAAAGAGTCTTACCCTTTCGCTGGCTCACCAGAGAATATTCATGCCTTTGGGGCTTCCAGAGTCAACTATCCCAGTCCAGCAACACCCTGCTTTTGACAGGCACTCGCTGAGAAGCAATAGCGGCAAGCTTAGGAAACTAATTCAACAACAGAGTCTGTAGCCAGATGAGTCCTGGCAGCCAGAACCGGAGCTCCTACGCAAATCATTCCTGGTGATGGAAGCAAGTCTTTTCTATATCCCCAATCTTCACTTAAGGGTACATTGTATTCTTACAGGATTAGAAGTATAAGGCTGTTTTCGTATTGGTTGGCAGTTCAATCCGACTGTATAATTCTCCTACAAATAATGTAGACTGAAGGGGTTTGAGATAATTTACATTTAGTTTGAAATCCACACACTAAGACAATGGAGGTTCTGAGCAGTTTGATAAGAAATAATGAATTAAGAAACACGAGTTAACAAACAAAAGACAAAAACGTCTGGCCTAATTAAGAATATTAACCTACGACACTCCTTGAAAAAGGCTGTGTCGTCACAGTATTGTATTCATATACAGAGTATAACACAATGTTATATAGGATATGGGATGTGATGTAGCACTTAGGATAAGATGTATTGGTATAGTTGTTTAGGTGAACTTATTCAGCTACATGACTGTAGGGCAAGCAGTAGTTAAGTTGTGGGGCTAACTAACTGGGTGTGGAGCTAGCTTCTAGGCTTAGAGGGGAGACTATGTCTTAGCTTAGTTAGGTAGTATGTGTAGTAATAGTGAGACGTTAGTGAGTAGTATTGTTCAAGACAGACAAAGTACCTAGGCATCAAAAAGTGGTGCTTGTGGCATCAGTTACCACATCATCGGTAAACAGAGGGAATGGAGCGCTTGTGAAGTACTCTAGATGGGGGTTGTTGCCAGAGCTGGGCTTCATCCTGCAGTCTTGAGTTAAGGCCCAAACTCCCAGAGGTTTCCCTGTGGAAAGGTCTGACACCAGTGGTATGACTCAGAGAGTAAAGACTTGACATCAAGCTGGGCGAATTAGTCAGCACAGTAACTGATGCTAAATGAGGCTAGTCTGACAGTGGTTTGCACCATTATTGAG
The DNA here is from genome assembly GCA_033576535.1 of Allobates femoralis. Classification (NCBI taxonomy): domain Eukaryota; kingdom Metazoa; phylum Chordata; class Amphibia; order Anura; family Aromobatidae; genus Allobates; species Allobates femoralis. The sequence goes on along the minus strand of JARQOC010000001.1, from coordinate 522,880,011 downwards.
AATAGGTACCTTTGGGTGGGATGAACGAGACCCTGGCCAGGGAGGACTTAATGACTTTAGTGAACAGAACTGTGGTGCCAGGTAGAGTGGAGGAGAATGGTCAAATACCATCTGAGATACTAGGAACTATGGCGCAGCCTAATGTTAATTTGTACCCTAACACTGAAAGTGCTCTGCAAAGACTGTGTAAATGCTGTATGCACTGCATCCAACTGTTTGCGGTATGGTGCCAGTTGTTATGTAAAGGACTGTTGAAAAAAACGTATCTGAGTGTGTTGACTCCCCACGGAAGAACCCTGGCCTGCATGGAGGCCTAACAGCAAATATGGCTTATCTACCCCAAGTCCACGCACCCACCCATGGTAACCAGGACAAACCCTTCCCCCTTGTTCTGTTGAGGTCATCAAGGCACCAAAGACCTCCCCTGACTCCACAACCAAAGTACAGTGTCTCTCTTCCGTGACTACCACCCTGGGCCACCCTCACATCGTGGCCTTTCTTGCAACTTCTAATTGGTTTAGAAGACTCTTTCTTTTCTGTTATGGTATCTGATAAAGATCTCATTTTAAGCCCAAAATGTTATATAATTTTTAACACTAGATTGCTTTTTCAATTAAAAGTTTGTTTTTCTGCATCTAGTTTAGAGTGTCAAGTTCTTTGGAAATACTATTGTTGATTCATTCTAAATTCAATGCACACTAATCTAGCATTCTGCAGAACAGTAAAATATGAGGTTTGCACCTAGTAGGACCATGTGTTGCAGTAGAACAATCTAAAAAATATATAAAGGAGACAAAGAGGCGCAGATTGTGCCCTACCACTTATGACAGGTAGAGGTGGCCCCAACGGGTTGCTTGCTCACCTGGTCAGGTTGTGATCACCCACAACCGGCTTGAACACCTGAGATGCAGCTGCTGCTGGACCCACACCACCATGTGTACCGTGGGAAAAGATCCAGAAATCCAAACAGGAGTGGTGCCTCTGGTCCGCGCTGCTGACCGAAATAATGCACAAGAAGACGATGCTTGTATCGTACTGCTTCTTTATTCAACCTCTCACCAACGTGTTTCGGTGCAAGCCGATTGCCATACAACTCCGTGTGGAGCTGGGTAGGTTCTAGAACCCTGTACACTACTACACTCATCAACATCATGATGTCAGAGCGCTCTGTGTGCATCATTTCGGGCAGCAGCACGGACCAGAGGCATCACTACTGTTTGGATTTCTGCAATAGAACAATGACCCAAAGCTCACCTCAAGGCTATGTAAGGGCTTTGTCTGACCTACAAAAAGAGATATGATTACTGTGTCAAATGACATGGCCTTCAGAGTCACTGAACTTTAATCCCATTGAGATGAGTCAGACCGCAAAGTGAAGGCAAAGCAGTCAACTTGTGCTCAGCACCTGTGGTAATTCCTTTAAAGGGAATCTGTCAGGTCAAAAATCCATTTGTAATGTATATAATTTTCTAATTCCTCTGGTGAAGCTCTTTCTATTGATTTATTTATTTTATTTATACTCCCCCCTATCCTCTGAAAACTGTAAATAAAAAGATTCATTCCATCTGTCAATCACAGTGAGTGATCTTTGCTGCACACTCTCAAAGGAATGAATATTCATGTAGTGACATCACTGCACTGCACACAAGGAAAGTTCAGTGAAAATCACTCACATGGGAGGTGTCTATCTTTCTGTCTGCTCTCCTTGTATACAGCAAAACAAATGTTCAGATAAATACATAAAATCTCTTACAGACAGCATGGCTTCTGCTCATAGCAACAAATTGAAGAGATTGCCTTACCTAGCTGAGCTATCAAATATGTGCCTGCCATCTCTCCTTCCGTCTCCCGTAGGAAGATTGAATAATAAATGAACATTTACATACTGTGGACTATTCAGAAGTGAAAGAAATTGACTGTACTAGTGAAACAGCTGCCTGCTGGGTGTAAAGGTGCTTATAGGGTGCAGTACAGGGTGAACTACAAAAGGTACAGTAATGATTTTTACATATTCTGAAAGGGATGCCCAGGCATTATTAAAGGAAACTATTAGTATCATACTGAAAAATGACCTGACAGAGTCCCTTTAAGACTTTTGGAAAACTATTTCAGGTGACTACCTCTAAAGCTGCTTGAGAGAATGACAAAGTGGGTAAATGTCATCAGAATTCTGGTGAGGTCTTTGAGGAATCTACAAATTTATGTATTTATTATACTCACTGAAGTTGCATTTTTAGAAGTAAACAGAACACTAGAAAGATGTCTGTAATGTCCATTTATATACAGTATTTACCTTCTATTCACGGTAGTATTCAAAATAATAGCAGTCCAAAATGACTAACTAGATTATTCACAGTTTTTAGTATAAATTATATTAACACATGTGAAACAATTTACCAGTTGTTGCAGTAAATTCTTAGAAAACTAACAGTCTCAGCACTTCTGATCTGCATCTTTGTAGATCTGTAAATTTGAATATATAATTGAAAGTGGGTGTGTTCAAAATAATAGCAGTGAGCAGTGTGGAGTTCAATTATAGTGAAGTCAATCATTCTGTGAAGAAAGAGGTGTGAATCAGGAAGCCAGCACATGCTGTACATGCAATTTTCCTTGAAAGCCTGAGAAATATGGGTTGTTAGAGATATTGTTCAGAAGAACAGCATACTTTGATTAAAAAGTTGATTGAATAGGGTAAAACTTAAAAACCAGTGCAGGCTATAATAGACTGTTCAACTAAAATGGTCTGTAATGCTTAAAAATGGAAAGCAAAACTATACAGACATCGAAGAAAACAGAAAACTACTGTTCAAATGGATTCAAGAATAGCCAAATGGCAAAGGCTCAGCCAATAATCAGCTCCAGGATGATCAAAGACAGTCTTAAATTACCTTTGAATACTGTGACAGAAGATGCCTGTGAGAAGCTAATCTACTAGTAATAAGTCAATGCAAAGTCCCACTGTTAAAAAAAAAGATATGTACAGAAGTGGATACAATTTGCCAAAGAACACATCAACTGGCCTAAAGAGAAATGTGCACTGATGAAAGTAAAATTGTTCATTTTGGGTTCAAGGCCACAGACAGTTCATCAGATAAGCCCCAAACTCTGAATTCAAGGAACAGTACACTCTGAAGACAGTGAAGCATGGTGGTGCAAGCATCATGATAGGGGCATGTTTTTCTTACTATGGTGCCAGGCCTATTTACCACATACCAGGGATAATGGACCAGTTGCATTTATCAAAATACTTGAAGAGGTCATGTTGCCTCATGCTGAAGAGGAAATGCCCTTGAAATGGGTGTTTCAACAAGACAACAATCCTAAACACACTAGTAAATGAGAAAAATCTTGGATTCAATCCATCAAAATTGAGGTTATGGACTGGCCAGTTGACTTCATGTCATTTCGAGGCAAAGCCAAGAAATGCAAATAAGTTGTGGGATGTAGTCAAAGCATCCTGGACTGGAATAACGGTTGACAGGTGTCAGAAGTTGGTTGCTTCTTTGCAATATAGATGTGAAGCAGAATAAGAAACTGTGGTTATACAACAAAATATTACCGTAGGTTAATGATTCACAGGAATGCGAAATCCTAAAAAAAAGTACATATTTTGAGTTTGTAAAGACAAATACAGAAACTGCCATTTTTTGAACAGCCCAATGTTCATTTTTTGTTATTTTCTGTAAAGTAATTAAAATGATATACATTTGTCTTCATGTTTTGATTTAGAAAAAAGGGTGTGTTCCCAATGATTGGAAATAAATACTATTATAAAGATTTTTGGCTTAACTCAAGTGTATGAACTGCTATTATTTTGAACACAACTGTAGAGTACGATTGTTTTTGTACATGCCACCGATTCCCTTCACAATCTGGGTTGCTCTTTTCTGCATCTAATCGGTTTCGATACTTTGGAGCCTAAAACTGTGCCCAGTATTCCAAGTATGACCTGGCTAGTGGCTTCGGACGAATCGAACATCAAGATGAATCCAAAGCTGCAGCTGTTTGCTCACTTCCACTTGATGTTTGATGCAAAATGAAGACGGTACTGATTGGGTGCAGGGCTCACGTTACATAACAACCTCCTGTGACCCCAGGAAAGCAAGTGCTGACACCACTGAATTAGCGCTGGTGCCAGAGATGAGTATAAGTTTTTGTTATTATAATGGAGGAATGCACAAATTGTCTCTTCAGTGAGGAAGTAGATGAACTCCAGTACCACCTATTGATGGTAGCAATTGTAAAAGTCAAAATTGATTTTTTAACAAGCCTTTTAATATAACGTAAACCAAACCAAGGACGGTGCTCCAAAGATCTGCGCTGCTCTAGGGAAACCAGGACCACAAAAAGGTCTGATGCAATGATGTATTTATTTCCAACACGTTTCAGAGCTCACTTTGCGCCTTCACCAGGGATACAATCATGATTATTGTATCCCTGAAGAAGGAGCAAAGTGAGCTCCGAAACACATTGGAAATAAATACATAATTGCATCAGACCTTTTTGTGGTCTTGATTTCCCTGCTGCAGCGCAGATCCTTGGAGCACCGTCATTGGTTTGGTTTATGCACCACATTGCACGTGGAAGTTTGGATACAGCGGCAGCTGTTCTACCATATACACTGGTTGTAGGTTCACACAACCAGCTCAGATGAGCTCCTACAATCATTTATCTTCCCCTTTTAATTGAGATAAGACCCTATGTGCCTTTCGTCTCTTGCACCTCTAGATATTTTAATATAACATAGGATTTATGCCATATCAGAACCCCAATCTGCAGACACTGCATTTTGGGGTAATTGGGGTAATCAGTGCAAAGTAGGGGATCTGACATAGCTGTGTGTGGGCTTTGACTATGACAAGGCCAAGGGAATACCTACTCTCCGTATGGAAGTTAAACCTGCATTTTAGCAGTGAGGATGTTTTTAGGTGCAATGCTCCGCTGGTAGATATGCTGAGAACGAGTTGTTTGAGTACTGGACATCTCCTTTAACATATTTATAGAAAAATCTAGATTTTGCTAAAAATACTGTTGTTTTTGCTGGCTTTTTAAATCCACTTTTAATTATTTTTTTATAAAAACATGGATGAGAAATGCTGCTTGTACATGAGATTTCACTTTGCTGGGACAGTAAAATGCTGTCTTTCATGACAAAAATGTCTGAGAAAAGGAGAAAAGTAGCAAAAATATGAAATGTGAACATAGCCTTACTCATAATTTCTTCCTTTTTAAACTTGGCAAAAAATATTTGTGTTATGGAGCTGTTTTCCATATTGATTTTATTTAATTTGTATTCTCCATTTACACTTACCTTTACATAGTTCGTACATATAATATAGGGAGCCATACTGCAACATTTGCAGCTCCGGTACAAATCTTTCTCTTAAGAGGCTCGACAATCAGTGGTCTTACTAAAAACAGGAAAACCAAACAAAGCCGCCTGTGTATTTTGCCCATCTTACCATTGTTATATATTTGAAGTGCTACTGGAAAAGGTTAATTAATGGGACATTAAACAGACTGAATGGCACTTACCGCCCGTTACCTATGATACTAATTTCCAAACATTTTGCATTAGTCAAAGAGTCATTTTTATGCAAAGCCATTTGTTCTTCATTCCCACTAAATATACAAGAGCAGACAGTTACGTCGAAGTGAAATTAAACTTGACACTAACGCAAACATTTGCTGTGCATTTATTGCCCTGAGAATTTTGATGATGCTTTGGTTTTAATTAAGCCTTCAGATTCCATAATTATAAGTCAATGAAGGATGAGGAATATTTAACTAGAATGACATAATAAACACCAAACCTTAAACTGCTGTGTGCCTATTCTCCTTCATCAAATCTTACCTGGGTAAATGTATATAGACTTTACCTTCCATTTTGTTAATACCATCTATTCAAATAAAGTTTACAACAACAAGATAAGTCATGGGTTCCCGATACCGCACTGGGAAAATGTGATACAAAAACTGAAAAGAACTTAATTTATTATAGCAAATTTTAGCTCACAACCAGGGGGTATTATGACTAATTCTATTAAAAGCGCATTATGAGCAAAACTGATACATTGTGTAATGCCCAGTGGAGAAACTAAGGGGTAGCAAATAACACAGGGATTCACTTATGGGGGTTCTATGAACTCCATTGTCATGCAACATGTATATCTTAGTATATCTAAGCTTTGCCTAGAGTATAAGGCTAGGGTTACACTTAGGCTAGGGTCAAGAATTCAAGAATGAATATGTAGACGATCCTGGATATCGCTCATTTCTCAAGAGTTCATTCCAAAAGAAAACCCGCAAAGGACAATAGTCAACCCATACAACACAAAGCTCAAAAGACCCAAGTGTGGAAAAGATTTGTCACTGTATTTGCACTACACTCATAAAGATACAAGTTAGTTACGTATATTACGTATAGTATGTGCGCAGCTGACAGGGGAGCCGCGGCTTCATTGAGAAAATTCTACAGAGCCGACAATAATCTGCTTACTGTACATGATGTATTAACCCATGACATGCCATCCTGAGTGGGCAGCATGTCTCTGGGGGGGGTGGGCACCCCCTAGAGACATGTTGCCCACAACTATTATTAATATTGCATTTTTTATCAATCTGTTAACACTTTGCTCATGCCTGCGGCAGCAGGCATGAGCAAACTATACGGTAACCGCATTGATCCGGATTACACATCCGGAGGAATGCGGTTACCGCATTGCGGTTTACTACACACATGTTTCATTAAAAATGTGTGTGAAGCCAATTGCGTTCACCACATCCGTATCTGGATGTGGTGAACGCAATTGGCTTTAATAGTGTGACCCTAGCCTTAGAAGGCACAATCCAGAAACCGCATCCATTACCGAATGCGGTTTTGGATTGTGCCTTCATACTTCTTAAAATGTGTGAAAATGCAATCCTCATTCCGGATCTGGATGCATTAATGCATCCGGTTTTGGAATGAGCATTTTTGCAATTTTCAAAACCGGATCTGGAACCGGATCCGGTACCGCAAAGTACATTTATTTACCCTGCGGTACCGATCCGGTCCCATAGGCGCCCATGTTACAAAAACCGGATCCGGCTTTGCAACCGCTGTGATGGACACAACCTGCATGATTTTTACCGCGGGGTTGAAAACCGGATCCGGTAACCGGATTGCAAATAGTGCAATCTGGTTTTTGCATTGCAGCCTATAGCTGGGGATCCGGATCCGGTTTTGAGCATTTTTAAAGCTCAAACTGGATCAGGATCTGCAATTGCAACCGCAAATGTGACCCTAGCCTAACTTTAAGTTATATCTAACAGATACCGTATATACTCGAGTATAAGCTGAGGCCCCTAATTTTACCCCCCAAAACTAGGGAAATCTATTGACTCGAGTATAAGCCTAGGGTGAGAAATGCAGCAGACCCCTCCCTATCCTGGTATATAGCCCCTCATCACTATATATAACCCCTCATTACTGTATACAGCCCCCCCTCATCATGGTAAATGGCCCCACCATAACTGGTATATAGCCCTTCCATCACTGGTATATAGCCTCTCCATCATTGGTGTACGGTTCCCCATCACTGGTATACGGCCCCCATCACTGTAAATGACACCTGTCCTGCTGCACATAATAAAATAACAACGGATTGAACTTACCCTCCTTCACTTCTCTGCAGGCACCATGGTGTCCTCCCTCCAGTCTTCCTGCTTGTCTCCGGTTCCCATTGATGTGACCGGCGCATCAGTGATGTCATCACTGCTGCACTGATCACATGATTAGAAACCGGGTACAAGCAGGAAGAGCGGAGGGGGGACACCACAGTGCCTGCAGGGATGCGACGGAGGGTAAATTCAATCGGTTATTGTTTTGTGTACAGCAGCAAGCAGGTCATATACAGTGATGGGGGGCAAGATCACATAGTGTTTTGCAATATGCGCCGCTCCCCCCACCGCTGATGGACAGGGGGATGGAGTGCATATTACATTACACTAATGAGTGGGACCACATGACCTTCCGATCACTCTGCAGCCTCCTTCTGCCTCCTCCAGCCCTCAGACACTGCCCCCCACTGACACTGACTCAAGTATAAGCCGAGGGGGGCACTTTTCAGCACAGAAAGTGTGCTGAAAAACTCGGCTTATACTCAAGTATATATGGTACCTTAAATTAACAGCACTGAACTGGCTGACTTGGCAGCCTGAGGCCAGGTTCACACAGCTGTATTTTCAGTCTGAATGTAATACAACAAAACATCAGATCACAATGGCACCAATGAAAGTCTATGGGACTGTGCACATGTCTGAATTTTTTAGAGACAGTGTCATGTCAGTGGAAGAAATTGGTGCATGTCCGAGATTTAGCCAAACAAGTCAATGAGTGCGTGAGTGACTTCTCAGTGCAACCCAATTTCTGCGGACTGACAGCATGGAGAAGATTGAAATTATTTTTTTTCCATCCTAGAGAATTGGACCACACTATGCTCACACTCAGATCAGAGTTTGATCAGAGTTTAATTTGCATAATTGATCCGATTCTATTGAATGAGAGAATCTACAGTCATGTGCACAAGCCCTGAGATGTTTTTCAGAGAGCTAGAAAACAGTTTCAACAGATGGTCCTCCCTGCAAGAGCTCAGTTCTGGAATACTTGAGTAAGGCTCACCAATGCACAGAATGGTTGACACATGTATACCCTTTTGGGAACACTTAGGATTTCTAGAATGAGGACCACCAATAACCATATTTTTTATCAACTGTCCTGTACATAGGTGATAAATGTTTGGCAAGGGTAACCCTTATAAGGCATTATTGCCATGACTCATTTTAAGCATGTGTATTTATACCAGTGTTAAACGTGTGTGTGTATGTGTGTGTGTGTGTGTGTGTGTGTGTGTGTGGTTAAAGGTCAGTAGTCCAATGATGGAGCTCCTGGAACCAGGCCTTGAGTTTGGAATAGTGGAAAATACCTTTAAGTTTCTGTAAGATTGAGTGCACACCATTGGATGAATACAGCTGACCTATAGACAGCAGCTCATATGCCTCAGCCCACTTGTCTTGGGAAAAGCCCCACCCCCCAATTGAATAAGAATTTATATTATCACTTTATTGTGTGGCATCCCACATTGTGCTCTCCATTTACGTTCCTAAAATCCTCATTAATAATTCAAATAAAGAGACTGTAAAAACTTCAGATTTTCAAAAGCTTGCATCATGGCCCCTTTGAATTGAGTGGTACAAGACAAGTCTGTATTAAGCTAAGTTCATATCTAGGGTGGTTTGCGTTTGCCTTGCATTGCGCTTGCATTGCATTAGCGCATTGAAACACAATGCTAATGCAATGCCAATGCAATTCAAATGCATGCGCTAACACACCCATTGTTTCCTATGGGTGAATTGCAGTCAAACGCAATGCCAAACGTAACTGCAAACTGCTGTTGCGTTTGAACACATGCATTTGCCACAGCGCAGAAGAAACATTGCCAGTAGTGTTTCCTGTGCGCTGGGGCAAACACATGCATTCAAACGCAACAGCAGTTTGTAGTTGCGTTTGGCATTGCATTTGACTGCGTTCGCCCAGAGGAAACAATGGGTGTGTTAGTGCATGTGTTTGAATTGCATTGGCATTGCATTAGCATTGCATTTCAATGCATTAACGAAATGCAAGGGCAATGCAAGACAAACACAGACAAGGGCTGATGTGAAAAAGCCCGTACTTGTTAATGGTGGCAAGCCACACAAGTGTTATGGGTTCTGCCAGTTGAGGGCGTCTGGTGGCCACATCCTCTGACTGGTGTCCACCGCTTGTACCAACATCTGCTGCATACATCTTCTTTGATCCGAACTTCCCACTCCTGTCTTCAGGACTTTTCTCATGCTGTGCCAATTTTCTGGAATGTAGTACCCCAGACAATTCGTTTAACTCCTGGTATCCATAGTTTTAAAAGTGTCCTAAGAACTTATTTTTAAAGTCTGGCCTTTTACCCTATATACTCGTGTATAAGCAGACCCGTGTATAAGCCGACCCCCCTACTTTTGCCCCAAAAACTGGGAAAACTTATTGACTGGCGTATAAGCCGAGGGTGGACTCCAGCACAGTGTATACAGCCCTCAGCACAGTGTATACAGCCCTCATCACGCACAGTGTATACAGCTCCCAGCACAGTGTATACAGCTCCCAGCACAGGGTATACAGCTCCCTGCACAGGGTATACAGCTCCCAGCACAGGGTATACAGCTCCCAGCACAGGGTATACAGCCCTAAACACAGTGTATACAGCCCTCAGCACAGTGTATACAGCTCCCAGCACAGTGTATGCAGCCCTCAGCACAGTGTATACAACCCCCAGCACAGTGTATACAGCTCCCAGCACAGTGTATACAGCTCCCAGCACAGGGTATACAGCTCCCAGCCAGTGTCTTCAGCCCCCAGCACAGTGTATACAGCTCCCAGCACAGTGTATACAGGACCCCATCCCTGGTATACAGGTTCCCCATCACAGTATGGCGCCCCCCCCTCACAGTACCGCCCCCCCATGCTGCCGCTGCTCACTGTACAATACATAATGCTATTTGCTCTCATCGGCCCCGGGCTCAGTGCATATTCCCTCCTTCCTGCTTCTTGTCCTGTGACCGGGGCTCACAGCGATGACGTCACCGGCCGGTCACATGACACGCAGGGAGGAGGGAGGATGCACTGAGCCCGGGGCCGGTGAGAGCTAATAACACTATGTATTGTACAGTGAGCAGCGGCAGCATGGGGAGGCCTTACTGTGGTGAGGGGCGACATACTGTGATGGGGAGCCTGTAATTCGATATGCATTGCTCCCCCAAGGATGGGCGGGTGATGCAGTGCATATCATGAATAAGTTATGAGCGGCTCCACGTGACGAGCCGCTCATATTACAGCCTTCCCCCACCTCCTCCAGCCTCCTCCTGCTCCCGGACACAGCCCCCACTTCACACAAAAGTATATAACTCGTGTATAAGCCGAGGGGGGACTTTTCAGCCTAATTTTTGGGCTGAAAAAGTCGGCTTATACACGAGTATATATGGTAACTCCCTAATTTAATGAATGATTCCCTGTTCTCCCTTCCTAAATTTTCCCAGAATCTGGTCCCTCCTATAATCTGTTTCCATATCTTCCATGCACTCAATTCGGTAGCAGTTTGTATCTGTACTTGTCTAGATACTGACTGCTAACTGCTTCATGCAGCATTATTTGATTACCCCAATGAATTATATTGATGGCTGGACTGTACATGACAAGAACTTTTTTTTTAATCTTTTGTGTCCCACCAATTTCCTCATAGATTGGATGGGAACCAAGCCATCACTCTATTTAATATGCATTGATTTATGGGTTTCTCTGTAGTGTCCTATTTTGTTTTCCTCTGAATTGCTGTGAAGTGCTGCAATTTCTTTTAGCACTAAAGAAATAAAAATTATTACTATTATCATTATTATTAATTTGTATAGCGGACGTCAGGAGGATTTGTTGGAGCAGGCTCATAGACTGAGGACGGTCTATATCTTGGGGGGCTGGCTGTTTTACACTGCAAACATCCATTAGTAACAGCTGTGGTTGAAGCAAACTCTGATAGCTGCAATTTAACCTTTTGAATGCTGTGGTGAACCCCCTGTCCCTGTCATCTCCGTTGGGCTCCGGATACACAATCACAGGAACGCATTAGTTTGTTTAATTGTAGTAAACGGCCTCAATCATTCATTTTTAGAATTAGTATACTCACATAGCACACAGTTTCTAACTGTTAGGTATATGTAATCATTATTATTTAATGTTATAGTACCATTTATTCCATGGCACTTTAGGGTGCCTTCACACTGCGGTGTGATCCGGTCCGGGGGGATGAACCTGACAGCCCTGGACTGGATCAGCACACAGAACCGGAGGGCTAATATGCCTCCGGTCCGTTGTGCAGCCGCACGCAGCTGCAGCCGCTGATAGGTTAGGACCGCGGCGCCGCGGTCCTGACCTATGAGCAGCGGGAGCTACGTGTGGCTGCACACCGGACCGGAGGCATATTAGCCCTCCGGTTCTGTGTGCTGATCCAGTCCAGGGCTGTCAGGTTTATCCCTGACAGCCCCGGACCGGATCACACCGCAGTGTGAAGCTGCCCTTACATGTGATCAATATCTATCAATGTTTATGATTAGTATGTTATGTATTAGTTTTATTCAAGGTTTTGAACAATATAGTTGTTATCCTGAAAACACTATTGTTCTGGTTTGGCATCTTAACATCAGTGAACCCCAAATGGTTTTGAACTGAGGTCTATATATAAAAATAATAATAAAGTTCATGTAACATTGTGTGATAATAACTCATAATTATATGGCTACGTATTAATTATATTGGTAAATTATTTAGCCACCAATAAAGAAGTCATATCTATTCTTTGCACTTAGGATATGTTTGGTAAGAGATGTCACTTGCACACTGATCATTGCAAATTAGGCTGTGTCTTAGAAAACAAACAGTTTTCTAGAGTTTTGATCAATAACATTGTTTGGACACAAGCGTGCTTGCCCTTGGGTAGCAAAGAGCTGTCAGAATTGCATCTATTAAAGATGTGTCCTTTTTCTACCAGTATTTTTTGAATGTGCCTTATGTTCCAAAAATGCTTGGTTTGTATATTAAAAAGTGAAAAATTAGCAAAAAAATACAAATAAATAGGTCCTACTAAAGTAATATCTAGTACATTGGTTGTTCGGGATATTACCTATCCCACCATGTGAACATGATATTCTCACATTTTGCTTAATAGAATTAAATGAATAAGAGGCCACCCACTCTTTTATACCAATGTTCTATAAAAGGTTATACTCAAAACAGTTATCTTGCTGCGACAACCCTTTTAAACCTAATACCGGTAGTAACTTTTAGTAGCAATATTTGCATTTTGATATCTATGGCTGGGGTCACACACACAGATATCTGGGCAGATATTGTTCACAGATCTCTGGTTGCAGTGAAATCATGGACAGATTGCTCCATTTGTACACAGCCACAAAATGGAACAATGTGTCCATGATTTCACTGCAACCAGAGATCTGTGAACAATATCTGCCCAGATATCTGTGTGTGTGACCCCAGCCTAAGGATGATGTTTGGTTGGTGATTTAAAGTGGAGCTATCACCAATTGTATAATGTTAAACTGGCGACATCATGCAATAGTGTCAGCACAGCTTAGTACAACATAGTATGCCCAGTAGCCCTTCTTTTTTCCTATGTTTACAACATAGTTTTTATTTTAATTTTTAAGTTTTTCCTCTTGGGTTCAGAAGTTTTAATTTGTAGAGTTTAATTTATAATTTATGCCAAGACGAAGGGGTCATTATCAAAGACTTGTCTTTGGGAAAGTGTACTTCTTCCCCTGCTTGTAGTTGACTAATCATAAGCAAGCAGCAACATACAGCGAAAAAAGAACACACCCCCTCAATAGCTTTGAGCAGTTTTCTCAGTGTGAGACATTTAATGAAAAACAATCCCCTCATTTCACTAATCCTGCTACATCCGGCAGAATACCTATTTCTGCTTGATGCCACCATTCTGCTGGAGGTGGGTCATTTAGCACTGTATTCTGGGCATGTGCAGTTCAAAAACCTGGATCTAGAGTCTGTCGGATCCAGGTTAAAGGTTAGAGCCTCATTGTGAATAAACATGCATCTCCACGGATCCCGGTGTGCATGTTTTTTGTCTCGGAGACAAAATTTGCAACAAAATGTAGTTTTGGCAGGATCGAGGAGAGGCGTGCGCTCATACCCAGTGCCTGAGGGCCTGTCGTCTGACTGTGACACTTCTGATGATCCTACCTGAGCTGAGGATCATCCAACTCTGATGCTCCCCCTGCCTGGCCTGCTCCAGGTAAGACCCAGACTTTGGGGGTCCTGGGGGAGAAACTCTGCTGCATCAAGGAAGGGGGGCCCCAGGACTCGTAGGGGCCTCCTCCTTCCTTAATGCAGCCAAGCTTCTCCCCCATGACCCCCCTAGGGCCCCCCCTTTCCTTGATGCAGCCAAGCTTCTCCCCCAGCTAGACGGATAAGCGTGGATTTATCAAGGAAGGGGGGGCCTGGTCCTGGACTGGATGCGCTCGGATGCGGCAAGCCCCATGCATTGTGTATGGGGCTTGCGGTTCTGCGAGGTGCGGCAGATGCGGCACTTGCAGCCGCGAAAAAAAACGCTGCAAGCATGGGGCTTGCCACATCTAGGCCACAAGTCAGCCGTTATGAGGCACCACCTGCTGGATCGGCCACAAACATCAGCTTGCCGCTGATGTGAAAGAGGCCTAAGAGCTGTCTATTGACATGAAGCAGCAGAATCACTGGCTATTAGTTTTTAGGATCATATAAAAGAAATGAAACAACTTTACTATTTAGATTTGATAGTTGCGTTGTAAATAAATATTACAATCAATAGGTTTACATTAATTTGTTGCCACTATGAGGGGCGAGGGGGGGCACGAAAAATTTCTTGCACCAGGGCCCACTACAGTCTGGGTCCGCCCCTGCTGAAGACAAATGTTGAGAACTAAGTTTTGCAGTAGAGTCTCACCAGAAATAAGATATTATAAATAGATGGAGTCCTCTTCCAAACTTCAACTGGTTTTCCACTGGGGTTCCTAAGGGAACAAATGTTGCATGCTCAGTACAAGAAGATTTATAAATTTTGCAAAGTAAATCTTCAAAGTCATAGGAGTATTTCTGGGCAGCATGACACATCCTATCCTTTTCTCATAATGAGTAACTTAGCTGTATTAAACATGCCTTAATAAAGAGCATTTTCACTGACCTGTTTGAATTCTTCTATTATCATTATTGCATCACTTGTCAAGGAAACTCATTAGTAGCTGAACCATCTAGATATTGATTATGCAAAAATAATTACAAACACATTTACTAACCGCTAGCAATTTCAGGTGACTTATAAAGTAAATTTTATTGTGCATAGACAACAACAAAAAAAGTAAGTGACATCTTATCCAACTTCTAAGAAGGAGCGGTCCTGGAGATCAGGCTATAAGTATTTTATTGTTTATATATATCAGCAAACGTACAAGAAAGTAGAGGATAATCAGTAATGAACATTGTCCCTGAAGAGGGGTGTAGAGTATAGCCTGAAAGACTGTATTCATTATTTGGCAGTTTATCATGAGACATACTAGTTTGCTCATGTTCTGTATGATTATAAAAACTTAGCAGCATAGTTAAAAGTATTGTGAAACGATGAATAAATTCACAAAAATTATCTTGTCTATCTTGTACATCTTGAAGAACTTTATCCTAGGCTGGCTTTTTAAATGGAAGCTTTCATCAAAAAGTGATAAATGTCAAATAATGCTATTAACTTGCAGATATGGGGTTAATCTGCTGGTTAATAGCATTCTCAAGATGTCTGGCCGCTATACTGAAAATTATCAAGAGGATATTAACTTTATATTAACTTTATTTCTCAAGGCAGCCTCCAGCTTTCAGTCATAGATGCATGCTGACTGGATTTAGCCAATGCTCAGTACATATAGTGAGTGGCAGCTGTAAGCCTGCCCCGAAACTGCCTGACAGCCGGTTCAGCATTGCATCAGCTGTCTGTGTTATGATGTGGATATATACTCCACTCATTATGTACTTAGTGATAATCGAAGCCATGCCAGCAAGCCTCTATGTCTGAAAATTCGAGGCTGCCAGTGACTAATAAAGTTAATTTTCTGCCATGAGATATACTTTTAATGTGGCAGCATAAGAACACTATTAACCTTCACAGTAACCAAATATCTGCAGGTTAATATTGCGTAGAGACATGACCGCTTCCCTTTAATTCAGGTATTTGTGTTACATGTAATGTTTCATATTTTATATCACTATCTGTATTAAAAAAAAGGAAAACTAGTAATCCTACAATTTTCTCAGTGATTGGTGAGTTTTCTGAATAAGAAGGGGAAACATAACTTCGAAACGGGTTGAGTAAAATCACCTGCATTGAGAGTAATTTTCTCCGAGCCCTTTCATCTGTACTATGGCAGTGCAGATTATTTCCACTCCACATTTCCAGTATCCTGTATATGTGTTGGTCGCAAGGGCCAGGGTACTTAGGAGCTGGGCCAGAGTCAATTTACGATGGCGGTGCCCAGCAACTGTGGTCCTAACGGCACATGTAAAGGGGATAGTAGTTATCATAATAATAATAATCTTTATTTATATAGCGCCAACATTTACCAAATCAGATATTTATATACAAACTGTCTTAAGAAACAGTTGTGGAAAATACAATAGTTAAAAGCAAATAAAGTGCTTTTAACTATGACTTCAGCAAGGTCCGGGTGCTTACAGGACCTGCGGTGATGTCACAACCCGGCAGCGTCATCAGGTCACATGACCGAAGTTACTGCAGTAACTGCGGTCATGTCACCCGATCAGCTGATCGGCTTGTGACATCACCGCATGTCCTATAAGCACCCGGACCTTGATGGAGGCAGCGGTGGATCACAGATAGGTGAGAATACAGATTTTCTTTATTTCTAACTCTTTCTTTTACTATATTTCACTTCTGCAATGTATATTATACATTGCGGAAGTGAAAGTGCCCCGCTGTTTCCGGATCCGTGATAATCACGGACCCGGACGCAGAATAGGTCACCCCCAAGTGGTGTCCTTTCCTTTCCGTGGGGTCCTACAAAAAGTAGGATCCCACGGACAGGGAAAAAAACGTTATGTGAAAGCAGCCTAAGAAAAGGAGAGTAACAAGTATAAAGGGCGATCACCAATAATTGCAAAATAACAATAACTTTATTCTATAAATTCACATGAAACCACAGACCATGCACACTGGTTAAAAACAATTAAAAAAGTTCTGAAGGCCACATAGACCTACAGGGTCCCTGCAGTTGGTCACAGACAGCTATTGCACAATCAAATAGTTATCTGCATATACACATCAAATGAGAAGACAATCTCAACATATAGGGCTATATGCAGAGCCAGCAAGAGAGTAGGACTATATAGTGAATACTCAAAGCCAAAACATCCCTGTTTATCCTATCCTTGTATCCCGCAGACACTATATCAATGTTAAGGTACAAGGGAGTAAGGAGGCCAAGGTAGGAATTGCTAGCCCATATAACCCCTCAGGTCTATTCAGCAACCCACATGTACCTGAGATGCAATCAGCTGTCTAGCAGGGTGCCCCTTTAACCCCACGCATTTCGTTACAGGGGGTAACTTCGTCAGGGGAGCCAGAGGCCATATTTGTCTATGTGGCCTTCAGGCCTTTTTTAATTGTTTTTAACCAGTGTGCATTGTCTGTGGTTTCATGTGAATTTAAAGAATAAAGTTATTGTTATTTTGCAATTATTGGTGATCGCCCTTTATACTTGTTACTCTCCTTTTCAAAGCAGTGTATTAGTTTTACAAGTGAGGCAGATCTCGTGTTAATTAGTGGTGCATTCGGTTTCTTCTCTTTTAAAAATAACTACAGACCAGTCTACAATCTCCCCTTCAGCTTTAACACTAGAAGTCCCAGAGATGGGTCATTTGACCTTTTTACCATTGAAAACCAAGGATCCTTTAAATTCCCGGGATTTCTAGTGTTAAACTCTTGGATCACCTGCTCTACTCCTGCTTCACCCGTTACCTCTCCACTCACTCTCTTCTAAATCCATTACAGTCTGGTTTCTGCCCCCCACTTTCTACAGAAACTGCCCTCATCAAAGTGACCAATGACCTACTGATGGCAAAATGTAATGGTGACCACTATCTGCTTATCCTTCTTGACCTTTCTGCAGTCTTTGACACTGTTGACTACTACTGTATTTCCTACTCGCTATGCTGCACTCCATTGGCATAAAGGACACTGCTCTCTCCTGGTTCTCTTCTTATCTTCCCAACCACTCTTTCAGTGTATCATTTGCTTGCTCCACTTCTCCCCTTCCTCTCACCTATGTTGTCTGTACGTAGTTATTTTTGTAGGATGGGTCAAGAGAATATTCCTTTAATAATTGAATAATGATAGATTGTTTGAAGGAGAAGGGGAAGATGCCTGAAGAGAGGGAGAGATTGAAGATTTTGGTTAGGTGAGTAGAGATGACTGGAGAGAGAGATTGGAGTAGGTGTGAAGGAATAGGGTCAGTGGTGCATGTAGTAGGATGAAAGGAAGAGAGGAGCCTGGATACGTCTTCTTCTGTGACTGGGTCAAATGTGGGGAATGAGCCAGAGAACATGTGGGGAGAGATAGGAGTAACAGCGCTTTGAGGTTAGGAGTTGACTTCCTGATGGATATTTTCTATTTTCTTAGTGAGAAGGAGTCTAAGAGTTTCTTTGGGTTGTTGGATAGTGATGAGATCAGGGTGGTGAAGTAGGTCTGTTTGGTGAGGTAAAGGGCAGAGTTATAGGTTCTTAGCATAAATTTATAGTGAATAAAGTTTTCTGGTGTGCATGTTTTCCTCCATAGGTGTTCAGCACTTCTAGAACATCACTGGAGGAATTGAGTTTGTGAAGTAAGCCAGGGCAGTTTTACTCTGTGTTTGGAAGTTTTGCTGGTGAGGGGCGCTACTTGGTCCAGGGTGCTTCTGAGAGTGTAGTTGCAGTGATTCACTGCCAGATAGGGATAGGAGAAGGAGGAGATTGGGGACAGTGATGAGTGTAGAGAATCTGTGAGTGTTTGAGGGTTAATGGCTTTAAGGTTTCTGAATGTGTGATAGGTAGAAGTGTGGTGGGGTGCGTGAGGATTTGTGAGTGTGAAGTAGATGATGTTGTGGTCAGAGCGAGGAAGAGGTTAGTTATCTAAGGAGGAAGTTGAACAGAGCCGAACAATGATCAGGTCCAGGGTGTTACCGTCTTTGTGTGTCTCAGATGTTGAAATCTGTGAGAGGCCAAGAGAGGTGGTTAGAGATAGGAGCTGGGATGCAGATGGGGAGATGGGGCAGATTATGGGGATGTTAAAGTCTCCCAGAATAAGGGTTGGTTATTCTGAGGACATGAAGTACGGCAGCCACGTGGAGAAATGGCGGTGGAACTGAGTGGGTGAAACTGGAGGACGGCATACAACTTCTACTCTGAGGGGGAGGGGATGGAAGAGACTAATGATATGGACCTCAAAAGAGGGAAATGAGAGTGATGGAGTTAGGGAGATGACCTGGAAAGTACATTGTGGGTACAGGAGTAAGCCAACTCCACCAGCATATCTGTTCACAGGTCTTGGAAAATGAGAGGAATGTAAGCCACCATGAGAAATAGCGGCTGAGGAAACCGTGTGTGAGTTCTGGATCCAGATTTCAGTGAGGGCCAGCAGATTAAGAAAGTTAGTGAGAAAGTAGTTGTGGATAAAGGGAAGCTTGTTGCATACAGATCGTGGATTCCAGAGAACACAAAAGAGGGAGATGAAGGTGTGCAAGCAATGTTAATGAGGTTAGTAGGGTTTCTATGTGAGTTTGGGGAGGGGTTAAAGTAGGTACAGGGTGGACCAGGATTGGGAGAGATATCACCTGACAGGATCAGCAGTAAAAAGAGAAAGAGCAAATAGTTTTTGCATTTAGGACATTGTTTCTGATGCAATACCCTGGAAAATGATGGACTGAGATTATTCAGTAAGGTGAAGAGGGCATGGGAGATGAACATAGTAAAGGGAAGAAGAGAGGGGATGATGTGGATGAGAGATGATGGAGGGGGGATGGAGTGGTAAAATTGAATGTCAAAGGCATATAGGAAGATTGGCATTGAAATAAAGGACACTGTTTAAAATGAGAATGAAAGAGAGGGGGTTACCTGACTCCTGCCCTGACTAAATGCCATACATAATCAAACTGGCGAGTGTAGAATATGGTGCAAAAGATGACACATAGACTTTACAGCAGTTGCAGATATTGTACCATGAGAGGGGTTGAAATAGAATCTGAGTTCAGTAGAAAGATATTATCATAGCAAGCAGAATTCTAGTACCTTCCACTTCCAGAAAATTCCAGTCAAATTCTAGTCAAATACATTTCTATGCGCTTATATGAGGCACTTAGCAGACACATCTTGGCAGACATATATAATAATACAATTGGATTTAGCTGAGAGTGGAGTAGAAGGGGCTAGAGTCTAATAGGCCATTTAGAGTCAGAGGTGAAGCAAATTGTGGAAGACAGACAGATTTAAACAAAGGGTCATAAACTGAGGTAGGTAACAAGAGCAATGGGATGAGAAGTTACAAGCATAATCAGAAGAAATATTTCAGCGATGAAAATGAACATACCGCATTATAGATATAGAAATGTAGCAGGAAAAGAAGTCAGACACTATTCAGCAATATTTCAGTGATGAAAATAAACATATCGCACTGTAGATATAGAAATGCAGCAGGAAAAGAAGTTAGACACTATTCAGCAGTATTTCAGCCATAAAAATGAACATACCGCACTATAGATTTAGAAATATAGCAGGAAAAGATGTCAGACACTATCCAGCAATATTTCAGCGATGAAAATGAACATACCTATGGAAAATGGAGAATGGAGGTGATGATTGTCAGACAGCAGCAGTATAAAATGACCAGGTATATCATAGTCTGGGGGACTAGCTGTTTTCCTCATGGAGATGAATCTGCCTGCTCGACATAAGGAGACAGATAAGCTGATAAGGAGACTTGTAGCCGCAATGCTCCTCTGGGAAATATTCAAATTGCCATTTCAGTGAGGAAGTGAAAAACTAATGCCACCCAATAAGGGTAGCAATCCTTGATGTCATAATCGACTCTTTAACAAGCCTTTAAAAATGACTTAGGATTTGTGCCAGATCAGAACCCCAAACTGCAGATGCTGCGTTTCGGGGTGACTGCCCCTCATCAGTGCGGTGTGTGGGAATTCTGACTTGACTGTATGAGAGGCTGAGACGAAGTCTGGGGGACTAGTTATTTTACTCATGGAGAGGCATCTACCTTCCAAATTTATGAATTCTAGTCAAATTCATTTCTATGCAGTTATATGAGGCACTTGGATGAGGCATATGGCAGACACGTCTTGACAGACGTGAGGCTGATACATATATTGTTTGTTATGCCAGTTTGGATAATCAGCCTAATGAGGCTGCCGCTGCAGGGAGTCACTGGAAGACAGGTGAGAGTAAGCAGCGCAGCTGGTTAACTCCTTCCAACCAGGCCCGGCTGCTAGGGAGATAAGGCGGTGATGGTGAACAGTTTAGTGGAGGAAATAGACACCAAGAATTAGTCTTTTTGTGGTGGCCAAATGCAGGAGAGCCTCATGTATCTTTGCCTTTAGCACGTGGATTCAGCAGTTGCCGGCTCATGCTTTTATAACTGGTTGTGTGTTATACAACCGCATAAGGTGAGCAAAATAGCTCTGATTTATTACTCATTCATTGCCTGGATAAGACGGAATTGCAATTTATTTTTGATCCAGAGCCTTTCAATTTTCTCAGTGGTCACTGGGTCTTTTTTGGTCTCAGTTTTCATTCTTTTAGAGCGAGTTTTCATTAAGGCTGGCTTTACACTTCATTTTTAGGGATCCTATTCTGTCCGTTTTGAAATGGACAGAACAGGATCCGTTTTTACCTCCCATGTATCCCTATGGTGCCGGATTAGTCATAAATGGCCATCCGATTCTGCCAGTTCAGTCACGGATTTGTTTCTGTCCTGTTATTTCTCAGCTCCAAAATCAGAGACTGCACCGATTTTGGGCTCCGGGGAAAAAACCAGACAGAACTGAACAGAAACAAATCCAGGGGGATCCGGCACACATAACATGGAAGCATATGGGCACTGGATCAGACAAAAAACAGGATAATTTCCCGGATCCAGTTTGAGGGTACTGCTCTATTCCCGTAATTTCACTTTAGCAGTGTATCTACATACACTGCTAAAGTGAAATTAAAGAAAGGAATGGTTAAAAATAAAAAAGTAAATGCTCACCTCTCCGCCAAGTGTCCCGCGATGTAAGCCATCCACCTCTGATGCGCAGGACCTTAATCAGCTGAGAGGGGGCAACAATCAGCCTATGAGTCATGATGTCGCTGAGCGGTGAAATCACGCCTGAAATAAGTTGCAGGCGATTAAGCTCACGATGTGGTCTTAGGTAAGCGAGTATTCGTACTGGATCGCATAGGCGTTGGGTACCGCTACTCTCGAGTATCTATGTTATCGGGTAGCGAGTAGTCCAATTATTTGAGGGTATCTTTGGGTACAATGGACCTTGCATTGGCAATAGGTGCGTGCGATCACGTGTTTTGACATGTGCCATCTGATTGGCCAATCAGCATCGATGGCTGAAGTCAGGGTCCTTGTGCCGTGATCACAGGATGATCAGTCTGAAGTTGTATTACTTTAAAACTTTTATTCACATTTTAGGTAACCCTTCGCGATGTGCATTACATAGATACTCGCTACTATAACTCGCAAATAGTACGGTATTCGGAATGCACTACATACCTAATTAATGCTTACTGGACAGGATAGCGGTAGTACAGTATACATTCGAGCGTATTACTCATCACAGTAGGACCGCAATCATTCAAATATAAGTGCCAACATAGCGATACGTGATTTTGCAAAATTCCCACATTGGCCCACATCTGATGGTGGAAGCAGTTCTGTCCGGGACAGGTGATATGAATTTCTATCCTTTAAGCAACTGTTTCCATATTATTATTTAGACAATTGCATCAAGATACATATTGCAACAAGTACACCGTGGACTGAATAACTTCTGTTTATTGCACTTACGGACAAGGATAGCAGTCATGTTACAAGACTTGGCCGTGGGAGGCAGGTATTATGAAGTAGTTGCCAACTAGCGGCAGCGAACCTTGTGTGGGATTTCTGGGGTGTGTGCCCAAATATATTGAGCGTATTCCTGCTTCTTTGTTTCTCAATTACGGGAAAAGACGTCTGTTCAATTGGGAAGTGTGCGCAGACGTCACTTTCCGCTATTGGTTCTTCGGTCGTGTCAACTAGCCGCGAAACGTTGCCCGTCGTCGCCGCACTCCTCACTCCCTCCCCCAAGTCTGCCACATGACTGTCTTTTCCCGTAATTGGATTCAATAAACAGAAGATTTCAGCCTCAGTGAGTGCCGCATATTTTTTCTGCTCAATTGTTTGTTCTATGGACTTTATATTGCGAGCACCACCGTCCGAGAATGTGTCCACACTGTCCTATATAGGACTTATACATGTGCAGTATCTTTACGCTATCCTTACAGTGCCCTGGTTTCCTCTTTTTTGAACATCTATTATTAACATTAACCCTTTGTTCATCCCTACGGCAGTAGGGATGAACAAGGCATATGGTAACCGGATTGCTCCGGATTACACATCCTGAGCAATCAGGTTACCGTATTGCGGTTTGCCAGACACTTTTTGTGAACAAAATGTGTCTGAAGGCAATTGCGCATACCGCATCAGGATCTGGATGCGGTAACCGCAATTACACTTCCAAGTGTGACCATAGCCTAACACAAAAACCTGATTTAAACAATAGTTTGTTTTCTGAGACAGCTTCCTTATCATCCACAATTTTATGAAGACGCAGCTTGCGATTGATTGCCATTAAACAACAGTAATTGAAGCACCTGTTATATAAGGACACTTTCTGTTTTGTTGCATGTAATAAACTATCACTTGGGCCATTTACATGAATGCATGAGTTACTAGATTTGCACTTGTCTAAAACCCAACATTGCTTTTCCACTGTTTACCTGCTCAACGGTATCTTTCCATATCTTCCTGTCCCCATCTGGCCAGTCTCCTGTCTGTCATGAATCCTTTCCATTCCAAGTCTTTTGAAGAAGTTTTGTCATTTGTGCTCAATGAGCTTACCCAACTATCTTGAAATCTATGACCGCAGTGTCTGGACTTTGGTTACATAGGCAGTTAAGCCGCTATTCAGGAAGATTATCAATCCAGCTAATCAGTTGTGCAAATGTACTTCTACAAAGTTAAATTTGCATGTCTCTCATTTTGCACCTTTTTCTGCTTTATCCTTTTGAAACCTTACTTTTTCTCACAATGCTTTGACACTAGTACATTTTTCAAAGCTAATATCTAGGCAATGAATTAAATTTGTATGTCCGTTGTTAAATTTAACCTTGTCAGAGGAAGATTAATTTCACAAAATATGCCAGCATTTCCATACATGCATTAATGAAAATTTTGACATTACTACTTTGTTCATATTTAGAAATAGGAGAATAGATTCACAGGACTGTTGAGTTGATGGTGGCAGGGGCCCACAGTGGTTGAGGGCGAGGCCGGGCCGAGGCTGAACCGCAGCCCTGGCCAGTCTAATCCTGACCCAGCTGGCTCCTCAGTGCAGCAGTTTAGTTCCTTGGTACCCTCATTGAGGGACAAACTATTCAGAGGCAACAAACGTTTTTAGGCTTTCTTTACTCTAACTATTGAACACATGTTTGGGGTGGGTTATTTACTTTGACACGTTTGGCTGCATGTTGCTCCCCTTATCCTGTTATGTCCAGACTCGTGCTCTTAAGCACCATAGATATATGCATTGAATTCAAAGAGCCTCTTGGTCAATTCTATCCCAAGCCCATTTGTGCGGATGTGTCCATAGAACCACTAGAGAACCGCCAGAGAAGATTTCCTCCCTACACTCAAGATAAAGATCCACATGTCATCAAACCTCTGCTTTTGGCCTACCGAATCGACGCTGGAAAGGACAGCCGCTGTACGGGTATTCATCAGGGACAGATGTCAGGCACCAACACTGGGAGAACATGCTTGCCTGCACCATGGTCCAAATGCTGGGATAAATTCCAGGGTGACTCTTCGGGTCCAAACAATTTAAAGTAATCTTAGATTAGTACTTTGGCACACAATACTTATGAGAAAAGGGGTGTAGTCTGATGGTTTAACGTCCAGTTGATTTTATTGCTCACACGTGCAACACCGTTCAAGAGTTGATTGTCAATTTTATCACTGACGTTTCGACTCGACAGTGTCTTTATCAAAGTTTTTATCTAGAATCAATATATATATAAAACATAAAATCAATTGATGACACTATATATGATTGACAAAGGAATAGTGATACAACAAAAACCGAATATTATACATATCAACAAACGATGTATTGTATATTCATACACCAACAAAGAATTTAATTATGTAGATACAATAAAAATAGATCTATGGCTCAATATAGGAGTCAGATAGTACACCAACATTAGCATTGTAAATAATAATGTTACATGTGTAATAAAAGATTGCATCACATACCTATGTAGTCGATTGTGATGTCCGGTAGTGGAAATAAGTGAGCAGTGAATAAGGTCCGTATGCATCGGATGCCTAAATTGGGATATAGTATATAATTGGAGTGGACACTTAGTAAGACTACAGAGGATAAAGGAATCCAAGGTAAAAAGGGGGGGAAATGGAGGAAAAGAGAGCAAAGGCATATGAAATAGATCAATATAGAAACAACTTTTATGTTATGTTAAAGTAGTTTATGGACTATACAAAGGCAGAGTATGCAAGATGTGTAGATCTACAGTATTTTAAGAAGTGTAATCAGATGCTTATTCTACCAGTGTAAGAGCACATAGTGAAATAGTGAATAATTAGCTATGGATCCCAACACATGTATATGACAAAATGGATTATGCTGGTAATATAGTGGCTGGTTCAATACTCTTATTACCTGCAATATAAGAACATGTATATAGATAAAAGTGACTTAAAGTCTTGTTATACAGTTGTGGCCAAAAGTCTTGACACCCCGGCAATTCTGTCAGATAATACTCAGTTTCTCCCTGAAAATGATTGCAATCACAAATCCTTTGGTATTATTATTTTCATTTAATTTGTCTTCAATGAATAAACACAAAAAGAATTGTCCTAAAGCCAAATTGGATATAATTCCACACTGAACATAAAAAAGGGGGTGGACAAATGTATTGGCACTGTTAGAAATGATGCTTCTCTAATTTGTGTAATTAACAGCACCTATAACTTACCTGTGGCACCTAACAGGTGTTGGCAATAACTAAATCACACTTGCAGCCACTTGACATGGATTAAAGTTGACTCAACCTCTGTCTTGTGTCCTTGTGTGTACCACATTGAGCATGGAGAAAAGAAAGAAGACCAAAGAACTGTCTGAGGACTTGAGAAACCAAATTGTGAGGAAGCATGAGCAATCTCAAGGCTACAAGTCCATCTCCAAAGACCTGAATGTTCCTGTGTCTACAATGCGCAGTGTCATCAAGAAGTTTAAAGCCCATGGCACTGTGGCTAACCTCCCTAGATGTGGACGGAAAATAAAAATTGACGAGAGATTTGAACGTAAGATTGTGCGGATGGTGGATAAAGAACCTCGACTAACATCCTAACAAGTTCAAGCTGCCCTGCAGTCCGAGGGTACAACAGTGTGAACCCGTACTATCCGTCGGCGTCTGAATGAAAAGGGACTGTATGGTAGGAGACCCAGGAAGACCCCACTTCTTACCCCGAGACATAAAAAAGCCAGGCTGGAGTTTGCCAAAACTTACCTGAGAAAGCCTAACACGTTTTGGAAGAATGTTCTCTGGTCAGATGAGACAAAAGTAGAGCGTTTTGGGCAAAGGCATCAACATAGAGTTTACAGGAGAAAAAAAAGAGTCATTCAAAGAAAAGAACACGGTCCCTACAGTCAAACATGGCGGAGGTTCCCTGATGTTTTGGGGTTGCTTTGCTGCCTCTGGCACTGGACTGCTTGACCGTGTGCATGGCATTATGATGTCTGAAGACTACCAAAAAATTTTGCAGCATAATGTAGGTCCCAGTGCGAGAAAGCTGGGTCTCCCTCAGAGGTCATGGGTCTTCCAGCAGGACAATGACCAAAACACACTTCAAAAAGCACAAGAAAATGGTTTTAGAGAAAGCACTGGAGACTTCTAAGGTGGCCAGCAATAAGTCCAGACCTGAATCCCATAGAGCACCTGTAGAGAGATCTAAAAATGGCAGTTTGGATAAGGCACCCTTCAAATATCAGGGACCTGGAGCAGTTTGCCAAAGAAGAATGGTCTAAAATTCCAGCAGAGCATTGTAAGAAACTCAATGATGGTTACCAGAAGTGGTTGATCGCAGTTTTTTTTTGGCTAAAGGTTGTGCAACCAAGTATTAGGCTGAGGGTGCCAATACTTTTGTCTGGCCCATTTTGGAGTTTTGTGTGAAATGATCAATGTTTTGCTTTTTGCTTCATTCTCTTTTGTGTTTTTTCATTGAAGACAAATTAAATGAAGATAATAATACCAAATAATTTGTGATTGCAATCATTTTCAGGAAGAAACTGAGTATTATCTGACAGAATTGTAGGGGTGTCAATACTTTTGGCCACAACTGTATACGGTATATATCTTGTAGAGGTCTAAATATTATATTTGCGAATAAAGGCAATCAAACTATGAGCCAAGGAAAGACTGGAGTAGTGGAACACACACTCCTGGAGTAAAAAAGGGGGATATATTGATTAGATTGATATCCATTAACCATGTGTGAGAGGGAAGCCATGGTATCAATACCTTATAGTGCTGGGTTTCAGATATACGGCTAGGAGGTATAAGGAAGATGCCTGTAGTATAATAGTCAATTGTTAGAATAGGAGATGACAGAGAAGTTGGTTAAATGTCAGCCTTAGTATGAACAAGTTATGAGTGCTCCTGTTATTTACCTTAAATTAGGTCCGTGGTAGGCTCTGGCGTGTGTGCTGTGCCATGCCCGCTGTCTGCTATTTAAGGTCAGCTGGTGGAAGTGATGTGTTATGCATCACTTCTGGTCCGGCATGGTGGAGCGCACGCCAGGATTGCGTGGAACGCAATCTGGAAGTGCGCACTTGCGCATTGGATTGGTGGTATAGGAAGAATTGATGTGTTGTGAAGCTAGGCCATACGATACCGGATGTGTGTAATTGTTACAAGGAGTGAGAGAACACTGTGACGGCGTTTTTTTAAGTTCTCTGTATAGAAGAGAAAAATATAGTGTTAATAATTAAGCTTAGGTAGGTTATTGATACCAACAATTTTACAAATCAATATGACATTACTCTGCATTGTTCACTTCTTAAAGAGGCAGTATAGTCCATAAACTACTTTAACATATAAAAGTTGTTTCTATATTGATCTATTTCATATGCCTTCGCTCTCTTTTCCCCCATTTTCCCCTTCCTCCACCCCCCTTTTTTCCCTTGGATTCCTTTATCCTCTGTAGTCTTACTAAGTGTCTGCTCCAATTATATACCGTATCCCAATTTAGGCATCTGATACATACAGACCTTATTCACTGCTTACCTATTTCCACTACCGGACATTATAGTCAACTACATACTGTAGGTATATGATGCAATCTTTTATTACATATGTTACATTATTATTTATAATGCTATGTTGGTGTACTATCTGACTCCTATATTGAGCCATACATTTATTTTCTTTTTTTTTTTTTTTTTTTTTTAACCATTAAAGTTTTTATTAGAAATTTTCAAACAGTAGTACATTATTTTCTTTGTATCTACATAATGAAATTCATTTTTGGTGTATCAATATACAATACATCGTTTGTTGATATGTATAATGTTTGGTTTTTGTTGTATCACTATTCCTTTGTCAATCATATATAGTGTCATCAATTGATTTTCTGTTTTATATATATTGATTCTAGATAAAAACTTTGATAAAGACTCTGTTGAGTCGAAACGTCAGTGATGAAATTGACAATTAACTCTTGAACTGTGTTGCACGTGTGTGAGCAATAAAGATACTGGACATTAAACCATCAGTCTACCTCCCTTTTTCATAAGTATTGTGTGCCAAAGTACTAATCTAAGATTGCTTTTATTTTACTTTGTGCACTGCACCAAAACAACGGTGAGCCCCACTTCACCCCTATCAAACTATTTAAAGTGACTTTGGTTCCTGATACAATCTCCTACCTGAGGACTCTCCTTCTGTTCTTTACCCTACAAGTCATTTTATTGACTAAGCCCCACCCATGAGGAACAGCTACAACCACTACTCATCCCCTTGTTTAGCTAATGGGGTTCAGGAAGCAGCCTTCACCTTTAACTAGTAGAGGGCCACATACATACCATAAAATACACAGTTTTTAAATGCAAGTGAAAAATGCAAGGTATCCATTGGGTGACAGAGTGACAACACCTCTGACCCTCTTACAGGACTTTGGTGTATCGACCAGCTCAGTAATCTGTTACCACTGGACAAGAACCCTGCGACTCTCCTAACTTCTCGGCACTCCCATCTCCTCTTTTAATTAGCTGGGCTGGTGCAATGTCATCATTGTGGTATGAGACACATACAATTTAAATTTCAGCGAGGAAGGGGGGTATTATTTTTTTAAACATCTTTTAATTTCCAATCCAATTTGTATCAAATACATTTGATGAATTTCAAACTTCTGAGCAGAATCTGCCAAATTCTACATTTTTTTAGATTCATTAATGACTATTAACCCCTTCACGATGTTGAATGTACCAGTACTTGTTTGAAGTGCTGAAGATGCCTTAGAAGAGACCCCAGTGGTGACTGCACAGAAGAAGATAACAGGACAGAAGTTTATTTTGTTTTCTGTAGTTGAGAAACCTCAAGGCTTAAAAATGCACATTTGATTCATACTGAATAAATTATATTTACATGAAATAAACTGGACTCATTTAAGCAAATCTGCTGAATTTAAATTTTGGCAGATTCACTAATCATTATAGCAAATATGATATAAATATAATTGCAATTGCACATCAATTTGGATAATATATGTTAGCATTATATATATTCAATAAGAAAAAGGTGTTTATCTTTGAAGGAACATTCCTATAGTAAGTGAACAAATGCTAAGATTATCTCAAGAGTTTAAGTAGTTTAAAATGCTATAGTCAATAATTAGCCAGCATTGCTTCAGAAGTAGGTCACCTTATCCTTTATAGTCACTGCAAAGTAACAAAAGTTCTTGCTGAATTTTCAGAGCTCATCAACAAAATAAGAATACAGCCTAAAAGTGAACTGATATTATTAGGGTCACTGTAACCTTAGATTCATTGAACTGCATTATAACTGCAATAAGAAAAAAAGGCAAAGCTTACCACCACTTACTGTTGAAAAAATCAATTTGTAAGAGAAATCCAAAATCAGAGGGTGCGCTTTCCCGCTGGTGAGCACTGACATACATGTATGAAAAGACCGGGAAAAGGAAAATCCAGCACTTCCATTCTATACAATGCAAACAGTTTATTAGAAGTCCATTAAAAAGGTGAGTTAAAATGATCCATGGAATAATGTCTACTGTACTTACCTGATCTACACAAAGGTTTTCAAAGTAAACAGAATATGAAAAAGTAATAGAATAACAAAGCTTCAAAAAGTCTCAAATTCCATTTTAAAAGTTTTATTTGAGTAAAGCTCAGTAGTGTTAAGGCTGGTTTCACACTGCAGTTTTTTCCCTGATCCATTCGGTTTGTGTGCCAAAACCAGGAGAGGCACTTGCAGAGAAAAACTATAATTGAAAGATTGACACCTGTTCTGAGATTTGGAGACACTCCTGGTTTTGGCACATAAACCGGATGGAACCTGATCAGGGGTAAAACTGCAGTGTGAAGCCAGCCTAAGGGTACCTTTACACGCCGCTACTGGCGGGTGGCTACAACCGGATACATGCGAGAAATGTATCTTGCACGGCAATTCAACCCGTGGTAGCGGCGTGTGAAGACGGTTGTAGCCACCCGGCAGTAGCGGCACCTGTTTCCGAGCACTGCCCTGAAACAGGTGGCTACCCAGGCGATTGTAGCGACCTGTATCGGCGTGTAACGAAGCAACAGAAGGGATGTCTGGACACCAGGCTATGTACCTGGTCTGTACCTGGGGCGTGACACAGCCTCCGGGAAACCACCCACCTTCAGCAATCATTGGAGGAAGCTCCTGCGTTACGATTGGTTGTTGCTGCATAGGGCGGCATATTTAAGGAGCTGACCAGTCACACTACACAATTCCTCGAGCGTCATGTATTAATCAGCCTCCTGCGATGCCTGGCCAATCATGATGTTATTGCTTTGTCCTATCAGCGTACGGACGTCTCGTAATCCACAATTGTGGCACGCCTATGTGTTGTCCCTGCTGCACCAGGTCCGCCCATATTAGCTTGTTGTAGCGGTGTGTAAATGAGGTAAGGTGCTCTGCAGAAGGTAACTGGAGACACCCGGCGGTGTATCTAGAGAGAGATGTAACCTACTGTAGCGCACCTTGTTGCGGCGTGTAAAGGTGGTGCGATGACCGTTTGCAACCGTTTGTGTGTGCTCGTGCACGTGAAGTAGCCGGTTGTAGCCACCCGCCAGTAGCGACGTGTAAAGGTACCCTAAGAGTGCTTCAAGCATCTGCCTTTGAGCTTGAGAGCAGTCATTTTGCAAAAACCATCAGTAGTCCCCATCCTGCGGGGATTCCAGTGACCTTGATATTTGTTCTCCATTGTAGAAATATCTTTATGGAACCTCTCTGTGTTCATCACTTACATGTCCCCAAATGAGTGGAAAAAAGTCAAAATGGGAATGTAAATATTGATTGCTCTCAGTGGGAGAAACAAGATAACCATCTTGTAGTTGTGATACCTTTTAATGGCTAACAAAAATAAAATAAGTGATGTTACAAGGCAAGCTTTCGAGACGTCTTAGGTCCCTTCATCAGGCAGGTATGACAAAATATTGAAAGAAACTCAAAATATATACATGCACAACTAGAATGAATGGACATTTAACTAAATAAACAAAATAGCCTGGAGAGTGTCCTCAGACAGGCTTATGCTCCTGTCACACGCATCAATCTGGCCTGCGATGTCGGAAGCGATGCGCGGGTGCGCGCTCGCTTCCGACATCGCAGGCCAGCTGTCACACGGTAGGATGTTGCCGGTGACGCGGCGGTGATGCGGGCGGAGCCATCGCTCACTGGGCTGGGCTCAGCCCAGCGAGCGATCCTCAGCAACGCTGCGGTATAGGCTGGATCGCCGCCGACATCACTATAGCGGTGTCAGACAGTGCGATCCAGCCTAATCGCTGGTTGCAGATTGACAGGTTTACGCTCATGCTGGTAAACCTGTCAACCTGCGACCAGCGATAAATCGCGGTTGCGTCGCGCTGTCACACAGCACAACGCACTTGCGATAGCACTAGCGACATCGCTGATGCGTCACTTTTCAGCGATGTCGCTAGCGACATTGACACGTGTGACAGGGCCATTAGTGATGTGTAAGTTTTTATGACACTAATGGCCCCGTCACATGTGTCAACCAGGGCTGCGATGTCGGAAGCGATGTGCGGGTGCGCGGTCGCTTCCGACATCGCAGCCTTGGTGTCACATGGCAACATGTTGCCGGTGACGCCGCAGCGATGCGGGCGGGGCCATCGCTCGCTGGGCTGGGCTCAGCCCAGCGAGCGATCCTCAGCAACGCTGCGGTATAGGCTGGATCGCCGCCAACATCGCTATTGCAGTGGCAGACGGCGCGATCCAGCCTAATCGCTGATTGCAGAATGACAGGTTTACAGTCATGCTCGTAAATCTGTCAACCTGCGACCAGCGATAAATCGCAGTTGCGTCGCGCTGTCACACAGCACGACGCACTTGCGATATCGCTAGCGACATCGCTGATGCGTCACTTTTCAGTGATGTCGCTAGCGACATTGACATGTGTGACATGGCCTTAAGGGTACCTCTACACGTCGTAACATTGCATGCAATTTTCACTTGCAACTTACTGGTTGCAGTGAAATCATGTACACATTGTTACATTTGTTTACGGCCACAAAATAGAACAATGTGTCCATGATTTCACTGCAACCAGGAAGTTGCAAGTGACATTGCATGCAATGTTGCGACATGTAAAGGTACCCTAATTTATAAGAAAACATGGTGTCTTAAGACTTGAATGTCTTCGAACAATATTCTTCAGATTTTATAATGAGCCATAAAACAATCACTTTGGTATAAACCATCCTGGATAGAGTCAAATGTTCTAATGAATTTGGATTCACAAATCCTTCAATGTTTTTGTGATTTGAAATTTCCTCTCAAAACCAAAACTTTCATATTTTCAATGTTATGTCCTTGTCTAGAAACATGTTTGGCTACTGGAAAATTGTTTTTTTTTGTGTGTAATTGTGTAATGATGAGACTTCATCCGGTGCCATTTGAGCAGTGTCTTGCTCTCATGGGGCTCATGTGAGGTTCTTACATCACAAGGGCCCCAAATCATTGCTTCCCTGTCCACACCTTCAGATGTATAAATAATTAAGAATACATGAGAGATGCCATTTCTCCCTGTTAATTACTTATCTGTCTGAAGACTGGGAGTGGGAAGGTGGTAGTGATTCAGTGTGCAGAATGTGTGATGTCACAAGTCATCTAATTCATGACAAGCTGTGGTGTACTCTACCCCAGAAATCTAACCCAAGTAACTTGCAGGAGTAAGTTTTCTAGCAAGGCATTTTGAGTGACATGACACTTGTCAGGTGTGCCTGGTTCATTAAGAGGTGTGGGGCTCCTAATGACTATACCTATGACTGTAGTATGACCCCTTTCAAAGCCAGCATGAACAATGGTAGACCTATAGAACCTTTTTTGGAGGTCTATGTACTTGTCTTCATGTTTTAAGACATATTTATATTTTATCAGAAAAAACTAAAAAAAAAAAACTAATGAATCTCATTCTTTGATTTGTAAAACTGACACATAAATTTTTTGTTCATGTGGTTAGTATGATTTACGCAGTCATATGTGTAAATAGAGACATTGTGTGCAATGCAGATTACTTTTCTATTCACTTCTATTAGTCAGAAGTAGCAGCAGTGCACATGCATGCCCACCTCTGCCTATGGAGCACTGGACAAACGTGCACTACTGCTCAATTTACACAGGATTTTAGGAGTTCTGTTCTCTTGATTGCTGGGGGTCATAGCGGTTGGACTCCCAGAGGTCATACATTAATTATCTATCCCATGGTTAGGTGAAATATTTATGGGACAGCCTTAATATCCTTTGACAAAAAAAGTCCTTCTAGAAATAGGCAATAGTTGTCAACTAGAATTAGTCAAAAGGATTTGCTGGTCCCGTGAACACATTTTTAGTTATTTTAGCTGGACCAGAGTCCTTTGAATTTTCTCAGCTAGCACTCAAATGCCTCTGATGTTTATAAGGCCCTGTAACATTATTATATGAAGCCCAGTCACTACACAAGAGCCTTGTTGTGGCAGCCTTGCAAAAACCAGTAGGACCCAGGATGATGGCATTTGAGTGCCAGTCAAAGAGGTTTGCAGGACCCGGGTCCGGCTGCCACGGAGTACAAACTTGGTTGCCAGACAAGGGTACTACAAATCTTTTTGCTTACCTCTATTCTCAATCTGTTTACATAGATATTATATCTCTCTGTTGGTGGAGAAGAAACACAAAATGCTTGTTAGTCAGGTGAAATGATCTTTTGGTGAAATGATTCTCCTCCTTCTAGACCTGTCCTCTGTCTTCGACACAGTTGACCACTGCCAACTGCTACAGATTCTCTATTCCCTTGGCATCAAAGACCTTGCCCTATCCTGGATCGACTAATACCATTCCGACCACTGATTTAGCATTTTCCACTTCCACACTACCTCCTCATCTCACCATCTCTCTGTTGGAGTTCCACAAGGTACTGTCCTGGAGCCCCTACTTTTCTTCATCTAAACCCTTGGCCTAGGACAACTCAAAAAGTCTCATGGCTTCCAGTACCACCTATACGATGATGGCACTCAGATCTACCCCTCTGGCCCAGACATCACCTCTCTGCTGTCCAGAATCCCGGAGTGTCTATCAGCCATATCCTCCTACTTCACCTTTCGCTTTCTAAAACTCAATGTAGACA
This sequence comes from Allobates femoralis, assembly GCA_033576535.1. Taxonomy (NCBI): domain Eukaryota; kingdom Metazoa; phylum Chordata; class Amphibia; order Anura; family Aromobatidae; genus Allobates; species Allobates femoralis. The sequence goes on along the minus strand of JARQOC010000001.1, from coordinate 522,845,128 downwards.
AAACCGAACTTATCATCTTTCCTCCATCTCATGTATCTTCCCTACCCGATCTATATATTATCGTAAATGGTATCACGCTCTCTCCTGCACCTGAAATCCGCTGTCTTGGAGTAAATCAATGCTGCCCTGTCCTTCAAACGACACATTCAAACTCCCGCTTCCTCTTGTCGCTTCAACTCAAACTTTTTTCCATGATCCGTCCTTTTCTCAACCTTCAAACTACTAAAATACTTGTACACGCTCTCATCATCTCCTGCCTCGATAACTGCAACATCCTTCTCTGTGACCTCCCTGCTAACTCTCTTTCACCACTCCAGCCTATCCTCAACTCTGCTGCCCGAATAATCCACCTCTCTCCTCACTGATCCCCTGTTTCTCCCCTCTGCAAATCCCTCCACTGGCTTCCAATTTCCCAACAAATCCAATTCCAACTACTATCACTGACCTACAAAGCCATCCTCAACCTGTCCCCTCACTACATCTCTGAACTAATCTCACAATATTTTCCCTCACGTAATCTTCGATCCTCCCAAGACCTCCTCCTCTCCTCCACATTTATTCGTTCCTCACACAACCGCCTCCAAAACTTCTCCCGAGTATCCCCCATCCTTTGGAATTCGGCGCCCCAACACGTAAGATAATCCACCACACTTGAATCCTTCAGATGAAGCCTGAAAACCCATCTCTTCAGGAAAGCTTCTAGCCTGCAATGACCATTCTGCCGCCTCACCACCACGAGAGCTGCGACCTCACCACCATCACCAGAGCTGCCACCTCACCAAAACCACCAGAGCTGCCGTCTCCCCACCATTACTAGAGCTGACGCACCCCTGACCTTATAATAATATAATATTATAATATAACCTTCTGTCTCTTCCCCATTATCTCATAGAATGTAAGTCCAAAAGGGCAGGGTCCTCTCCCCTCTGTACCAGTCTATCATGGGTCATTGATTTACTGTATATATATAATTTTTTATGTAACCCCTTCTCATGTTCAGCACCATGGTATTAATGGTGATATATAAATAAATAATAATAAAGGAAGGGAATAGCACCGTCTGCTGGTATTACATGGAGTGTAACGCATCCTCAGGGTTTCCCCTCAATCCCTATGTTACATATGGTTTGTTGAAATGAGTCCACAGCACTTCCTTATGATGCAGCCAAAGGTTTTATTCCAGCTCAGGCGGGTATATGGCAACGTTTCGAGCTCAAATAGCTCTTTGTCTAGCTAGACAAAGAACTATTTGAGCTCGAAACGTTGCCATATACCTGCCTGAGCTGGAATAAAACCTTTGGCTGCATCATAAGGAAGTGCTGTGGACTCATTTCAACAAACCGTAAATAAATAATAATAATAATAGTTTGCACAAAAGATCTTATTTTTGCAGCTTACTCTTCTGTGTAAACAAGACCTGTGCTGCTGAGAATAATGACAGCCAATTGACATTGAACCATATATTAGAGATGATTTAATGAGCATGTGAAGAGTCATCTGCAAGCATAAGCGTGGTGTGAGATATAATGGCAATACTGTACATGTCTGGTAAACATCGCACTGGCAGAGGTCTATTGCAATGTAAATGTGTATGGTTTCACTGTGACTGGTAACATTACACAAAAAAGTTAATGCATGCAATTAAATGTGTGTGAGTGGACACACCTCTCCACCTGTGAGTGTAACAGGTGGTATATCATGTGACTCCTTACTGGTCATGTGACTGTGATGTAAGCAAGGTCCTGCACTTCCTGTTTGGTCCACATGGCAGGAGACAAGCATGCTTGAGAGTGGAGTTGGCTAGAACTCCTAGGAGTCCAGGAGTAATTGAGGCCTGGTGGATCTGGACTCACGACAGGTGCGGATACGAAGTGAGTTCAAGGTCCTGGTGGGTGATCCCTGTGTGTGTAACCTCCTGGATGGTGAGACTGGTATGAACTCTGCTAAGCTACAATAGCAGGTAATACCCAGAGTGGTATAATTGTGTGCTGACTGAGATCAGGTGATAATTGTCTGTGGGCAGACCACTGAAGATTATGTACTATATGTTATATACTCATCATGTGGGCTGTTCTTGTGATTCTCAGCTACATAACCAGAGTAGCGGTTTATGACTTACAATAAACCGATGAACTATCTTGTATAAGAAACTGTGTATGTGTGCTTAAATTGCACAATAAATGAGTGTCCCCCAACACACTCAGCTCTACCTCACAGTGGCTTTAAACAAATAGAGAAACAACGATGGTCAACTGGCATAAACTGAGCTTTTGTGTAGGTTCATCACATGTGATCAATCACATAAAAATCAAAATAAGGCCCAAATAGAAAAAAAATGCAAGTTTAAAGGAGTTTGGGGATCTTTTTAGTGTCCTTGTCACCAATAGATAGTTCCTTGCAACAGATGGTGTTAATTGATCATGTATTTGGAGATTTAATTTATATTGGTTTTAAATATTTAGAAAATGTAATTAAACAATTGGATCATAATTGGGCTTCTATCTACAGGAGCAGACCATAAAGACCATTCCCTTTGAATTTATGATATCTATGAGAGCCAGTAGGGAGAAATTCTTCCATTTTGTCGTTAAATATTACATATCTCATTCAGTGATGGTGTAGATGTGTATATAATATAAAAAAATATATTTTTAATTTGCTCTACTTTTACATATGCCAGCTTTTACATTTATCATTTGCTTTGAATTCTTTACTTACAATTGGGCAGCAAGATTTTGCAGGCATCTGCATGCATACTGTACATATAGACCTGTTTTCTTTACACTGATCTGGTGTTAACACTGACTATGGTCTTGCTGACACTCTTTCAAAAATGTTAATCCCTCATTCATAGTTGGAATACTAAACGTTCTTTGGTACAGCAGTGACAATCACCTTTCTTTGAACTATGGAAGAAGTGGAAGGACTTGATACACATTCCTACTATTCTTTACCTCCTAAGTTGTCGATTCACTGAGCTTTTAAGAAAGAGTCAAATCTGTGCATAAAGCTAGAAATGAAGTGGTTAAGCTAGTCTTTATGATGGTCGTATTTGTTAAGTGATTCAAAAATTGTCATACTGTGTGTTTAATGGTAGCACAAGCTTTCACAGTGTTTCTTTTTCTTTCCACATTTATCAGTCCTGATAATTGTTCTTACTTAATGTGAATATGGGCATGTCCTTTAAATATTAAGGTTCTATCAGTCTAATAAAGCTAAGAAATATCCTTAGGAAATAATTAGTCATGGGAGTAATTATACTTCATAATAAAATCCCAGGACATCAAATTTATGGCTAAGACAATGCTTGTGCATATCCACCAATGTCTAATCCGCGCATGCGCACATTTGGGTTATACAAGTAGACTGTAACACTCTCTGACAAATATGTATCTGCACAGTGCAGGCACAGAATGTTGCATATCTATCATTGCTAAACAAAAATCCAGAATCACATTAGAAATGGTGGTAACCCATAATAGTAGGACTGGCCATGTCCCTCCCTCTGATGCGAGCTCATGCGCTGATTTGATCAGCTGACATGTGTAGCTAACAGCACCGATTGGATCAGGGATCCAATCGGTGCTGTTAACCCTTTGGATCGTGCTGTCAATCATTACCAGCACGATCCAAAGCACCGCAGCGGGAACCGCGCCGTTCCACGCCAGCATCAGAGGTCCCGTGATGTGATCACGGGACCTCTGCTGTCACCTTGACATCCACAGGTCCTTTCATGACCCTTGATGCTGTCATGAATCACTTCCTGTGGAGCCTGGCGAGCGCCGGCATTCACAGAAACTGATAATTTCTGCTGTTCACAGACATGTATCAGCAAATCGCTTCTCTTTTAAACAGGAGAAGCGATTGCATACTGCAGTACTGAGGCACCCTAAGGGGCAGTGTAAAATAAAGAAAAAATGCTACAAAAATATTTTAAAAAATACAAACGTTCAAAGCACCCCCCATTGCCCCATTGAAAATAAAACTAGTAAAAAATATACATGTGTGGTATCGCCGCGTTCAAAAATGCCCACTCTATCAACATATTAAATCAATCAGATCTGTAAACTGCATAATGGAAAAAAAAGTCTAAATGCCAAAATTACTGTTTTTTTGGTCACTGCAGCATTGTTATAAAATACAATAACAGGTGATCAAAATATCACACCAACCCAAAAATCGTATAATTAGAAATTTCAGCTCAAGCCACAAAAAATAAGCCGTCACGCAGTCCCAGATCCAGACAAATGAGAACACTACGTGTTGTGGAAAATGGCTTCATATGCTGGATAACTGAGTCAGGGAACATTATGGGACCTCTATGTGGACTATGTCAGATCTGCTTGAGAGTTTTGAGGGGAATACACTGGTGAACAAGGGACTGTCTTGTCTTTGTTTCTGTAATGCTCTCTTTTTAAGTTTTCCAGGTTACCATTTGTGTACTATGTCAGCTTCAGTAGACTACGTTAGAATCCATGGACTATTTCAGATTTGTAGCTTTTTAAAAAAAAATTAAATAAATTGCTAAACCAGGGAATATGTTGAGGAGTGTTTCCTTAATTAAAATATTTTTGTTCATATGTTTATCTTTTTACTGACTGGGTTAGTAATTGGGGTGTCTGATATATGCATCTACATTACTAATCCCTGGGCCTGATGCCAGTTGATATTACACAGTTGACTTCAACCACAACTGCTATCACCCTGATTGCCACCACACCATAGCAATCAGGAAGAGCCGAGCATAGAGGTGCCACTTCTGGGGTGGCAATGGGCTGCTATTTTTAGGCTAGGGAGAGCCCAATAACCATGGACATTCCCTGTCTGAGAATACCAACTCCCAGTTGTCAGCTTTACCTTGACTGGTTTTCACAAATGGGGGAGATCCCATGTCATTTTTTTAAATTCATTTACGGTATTTATTTATTAGCTTAAACTTGACAAAACACCCTTTAGTGCCACATAAAAGGCATTAAGGGGTGCAACTTTAGAGTATTTAGGTAGTGGATCATTATATTTGTTGGATTTCTATCTTTATAACTCTTTATATAAGATTGCTTATGACAACTAACTTAAAATTACCTAGAGTTATTATAGTATGTAAAAGATTATGTTAATAATGCATGGCATATGCATGCCATACACATGTCCAAGTGACATCCATTTTTTTTCTTGCACCCATTGAATTTCATTGATGACTCTCGACCTTTTTACATGGCCATACGCAGCATGCTGTGATTTTTTTATCAGCCTAATTCAAGTTGAGGAATAACTTGCAGATGGACAGATGGGCCTCTTGTTTAACATCAGTGCGACTGCAATCTGATTTTTTTATCGGATTGCATTTGCCAATTTTAAAAGCAAATGTGAGCGAACCCCAAGGCTGATTTGATCATATAACCCTATTATACAGTCTGTGTATGGACAGCAGCTTGAAGACTAAACTCAGCTCTATTTAAGAGACCCGTGGTCTGGACACTGAGGTCCGTACATGAACTATATAATATTGGATGTGTGAATTCAACCTTACCCATATAGAACTCAGCAGAAGGAACATGGCAGGGAGACCTTGAACTCATATTGCCAATCATCATAGGTGTATCAACTGTTATCTTTTAACTATCCTATGTTGCTAATCCTACGAGTGACTAAAGTTATCTGAGTGCACCAAAAATAATAATTTTGATTGCCTTCACGGCACAAATCATCTTTGCTGTCCATTACTCAATGTCCAATGCCTAATTTCAAGAAACACAGGTGAATGTCCTGATATATCAACTGAATGTGCCCCAGTCACTTATTTAGTAACACTTTACCTTGCATGAACATCATATTACATACAGCAAATTGTTATATATGAACATGTGCAACAGATAGAAATGTGTCCCTAGGGTTCCGCCACACTTTATTTTCAGCATCAATAAAAATTTAATTACAATTTTTTTTTACATTTTAATAAACACAATAATACCTTGACTTGCATGTTTTGGTAGGAATGCCTCAAAGAACACGTGTGTATACTGTATAACTTCTTTTAGTCACCTATTTCTCAAGTGAAAGTATATACTTAGTATCTATAAGCCAGTAACTTTTCTGGGAAAAGTATTTTTGCAACAGAATTTAAAGTAGCTGAAGTGAGTAAAACGTTTGTGGTGTGCAAAAGGGCAGACATCGAATGTAAAGTCTTTGTAAGTCTTGTTGTTGTTTTTTCTTCCTCTCCATTTGGCACTTTAAAATTAAGTTTGGGTGCACAATAATATCTAAGGAGTAAATATCGTCAAGATGCTGTTCCTGGATCTTAAGATGACGCCATAACACTTCACGTTGTTTTAAGGGCTACATAGTCTGGATTCTCAGGTGCACTATTTGGAAGGATGTCAATACAAATAAGTATAAAAGCACATACATCATTTTTTTATGTCACTTCAAAACTGCTTAGTTTGCAAAAACCAACTTCTCTTTTGGATTACCGCATGACAGCTCAAACCCCATTAAGATAGCAAAATATAAAAACTAACGCCAAGAATATAAATAAGGCTGCATTGTTTGCAAAGAGTTGTATCCTCTCAGATATAGTTAAAAAAGAAAGAAAACACTATCCCCAGGTCCAGCAGTGACTCTCTGCTACTACTTTCTGTGTCTCACATAGGCTGCGGCGCTGCAGTCATATCAACAGAGTGGCAGACTTCAGTGAGTTTAGAAGATTGCTCTGAAGGTATATCGCCTACCCGCTGAGCTCACTGGTTGCCTGCTACACTGTCAATATGACTTTAATGCTATAGCCAAAGCCAAACGTCTGGAGTAGTAGTGGAGACTCAGCAGTGAACCTGGAGATGGTAAGCACAGTGCTGCTTGTTTCAATAATATTTGGGTACCAACATTTACCGAAAGGGAACTACCCCTTTAAGGGTAATTGTCACTAACCCTTCTGGATCTGTTCCTGCTACATCTGCTTCTTTTACCAGGCGCTGCTGTATTCACTTTGTGGGTGTTACTGATGATAGATGAGATGTTAAGACTAGAAGATGTGGTGGAACAGGCTTTGCCCACCCACAGAAATTAGGTGGTTGGGATGGGTAGTGTTGTACAGTATAGGTATGTGTGTGTGTGTACTTCCTAGTAGGAGTAATCAGCTCCCTACTTTGACCAGTGGTACAACACCACACCTCACAAAAATATTGCAGCTTACTGCTGAGAGTTGCCAGTTACGGTTCATAGTAGCTCTTGTATGCACCTGATGTTCTGCTTCTGCTTTGCCTATTCGATTCACTTTCTGACCTCAACCAATTTTAGCCTTTATCTACCTTCCTTGTTCTGAAATGATAACCTGACAATTCCTGTCTAACTGCTCCAATGGCCAACGACTACTCCGAGGTCTCAACCCAAAGTCCAAATTAATTTACAGTGACTAAAGGGTAAAGACCAGAGCTCTCATGGCACCTGATAGCATAGTAGCAAGGTAAAAATACACTGAAGCCCAATTTATAGCTGTCAGGTGACCACAAAACAAACACACAGTAACCACATACATGGTGAAATAAGTATTGAACATGTCACCAATTTTCTAGGAAAATATATTTTTAAAAGTGCTATTGACATCAAATTCTCCCCAGATGTCAGTTAATAACCCATACAATCTACACAAGCAAAGAATTCAAAACATAGGTATCAATAAATTATACAGTTAGGGCCAGAAATATTTGGACAGTGACACAAGTTTTGTTATTTTAGCTGTTTACAAAAACATGTTCAGAAATACAATTATATATATAATATGGGCTGAAAGTGCACACTCCCAGCTGCAATATGAGAGTTTCCACATCCAAATAGGAGAAAGGGTTTAGGAATCATAGCTCTGTAATGCATAGCCTCCTCTTTTTCAAGGGACCAAAAGTAATTGGACAATGGACTCTAAGGGCTGCAATTAACTCTGACGGCGTCTCCCTCGTTAACCTGTAATCAATGAAGTAGTTAAAAGGTCAGGGGTGGATTCCAGGTGTGTGGTTTTGCATTTGGAAGCTGTTGCTGTGACCAGACAACATGCGGTCAAAGGAACTCTCAATTGAGGTGAAGCAGAACATCCTGAGGCTGAAAAAAAAGAAAAAATCCATCAGAGAGATAGCAGACATGCTTGGAGTAGCAAAATCAACAGTTGGGTACATTCTGAGAAAAAAGGAATTCACTGGTGAGCTTGGGAACTCTAAAAGGCCTGGGCGTCCACGGATGACAACAGTGGTGGATGATCGCCGCATACTTTATTTGGTGAAGAAGAACCCGCTCACAACATCAACTGAAGTCCAGAACACTCTCAGTGAAGTAGGTGTATCTGTCTCTAAGTCAACAGTAAAGAGAAGACTCCATGACAGTAAATACAAAGGGTTCACATCTAGATGCAAACCATTCATCAATTCCAAAAATAGACAGGCCAGAGTTAAATTTGCTGAAAAACACCTCAAGAAGCCAGCTCAGTTCTGGAAAAGTATTCTATGGACAGATGAGACAAAGATCAACCTGTACCAGAATGATGGGAAGAAAAAAGTTTGGAGAAGAAAGGGAACGGCACATGATCCAAGGCACACCACATCCTCTGTAAAACATGGTGGAGGCAACGTGATGGCATGGGCATGCATGGCTTTCAATGGCACTGGGTCACTTGTGTTTATTGATGACATAACAGCAGACAAGAGTAGCCGGATGAATTCTGAAGTGTACCGGGATATACTTTCAGCCCAGATTCAGCCAAATGCTGCAAAGTTGATTGGACGGCGCTTCATAGTACAGATGGACAATGACTCCAAGCATACAGCCAAAGCTACCCAGGAGTTCATGAGTGCAAAAAAGTGGAACATTCTGCAATGGCCAAGTCAATCACCAGATCTTAACCCAATTGAGCATGCTTTTCACTTGCTGAAATCCAGACTTAAGACGGAAAGACCCACAAACAAGCAAGACCTGGAGGCTGCGGCTGTAAAGGCCTGGTAAAGCATTAAGAAGGAGGAAACCCAGCGTTTGGTGATGTCCATGGGTTCCAGACTTAAGGCAGTGATTGCCTCCAAAGAATTCGCAACAAAATATTGAAAATAAAAATATTTTGTTTGGGTTATGTTTATTTGTCCAATAACTTTTGACCTCCTAAAATGTGGAGTGTTTGTAAAGAAATGTGTACAATTCCTACATTTTCTATCAGATATTTTTGTTCAACCCTTCAAATTAAACGTTACAATCTGCACTTGAATTCTGTTGTAGAGGTTTCATTTCAAATCCAATGTGGTGGCATGCAGAGCCCAACTCGCGAAAATTGTGTCAATGTCCAAATATTTCTGGCCCTAACTGTATGTAATAATGAGAACTGACACAGGAAAAAAAAGTATTGAATATGCTAAATGAAATTTAAGTAATACTATGTTCAAAAGTCTTTGTTGGTCACAACAGCTTCAAGACACCTCCTCTATGGAAAAACTAGTCGCATACATTACTCAGGTGTAATTTTGGTCTACTCTTCACACAAACACTCTTCAAACCATGAGGGTCTGTGGGCTCCTTCTATAAACTCTGAGTTTTAGTTACTTGCATACATTTTCTATTGGATTGAGTTTCTTTGGCAGCTGTGTGTTTGAAATCATTGTCTTGCTGAAATCTCCACCCTCTTTTCATCTTCATCATCCTGGTAAATGGCAGCAGATTTTTATCAAAAATATCTCACTACAATTGTGCAATCATCCTTCATTCAATTATGTGACATTCACCACCATTACAATGTGCTGAAAACAGCCCCACACTATGATGTTCCCACCTCTAAACTTTACTGTTGGTATGATGTTTTTGAGGTGGAACTCTTTGGTATCCTAAATGTTCAATTGTTGTCTCATCGAACCTGCCTAGATTCTCCCAGTATTTCACAGGCTTGTCTTACTGTTGTTGAGCAAAATTTAATTGCATTTTATTGAGACAGCTCACTGGTTTAACCCATCATGAGATGTTAAATAGAGATGAGCCACCACCCTAGTGTTTGTGTTCGATTCGATTCATCAAATCGGGCGGGTGTTCGACGAATGTTCGTCGAACACCCCAGAACACTAAATAAACAGCTATGTGGGGCTGTTTCACTTCTGCAATGTATATACATACATTGCGGAAGTGAAATTAAGTTAAATAAAGAGTTAAAAATAAAAAAAAGTATGCTCACCTGTCCGCGGTCCACCGATGACTCCGGCAAGGTCCTGTTGCTGATAGGACCTGTGGTGACGTCAGTTATCGCGGGAACTCCGGTCACATGACCGGAGTTCCCGCGATAACATGACGTCACCAGAGGTCCTATTAGCAAGAGGACCTTGCCGCAAAGGTTAAAATAGACATTTTTATGTTTTGGACACTTTCTTTAAGTAAAAGAAAGTGTCCAAAATATAAAAATGTCTATTTTAGGACCCATTCACACACTACTTTTTTTGCTGCGTATTTTTAAGCACAAGCTCATCACAAACCAGGAGTGGGTGATTAAACATATAAGTGGAGATCTTGTTTCTATTAGACCTTTCCTCTGAGTGTGCCACTCCCGGCTTTGAATGTTCCACTCCTAGCTTTTTTTGAGCTTGTGCGTAAAAATATGCAGCAAAAAAAGCAGTTTGTGAATGGGGCCTTAACCTTTCCAGCAAGGTCCTCTTGCTGATAGGACCTGTGGTGATGTCATGTTATCACGGGAACTACGGTCACATGACCCAGGGTTCAAACTGGATTCTCCTGGATTGCGCCGGTCCAGTGCAATCCGGCACCATAGAGTCCCATGTTATGGGGCACCGGATTGCAGCGGGGGGTGCCCAGAAGGCTTGGGCCTCCCTGCGCTGCGGGTTCCAGCCCTCAGCTGCCTAGCTGTACCTGGCTAGACATTGAAATAGCGCGAGCCCCACACATTTTTTTTCAAATTATTTCATGAAATGAATGACATAATAAAAAAGGGGCTCCCCTATATTGTTGTGTCTGGCCAGGTACAAATAGGCACCTGGGGGTTGGTGGCAGCCCGTCGCTGCCTGCTGTATCCGGCTGAATACAAAAAATACGGCGAAGCCCACGTCAAATTTTTTTCTGAAAAATCCAAAAAACAATATGAATGAAAGGGACTGCATCTTTATTAACCCCTCGACAATGGTCGATGGGTTAAGAAAGATGCAGTCCCTTTTAATAGGATTGTTTAATGGATTTTTCAGAAAAATTTTGACGTGGGCTTCGTTGTCTTTTTGTATGCCAGCCGGATACAGCAGGCGGCAACGGGCTGCCTCCAACCACCAGCTGACTATTTGTATCTGCCTGGACACAGAAATGCCTGGAAGCCCTTATTTTTTATTATTTCATGAATTTCATGAAATAATAAAAATAAAAAATGCGTGGGGCTCCGCGCGATTTCTATGTCCAGCCCGGTACAGCTAGGCAGCTGGGGGCTGGAATCCGCAGCCCAGGGAGGCTCAAGCCTTCTGGGCAAACCCCGCTGCGAATGGCAGACTGCAGCCGCCCCTGAAGATGGCGCATTCATTGAAGCGCCATGTTCTGGCGCTGAACCCAACTCTTCCAGGGCCCAGGTGCCGTGGCTCGCTGGGTAATAAAGGGGTTAGGGCCAGCTTTTTTTTATCAGCTGGCCATAAGCCCGAAATTCATGGTGGTTACGCCAATATTAGACATGACCGCCATGAATTTCTATTAAATTGTTTAAATAAAAACACAGCACCAAGAAAAATTATTTTTATTTGAAAAAAAACAACAAAAGTACACTTAGGCACTCCATCTCAATCCAGAGCTCCTCTTTAGCTCTAATATGTAGCAGAGCTGTGCACCCTGGCGTGGGAAAGTTCATGTGCGTTCATGCAGGCAAGCATGAACTCACATGAACCTCACAGCACTGCTACTTCATTGAACAGCTGACCTGAGTCAGCTGTTCATTTGAAAATCCCGGCGGGAAGGCGTCCAAAAGAGAAAACCAGTTTGAAAACCGGATTCTCCCGGATTGTACCGGTCCGGTGCAATCCGGCACCATAGAGCCCCATGTTATGGGGCGCCGGATCGCACCGGACCGGTACAATCTGAGAGAATCTGGTTTTCAAACCGGTTTGAAAACCGGATTCTCACGGATTGTACCGGTCCGGTGCAATCCGGCACCCCATAAAATGGGACTCTATGGTGCTAGATTGCACCGGACTGGGGCAATCTGGGAGAATCCGGTTTGAACTCAGGGAGTAGACTCCCGCGATAACTGACATCACCACAGGTCCTATCAGCAAAAGGATTTTGCCGAAAAGGTTAAAATAGACATTTTTATGTTTTGGACACTTTCTTTAAGTAAAAGAAAGTGTCCAAAATATAAAAAAAAAAATGTCTATTTAAACCTTTCTGGCAAGGTCCTTTTGCTGATAGGACCTGTGGTGACGTCAGTTATCGCGGGAACTCCGGTCATGTGTAAAGCGGATTGTCTCGATGTATGTTGTTGCTTGATAAAGGACATAGTCCGAAACATCGCTTGCACTGGGGTGCTGGAATAAAGAATTGGTAAAGAATCCCGTTTGGTATGTGGTGCTGTCCTTTTCTATTTAAAGTGATCCTAAACCCAGAAACTGACCCCCCCGTATCTTTAGACCTGTCCCTGCACCCCCTCTTATCATTTCTAGCCATTCCTTTTGTAGAAAAAATCTGCTGCAGTCTTCCCAAATAAATTGCACCAGTAAAAATAGAATAAAAAGAAAGGGATTCTTGACTGTGCTACCATATAAACAATCAACATTTATGTTGATAAAATGTGATTTTTATTTTCTACTTATTTTGTACATCTGTGATTTTTTTCCTGATGAAGGGGCCAGAGAGCCCAGAAACACGTAGAAAATAAAAATCACATTTTATCAACATAAATGTTGATTGTTTATATGGTAGCATGGTCAAGAATCCCTTTCTTTTTATTCTATTTTTGATGGTTTATATGGTAGTGCGGTCAAGAATCCCTTTTTATTCTAACTACCCTTTGTAGTTCACTATGTCTTGTGGGAGAGGAGAGTCCTGAAAAACAATACTTAGAGCCTGCAATGCTTTTACATGTGGGATACAAGAATATAAGGATATTACATCAAGTGTGACCCATCTGTCACCACGATCCCATTTGAAATCCTTCAAGGCATATAGTAGATGTTTAGTGTCTCTAACATAGCCAAGAGAGGAGACAACTAACGGCTGTAGCTGTTGATCTACCCATTCTGATAAAAGGTTCAATCAAGGAACCAATCCCTGCCACTATAGGTCTAAAGGGAGGTGGAAATAGGACCGTTCACACGCCAAAAGCTGGGAATCTCGCCTTCATGATTGGCTCTGATTTTGGAGCAGTGCTCTGAAATCGGAACCAGGCGACAGGTTTTTTATCGCCCCCAAATTCCCAAATTACACGCCGCAACTGGGAGGCAGTTTGACGGCGATGGTGCCAGGGCAACATATCGCCGGACAGATTCCTCGCCGCGGTTGCAGTATGTAAAGGTACCCTAATGGGGTGTCTGATAGACATCTCTCCATTACTAACACTAGCATGTTGCTCGAGCACCCATTATACTTGATCAAGTAACAAGCATGCCTGAGCTTCCCACCGGGAATCAAGCTACAGCGAGCATATTTGCTCATCGCTTATATTCATTACTGGACCGTTCAGTTCTGGAGTCATTTAATGAAATAAAGTATGGTAAAAGTACCACACAGAAATAGCTACCGCAGGTGATATTTGTATTGACATCATCACCAATTTTCCAAATACATATATTTCTAAACATGCTATTGACTTGAATTTCTCACCAGATGCCGGTAACAACCCATCCAATCCACACTGACAAAGAAATCAAACCATTGATTTCCATGATGTGTAATAATAAGAAAAAATGACACAGGGAAAAAATATTGAACACATGAAGAAAGAGAGGTGTCAAAAGACATATAAAGTCATGGCACCGGTTGAAATCTATCAGTAATCAGAAAGCAATCCTGCCACTTAGTGAAAAAATATATATGGTAGTTCAACCGACGGCCTATAAAAAGGTGTATAATTACCAAGGTGCCACGCAAGAAACAACTCATGATAGATAAAACATTCAAACTTTTTCAAGACCTTTGCAATCTTCTTGTTGCAAAACATACTAATGGCATTGGTTACACAAGAATTTCTAAACTAATGAAGCTTACTTAGCACAGTTGGGTCCATATTTTAGAAGTGGAAAGTATATCATTTTACCATAAACTGGTTACAACCCAGTGCTCCCTGCAAGATTTGAGACAGAGGAGTGAAAAATATTATTTTAAGAGTTGTGCAAGACAAAAATTAACCTGTGAAGACTTACAGAGACCTGGACTCAGCAGGTGTAATAGTTTGAAAAAAAAAAAACAATAGGTAATGCTCTCAACGTCCATGGCCTGTATGAATGCTCACCTTGCAAAACTCCATTGCTTAACAACAAGCATGTTCAAGTGCATTTAAAATTTGATCAACAACATTAAGGCAAGACTGTGAAATACTGGGAGAGTATAGTCTGATCAGAGAAGACCAAAATTGAATACTTTGGATACCATAGTACACACCATGTTTGGAGGCAAAAAGTCACTGCATAGCCTCCCAAAAGCACCATACTAACAGTGAAGTTTGAAGGTGGGATCATCATAGTGTGGGGCTGTTTTTCATCATACGGCACTGTTAAACTTCATTTTATTGAAGGAAGGATAAATGGACAACATTTATCAAGACCTTCTTGATAAAACTCTGCTGCCATCTACCAGGATGATGAAGATGAGATAATGAAGATGAAACGAGGGTGGACATTTCAGCAAGACAATGATCCCAAAGACACATCCAAGGAAACTCTCAATTTGTTTCAGAGAAAGAAAAAAAAGCTGCTAGAATGGCCCAGCCATTATCCTGACTTGGATTCAATAGAAAATATATGGAATGAATTAAAGCTCAGAGTTTTTAGAAGGAGCCCACAAAACCATTAGGATTTGAAGAGTGTTTGTGTGGAAGACAGGGCCAAAATCACACCTGAGCATTGCATGTGACAATTTCTACATAAAGGAGGCATCTTGAAGCTGTCATTAACCACAAAGGCTTTTGTACGAAAGTATTAGGCCCCATTCAAACACTGCTTTTTTGCTGCATATTTTTACGCACAAGCTCAAAAAAAGCCAGGAGTGGAACAATCAAAACCGGGAGTGGCACGCTCAGAGGAAAGGTCTAATAGAAACAAGTGCTCCACTTATATGTTTAATCACCCACTCCTGGTTTGTGATGAGCTTGTGCTTAAAAATACGCAGCAAAAAAAGCAGTGTGTGAATGGGGCCTTAATTACATTTCATTAAGCATGTTCAATACTTTGTCATTTCTCATTATTACACATAACTTAATTTATGGACATTAGTGATGAACGAGTACTGTAATATTCGTAATTGCTATACTCATTACGAGTACTATTTAATAATCAGGTATTCATTCAGAATAGCGAGTACAGTGTCAGGGCCACTTTACACACACCAACTTATCTGTCCAACTTCTGAACAACTTACTGGTTGCAGTGAAATCATGGACACATTGTTCCATTTTGTGGCTGTGTACAAATGGAGCAATGTGTCCATGATTTAACTGCAACCAGTAAGTTGTTCAGAAGTTGGACAGATAAGTTGGTGTGTGTAAAGTGGCCATAAGTCAATGGGAAATGTGAGTAATTTGCTGCTGGACCCTACAAAGGGGTCTAGAGGCCTGAAGAAAAGGCTGAAATGGATGGGAAAGTGATGAAAAAGAATGGGAAGAGCCTGGAGAATATGCCTGCATGCATTTCTGACTCACATGGTTTGTGGGAATAACCTTTTTGCATGATTACACCCTGGTGCGTGCTTTGTAGCAGGCAGTAGGAGATGTTTAGACTTCTGCTTTACATCGGGCACTAACCACCTTTTTAAGTGTAATAATGTGGACAACAGAAGGCAGGCTGTGGCTACCAAAACAGTGTGGAAAAAAGCCTGGTGCATGCTTTGCAGCAGGCAGTAGCAAGTGTTTGGACTACTGCTTTGTGGAGGGCACTAAACGCCTTTTTAAATGGACTAATTTGGACAGCAGAAGGCAGGATCTGAGCACAAAAACGAGTAAATTACACCCGTGCTTTAAAAAAATGCAGCACTAAATGTTATTACTTTTTGGACTGGAAAAGTAGAGCTTTGCCTCTAACAAGTGCTGTTTTAAGATGGACATTGGAAGAACACTTTAACCTCTCCCTACCTAATTCACAATCTCTCCCTTCCTGTACTCTGATTTTGTTGTGTCTTCAGCTATGAAAAGAGCTATTTTTGGTGGTATTATAGAGCTAGTGAGCGACTCCTTTAAACTGTCCGCGCTAGAGTATCTCTCTCCCTACTCTACATTGATGTAGTATGCACTGCAGGTAGCCCTCAAAAGGGCTTTTGTGTTATCAAGAGGCCTTAAAACTCTCTCTAGCAGTTCAGTGATCTCTCCCTATGTTTCTACATTCAAAATGGCGGCGGCAGGGCTTAAATAGACCCCATGACACTGGGCGGCCTGCCAATAACAGTAATGCCACAACCAAGATGTCTGCAGCAATACTGTGATTGGTTAAGACGCCCATCATATTTAGTGGCTGCAAAGGAGGTGCTAAAACTGCATGGCGGGATGTCCGAATGTTGTGAGGCGAGTACACAAATACACGCAAAATAGCGAGTAACCTTAATACCAAACTATTCGTGCAAATAGGGAATAGTAACGAATACACTCGCTCAGCGGTGGGCTGGGCCGGGAGGCAGGGAGGCATTTGCCCCCATGGCCGGTCCCCAAGCAGCTGTTCAGGACCGGCATTGCACTTTTGTTGTGGCTGCCTAAATATTTCCAGCCGGGCCGGCAGACTCCTTCCTGATTGTGCATGATTAATCCACATGTATTCACGTCTTTGAGACGCGAATACATTTGAATGCATGATATCCAGCACAGAGCAGAGTCGCACGTTGTTCCCACATCGCTGCCTAGCATGCAGCAGTATAATGAGCTCATCATGCTGCGACCTTGTCACACTGCCGCTGCTGGTGACACAGAGTGGGGCAGAAGAGGCGGAGACAAGGTGAGCGGCGGGAAGAATGGTGAGCAGCACTCCAATGAGGAGCAGGAGCTGAGCTGCTGAAGAGATCTGTCATTTGCTGTGCATAGGGTATGTGGCATGAATTCATGGTGTCAGTAGTCCACGGGGGCAGCCACACAGCATTGCGAGTGTATTAGTGTGTGTAACTGTGTTTATCCAGAGAATTGATGGGAATGCAGGTGTGTCACGGTCCGCGCTGCTCCAATGCAAAAAAAACTCACCAATGAGTCAGATAATCATCAGTCAGATTTCCATCCTTTTATTCCTTCCTCCAACGCGTTTCGGCGCCCCACCTGGCGCCTTCCTCAGGGAAACTGTGTTTATGAGTGTGTGTAAGTGTGAGTGTGTGTAACTGTGTATGGATGTGCGTAAGTGTGTGTATGAGTGTATAATTGTGTGTGTATGAGGGTGTGTTGGTGTGTAAGTATGTGTATGAGTGTGTGACTGTGTGTATGTAGAAGTGTATGTGTGTTTATGTATAAGTGTGTGTATGTGTGTGTAAGTAGGAGTGTATGTGTGTATGAGTGTGTGTGTATGTAGGAGTGTATGTATATGAGTGAGTATGTGTGTGTATATGAGCGTGAGTGTGTATGAGAATGTGTGTTCAGACAGGCAGTGTGGAGGGAGGAAATTATAGAGATTAGAGACAGCATGCAGGGGACATTATGGAGACAAACATTAAGAAAAGGGAGGACGGTGTAGGTTGGTTATTATGCGGAGGGGTGGTATGGTTTATGGAGGGGCGGTGTATGGGGTATATTATAGTGAGAGTCAGTGAAGGGGATATTATGGAGAGGAGTGGTGTAGGCAGGATATTATGGGAAGGGGTGCTGTGTGTAGTGTATATTATGGGGTGGGTCAGTGAAGGAGATATTATGGAGTGGAGTGGTGTAGGGGGTATATTATGGAGAGGAGTGTTGTAGGCATGATATTATGGGGAGGGGCGGTGCGTCTGGTATATTATGGGGAGGGTCAGTGAAGGGAATATTATGGAGAGTAGTGGTGTAGGGGGTATATTATGGAGAGGGGTGGTGTACAGGTTATATTATGTAGAGAGGAGTGGTGTGGAGGGTATAGTATGGGGAGGGGTGCTTTGCGTGGGGTGTATATTATGGGAAGGGATGGTGAAGGGGATATATTATGGAGAGGGGTGCTGTATGGGGTATATTATGGGGAGGTGTGCTGTGCGTGGGGGTTAATTATGGGGATGGATGGTGTAGGGGGTATATTATGTGGAAGTGTGGTGTGGGGGTACATTATGGAGATGGGTGGTGTGGGAGGGATATTATGCAGACAGAGATACAGTCTAGGGATTTTTTGTGTAGGAAGTACGGTACATAGAGGGGCAATTTATTCAGGGGCGCAACATGGTAGATATTTATATTTCGTTGGCAGTATATTGATACTTTTTATTTTTAAGGGCACCGTGTCAGGAAATGCTGATGAAGATGGAGAAGAGGGAAGTCTGCAAAAACTAGCTGACTGCATAAAATCTCATCATGGCACTTGTACTACATGGAGACAAATGAGACGGGAATGACTCCAATCAGGTATGATGTCATCTATAAGGTACCAGGATGTAAATGTTTGTAAAAATTATCGCTAAACAGTAAATTACTGTAATTGCTGTCCGGCTCCTGTACTCAGGAGCTCTCCATGGTACTAAAATTTGCCAGCCAGCCCCTGCAATCGCTCATCAATAATGGATATCTATGGTTTGATTCCTTTGCCTGTGTGCATTGGATTGGTTGTTACTGACTAGAGATGAGCGAACACTTTAATGGTCAGTTTGACAAACCGAACTGTTCGTCGAACCCCCCAAACCACATTGAAATCAATGGTAGGCAACATCAAACGCATAGAAAACACCTTCAAAGGTCTCCAAAAGCTACCAGACTGCACATGTTAGAGCCAGACACCAGGACAAGTGTCAACAATTGAGCCACAGTACAAATAGTATCATGGGGGAGAATGGGTGCTCGAGAGACGGTCTGTGCCTGCCTGCACACTCTCCAAAATCGTTTTAAAATAGAAGGTGGCTCATGTTCACTTACATTTCAGAGGTGGATGAAACTCAGTTAGAATTGAGAGATGGACAGGGGAAAAGTGGCTACAATTTTCTATATTTTGGAAATGCCCACTATGGGTGCAAGAGATAAGGCCTGGCCACATGATTTTAATGGCCACTTTACACGTCCCGATATCGTCGTCCAACTTCAACAAAAAGTCACGTGGTTCGTGCGTTGGCGCCGATATCGTTCATGCGTTGTATGGTGCAAGAACGATGCCAAATCGATATTGGGGAAGAATTGTGCAGGTTCTCCAACTGCCCGATATTGGATGGACGATCTGGCAGGATCGTGCTGTGTGACGGCCCAACAACGATTTGGAGCACAACTTCCCCTATTCACTTTACTGAAGATGTATGGACACTGTTCCCTCTAAGCTTCACACTCTGGAAATGGGCTTGGTATGTAAGTAATTGGGTTTCTTGGCCATTTTAAGTTGTTTTAAAGAAATGATCTGAATGGTTAAAAACAAATAAGAATATACTAACTTGCTTTAACCGTTAGTGTTCCAGTGCTTGCTGGGAATGTCTGGTTGTATAAGGAGCGATGAAACCTTTTTTTGCTCACCTGACCATGAAGGCCTTCATGCTATACCTTTTTCCCAGAAATGCTTGCTGTCAATAAATTGCAAGGCTACAAGTAATTTGAAGTACGGAAGGGATTACCTATATATAAAAGTAAATTTGTATTGACATCATGTCATCATAAATTTATCAGCTTTTTTTTATGAACGGCTTTGAAACATTGAGAGAAAGTGGAGCCACTCTTTCATTTCCAGATATCACCATTGCCTTGTAGTAACTTTCAATAGTAACCTGCAGCCATGATGCAACAATAATTTATCTACAATGGTAATTAAGCGAGGTGTTGTCATGATCACATTTCGTATAGTACAGTTGAAAAGAAAACTATGTAAATCATTTTCTGAAAGAGGCTGGGACCTGCCCCGACTTTTATAATGCCATTGGACATGTGTATTTAAGACGTTAGACCTTCAGGAATGTTTTTCATGAAGGAGTGTAGTGCATTGAAAACATAGAAACCACCTTAATCTTTGTAAAACTAACAAAGATAAGGAATAGCATTAAGTTGGCTGAAATTAGCAAATGGGTCTGCTACACAATGCCCTTGTTACCATTAGCTATGACCGCTGAATGGCACAAGCAAAGTATGCTGGCAATGTTTAACAAACCATCCATCTTTTACCTGTTCCTGCTCAACAGAATCCTTTGTTTGAAGCATGCACCTATTCAGTAGCACTACTTTCTGTTATCAGCGAGATTAATCCTCTATTTTACAATATATTTATTTCACAATGCTCCTTCACGTCAAAGGGCCACATCTTGGTGGTCCTGGCGAAAGGTCTTTAATTTGCTGGGATTGTTAGTAGATTAATTGCTTATTAATTGTTGAAATAAATAATATGATATAATACAGTATGCAGTACTTACTTCAAAGAATGACTAAACAAATACTGGAATTGCTCAGCCAAGCATTGCTTTATAAGATTGTATTAACACATGGCAGATCTGATGCAGAACGTTCTACTAAATGTCAAGCGGACATCTGATTATCCTATGCAGATGAATGGGGCAGGTATAAACGTTTTAACAACAAGACTACTACATGTAATAATTCTTTGAGGTCATTTTCACATGGGAGTATTTCGAGCAATATTGTACAGGGTGGGCCATTTATATTGATGCAACTAAATACAATGGGAATGGTTGGTGATATCAACCTCCTGTTTGTGGCACATTAATATAAGGGAGGGGGAAAACTTTTGCAGATGGCTGGTGACCATGGCGGCCATTTTGAAGTTGGCCATTTTGGATCCAACTTTATGTTTTTCAATGTAATAGGGTCATGTGGCACATCAAACATGTTGAGAATTTCATAGGAAAACAATGGTGTGCTTGGTTTAAACATAACTTTATTATTTCATGAGTTATTTACAAGTTTGTGACCACTTATAAATGTGTTTAAAGTGCTGCCCATGGTGTCCTATTGTCAATGCAACCCTCTTCTCCCACTCTTGACACACTGATAGTAACACTGCAGAAGAAATGCTAGCACAGGCTTCCAGTATCCGTTGTTTGATTTTGTCCGATTTTTGCCCTGGACACAAAAATGCTGCGAGCAACGTTTTTGTGTCCAGAGAAAAATCTGAATTTCCCGGATCCTCCCGGACAGATGGAAACTGGATAGCAAATAGCTGCCATCCGGCTCCATCTGGCCCCATAGGGCTGCATTACCCCAAAATCGGGTCCGTGGCTGTCAGGTTCACACCAGGCAGCCCCTGACCTGATCTTGCCGTGGTGTGAAACCGGCCTTAGGGTGTGTGCCCACATAGTGGTTTAGTGACGTTCAAATCGTCAGTAAACCGCTGGAAATTATCAGTTCTGAGCTCTGAAGTCTCCAGCTGTTTTCCGGCGGTTTTTTTCAGCGTGTGCACAGCGGTTTTCAGTCGGTTTTTCCGGCGGTTTTCTATGGAGGATTTTTTTCATGGAACCGATCAAAAACCGCTGAAAAGAATTGAAATGCTGTATGCTGCTAAACCGCTGGAAAACCGCTCAACTGTGGGCAGATCCGCTCACATAAACCGACTATGTGTGCACAGCGGTTTCTAAATTACATAGGGTTACTTGTAAGTCCTAACGCTGCTTAGGATTTACATAAATTTAAATAAAACCTATGCTAAACCGCCGGCGGTTTTCGCTGCTAAACCGACGTTAAACCTTCCTGTGGGCACACACCCTTAGTGTTACAGATTTTCATACATTATTTTCTTCTATCTATTCATATTCTAGAGAATTCAGCAAATTAATTCTCTCATATACTTTCAATGATGTTTGCTCAAGGAGGGATATATAGGGTTTTAACTTTAGTGCAGCATGCAAAAGGTTAAAAAGTTTAAAGTCTTATTCATTTACAAAGGTAAGGCTAGGGTCACATTTGCGGCAACATTTTGAAATCCTGATCCGGTTTTGAGCTGTCCAAAAGCTCAAAACCGGATCCGGAACTGCTCCCCATAGGAGCCCATTATGGTAACCAGATTGCTCTACATGCAATCCGGTTACCGGCTCTGGATCTGCAGCCTGCGGTAAAAATCATGCAGGCTGCAGTTTTCGGAGTGGTTCTGTCAACCGCAATGCGGTAACCGGATTGCTCCGGATTTGTAATCCTGAGCAATGCGGTTACCGTCTACATTGTTCATCCCTGCGGAACAATGTGTTAAATGTTATTAATGTTATTAAAACATGAAATATTAATAGTAGCTGTGGGCAACATGTCTCTAGGGGGTGCTCACTCTCCCTAGAGACATGCTGTCCACTCCTGTCAAGAGGGTTAGTAAGCCCTTTACAGTATAGCCAGCTATTGTCGGCTTCTACAAATTTCTGAATGAAGCCGTGGCTCCCCTCACAGTACAGGAGATACTGTATGTAATGTACGTATAGTATCAGCCGCTGTCCAGGGTCCTGTAAGCATTAACATTAGGTCTATGGTGGTGCACTGCCCATAGACCTAATGTTAATGCTTACAGGACCAAGGACAGCAGCTGATACTATACGTACATTACATACAGTATCTCCTGTACTGTGAGGGGAGCCGCAGCTTCATTCAGAAATTTGTACAAAGCTAACAATAGCCGGCTATACTGTAAAGGGCTTATTAACCCCTCACATGCTGACAGGAGTGGACAGCATGTCTCTAGGGAGGGTGGGCACCCTCTAGAGACATGTTGCCCACAGCTACTATTAATATTTAATGTGT
Organism: Allobates femoralis; assembly: GCA_033576535.1. Lineage (NCBI taxonomy): Eukaryota > Metazoa > Chordata > Amphibia > Anura > Aromobatidae > Allobates > Allobates femoralis. Next base: position 522,822,147 of record JARQOC010000001.1, on the reverse strand, counting down.
TAATAACATTTAACACTTTGTTCATCCCTGCGGTAGCAGGGATGAGCAAAGTACACGGTAACCGCATTGCTCAGGATTACACTTCCGGAGCAATTCGGTTACCGCATTGCGGTTTACACAACACATTTTTGCAAAAAAATGTGTGTGAAGGCAATTGCGTTTACCGCATCCAGATCTGTATGCGGTCAACACAATTACCTTGACAAGTGTGACCCCAGCCTAAAATACAAAAACCTGACTCCAGCTGAAGAAGCCTAAGGAGATGCAAAACAAATGATTGTGCCAATGCCTTAGGCTGGAAACACATGGTCCAAGAAGCATGCTGGTCCGAGAGGCATGCAAATTACTCGCACAAGTCTCACATGACTCACCCGGGACTACCGACGGCTCTCTGCATTGGAGCATTGATCTCCTTGTGTTTCTATGCAGCTCCACGCTCCTAGAGAGGGGGAGGCCGGGCCGGGTGAGTCATGCGAGACTCGTGTGAGTTGCTTGCATGCCTCTCGGACCATGTCTTCATGTATTTCTAGCCTTAATCAGATTATTTTTCGTTATATAGTGCATTTGGAGATGGCAGTCGCAATGCTGTAAACAGCAACAACACACTAAACAGAGTTGTGCCGCTCAGTAACATATCTTTTCTGGGTGAATATATTATCTACACTTCCTTTGAGGATCACTAGTGTTGCCAGGTATGTAACTACAATAGGGGCAGGGGTTGCAATTGCACCTGAACCTCAGAGTCTACAGGGCCCCAAAAAGTTATTCTGGCCTATATAAAAAACAATACTATTAATTAGTGATGAGCAAGAATTCTCGCCGCTACTTGGTACTCGCACGAGTATCACGGTACTTAGGATGCTCGGCGAGCACCGAGTACCGCCGAGATGCTTGGACTCAACACTAATCATTATCGATCTGACACAAATACACAGCTCCCTTCAGTGCACAAAGTAAGCTGGCGCCTCACAGAGAGCAGATTGATTGTTAGGGTCCCTCTGGGGGCCACATCAAGGTGTTGTATGCTGTGTATGCTGTGACGATCGGCCTCTAAGACCAACAATACAGATGGCCAGGCGGTCCCAAAACAGCTGTTTGACCACTGTCCTGGGGGGCATCTGCCCCCTGCCCCCTGCCCTGAGCAGCCAGCCCCTGACTTCAGCCTATTCGCTATACACTTTACACTTTATGCTTCAAGCAATTTAGTTTTGGACATTAATAAATTTGCATTAAGCACTTTTTTTGGTTTGCATTATTTTATGTGTGTTGTTTTTTGTCATATTGGATAAATATTTGTTGAATTTTTTGTGCATGTCTTTCTCCAGCTGCTGTGGGAATTTCACATTGGTGAAGATATTAACGCAGCAATGAAAAATATAAAAGTGTTTACTAGAAATGCATTTGCATAGACATTTTTGAAATAGCAGCCAACATCCTGAGTAAGACAAAGTGATGCCTACTAAACACCGACTTAACATACAAATGTCTGGCTTGGGCAAACATCAGCACATTGCGGACACCTGTTATGCTTTCAATTGAGTTCATTAGCATACTGTACTCCAGCTGTCTTTATCCATTTATGCCTGTCCAGAACACTACAGAAACAATGAGTTGTTATGCTTCTTAAGCTACCGTTACACGGGAGATGTGGCATAGATGTCCGAAGCGAGGGTGCCTGTCACACAGGCAGATGTTGCGTTGCCTGTGGCGCCGCGGCGATGTTGCCGCAACGATCACTCACTAGGCTGGGAACAACCCAGTAAGTGATATGCTGCAATGCTGCGAATAGGCTGCATCGCTGGCAACATCGCTATTGCGGTGTCACACGGCACGATTCAGCCAAATCGCTGGTGCGACATCACCAGGTTTTGCAACATGTTGGAAAGCCTGGCAACTCACAACCAGCGATTTATCGTAGTTGCGTTGTGCAGTCACACAGCACAATGCACTTGCGATGTCGCCGCAACATTGCTGAACCCGGATTTTTCAGCGATGTTGCGGGTGAGATCGTGCCGTGTGACGGTACCTTAATACTAGAAAGGAAACTTTCTGGACACTCAACCTGTAAATCGTTCTTCTATAGCCACAAAAATACATCTCTGTGATTGTGTGTATGATGTAAAAACATTATATTTTGAGTTTGAATGGTAGATGGTCCAGTGAGAAGGATTGCGTTCTCTTCAACTTTGAGAATAAAGAGGGTTGTCATCTCTTCTAACATGTCATATTAGTAAATTCTTCTACCCACCAAAAATGAATGTTGGGGAAGCTGGAGAACACTACACTGTACAATTCCTCTGTAATTCTTCCTGGAAATATATCTATACATTGACAAATAATTCCTCTGATTAATAGAGTGGACATTGTCATCACAGACTGTTTTGTATCGCACTTGAGGAGGGGAGTGAAAACATTCAGTTGCCATTTTATTCATACATTTCCATAATGGAAGAAAGCTTTCTCCTCTTTCCATGGAAGAGACATCAATGATTGGCTGAGACACGTTCTCATGTTTATGGGTTAGATAGCTATAGTTGCCTAACCAGTCAGACTAAGTTGTCTGGGGTCCACGGAAGAAATTGACTCCAGTTGTCCAGCCTTCAGCTATAGGCAAATACATGTTAGCAATTATCCTGGTTATAGTGAAGCATCGACTTAAAAAATGCAAACAGGCTCCTGCACATCTACTGTGTGCACACCATAACTGGGATCTACAATTATGGTAATTTAGAGTAAAGGGATTATTTGGAGAAAACTAATTATCACTGATCCACAGGCTAGGTATGACTTATTGATCGATGGAATCCGACAATTGGAAACTGCACGATCGGAAGGTACTTCCAGGACACTTTTACTCCCATTAAAGAATGAAGCGGCAGTTAAGATATCTGACCGCAGCTCCTGCCATCCTCTTTGGGTCTGCCAGAAAAAGCCAAGGGCAGCGCTCACAGCCACTTAGGGAATGAATGGATCAGTGATTGAGTCCACACATGAGCACCAGTCTGATAGGGATAAAAGTTGCACATTCTGCTTATCGGTGCTGATCGGTGCGAGTCCTAGCAGTAGACCACCAACAATCAATAACTTATCATTTATCCTTAGGCCACGTTCAAATACTCAGTATTTGGCCAGTATTTTACCTCAATATTTGTAAGCCTCAAGCTAGGGTCTGAATTGCGTCAGCCCTAAGCCTGCCGAATCCGCTTTAAAACTTAGCCTCTGGCAGGCTTAGCGCATAGCGTTATCAGCATGTAATGCTATGCGCCGCCTGACTATCCCTATGGCAACATGATGCTTACCACAGCTGCCGGCTCCACAGAGAATCCCCGGATATGCACTTTTGCAGAGCGCACAGGAAAATGCTGAAAACCGCGTTACCTGTGCACTCTGCAATAGCGCATATCCAGGGATTCTGTGTAGAGCTGCTGGCAGTGCGAAGCTTCAGGTTGCTATAGGGATACATAGACAGGCGGCTGATAGCGTTACATGCTGTAATGCTATGCACTCAGCCTGAGAATTTTTAAGTTTTTGACGGAATCCTCAGGCTCAAGTCAGACGCAGGTCTGACCCTAGCCTAATACTAGGAGTGGAACAATCAGAGGAAAAGCAAAAGAGAAACATGTGTAAATACTGAACATGTGTACGGGACCTTAGAAGAGGAGATTACATATTTTCTTTAGACAGAAATACCACCACATCATGACCAGACAACATATTATCAACATATAGTGACTGAATAATAATACATACAAGGGAGAAATACCATCACAAAATTACTAGACAACATATTATCACCACATAGTGACCAAATAATACTACATACAGAGGGCAAATATCACCACACCATGAATAGACCACATATTCCCACCACATAGTGACCAATTACCATATATAGGGCTATCATCACATGCGGCGTAATTCCCGCATATTTGTGCAGTGGCGCTTTTTTGCTTATAGTGCAAAAAAGCGCGACTACATTCACACACTGCACTTTTTTCGCCAATCTTTTCCTGAGCCCATTTTATAATGGGCCTACGGGAAAAGTGTGCTGAAAAAGGCACACAGAATTGACATGTCAATTCTCTCTGCGGACGTATTTTAGCAGTGAAAGCGTGTCAGCAAAAAGATGCGGTAATATGTGGCGTCTGAACATATTTCAGCAAAAGCCATAGCTTTTGCTGGAATGTGTTTTCCAGCGTTGTGTTTCACTGCATTTACGCAAGCGCTAGAAAACGCTGTTTAAATGCATGAATAAGCGGGAATTACGCTACGTGTGAAAGTACCCTAAGGGACAAATACTGCCACACCATGACCAGACAACATGTTGTCACCACATATTGACTGTACACTACAATACAGGTCATTAATAAAAAAAAACATAATACTAATAACATTAATTTTACTTCTGGTGACATTATACACAGTAGCTCTGTAAGTAGGGTATGATGTACAGGCAATACAGTGATCACCTGTGACATTATACACTGGAGCTCTCTATATAGTGTCAGTGTACAGGTAATACAGTGTTCACTAGTGACATTATACACTGGAGCAAAGCATATAGTGCAAGTGTACAGGTAGTACAGTGATCACAATTGACATTATACACAAGAACCCTGGAGCTCTGTATATAGTTTACAGGTAATAAAGTGATCACTGATGAAATTATTCACAGAAGCTCTGTATATAATGTCAGTGTACAGGTAATACAGTGAGCACCAGTGACATTATACATTGGAGCTCTGTATATAGTGTATAGTGTGGGTGTACATGTAATGCACTGATTTACCAGTGACATCTCTAGATTAAGTCATTTATCTTTGCTTTATTGTTTATCGGTGTAGTCCGCTACCACTTCCTTCAGTCAGTACTCGTCCCTGGAGAAAATAACACCTCTAGTACACATTCCCCACTTTTTTCCCTTTACATACAACCATACAAAAATATACTAAATAACATTTGTGCAATCTATCAATTTGTTCTGAGAAATAGAATAGACTCCATCAGATCCTCCTCCATAGAGGACCTCAAATCTGCCTAAATTATTTTAAGGCTAGAGAACAACCTCTCTACACTAATTTAGGTTGAAGGCAAAGCCGTAACCACATGGGCAACATGTCTAACAATCTCAGGGTATAAAGGAATTGCTTCAAGCACAGTGAGTTTTGATGAACGGTAGAATTTTTCTATTCCTTTGAGAGCAAGTGAAACATTTTGCTTAAATATGGTCAATCTGCTTGCTGAAGGAGACACAGTGGAGTATTTTTCACTGCGGCAATGCTTTGCATGCTCCATGTGATCCAAATACTTGTCAAATTTAAACTTCTCATCCGAGGAGACTAAAGACCCAAGTCCTCTTGCTCCTAGCAGTCCTGTAGCTCAGTCATCCTAACTGCTACCTTAGTCAGAGCTTATTTTCCTTTAGTAAGCTGTTGATCATGAAGCAGTGTACTATGACTTGGTCCACATAAACAGCTGACAGAACAATTTTATTTTCTAATTGTTGTTTCTCTCATTTATAGGACATTTCATAACTTTCCCAAATTCCTATGAAAAAATATTCAGTACATTCTGTATTAAACTATAGTTTATTATATATTTTAGGAGTAGGAGTTGGTCCATTATACCGACGCCGACTCTGACTCCATCTATTCTCCCCTACTCTGCAGAAATAGGAAAAAAAAAATTCAGCTCACCTGAACCAGTCCGCCCCATCCTCCTTCCAGTAAAATCGGTGCTTGGAGTTCAAACTCCCCATCCAGGAGAAGTATATGATAGGAAAAAAGTGGTTTCCAGCATCACGATGTTTGTGTATAAAAACAAGCCTTTATTCAAAATCTTTAAAATCCATGTCTGTCAGCCATTACAAGCAAGTCTCCCCACTCTGCCATCACACTGCCCTGCTCTGCCCCTGCTCTCACCCTGCTCTTCCCCTGTTATCGCCCACTCTGATCAAGCTCTGCCCCTCCCCTTCTATTCCCCCTCTCTGCCCCTGCTCTCCCCCACTCTAGCCCTGTTCTGCTGCTCTTCCCAGCTCTGTCCCCACTCTGCCCCTGCTCTCACCTACTCTGCCCCTGCTCTCTTCTGCTCTGCCACTGTTCATCCCCTCTATTCCCTGCTCTGCCCCCACTCTGCCCCTGCTCTGCCTTTGCTCTACCCTGCTCTGCCCTTGCTCTCCCCCACTCTCCCTTGTTCTGCCTCTCTCTGCCCCACTCTACCCCTCCCTTCCCCACTCTGCCCCTGCTCTCCCTGCTCTGTCTCTGCTCCTTCCCCACTCTGTCCCTGCAACTCCTCCAATCTGCCCCTGCTCTGCTCCTCTTTCCCTCTTCTCTCCCCTGCTCTGCCCCCACTCCCCCCGCTCTGCCCCTGTACAGGCGGAGGCTAAGAGTAACCATGGGAGGCAGAGAGACAGCACAGATGGGGGTAGAGAGTGACCACAGGGGGGTGAAGAGAGACAGCACAGGTGGGGAGCCAGAGAGCTGAAGCAAAGGGAGCCAGGGAGCCCACACAGGGAAAAAAAAACAGAGAGTATGCGCAAGGAGAGCCAGAGAGCTCCTTTGAGTGGAGCCAGAGAGTTCACACAGGGGGGCCAGAGAGCTCACACAAGGCTTCACACAGAGGCAAGCAAGTGCGCATTGGGGTACAGCAACTGCACATGGAGGGCAGCAAGTGTACATAGGGGGCCTGGTAGTACACACAGAGTGGTGCCATGAGTGAGCACAGGGGGCGAGAGACAGCACACAGGGGGGTGCCACAGAGCGAGCACAGGGTGCCTAAGAGAGCACACAATGGAGGTCAGAGAGTGTACATGGGGCAAAGAGAGTGCACAGAGAGGGCACAGTGCATGCACGGAGAGGACAGAGAGACCATGGGGGCAGGGAGAGCACAAGCACACTTACTCATGCGGCCATCTTTGGACACTTGGGTATGCAAAGATAGTGGCTGCATGACACATCACACTACCCCACCGCTTCCATCGCAAGATTATAGTAATTCCAGGATTACATCGGAGGGGAACTTGGTGGGAGCTAATAAAGGGGATAATTAGGTGTCTCTATTTTGATTGCAATAAAGGATTTCTATCTGTGTTTTTTTCCTCTTTATTGACAGTATTGCTAGTGGCCGGCTGTCATACTGATGGCTGACATTAGCAATAGGGCTTGACGTCAGTTGTCAAATAAAGCTGACATCAACCCCTTTATTACCCAGCCTGCCATCGCCGGGCGAGATTAATATATTTAATATATTAATATATTTGCTCCGAACGTTGCACCCAGTCTTATTTTCAGGGGGGAGGCATACACTCACAGGGGCATACACTCACAGGGGCATACACTCACAGGGGCATACACTCACAGGGGCATACACTCACAGTACGGTGGCTCAGTGGTTAGCACTGTATATGGTGGCTCAGTGGGTAGCACTGTATATGGTGGCTCAGTGGTTAGCACTGTGTGGTGTCTCGGTGGTTAGCACTGTATGTGGCTCAGTGGTTAGCACTGTATGGTGGCTCAGTGGTTAGCACTGTATGGTAGCTCAGTGGTTAGCACTGCATATGGTGGCTCATTGGTTAGCATTTTACGGTAGCTCAGTGGTTAGCTCTGCATATGGTGGCTCAGTGGTTAGCATTTTACGGTAGCTCAGTGGTTAGCACAGTATATGGTGGCTCAGTGGGTAGCACTGTATATGGTGGCTCAGTAGTTAGCACTGTGTGGTGTCTCGGTGGTTAGCACTGTATGGTGGCTCAGTGGTTAGCACTGTATGGTGGCTCAGTGGTTAGCACTGTATGGTGGCTCAGTGGTTAGCACTGTATGGTGGCTCAATGGTTAGCACTGTATGGTGGCTCAGTAGTTGGCACTGTATGGTGGCTCAGTGGTTAGCACTGTATGGTGGCTCAGTGGTTAGCACTGTATGGTGGCTCAGTGTTTAGCACTGTATATGGTGGCTCAGTGGTTAGCACTGTATATGGTGGCTCAGTGGTTAGCATTTTACGGTGGCTCAGTGGTTAGCACAGTATATGGTGGTTCAGTGGTTAGCATTGTACGGTGGCTCAGTGGTTAGCACTGTACGGTGGCTCAGTGGTTAGCATTGTACGGTGGCTCAGTGGTTAGAACTGTACGGTGGCTCAGTGGTTAGCATTGTATCGTGGCTCAGTGGTTAGCACTGCGCGATGTCTCTGTGGTTAGCAAAGTATGATGGCTCAGTGGTTAGCAGCACAGTATATGGTGGGCAGGCGGTTAGACCAGGATGAAGGCTGGGGGACGGAGCGCTGGAGGGGTGAGGGCAGGATGACGGAGGCTGGAGGGGTGAGGGCAGGAGGACGGAGGCTGGAGGGGTGAGGGCAGGAGGACGGAGGCTGCAGGGGTGAGGGCAGGATGACGGAGGCTGGTGGGGTGAGGGCAGCAGGACGGAGGCTGGAGGGGTGAGGGCAGGAGGACGGAGGCTGGAGGGGTGAGGGCAGGAGGATGGAGGCTGGAGGGGTGAGGGCAGGAGGACAGAGGCTGGAGGCCCCCATCACAAGCACAGTGCAGCCAACTTTATCTTTATTTACATTACATTTATTTTACACTCACTGTGATCCTCCCAGCTGCTCTGTCTCTGCACACACAGCCACACACACTGCACACACACTGCACACACACACATAAAGCCACACACATTGCACACACAGCCACACACATTGCACACACACATTGCACACACAACCTGGCTGCACAGCACACTGCACCTTCTTTCCTCCGGGCCACTCACCACCTGCTCTGTTCTGCTGTCCTCTATTCATCTCCTCTGCCGTCTGTTCACCTGACAGTGCTGTGCCGCTGGCTCCCGCCCACTCCTCCGGAGTCCGCTGTCAGCACTGAGTCTGACTCCTCACTCAGCCGGCAGACAGTGCTGCTCCTAACTCCCAAAGAGGTCCTGGCCCTGGCCGGCAGAAACTGCACCGCTGCCATCAGCGGTGTTCGCGGGCCGGAAGTGCGCGGCCGGCCATGCCCACGGTGGAGACACACAGACAGCAGCCAGAGTGCGCATTTCTCCCACAGAGGAGAGGGATTACTGGGCTGCACAGATGGGGGGGCGGTGGCAGGCAGCAGATATTTCGGTACGCCTTACCGGATCGCACCGGGTTTTCCCGGATTTTCCGGTATGGCGTACCGACCCGTTCCGGTACAAAAAAAGCCCTGGATAGTTATATATGTTACTAATGATCTGGTAGTTCTTTAAGGGTAATTTTTATTGCTCCAAGGAAGGTGGATGGAATCAGTCTTTTTTTTATTTCATAAACAAAATTAAATGTCTATATAATAAGTCTAGTGTTTGAAATACTTACAGATATCATCTTCTCAGTTCCAGGACTATTGGGCCTTTTTTAACCTTACATATTATATTCCACTCTCAATCAAATGGTTTATTTGTTACCAGAATTGCTTTTACAATGTAAGCTCAGGTAGTGGCAGACCTGCGATGCTCGTAGCCTGCGGTATGGCTACAACTTAAAATTTGCGGGCCCTGAGCGCATAAAGTACAAGCAGGTAACGCTATGCGCCGCTGCCCATTGATCCATATCGGTAACCCGAGTTACGAGCAACTGACTCCCAGCAATTCCCCAGATATACGCTTTTCCAGAGTGACAAGAAACGTGTTGCATCGTTTTCCTGTCGCTCTCCAAAGCACATATCCTGGAGATGTGTGTGGAACGGTTGCTGCGTAAACACAGGTTTCAAAGGATCGATAGACAGGGCGCATAGGTTACCTGCTTTAATGCATGTGCTCAGCTGCAATTTCTAAGGCCCGCTTCACATCACGGCCAATTAGTACGCGGGCTTTCAGGGTGAATGACAGCCAAACTGTTTTAAACAGAAAAGGTAGGGTCCTGTTTGTTAGCGAATGTAACAGATCACGCTAGGTATTGCTATCTCCTGTGAAATGGTGCTGAACCACTTCACAGGAGACAGCTCCCTGGTGCTGAAATTCAGCGTAGCTCACGATGAACTTCAGCCGCCGGTGTCTGGTTCCTGGATCCTCCCAGATCCTCCCAGATCTGGGCAATCCGGAACCATAGACTCCCATGTTAGGGAGTGCCAGGACTGCCCTGTATCCGGGAGGAATTTGGGCAGATTTTTCACCCCGGACACAAAAATGCTACATGCAGCATTTTTGTGTCCGGGAGAAAAATCCGAATACACCCGGATCCTCCCGGACAGATGGAAACCGGATGGCAGATAGCTGCCCCATAGGGCTGCATTATGGCAAAATCGGCTCCAGAGCTGTCAGGTTCACCCGGACAGCCCGGACCTGATGGTGCCATGGTGTGAAGCCAGCCTAAGGTTGTAGTGCATCCGCCAGGCTAGGGTCAGATGCAGGTCTGACCCTAGACTAAGAAGTCTCATTCTGACTCTCCAAAGGCTAAACATTGCAAAAGCAACTTCTAGCTTACACACAATTCCTGTGTGATCCAGTGAGTGGGAATTTAAGACACGTGAGTAAAAAGAGATCGAAAGCGGTGCCGACCGTGCTGTAGACCAAGAATGATGGCAACGCGATGATGCTTATAGGAGAAACTCAGAATGTCTTTGGTAGTGAGAGAGCTCCCATCGCTGCAGGGGTCACCTCATGTTTCTCCTGTAGCACTTTACTCTCTGCAAAAAAAATCTATGTACCTGATGAAGGATAGCATTAATGACCAAAATGTTGTACAATCACTATTGGATTTCAAATAAATTTCCTACTCTCTCATATTGATATAAATGCCCTAGATCTTAGAATTTAAAATATACAAGGGCTGAGCTCCTACTGACACACCATGCTGTCTGCAGTGCTATGATTTAACGATAAATAAAAAAAATATAGAAAGGTTTCAAAATACAAAACTTAAGGCCACGTTACACATATAGATACAGTTAGGGCCAGAAATATTTGGACAGTGACACAATTTCGCGAGTTGGCTCTGCATGCCCACATGGATTTGAAATGAACCTCTACAACAGAATTCAAGTGCAGATTGTAACGTTTAATTTGAAGGGTTGAACAAAAATATCTGATAGACAATGTAGAATTGTACACATTCTTTACAAACACTCACATATTAGGAGGTCAAAAGTAATTTGACAAATAAACATAACCCAAACAAAATATTTTTATTTTCAATATTTTGTTGCGAATCCTTTGGAGGCAATCACTGCCTTAAGTCTGGAACCCATGGATATCACCAAACGCTGGGTTTCCTCCTTCTTAATGCTTTGCCAGGCCTTTACAGCCGCAGCCTTCAGGTCTTGCTTGTTGTGGGTCTTTCCGTCTTAAGTCTGGATTTCAGCAAGTGAAATGCATGCTCAATTGGGTTAAGATCTGGTGAGTGACTTGGCCATTGCAGAATGTTCCACTTTTTGCACTCATGAACTCCTGGTAGCTTGGCTGTATGCTTGGGGTCATTGTCCATCTGTACTATGAAGCGCCGTCCAATCAACTTTGCAGCATTGGCTGAATCTGGGCTGAAAGTATATCCGATACACTTCAGAATTCATCCGGCTACTCTTGCTGCTGTTATGTCATCAATAAACACAAGTGACCAGTGCCATTGAAAGCCATGCATGCCCATGCCATCACGTTGCCTCCACCATGTTTACAGAGGATGTGGTGTGCCTTGGATCATGTGCCGTTCCCTTTCTTCTCCAAACTTTTCTTCCCACATTCTGGTACAGGTTGATCTTTGTCTCATCTGTCCATAGAATACTTTTCCAGAACTGAGCTGGCTTCTTGAGGTGTTTTTCAGCAAATTTAACTGTGGCCTGTCTATTTTTGGAATTGATGAATGGTTTGCATCTAGATGTGAACCCTTTGTATTTACTGTCATGGAGTCTTCTCTTTACTGTTGACTTAGAGACAGATACACCTACTTCACTGAGAGTGTTCTGGACTTCAGTTGATGTTGTGAACGGGTTCTTCTTCACCAAATAAAGTATGCGGCGATCATCCACCACTGTTGTCATCCGTGGACGCTCAGGCCTTTTAGAGTTCCAAGCTCACCAGTCATTCCTTTTTTCTCAGAATGTACCCAACTGTTGATTTTGCTACTCCAAGCATGTCTGCTATCTCTCTGATGGATTTTTTCTTTTTTTCAGCCTCAGGATGTTCTGCTTCACCTCAATTAAGAGTTCCTTTGACCGCATGTTGTTTGGTCACAGCAACAGCTTCCAAATGCAAAACCACACACCTGGAATCCCCCCTGACCTTTTAACTACTTCATTGATTACAGTTAACGAGGGAGACGCCTTCAGAGTTAATTGCAGCCTTAGAGTCCATTGTCCAATTACTTTTGGTCCTTGAAAAAGAGGAGGCTATGCATTACAGAGCTATGATTCCTAAACCCTTTCTCCGATTTGGATGTGGAAACTCTCATATTGCAGCTGGGAGTGTGCACTTTCAGCCCATATTATATATAATTGTATTTCTGAACATGTTTTGTAAACAGCTAAAATAACAAAACTTGTGTCACTGTCCAAATATTTCTGGCCCTAACTGTATCTGTTCAGATATTGGTCTCAGATCTCTGGTTGCAGTGAAATCATGGACACATTGTTCCATTTGTACCCAGCCACAAAATAGAACAATGTGTCCATGATTTCACTGCAAACAGTAAGTTGTTCAGAAGTTGGACAGATAAGTTGGTGTGTGTAAAGTGGCCTTAACAGTCCAACATATCAAATGGAAACTGAATTAAAAACTATGAGAAAAAAAATCAAATTGCATTTTTTCAATCACCACTCCTCCCTAAACAAATGCAGTAAAAACTGATTAAAATATTGTATCTGCGACAAATTGATATGTTTAACCATGCCAAAAACTAGGCCTTACACTTATTCAACAGAAAAATAAAAAAGGTTTTGGCAAATGGTTACCAACAAGAAAAACACTTTTTACAACCTTCTGAATTTTTTCCTCCTTGTTAACTGAAAAAAAAAAATCAAGTAAAGGGATTTTCACATCAGCGTTTTGCTGATGCTTGCGGCTGATCTGGCAGGTGGCACGCATCTTACGGATCGGCCACCTAACGGCCGAATTGCGGCCCAGATCCGGCAAGCCCCATGCATCGTCTGTGGGGCTTGTGGTCCATTGTGGCAAGTATGGTTCTGCCGGATGCGGCAGATCCGGCACTTGAGGCTGCGAAAAAAATCTGTTGCTTGCAGCTTTTTTTTTTTCTGCAGCCGCAAGTGTCGGATCCGGCCGATCCGGCGTAACTGCACTTACCGCACCAAACCGCAAGCCCCTTAGACAATGCATGAGGCTTGTCGGATCGATGCTCCAAGTGCGGCCATTAGGCGGCAGATTTGGCAGATGTGATAAATCTGCCGGATCTGCTCTACATCAGCAAAAACGCTGATGTGAAGGGCCCCTAAGATCCCTTTTACATCAGCGTTTTCGCTGAATTGCGGCAGATTTACCGTATCTGCCGCATAACGGTCGCACTTGCGGCACACTTGCGGCAAGCCTCATTGATTCTCTATGGGCTTGAGGTCCAGTGCAGCAAGTGCAGTATGCTGCAAGTACCAGATCTGTCGGATCCGGCAAACCGCACTTGCCGCACCGGACCACAAGCCCCATAGCGAATGAATGGGGCTTGCTGCAAGTGTGCCACAAGTTCAACCGCTACACAGCAGATGCGGTAAATTTGACGGATCTGCCGCAATTCAGCAAAAATGCTGATGTGAAAGGGGCCTTAGTTTGATATCAGAATTAAGCTGTACTGGAGAATCATGATTCAGAGTAATTTTTATCATAAAATATACGCCATTAAAAAGAAAACTCAAAATAACATTGTAGAATAGTTTTTTTTTCACAATTTTATCATACTTGGAATTCTTTTCCCCTTTTTCCAGTATATTACCGTATATCATAAAATGATTGCTGCCGCTCAAAATAACAACTTGTCTTGTAAAAAGCAAACCCTCATATGGCAATGTCAAGTAAAAGAAAGTTATGGCTCTTGGATGAAGGGGAGGAAAAAACGAACATAAAAAAATGAATATTGCCTGTGGATGCAAAGGATTGACCATTTTTCATACATAAATGTTTCTAGTTGTTATGAATATTGACAATGCATGTTTTATATTTGATATATTTAAAGGGACGGTGTATCAGAAAAATACCAATTGTTTACATTAGGTTTTGGGTTGCATGTATTTTTAAAACATTTGGAAAAGTTTTTTTTATATATCATGATCTTTATTAAAAAAAGTGTAAAAATGAATGATTGTGAAATTTCCAAACTGGCCAATTGGGCTAATTTAGACTTATTCTTGTCTTCCTTTAAAAAAAAGGGATTTCAGCAGGCTCCTTATCAGCAGAGGCAGGATTACAATGGCAGGTAACATGTCTATACACAGCTCATAACAAAGAATCCACCATACACAAACAGGTGATGTTTCAACCCCTTCACAATGACCTTTGCACACACTCATGAGATGCTTCAGTATAATACATTTAGGTCTTAAGGCCGGTTTACACGTGTCGACATCGTTAACAATGTCGCTGCAACTTGTGACATTGCAGCAACCTGATAGAGATGTCGCTACGTGTGACATCCTGCAACGATCAGCGATCAGCTTGCTGATTGCTGATCTTTGCGGAATGGCCAGGGCCATTTTTCGATCATTGATCTCCGCTGGGCAGCCAGCATTGGGCATGTGTGAAAGTGGGAGACCAACGATCAATGACCTCCCGGCTGATGCCCAGCGCCGCACAGTACACGCTGGGACATGGTAACCAGGGTAAACATCGGCTAACTAAGCGCAGTGCCATGCTCAGTTACCAATGTGTACCCTGGTTACCAGTGTTCTCGATGGTCGCTCATCACTCGATCAGACCCTAGAAGCAAATTTTCTTTACGAAATGTGTCACCTCCCTGCACCCTGTCATGAATCCTTGACATACTGGATTAAAGAGTCACTGCTGCACAATAGTGGTGAGTGCTGCCTCTTTCTTCATACATCACTGGTGAGTCTGCCTGTGAGACAGCTCACCAGCGATCAGATAGCGATGTCCCAGCGATCCTGATCATTGGTCAGATCGCTGGGACATCCAGCATGTAACAGGGTCTTTAGACTATTATCACATTTGGGTGGTTGCATCCGTTTGCGGGATGCATTAAAGTATGCTTTTTTCCCCTTGCCATTTCCATGACATTTGTGTTCATTTTAACTCGTGCTTTAACACATGCGTTAACGCATGATACATATATGTACCATGCATCAACACATTGTTTCCCATGGACTCCCATGTTAAAAAAACGCATGCGTTTTCAAAAAGGCTAGGGTCAGACTTGCGTCATACATTTGATAAATGCATTTGTTATTTTTATGTGCAAATGTGTAAAACCGCATGCGTTAACGTACCCATAAGCTCCAAGCAAAAAACGCATTGGAAAAGTGGAATGCGTTTGACGCTATGCATTTCTGGTAGTGCACCCAAAAATGCGGTCTGCAGCATTTTGGGCCTGATATTGAAAATGGATGCATTTTTTTGACATGGGAGTCTATGGGAAACGCATGCGTTAAAAATGTCACACATGTCATGGAAATGGCAAGGTGTAAAAAAGCATCCTTTAATGCAACCTCAAACGGATACAACCTCACGAATGTGACCCTACCTTACAGGCCCAAAAACACAGCAGACCGCGTTTTTGGGTGCACTACAAAAACGCATAGCATTAAACGCATTGCACTTTTGCAATGCGTTTTTTGCATTGGAGTCTATGGGTGCGTTAACGCATTCATTTTTCAACATTTGCACATGAAAATAATGCATGCATTTAGCAAATGCATGATGCAAGTCTGACCCTAGCCTAAGTTTGATCATTGCTGCTAATGTGCATGTAAATTTCCATGAATTAATAGGAAGTTAGTGGACACAAAAATTGCCATGTGTGAAGATTGGCAAGATTTTCTAACTTTTATTATTTTTATTTTATATTGTGATATCTCAAAAAAAAAGTAAAATTTAAAAAAAATATATTTATTTATTAATTTAACACACAAGCCTGATTAAATCAATAGGCCATTTTCTTATGTCACATTCCTTTGAAGCTTTTCTTCATTTAGGCTAGGGTCACACTTAGGCTAGGGTCACACTTGCGTTTTTTTTTTTAAAATCCTGATCCGGTTTTGAGCTTTCAAAAAGCTCAAAACTGGAGCAGGAAACGTTCCTCATAGGAGCCCAATATGGTAACTGGATTGCTTTACAAGCAATCCAGTTACCGGCTCCGGATCTGCAGCCTGCGCTAAAAATCATGCAGGCTGCAGTTTTCGGAGCGGTTCTAATCATCCGCAAAGCGGTAACCGGATTGCTCCAGTGTGTCATCCGGAGAAATGGGTTACCGTATGTTTACTCATCCCTGCTGCCGCAGGGATGAACAAACTGTAATATCTGTAAAAAAATTAAATATTAATAATAATTGTGAGCAACATGTCTCTAGGGGGTGCCCACTCCCCTAGAGACATGCTGCCCACTCAGGACGGCATGTCATGGGTTAATAACCCCGCACAGTAAGCGTCTATTGTCTGCTCTGTACAATTTTCTCAATGAAGCCGCGGCTCCCCTGTCAGCTGTGCACATACTATACGTAATGTAAGTATAGTATGTGCCGCTGTCCGAGGTCCTGTAGGCATTTACAGTAGATCTATGGGCATGCGCCAAATCTGGATGCGGTAAACCCAATTGCAATACCAAATGTGACCCTAGCCATAGTTAAACCTAATTTTTACAAGTTAGGACTTCTCCCACGTCTTACCCTGAGTTGTTGATATTTCTGGCATTTGTGAATTCAAATTAGTCATCTTTGACAAATTTTCCCAAATTATTTAAAGTACCACTCCAGTGAATTTTTTTTTTATTGCATCACTGGAGTCGCCTACTTCCTATCTCACTCTACCCTTCTGACAGAAAAGGAACTATAGTGGTTTCAGAGGGTGCTTCAGCTAGGATAGAGGGAACCAAATTAGTTATCAAGGATCATACTTGTTTTATTTTTGTAGCCAATCACATCGCGTTTCAGCAGAATTCTCTGCCTTCATCAGGAGGATTCCGCTGAAACACGTTTTGATTGGCTACAATAACACAAGTAAGGTCCTTGTTAACTAATTTGCCTCCCTCTATCCTAGCTGAAGCGCCTTCTGAAACCGCTATACGTTCCTTTTCTGCCTGAGTATATACGCCGACCTGGTGAATGGTGAAGTGCAGCACGGAGGGAGTGGGGACTGAAATAGCATATAACAATGAGCGAATGCTGGCAAAAACTGAAGGACCTGTGGTGATGTCAGCGGCACGTGACGCCCCTTATGACCAGGCCTCCCTGGTATCCAGGAAGCCTCAGCACGCGCACGGTGCGCGCATAACACTGGAGGTCCATCCACCGGGTTATGCAGACTACATAATCCATTCAGGTTAGTGCAATATCTCCCACTTAAACCACCTGCCAACTGGATCATCGGATATCACCCTAGGAGCGCCTTCCTCTTTTTTCTTTTATCACTCTACCCTTCTGTCACCTGTACCTGGAATGATCTACCTGCATGCTCCAGTGTTTAGTGGAGCGTGCCGGAGGTCCCTTTTCGCTACATCTCTGTGGGAGCATTTTTCTGGCTCTTATAGAGATGCATTGATCTCTTGTGATGTAACTTTTGACTTCTTGCCAGTCAGAAGTTATGGGCACAAGATGGGGTTGCAGAATCAGAGCAGCATTGGTTAAAGGTAATATTGCCATACAGCTTCAGACTTTTTAGGCTACTGAAATTGAATACAAGATACAAGGTCCAAAAATTATCCTATTTTGGGGGCAGATGCTTAATTTGCTGATGTTCATACATAGGCTGTACAAAAGGAATTTTTTCACACAGGGAGTGCAAAAATCATCCATATTTGAGGAGTATCAATAGCTTTGTTCGCTTATAGATGAAGTAGCGATAGATTTTTCACAAGCCATCCAAAATTATTTATTTAGAGAGACAAAAAAGTGTATTGTTTTTAAGTCAAGAAGCAATTACATCTTCACACTTAAAGTAAAAAAGAATCCCTTTTTGGGATCAGGATTTTGCTATTCAAAAATACTCAAGCAATATCTAAGGCATTTTCTCAAGTCATCAAAAACCTATCCATTTTTTGGGGGGTGGAGGGGTGGCAGGGCAGGAACAGGCTAACTATTTCCACTATGAAGAAGCAATTGCTTGTCAGAAAGGTTTTTCAAAACAGACATATTTTGAGAGCTATTTCATACCTGTGTACCTCAGTACATTTCCCGGCTTCAGTACAGTCTAGCACAATAAATCACGGGTAGCTAAGGGATGTGTGGCTGGTAGAGCTCTGATGTGGCAGTATCAAAAGCTGCATGGCAGAGAATTAGGAGAGGATAGGTTAGGAGATGTGTGGCAGCATAAGACCGTCAATGGCAGCTCTGGCAGCAACAGTAAGTCTCACACTATAAAACACAGTTGGCAATCATGAGATATGTGGCTAGCATGGTTTGGAATTGACCGTGGCAGAAGCTGCACAATACAGAATTAGGATAGGAAGAGCAATAAGATGTATGGCAGTTTAGTGCAAGCAATGGCATAGGTGGCAGTACCAAGATTACACTATTGTTATCATGATGACGATGAATAGGGATTAGATGCCGAACATGAGCATGGACCAACAGTACTGGCCACAGAAGAACAGAGAGAAAGACATTGGACAGTCAGGTAGACAGGTACAATGAAGGAAGTAATTATTTGATTCCTTGCTGATTTTGTAAGTTTGCCCACTGACAAAGACATGAACAGCCTATAATTTTAAGGGTAGGATAACTTTAACATTGATGGTACCTTTACACGCCGCTACAGGATGGTGGAAACAACCGGGTGCTTCACGTGCACGAGCACACACAAACAGTTGAAAACGGTACCCGCACCGCCTTTACACGCCGCTACAAGGTGCGCTACAGTAGGTTACATCTATCTCTGGATACACCGCGGGTGCCACAAGTTACCTTCTGTAGCTCACCTTACCTCATTTACACGCCACTATAACAAGGTAATATGGGCGGAACAAAGGCAGCAGGGACAACACATAGGCGTGCCACAATTGTGGATTACGAGAATTCCGTATCGCTGATAGGACAAAGCAATAACATCATGATTGGGTAGCCAGAACAGGAGGCTGACTAATACATGACGCTGGAACAATTGTGTAGTGTGATTGGTCAGCTCCTTAAATATGCCGCCCTATGCAGCGACTACCAATCGTAACGCAGGAGCTTCCACCAATGATCGCTGATGGGGCGCGGTATCCCGGAGCCTGTGTCACGCCCCAGGTAGATAGCAAGGTGTCGAAACAACCCTCCTGTTCCTTATTTACACGCCAATACAGGCCGTAACCATCGCCTTGAAATCAACCTGTTTTTGAGCTCTGCTCTGAAACAGGTGCCTCAAGTGACAGGTGGAAACAACCGTCTTTACACGCCACGACCGCGGGTTGATTTGGCGGTGCAAGATACATTTGTCTCATCTACCCGGTTGTTTCCACCATCCTGTAGCGGCGTGTAAAGGTACCATTAGAGATAGAATATCAAAAATAAAATCCAGAAAATCACATTGTCTAAATTATATAAATGTACAGGTTGGGCCATTTATATGGATGCACCTAAATAAAATGGGAATGGTTGGTGATATCAACTTCTAGTTTGTGGCACATTAGTATATGGGAGGGGGAAAACTTTTCCAGATGGGTGGTGACCATGGTGGCCATTTTGATTCAGCCATTTTGGATCCAAATTTATTTTTTTCAATAGGAAAAGGGTCATGTGACACATCACACTCATTGAGAATTATTGAGAATTTCATAAGAAAAACAATATTGTGCTTGCTTTTAATGTAACTTTATTCTTTCATGAGTTATTTACAAGTTTATGACCACTTATAAAATGTGTCCAAAGTGCTGCCCCTTGTGTTGGATTGGCAATGCAACCCTCTTCTCCCACTCTTGACACACTGATGGCAACACCGCAGAAGAAATGCTAGCACAGGCTTCCAGTATCCGTTGTTTCAGATGCTGCACATCTGGTATCTTCACAGCATAGACAATTGCCTTCAGATGAGTGATGAGGCAAACATTTTTGTGAACGGCAAAGTTAACAAACAAAACCACCACTATTGGTCTGACACTAACCCACAGTGGATAGATCCCTCCAACACTGTTGGAACAGAAAAATTGATGGTTATGGTGTGGTATATGGGGTAAAAAGATAGTGGGGTCATTCTTCATCATTGGAAACCTCAATGCTACTGGATATCTGAAATTACTACATGATTGAGGCACATGTGCAAGATCATCTGAGGTTTGTGGTGATTCTGAGACTGATTGAAGAAGGTGCTGTGATTAGGTGAGACAAAAATTGAGCTCTTTAGTATTAACTAAACGCGCTGTGTTTGGAGGAAGAGGAACGCAGCCTATGACACAAAGAACACCATCTCCATTGTCACGCATGGTGGTGGAAACATTATGTTTTGGGGTGTTTCTCTGCTAAGGGCACAGGACTACTTCACCACATCAATGGGACAATGGATGGAGGCATGTACTATAAAATCCTAAGCAACAACTCCTTCCCTCCACCAGGACATTAAGAATGGGTCATGGCTGGGTCTTCCAGCACAACAATGGCACAAAACATACAGCCAAGGCAACATAGGAGTGGCTCAAAAAGAAGCACATTAAGGTCATGGAGTGGCCTAGCCAGTCTCTAGATCTTAATGTCATAGAAAACCTATGGAGGGAGCTGAAGCTCTGCATTGCCAAGCGACAGCCTCAAAATCTTAATGATTTAGAGATGATTTGCAAAGAAGAGTGGACCAAAATTCCTTTTGACATGTGCGCAAACCTCGTCATCAACTACAAAAATAGTCTTAGGCTGGCTTCACACTACGGTTTTGTTCCTGTTTGTTGGATCCTGTTTTTTGCAGGATCCAACGAACAGGAACAGACAGCACTGGATTGGCACCTTCAGTTGCCATTTCTGTGTCCGGTCCGGTATCCGAACACAGAAAGAGCAGTGGGGCGCCGAGCCTGCTGTCAGCTCTGTGTCAGCACTGTGTAATATTACTTTAGCAGTGTATCTATATGCACTGCTAAAGTGATATTAAATAAAGGGATAGTTAAAAATAAAAAATAATAAATCCTTACCTTCCGGCGACCACGATTGTCTCACGCTGACTGCAGCTCTCCCGGCCATTCAAGGACCTTGCATGATGTCACCGGGAGGAGCAACCCGATCACATGACCGCATCAGCAAATCTGATGCGGTGATGTGATTGGGTTGCCCGCCCCCTAGTGACATCATGCAAAGTCCTTAAGCTTTATGTTCAGCGCGGAACCCGCCGCGCAACACCGCGGAACACCGCTGCGGAACAGCGCCGTAGAGGTGAAAATTATTTTTTTATTTTAATCATCCCTTTATTTAATATCACTTTAGCAGTGTATATAGATACACTGCTAAAGTGATATTACACAGATTTACCATGGGTACAAAGCAGCGCACCTGTTCTGCGCATGCTCTGTACCCTGGCACCGGATCTGAGAAACGATTCTGTTGTTTCACGGATCCGGTGCCATAGGCCCCCATGTCATGTGTTCCGGACAGGACAGGATTCGTTTCTGTCCTGTTTTGTCACCGAAGCACAAAAACGTTGCAGGCATCGTTTTTGGGACCGGTGAAAAACAGGACAGAAACGAATCCTGCACCGGATTCACAAAACCGGATGGCCAAATAGGGCAAATCCAGCACCATAGGGATATATGGGGCCAAAAACGATCCTTTTCTGTTCATTTCAAAAACGAACAGAACATGATAGTAAAAAACGTAGTGTGAAGCCAGCCTTACTGCTGTGCTTGCCAACAAGGGTTTTGCCACCAAGTTTTAAGTGTTGTTTGCCAGGGGGATTAAATACTTATTTCTCTCTTCAAAATGCAAATACATTTATATAACTTAGACAATGTGATTTTCTGGATTTTATTTTGGATATTCTATTTCTCGCTGTTAAAATCAACGTACCCTTAAAACTATAGATTATTCATGTTTTTGTCAGTGGGCAAACTTACAAAATATGCAAGGAATCAAATAATTATTTCCTTCACTGTATATATTTTGTCCTGGTCCCCATAGCTGTCTGCCTGGTTCTCATATATATTCCATCCTGGTCCTCATATGTCTGCCTGGTCCCCATATGTTTCATCCTTGCTCCCATATGTCTGCCTGCTCCCCTTATGTTTCATCTTCTTCCTGTTCCGTATGCGAATCACTGGCACGACAGGGACTTGATATGACGGCGATGTTCACATCAATGTCAGCTGGCGGCCTCTGAAAGGCACCGCAATACATTTCAAGCGAGAATGCGTCTGCAGACACACATTCAGTTAAAGCAGTGGGTCCCGATGGCGAGTGGGCCCCCTGTTTTCCAGGGCCCCAGCACTTGCTTACCTGTGCCAGGTGGTAATGCTGACCATACATTGTAGGCTGTTGACTGAATTTGTTTATATTGGTGAGTTTTGGCTGATATTAGTCCAATGTGCATGGGGGCCTTAAGGCATGTAAAATTAAAATCTCTTAATTTAGCCATATGCAATAGTAAATAATTGCTCAAACACCCAATTCATAAAGTGCGCAATTGTGAAAATAGCGTTCAGCAAATCTATCAGTTTAAAATCTAGTTACTTGGTAGGGATAACCACTGGAGATTTTTTCATCTACTGCATCTGGTTCCCATATTTGAATGGGTATTGTAACACACGTGGATATGCTGATTAACATTTTAGCTGGCATTAAATACAAGAACTCTTTAAATACAGCTTAGAAAAAAACGGCAACAGGAAGGGCTGAAACCTGGTAAAATTAAATCGATAGGCTGCACATTGAGTGCAGGAAGGCAATGGAACTGGGATCTATGAGTCAATGTGTTCATTAGTTCCTGGTTATGACTGCAACTGACCTTATGACAAATATGAAATATCAAAGAGCTTGTCAGCACTCCTGAATGGGACAAAGAAAATGCGCATTAATGATTAACTCTGCTAAAAGCCCAGGCTTTTGTATTCCCATGGTACTTGGACTATCTCGCTGCCATGTGACATGCTCAGGCCATTTTCTAGCAGATTGGGGAAATCTAGTAAGCAAACACAGGTGCTCGGAGTCAGCACTGCTGTCAGGGACAACCACAAACAACACCAGCTATGCCTGGCTAAATTAGCTCCACTGTTTGCCTCCATTTTTGCTTCCTGGAGATCCCTCTTTCTAAGACCGATCTCTGATTTTCAACTATTCAGAGACAATATTAAAAAGACACAAGGCAATCTGTTCTTTGTAGCCGACGCATTCGGTGTCCAAACGCAAAGAGCAAGTAAACTAATTAAACCAGCTCAGGTCTTCAAGTCAGAAAAGAAAACAAATTTATTTTTCTCAAGTGGAATTATTTTAGTGATCCTTCTCAAACAAAGATAGCAATAACTGCAATACAGACAAAGCGCGACGTTTAATCTGCTAGTCTAGAATTAAACAAATCAGTGATCAGCTACTTATTATTCCAAAATTTATATATGCATATTATTGTATTGACCTCGGCAGAATACGGCTGCATTTCTTATTCAAGGTCCCTCTAGCGGCATTGTTTGCTTTAAAAGTATTCCCTCTTCTCTCCGCGAGAAACAGACTTTCCTCCGTTGTTCAAATATTTATGTATATTATGACGCTTAAACTATTTGCAATTGCACAGAAGCAATAAAGAACATACTATCAGTGAAAGACTATAAAACTGCTGTATGTAAACAGCAAAAATCAAGAGAAAATAAGAGACGGTTATAAAAAGGTGGCTGATGCTGCCCTAGTATTTAAGAACAATCAGTATCTGTATGTAGTTACTCTGCTAATTATTCCTAACAGGATTCAAACAGAGGCACTGACCTCGTTATCATAGTTATAGGTTGAAATAACTGATAGATGTACAATACTGTGCAAAGGTTTTAGTCTGGTATGTAAAAAATGCTGCAAAGTAAGAATGCTTTAAAAAATAGAAGCGTTAATAGTTTATTTTTATCAAAGAACAAAATGCAAATTAAATGAACAAAAGACAAATATAAAATAAAATAAATAATTCGAGTGACCCCCTTTTGCCCTTGAAACAGCATCAATTCTTCTAGGTAAAGGATTTTGTAGGATTAAATTCTGGTACAAGAAACAAATTATATTATATCAAAGAAGTGATAGTAATAATCATTTTCATGTGTAGGTTGAAATACAGTCATTAAAGAGGACCTGTCACCCCCTGCTGCATGGCAATCGGAATGCAGCACTGAATGCTGCATGTCTGCTGCATTCAGGGAAGGGGTCCCCCATGTTTCTGTGTGCTGTGTACCCTGAGATATAGCCTTAGGAAAACTCACTGTTAAAAGCCATGAAGGTATTCTCTGGTGCAGAAGCCAGCTCGATTGACGGGGTGCCATTCCCTCCACCTCTGCCTCTCTAGCCGCCTCCTGCTGTGCTGTTTATGCTTTTCTCGTCTCCTGCTCTCTGTCATTCATCCGCATGCAAATCATTTTTCTTGGCATGCTGTCTGAACAAAGCATAAACAGCACAGCAGGAGGCGGCACAGAGAGGCAGAGGGGGAGGGAATAGCACCCCGTCAATTGAGCTGGCTTCTGCACCAGGGAATGCCTTCATGGCTTTTAACAGTGAGTTTTCCTAACGCAATATCTTGGGGTACACAGCACCCAGACACATGGGGAAACCCTTCCCTGAATGCAGCAGACATGTTGCATTCAGTGCTGCATTTAGATTGCCATGCAGCAGGGGGGTGACAGGTCCTCTTTAACTGACACAGAAATAAGGTGTGCTACAGAGGTATGTTGTAGATGACTGTTTCATGTTGTTGGTCATCCACCATGGCAAGACTGCGCACAGCAAGAAGACACATTGTAGTTATACTGCATCAGCAAGGTCTCTCTCAAGCAAAAATTTTAAAAAAGATTGGAGGTTCAAGATGCGTCATTCAAGCTCTTTTGAAGAATCAACAAAAATGAGAAATATGGAGGACCATAATTGCAACAATAAAAATTTGTACAGCATTCTTATTGCCATTTCATATAGGAAGATTTCCTGTAGGGTAATTAGCTTTAAACTGTCAGGGTGTAATGAGACCCAGCTACACCTATCTATTGTGCAAAGAAACCTGAGCAGAAATAGTCTTCATGGAAGCACCAAGAAATGAACAATGCTGAGCACTGTAGATGCAAAGGTCAGCCAAGGAAACTTGATGCAGCAGATGAAGGAAACATAATTCTTACTTCACTTCAAAATTGGATTATCTGCAGTTCTGCCTTAAGCTCAGAACTGGCAACAACTAGTGAGTTCATGGTTTCTGTGGAAGTAATAAAGCTGGAAACGAGGATTGTGCTTGTGTTCTTTTTCCAAATAAATGATTTCTTATGGTGCAGTGTACTATGGTATTTACTATTTAATAAGAGATTCCAGATGGCCGGATCTAACATTTGCTCAATATTATGAACCTAAGGCTTAGTGCCGGCTGACAATACATAGCTGGCATTAACCCCTTTATTACCCAGTTTGCCATCAGCACCAGGGCAACTGGAAGAGTTGAGTACAGCTCCAGAAAATGGTGCTTATATAAATGCACCATTTTCTGGGACAGCTGTGAACTGTAAATCGCGTTGGAGGGCCAGAATGCTTGGGCTTCCCCACGTTGAGGATTCCAGTCCAGCAGCCTAGTTGTATCTGTCTGGCAACCAAATATAAGGCAAAGTGCACTTCCATTTTTTCAAGTATTTATTTATTTATTATTACAGTAATCTGACATCAATTTGGTTGGCATACTGGCAATCAATCACAGACGCTGGCATCGATGGTGGGACTAAATCTGACTTTAACCAATCAAGAGCAGGGAAACAGTGACACTTATGAGCGGGCCCAGAAGCATCGTAACAGTGGCGCTGAAGCTTGATAAGTAATAGAAAACTAATGCGAAAATAGTAAGGCTCCATTGTAAAATGATTTGAGCTGTATTTGGCAGCTTTTGGGACTCTTTGAAAGTGTTTTCTATGCCCTTGATTTTGCCTCCCATTAATTTGAATGGGGTTTGGAAGTTTGGCGAGCTGTTTGCTGAACAAATCGACTAACACATGCCCATTCGGCGATCAAAGCTGCTTGAACTAGATTGTTGGTGGGGAAGGCAGGTCAAGGAAAATTGGCCTGTCAAGGAATGGCAGGAGAAAAGTAGTGGGCATGGATAATGGTGAATTGAGACATCAGACCTGTAAGTATAGTGCCCACCCACTGTACTTGCAGCTCATTTGCATAACTATTTGACACTACTGATGACAGGTTTCCTTTAAAATGATTTGTCTAAATGCTTGACTTATGTCAGTGGGATCTGTGGCACAGTGACACTAGCACTTGACTGCTGTTTGTTTTCTCCTTCTTTTGACTGGACCCACATTGATTTTGTTAAAGTAACAGAAAACCTAGACTTAAATTAGGAGTCAAACAGAAAGGAATCAATTAGCTATTTATCAGTCTGTAATACATTGTGCAAAGTTCTGTCTTGTAGAAATCAGGCACACAAATCAGGAGTGCCCCTCTCATTCCTTCTCATTGGAAGAGTGGGTTTTCAACTACTCGTTTAAAACTTACAAAACAGAAAAAAACATCATTAAATAATAAAATAAGTGTTATTACTCTACTCAACCACTGCTCCAGCATTGATGCTCCTCTAGTCTCTGTCAGGACTGAAAGTAATAGAGTCCTGTCTATTCCAGTTATCCACTTATTGGCTGCAGAATAAGCAAACTGTTGGGCAGGATATCTGGTATCAGTAGAGACCCCGGGAGTAGAGGTGCTATATTGGTGGCCTTTAGACAAGTTGTAAAAACGTCACAAAGGCTCAGTATGTTTTTAAAAAAACTTAAGAAATCAAACTCACTTACAAGTGCATCTCAATAAATTGGAATATCATAAAAAAGTGAATTTATTTCAGTAATTCAATACAAAAAGTGAAACACATAATATATATATATATATATTCATTACAAACAGTGATCTATTTCAATTTTCGTTCTGTTAATGTTGATGATTATGGCTTACAGCCAATGAAAACCCAAAAGTCATTATCTCAGAAAATTAGAATATTATATAAGACCAACGGAAAAATTGATGTATAGATGTTGGCCCAATGAAAAGTATGTACAGTAAATGCACTTAATACTTGGTCTGGGCTCTTTTTGCATGAATATTCTAATTTATTGAGATGCACTTGTATCTTCCCACTACTCTCATTGTAAGGCTAGGATGACATGAGCGTATAAATCAGATGTGTGCTATGTTTTTTTTTGGATAGCATTCCATAAAATATTTTTCAGTTGAGATTTAGTAAATATATTTGAAGAAGATTAGAGAGCTAGAGCACAGATCGCTTCAAAGTTCAAGGGTGTTTCAAGGGTCTTAAAAGATCCCAGGCTAAATCCTTAAGGCATATGTCCTACTTAACTCACCAAGAAAAAATATTTATATACGTTTATAGTCATCAAATAATAATACCATTATGTCAGAAATAAAGGATATAGCTATACATGTTTATTATTTGTTATTATCTTTAGTCTGATACTTCCATGAGACTACTATACAAGAAGCCCCAAAATACTACAGCACCATGACCTATACGAGATGGTAGTAGATACCAGTCCTACACAGGCGCTCCTCCCACCATATTAAGTGACTATATTACAGTTTCATTCAAAAACTACTCTTTGAAGTTTTCCATTTTTTTCTTGATCCAAATATCTATCAAGACTTTTTCCATCGTTATCTTCTGTTGTCCAGATATCATTGATGCTTCAGTTTTCCAGCACCCTCAACTTTAACTCCCCATCTTGCAGTGACCCCAATTTCTGTTCCTGTTTCTTCCATATTTGCCCCTATCACTTCACCTACTGTGCTCTATAGCTCCCCACATATATACTGTACATGAGTATCCTTGTCAGGACTGTATTCACCACTAGATACTGAAGGTCCACTGACCGGGGCGACAGGTAGAAGGATACAGCACCAGAGTGAGAGAGAAAAGATATTTTTTTTGCTATATATATATTTTTTACATACCTCCCCCTCTATTAGACCAAATAGCAACACCAGTGTATTTGGGACGGAGAAGGGTGTTAGGAGTTGGGGAGTTTGTTGGTTCCCTGCAGTTATTTGTATTTGGGTCTTGTAGTCAAGTTACTGCTAACCTAAGCTATGGTTATCATGGTGCCTGAGATGTGTCCTCAGATGACCTCACTGGCACATCACCCACACGGCCGCAGCTCTCGGCACCTTCATTCTGCGCTCGGAGGCTGCAATGAAAGGATGCTTATTGTTCACCGCAACCTCTAATGCAGAAGAGCTGAAATTGCAACTTGGGACCTTCTGGTGGAATAGCATCAGAGGGTATGTGTTAGGGTTAATAAATTGGATAATAAACATTTTTCAGAGTGTTTTTTTTCTTAAAAAGGAACTTTCTATGTGTGTGTTTATTAACTCTTCACTTACTGGATTGGTAATGGGCAGGTATCAGTAGACGCTTAACATTTACCAGTCCAGGGATCAATGAATAGCTGTCAATACTTAGCTGTCATTAACTTTTTCTATCACCCCGGTGCTACCACAAAAGGGCATCGGGAAGAGCCTGGTAAATTGGTGTTTCTAATGAACGTGCCAATTTCTGGAGTAGTTGTGGCCTGCTATTCAATAGCATAATTATGGGCCTCACCACACTGAGAATAACAGCCCCCAGTTGCCTAGTTTTTCTTTGGCTGGCAATTAAAAAATAGAGTGAATCTCATGCATTTTTAAAAAAACTATTTATTTAAATAATTAAAAACAAAAGGGGCTCCCCTTTATTTTTCACTGCCAGCCAAGGTAAAACTAAGCAACTGGGGCTGGTATTTTCATCTTTATCTGTGCTGAGAATGATAAATAAAGTGAATCTCTACGCATTTCTTTTCCGTTATTATTTTTACACATTATGAGGGCAGATTGGTTAGCATACGCTAATGTGTGGCAGGCAACCAAGCACAGACACTGGTGGAGCACAGTCTGATTGCAACAGCCAATCACAGAGTGAGCATCTGTGATTGGCTGTTGCCGGCCAGTGCAGTGAAAAAGCATGAAGCTTAATAAGAGACGGCCCTGAAAGCAAGCAGCGGGAGACTGGTAAGATCAATGTAGCTATCTTATCATCTAACTATCCATACTATCTATCTATTTGTCTATCTACTCAAATTTTTTACCGCATGGGAAAGACCATGCTAAAAATGCTGTTTGTGTGCTGGCCATTTTTTTCTTGCAACCATTGACTTGCATTGGAGAGTCTCGAATGATTATCAGATCCACTCACAGCATGTTGTAACTTTTTTCTTATCCATAATCTGGATGAGAAAAAAACTGAACTGTTCATCTGCTCTGACTTATTTAATAACATTGGTCAGAGATTTCTCGCACTGCACTCGTTCAATTTATACGCCTATGTGTCTGAACCCTAAAACAAAGTTCTGCAAAGAACAGACTATTTGGTCACAGTTGACGAATAGGGACAATTTAAGACACATCAAAAGAAAGACAGAGCATTGTGTAATTAAATGAGCTGTTGGCTACTGTAAGGTTACCATCTTTCTTAAAGGAAATTATGCTATGACATTATACTATGGCATTATTAAGGCTGTGTATTAATGAAACGTGTTTATATCATCCTAGTAGACCTCAGAGTGTATACACATCTTTTCAGGGCAATTGCAGCATGTTTTATTGGCAGCATATTTCTTTGTTACCAAACTGAATTTTTGGGAAAAATTTGGCAAACATAGCTAATTCCAATTTCAAAAGATGTGATCATCTCTACCCAAAACACTTGCACACATTTTCTTCTGAGGGAAGAAGTACTAAAAGTACTTACAGTACTCTTTAAAACAAATAGTGTGATTCATAGATACAGATAATTAATGGTGTGGCATCTGAATTCTTATCTATATTGATTTGATTTTAATCCCTAGGAGAGGTTATTTGCTTTTTGCATTAAACTCAATCTCAGTTTGGGTGGAGAAAGTATCCAGTGATAGGACAACATCCAAGTCAACTGCTTGGCTCAAGAAGAGTGTATTATAAGATTAGAAAAATACTGTGTGTTCCTACATAATAACAATGGAAGGTTCAAAATAAATCCATCTACCGGTAGTTTAAAATATTCCTCTGCAATGTGGATCCTGAAATGATTTTCCTCATTTAAGCAGAAAAATATTAATCTCTGGACGAAAGATGACCCATCTCCAGTAATATTATTACTGTAATGTTAAGTACAAGCAAGCATTTATACCATTTTAGAACTTGAATTAACCATAACAACTATTATGTCAGACCTCTGCATAGTCTCACTGCTCTAACGAAAAAAAATCATTTTTTTCATTGTTAGAATACTTCTTTAGGCCGGAGTCACACTAATGTAAGGCATCCAACGCAAGAGCATTAGATGCAATATACTAATGACATTCGGCTCAGGTTGTGCTGCAAGAGTGAGTCGAGTGTCATTTAGGGTGCTCCAATCCTGTGATCTGATCACAGCTACATAGAAGAGGGAGAGATTAATCTCTCTATCTTCTCCATTGACAGTCTCTTCATTTGTTGCACAACATTCAAATGTCATATGAGTACAGTCCGATGTTTCTCTCACACCCATAGACTTGTATGGATCCGAGTCAGCTGAGACTGGCTGATAATCGCTGCATGTCTGATTAATTAGCATAGGGCTAAGTGCAATGTGAAATTTTCTCCCATTGCACTCCTGCGAGTCATATGCCAGTGTGACTTCAGCCTTACTCCAAGAATATAAAACATAACCTCCTGACACAGTCACAGAAGAATATACGGTATATGCCAGCTCACTTACATATTTCACTCACAGTCTAATCTTGGTAGAAGTAACTTTAAAAGTTGGTCCAGCACCTAATAGAATAAATAATAGTGGGCTTTATTCACAGTTCTTATTAAATCAGGAATACATCACAGCAATTGATGCACGTCAGGCATGTACAGTATGTTGTCATGTGTTGACTGTTCTGTAGTCCATGTGAAAAGTTCTGCAGTAATTAAAATGGAAATACATTTTCTTTCGCCCATTCAGTGTAATGTTTGAAGTTGTTGCTGTCATTGGGTTTACGTCTCTCCAGGTACAGGTCAGCTGATGTTGCTGCTGCTGGGTGTGTCTGCTGACATAATTCTCCACTCCCCCAGCTTTTAAACAGTTCCCTCTTCCACAAGCAGATACCACTGATAGAACTTTAGTCTCTGCCAAGACCGTGTGGTATGAAGACATAGAGGAGTGTTTTCTGATGCCTTCCTTCTGTTCCTGCCTAGAGCTTTCCTTTTGTGGGAGTTTCTGTGCATCCTGGTCCATGGGTGGAGGTGAGGGGGAATAAGCCTAGGGCTGTTCAGGAGCAAAGGGCTAGGGTGGGGCCCAGACATCCCCACCTTCAGAGGTAATTGGGAGAGCCAGGGAACCTCAGTCGAAGGGTCAGACTAGTTCCCCTGTTCTCCTTTTGCCAACTTACTATTCTGCTACTTGATTCCCTTTACCATCCTGTAATATATGTATTATTAGTTATAGTCCATGGTGTAGATCACTAGAGACATTTCTGTATCAAACTTTCAAACATTTATTCATGTTTTATGAGGACAATGTTACACCATCTTTTTCTAAATTCAGTAACTGAAATAGTATAATCCTTCTTGGTACTGGAAATTACAGATTAAATGTATTACTTTAGCTTTATTCTGGATCCACGATACACTGCTAGTATTAGGTGCTTGAACCATTAATTCTTCTGATATTCTTATGACCATTTGCTCACATGTAAGTGTCCTCAGATAACTTTAAACTCGGTTGCAGAGAGATTGTAAGAAGACTCTAGAAGAAGTGGTGATGCTTTCTTCTGAATAACTTGTATTAGTGCACAATGTGGCAGGTAAAATGGGTGATTTTTCACAGAGCAGAAAGACATGCTACATGTACAATGGCTACAGCGGACTTAACCTGGAGAAGAAAGGAGGGGGTTTTGACATCACAGGAGCTACAGGGAGAGGGAGGAAACAAAATACTAAGGAAGACAAAGATTTTGCATAGCAACACAGCAAAGCAACACACAATATGATACTGAATAGTTCCCAAGTCGTGAGACATGACAAACTCTTGCCTTTAAATGTGCTAAAACTCTTGATATGTCTTTCTAGTGTAAAAATCTGTACACAATGGGCCAGATTCATTAAGACTGGGACTTCTTATGCCATTCTTAATTCAATAAGAAGAATACGTCACCAGGGTTGACAACTGTCCAAAGTCCAGGACACTCCATAAAAATTGGTCACTTTTTTGCCCTATTCATAAAAAACTTAAAGGCGTCTATGATTTTTTTAACTGAGAAATTATACCAATTATTTTGATTGTAATTATCATCATTTTACAGTTTATAGTTAATGCAGCTGATATCACTGACAGATATCATTTATGATCTTAATTATTTATTATGGATTTCCAATGTGTCCTTAAAATATATTTTCTGTCCATGATTTTTTGATAAGGCATCCAGAAAAAATGAAAAGTCATGTTGGAAAATCTGCACATCACTTAACCACTTCATAATCTTCAATGTACTGTTACTTCAAGGTCGTGTTCCTGCCTTTGATGTGTGGCGCCCTGTGCCAGATAAAGCCACAGAACCAACTAGTTCACTAAGAGGTTTCCACATCTGTGTACTCACATACACCCAACACATTCCACTCCAGCCCTGTAGGGGGAGCTCCACTGGTTGCTGTTAAGCCATATCTCCTATAAATACAGGTGCCGGGGGCGGAGTTAGCCAGAGTGTGCAGTCACTAGAAGAACTGTGAAGTCAGCTCAGTGCCTGATGAGCTAAAACTGGTTACCGGAGCCGTGCTAGGCCCAATATCAGCACACCGCCATAGCCAGTGTGAGGGTCCAGAGAGAGTGAGAACGACAGGCAGAGGCGAGGGGGCAGAGGAGCCATCCCGGCTCACCCCACCAGAACACCGCAAAGCAATATAACCTTGGTATTGTCATGATTGTACAAAACCTTTCAAATCAAAATACCATAACAATTATACAAAACAGTGACTGTTGTTTAAAAAAAATAATAAAAAAAATTCAGAATGACATTTTTTTTGCTAATTTTACCTCCCATGGAGTGTTATAACAGGTGATTTTTTTGCAACTCTACATATTTGTAATAAATAAAACATGAAAGGAAGCGATATAAAACTATATATAAATTGGAATCACCATATTCATACTGAACCCATAGAAAATACAAAACTTTATTAGTGGAGCAAAGTGAATAGAGTAAATAAAAAAAAAAAAAAAAAAAACCAGCAGCACCACAATGATTTATTTTATATTCTTTCCAAAAAAGAGTTAATAAAACAATGTTAAGAAGTTACATGTACTCCAAAATGATGGAATGTGACAATAGAAAGTGAAAACAAAAGGGTCTGATATAAAGGCCAGAACTGGCCGTGACATGAAAAGGATAATGAATTAGGTGTATTGTAACAGTGACATGAGTCTCCGTGCTTCTGTCAAACCATTAAGCTATGGCCACTGCACAAGCTGCTGACAGCTGATCATTAGTGGTACTGGGTGTCATGTAAAGCAAGGAAAGAGTCAAAAAGCATGTATCGCTGACTGGGATTGGGGAACTAAATGATAACTCAATGAGTATATACAAAAATCTTTATTATACAATAAATGGGAACACAGACTGACTGACAAAGTTTAAAAACACTTAAAATGTGCTGATTAGCACCAGCACTAGAAACAATGTCCCCCTATAATCAGTCTACAATCATGTAAAACGGGTACCCAAGCACAGGTTATCCCACACAGTGGTCAAATGTTAGTTAATATAAACACAGTGTTAAAGTACTGAGTAAGGCTGGTTTCACATAGCGATATTTTTCCTGTCTGTGGGATCCTACTTTTTGCAGGACCCCACGGACAGAAATGGACATAGGAGGTGACCTATTTCTGTGTCCGGATCAGTGATTTTCACGGGTCCGGACACAGAAATAGCTGTGCGGGGCACTTTTCACTTCCGCAATGTATATATACATTGCGGAAGTGAAATTTAAGTAAAAGCAAGGGTTAAAAATAAAAAATCTCTATTCTCACCTTTCCAGCAATCCCCCAACGTCAGCATCTATCTCCGGATGCTTACAGGACCTGGCTGGGCGGGGCTACCCAATCAGCATCATGTGACCCAATCAGCTGATGACATAAAGCCAGGTCCTGTAGCCACCGGAGATGCCGCACATTGGGAAATCGCATGACAGGTGTGAATAGAGATTTTTTTATTTTTAACCCTTGCTTTTTCTTAATTTTACTTCCACAATGTATGTATATACATTGCGGAAGTGACATTAGATGGCACAGAGCAGTTTTAGAGTACTGAGCATGCTCAGTACAATAAAATCTGGTCCGAGAAACGATGCTGTGTTTTCTCGGACCCGTGCTCCATAGGCCCCCATGTTAAAGGCTGCAGATCGGGTCAGATCCGATTCGGTCTCATTTTGTCCGCTGTGCCCAAAATCGGAGCAGTCTCCGATTTTGGGCACAGCAAAAAATCGGACACAATCGGATCCGACAAAAATCGGATGGCAATAAGGCCAAACCTAATCCGATCCGTGCCCATAGGATAACATGCGGGCCAAGTCGGATCTCTGGCTGTCCGTTTTACATTGCAGTGTGAAAGCACCCAAAAGCACCCAAAGGCAAAATGAACAGCAGGTCAGATAGGAGTACAAAAAACAAACAGTACATCAATTACTGTGTTACCACTGGATATCGTGATGTTGATAAATTTGTGTGCTAAAATGGAGGTTTTCTGTCCTCTGAGCAGGGACAGACCTGATATGTATAAATAGCCCAACAATATCCCTGTGCACACAGATGCTTCCCACAAAGGGCAGGACCCAGGTTACAATAAATAATCCTGTAATTGGCCCAATAGCGAAAAAAGCATGGGTGAACAATAACCAATAAATATTGTGACCCAGTAGGGGAGCAGACTGTGCAATGGCACTATATAGTTGAGACCTGCAGCAACAAATCACTGCATAGCAGTATCGGGATTTAAGAGAAACAGACCTGAGTACTGGTAACAAGATTTAAGCCATATCAAAGCCTTATATACTGTATAGGAAATTAGTCACAATTGTCCAGTAATAGAAAGGGGGCACATAGCACAGTGCCCTGACACCCAACGCGTGTCGCCATCTATACTGATGACTTCCTCAAGGGGATGGAGCCATGGATGGGTCAGCCTGTGTGCCTTAAATGCAAATAAAATTAGTATGTGCTGCCGTTCACTTGTGCACCATGTTCTCCGGCGTGCAGCCGCCGAGCCGGAAGTGCTGTGACGCAGGGGAGAAAGGAGGCGCGATAAGAATGTTTACCGTCGCTATGTGATGGATGTATCTCGACT
Source organism: Allobates femoralis (assembly GCA_033576535.1). Classification (NCBI taxonomy): domain Eukaryota; kingdom Metazoa; phylum Chordata; class Amphibia; order Anura; family Aromobatidae; genus Allobates; species Allobates femoralis. The sequence continues at coordinate 522,786,546 of JARQOC010000001.1, read as the reverse complement.
CACCGTAGCCAGGACTTCACGGTGCAGGCGTTTCTTCTCCTCCTGTCACGGAACCGCGCCTGCAACCGTGGGGCTGGTAGTCCAGATTCAAAAGAGTTGGCTGAACAGTTTAAAGGTTGTTTCTGTCGTGACGCCACCTGTGAGAGTTCCGGTGATGTCCACCGGCGCTGCTTGGGCCTCCGGGGGATGGAATGCAGCAAGATGGGACGCTCCCCACAGGATGAGCGGGAGTCCCCGGAGCCAGGAGCTGCACAAGATGTTGTGAGGCAGCTGCAGTACTTCTACTTGTGGAGATCGACAGATCTGAAAAAGGCAGGGACACTGATAGTCTCTGTAACGGGTATTTTACTGTAACCAGCAGGTGATACATGGTATACAGGTAACAGACTGGGTGGACTTTAGCAATGACCAGTGTTTCTCAGAGCTCCGCGGTGTTCCTCCATTCTAACTTATTCTGAGTGAGTTGCCGATGTCGCCTTTGAGTGCCAAGGTCGGGTACAAGGGACTACTTATATTGCCCTGACGGTGTGTACGTTCCGGTGTGAGGGGTAGTCTGGGTCCTTTTGGTGGGTACTCCGCTGGCAAGACGGCTCTGTTTGCGGCGGCGGTGGGGTACTCTTGTAGAGCGGTCCCTCCACTCCTGGTTTGCATGGCAGTGATAAACGACTCCCAGCTTCGGAGCCAGTGATCCGGTTGTAGATGGGCATGGGGAAGTTTTAACCCGTATGCATTTGCCCAGGGTCCGGTTGTTGAGGCACCGGGTAATGGCGCCGAACCGGGGGTGGTGGTGGCCTAGGGGCTGCACAGAACTGTGCAAGGCTCCCTCTCCTACATTCCTCCTGGCCACGTTCTGCTTCATCCTTCTCCTACATTGCAGATCTCGCTCTTACTAACTTTCTGCCGGGTGCCCGCCGGGCCCAGCCGGAAGTGTTTTGAAACCCGGGGAGGGAAAAGGGGGGCGGTTTTGAATGGTTTTCCGTCGTTTTGGGGTTTCCCCTCAGTAGCCGGCCCCGGGCGGCTTTTCCCCTTGTAGAGCGGTCCCTCCACTCCTGGTTTGCATGGCAGTGATAAACGACTCCCAGCTTCGGAGCCAGTGATCCGGTTGTAGATGGGCATGGGGAAGTTTTAACCCGTATGCATTTGCCCAGGGTCCGGTTGTTGAGGCACCGGGTAATGGCGCCGAACCGGGGGTGGTGGTGGCCTAGGGGCTGCACAGAACTGTGCAAGGCTCCCTCTCCTACATTCCTCCTGGCCACGTTCTGCTTCATCCTTCTCCTACATTGCAGATCTCGCTCTTACTAACTTTCTGCACTAACTTCTCCACTAACACACTACACCTACAGTCCGCCCACCAGGACCTTATTGGCCCTCTATACGGATGTGCATGTAGGGTATGGAGCTCTGAGTTTTAACCATGTCATTGCTTAGTCAGAGAATATTGCTGCTGCTGTCTGGGCTGCAATACACTCCTGTGACGCACTCGTTGCGGGGCGCCACAGATGCCGCTGTGTGGAACCGCTGCTGCCATCAAACGATGTCAGACAGCGCTTGTGAAGCCAAATCAGTGTACTTGGTGTCAGACCCTCACCAATCTGTGCCAATCTGTGCCCCCAAGGCCTCTGTGCCAAGCAGAAGATAAAATGAAATGTGCTGCCTGCTGCCTTTTCACAAGTGTTGTGCGTAGTAAAGACTGCCTTGTTGTCTGTCATCCTTATCTGTGATTCCTATGGGCTGGGTAAGGAGTGAAACAGGAATGACCTGAAGGTACTTAAAGAAACAATACCAGCACACACACTTATCCAGAACTCGCAGTTTAATGTAGTGTGCTGGCGTGGACCCATCACTGCACTAGCCTATGTCAACCATCACCCCAATCCATCATCCCAGCACCGTGTAAGGTAGCGAGCTGGGGGACTCACTTGCTGCGTAATGACGCTAACACATGTGTATAATTTTTCCAATGTCTACCTGTTTATTTCTCACCAGCATCAATAACCGGGGTAGTACATGTAACATTTAACACAAACACGTCACATAATACATTACATATAATATTGCATAACACATATTGCACATAACATCATATAGTAACCGGGGTCCTGTAACCACGACTCATTCCCCATTGGAGCTCTATCAACCGCTCCCGTGGTGATCACGGCCTCCGGCCTATCCATACTTGATACATACATTTATAATAAATATTTAATCTACACATCAACGGGCCCTGTGGGTCCCAATGGCGGTACCAGCCGCCTGGCTTTAGTTACCCAGCACGATGACATAACCTTAACCCGTAGTCAAGACTCCAGCCTGACCGGGACCTTACATACCACATGTGATCCATCCTACAATATTCATGGACCACATGCATCCTTATATCCGCTCACAGCCCATCATAATACATCCATGGACTGTGGCTCCTCCATGACCATAACAAGGACCTGGTCAACCGTAGAATCCGGGCTAACTACGCGTCACCATGGCCTACTCAACACGTTACGGGCCACCAGTCGCTACCAAACCTCCATCTCATGGCAGGTCTCCAGGTCGACGACTGTACCCTGCGTCTGAGTAGAACCATTCCGGATCAGCCATGGTTACCCTTCTAGGAGCCTTCGTGACCCCTGTCTCTGGCCACAGACACATACATACTATTGAAGGACGGGTGCCTCCTGCATGCAGCAAGCAAGCCTCCCTCTCGTCCACCAGGGACAGATCGCCTTCAACTCATCATCCATGCTGGCTGGGTCACTCTCTCCACAACATTATACATGGCTCTTACACATAGCCCATCGTCTCTCATTTAGGGCACTTTTACCTAAGCCCTCACATACATCTACGGGTCCTTTACTGACTGCCTAGTTGGACCCACCGGCGGTTACGCCCGCCTGGCATTATTCACACACAGCTCACTCGAGAACTGCTGTCTTACCGAGCACGGATCCGGGTCTCGCTACCTGAGGTCACAGGTTGGCCAAGCCCCCCCACGGGCTCCTTCCTGGACGTGTTTCACCCCACGTCCAGTCCAGCGTCCACCAGGTCAGCCACAGCTTCCCCCACTCCAGGTGCTGAAACGACCCCGGTCCTGGCTATCGGCATGGAGCTAGCTCGCTCCCTTCACCACCTCTCCTCATGGCGGTCTGGACTATATCTTTCCGTCCCTCACACAGACTGGATCTGCATCTCTCCCTGGACTCAGGCTGACTGATGTCAGAAGTCTGTGAACTCTCTCAATCACTCAGCTGGCAGGCTCTTATCGTACCTGTCACGCCCACATGGACACACCCACTTGGCTGCTAGTAATCAGCTCCCCTATTTCCTATACAGCTGCTCCTCTCGGTGCCTGATCTCTACAGCTTTCACACAGCTTATTATAACTCCCTGTGTTCCAGGTTGGGTCACACAGTACACACAATGCTCTCAGCCGCTCATTGGTCTCATGAATCCTTCATACATTGACATACTGGGTGCCGGACATGATTATACAACACACCTATGGTACAACCTGGCTCATGTGCACAGGATCCTATACTGATCCTGCATGTGATGCGCCCCGGCCATGGGGACATGCCGGCGGTGCCTCACAACCGCTTCATGTATATCACCAAAAGAATACCATACCCAGGGAATCATGGTGGAGGCAGACCTATGCATTGGGATAGTCATTTGGCAGCTATAAATGGAACTTTAGTCAAGATGGTAGGAATTATGAAGAGTTCCTAATATCAGTTAGGTAATTTTGCAACAAAACCTTCAGCCCTCTACTAAAAAGCTGAAGATCAAGAGAAATTTGATCGTTCAACCAACAACAAACTTAACCATACTCTAGAGCACAGACCTGAATCCAATTGAAAATCTCTGGGCAGACCTGAAGAAGACGCTGTAAACAGGAGATGCCCTCGTAACCTGAGGGCCCTTTTACACACTGAGACTTTGAGCGATCCCACCAACGATCTGACCTGGCCAGGATCGCTGGAAAAGTCTCTCTGCAGTCGCTGGTGAGCTGTCAAACAGGCGGACTCACCAGTGACTAGTCAGCAGCGACATTGCTGGTAATCAGGGTAAACACCGGGTAACTAAGCAGCACGCTCTTCTTAGTTAACAGGTGTTTACCCTGGTTACTAGCATCCTCCCGCTTACAGGCTGGGCTAAGCGGGAGGACGCTGGTAACCAGGGTAAACACCGGGTACCTAAGCAGCGTGCACTGCTTAGTTACTCAGTGTTTGCCCTGGTTAGCAGTGCCCAGCGTCTAATGTGCAGCGCTGGGCATTGGCTGTGAGAACGCTGATCGTTGGTCTCTCGCTGTCACACACAGCGATGCGTTCTGACCAGCGGGAGACCAAGGACCAAAAAATGGTCCTGAACGATTTGTAGCGATCAGCGACCTCACAGCAGGGGCCAGGTTGCTGATACGTGTCACACACTGCAACATCGCTGGAGAGGTCGCTGTTACATCACAAAACCTCTGACGTTTTAGCAATATCGCTAGCGATGTTGCAGTGTCTGAAGTACCACTTACTACAAGGAATATTGGGCAAAGATTGCCAATTCCAGATGTGCCATGCTGATACACTGTTACCTAAACATATTGAATGCTATTATAATTGCAAACTGTACTTCACCTAAGCATTATTAGAGGGGTGTGCATATTTACGCAACCACATTGTTTTTGTTCTTTATATTTCTTTTCGCACCACAAAAAAATGTTAAGTTTATTTTTCAATAGTATTGTATAGGTTATGGGTAAGATTAAAGGTGGAAATAGTTCTGAAATGATTTTTCTTGGTATGATTGATGGATATATAGACTTTTTATATTCACTTTATATGACATTATGAGTCCTTTCTACACATTACATCGTAATCACATTTTACAATGAAACCAACATTTATTAGGCTCTAAAGGTGTCCCAGAGAATAATCAGCATCTGGTGACTCTGTATATAGAAATGCAACAATAAAATGGCATTTCTCCAAATTGATGCATGAATACAGAAGTCAATGTCTGGAATGATCCAAACTTGTGAATAAAAATGGTACATATAGATGCCAGCTGGACTACATCCAGACAAGAGGCTCTGGGCAGACATCTCTCATGAATTCAACCCTGTGAAAATGCTTGGTGAAAGGACCTTTGGAATTTACCTCTGAATAGTCTATATTTTTACATTGCAGATTAGCCATTAAAGGAACGTTTTCATCTAAACATCCTTATATTTTGTTACAAGTAAAAAAATGTTTTTCACAAGTACTCAGGATCTGATTAAGGCTAGGGTCACACTTAAATATAGAATTGCATTCCGGATCTGGATGCGGAGAATGCAGCTGCCCATAGAATGCAGCGCTGCCCATAGATCTTACTGCATAAGCCTTCAGTACCTCGGACAGCGCACATACTATAGCTACAATAGCTATAGTATGCGCGCTGCTCTCAGAGGAGCCTGGCGCCTTTATTGATAAAAATGTACAGCAGCTGACAGGAGCCGTCTGCTGTACATAAGTGATTAAAGCATTATATGCCCACCTGAGTGGGTGGAAGGTCTCTAGGGGAAGTGGGCACCCCCTAGAGCCATTATAGCAACATTTAATAATAAAATTAAAAGTTTTAACACATACAAAACACTTTGTTTATCCCGGCGGTAGCCGGGATAAGCAAAGTATATGCGGTAACCGCATTGCTCAGGATTACACATCCTGAGCAATCCAGTTCCCGCATTGCGGATGTTACAACTGCTCCGAAAACTGCAACCTGCATGATTTTTCACGCAGGCTGCAGAGCCAGTGGCGGTAACCGGATTGCTTGTGAAGCAATCCGGTTTTTATAATAGGCTTCTATGAGGATCGATTCCTTATCTGGTTTTGAGCTTTTTAAAAGCTCAAAACCGGATAAGGTTTTTTTTTTAAAAAAAACGGAAATGTGACCCTAGCCTAACATCCAATTTTGATCAATTGGTCCATTTTTACTATGGGTGCTATGAATGTTTTTCCTATATTCAAAAACAAAATCCAAGATCCTTCTACCTTTCAAACAGTTAATAATGGAGTCTACTTAAACTACAATTGATTGTCATCAGTGTGTTGTACTTTTTCTAACTCATGAAATTAACTGGGTGATTTTTTTTATGCAGACAATTCCATAAACCATAAGGTGTACGGGCCATTTCACATCTAAGGCTGTGCTGCATTTTGCTGCATTGTGTTAGTTGCGCTGTTGCACTTTGCAAACGCAGTGAACAGCAAATCTAACGCTGTGCTTTAACGCTGCCATTATATGCTATGGGCGAGTTCTTGCAAACGCAAGTGCAAAGTCAGGTTGCATTTGAAATCATGTGCTAGTCCTAGTGCACAGGAAACGTGTCTGACGACGTCTGCACTCACACATTTAGTACATATGATTAAGTACACCACATTGGTTGTGGTGCAGCTGAAGTTACCTGGGATCTTGTTGTCCTGATCTGTCCTGGGAATCTTTATCTTGTCTGTTGTCATTATAGATGCACAGGTTTTGCACCTGTTCTGGTTGTAGGGAAATGTTCCTGTTGTTTTTGGAGAGGACAGGGTGCTTCTGACAATAATTTTAGATTCAGGGGCTGCCTAAAACACAGAAGTAGGGGGTCTGGATATATAGTTGACTACAAGAGGGATCCGGTTGTTTTCTTCTTTAGATTTGTAACTGTAAAAGTACCTTTACACGCCGCACCTATCACCGGCGATCGGTAGCAACCGAACGTGCGCATGCACATTTTTGACGGTTAATACCGATCGCCGATGCCGCATGTACACGCCGCAATTGCGTCGTCAACCTAAGGGAACGTAGTTCCCCGGAAGTTGAAACTGATCCTGCGGAAAACATCCGGTTGAATCCCGTCGCTGCTTCACATGCCACAACCACTAAGGGAATGTGGGCGTACATGTTCTGCGCCGCTAGAACATAGGCGTGACAGAGTTGTGTATTCTGCACTCCAAACATGCTGATTAGACAACGCAATAGCGTCATGATTGGCCAGCCTGCGCAGGACGGCTGGCTAATACATGACGCCATTGCAATTGTGTAGTGTGAATGGACAGCTCTTTAAATATGGCGCCCTGTGCAGGGACAGCTAATGGTAACACAGTAGCCCCCACCAATCATCGCTGATGGGCGCGCGGTATCCATCACGCTGTGGCACGCCTCTGGGAAATCACTAGGCAACGCAGATTCCATCCTTGAAGGTACCTTTACACGCCGCTACTGCGGTGTAGCAACTGAGAGGCAAGCAGGATTTTTGTCACAGTTGCCTTGAAATTGCTATGAAATTGCGGCGTGTAATTGAGGAAAGTGATCGTGATTTTCAAAGTTGCTCCCGGTTGCGGTTTCAGAGCATTGTTCAAAAACCAGAGACAACCCTGAAGGTGATTTCCCCTGGTTTTGTCGTGTGAACGGGCGATAGGGATAGAATCTGCGTCGCCTAGTGATTTCCCAGAGGTGTGCCACAGCGTGATGGATACCGCGCCCCCTCAGCGATGATTGGTGGGGGCTACTGTGTTACCATTGGCTGTCCCTGCACAGGGCGCCATATTTAAAGAGCTGATAGTTGCGGCGTGTAAAGGAACCTTAAGAACCATTGTTTTAAGCACAGAGGAAGTACATCATTATAGACAGCAGCGCAGATCTAAAAATCTTTTTGTCCATTTCTGGAGCCCCTTGAATATTTATATACTATTAAAACATTTCTAACTTATACTAGAAACATTGTGATGATGATGTTATAATGGGATTTTCTCAGTGTTGCTGTTAAGACTGAATGGCCACGTCTTCACTATAGACGTCATAGTTTTAAGCCTTCTCGACCTATAATAACAAAGTTGACAAAATGTTGACTCTTTTTGTCATATATTTTATTTAAAATAAAACCAAGAATAAAACATCTGGAATCAGAAGAGTTAAGAATGACAAAAATAAAAGTCAAGATCCAGAGCTGCAGCCTTTGATGAAACAAGTGCGCAATATGAAAGACAAACAACACTTCCATGGACATTACAAATACCAGGGATCAACAGCAAGTCATCCATACAAACTACAAAGACCATGGTCTGCCTTACCAATATCACATAATACTAGAAAATGTTTCATCAAATGTTCAAACACGCACTCACACACATGCACATACACACATGCAACAGATTTCATCACTAAGTTGTCTGTTTGTTTGTTGTATGGACCCATTTACGTGAATGGGCAAGTTTGGTAAGCAAATTGGATCAGACAGACATATTTCAAACTAATTTGGAAAGAAAAGAGACATTGTGCTATCTGTTGCAAAAATGGATGGAAGATGTGTCCAAAAATGTATGAGGGAATTGGACCTAAATTAGAAAAACACATAACCTGAATATTATCAAAGTATTTAAAAATGTTGGGCAATAAAAATCAATGAAACACAACAGCAGTGTATAGTCTGAAGACACTAGAGGTGGAGTGGATAAATATGTTTTTTCATTGGAATTCTAATTTATGGTTACTGGTACTTGGCTCTCTAATGTAACACCAAAATCCCTTGTATTGGTAAAATATAAAGGGTGCAAGGACGAAGCAATTCATAAGGCTTTTGAAAAAACTGCAACACAAAACACAACTAATTCTCTACTACTATCTAATATTACGACTATATATTGAACATTGGGAAAAGCATATCTTGAACTTCAATATCCTTCATTCTACGTAAAATAAAACATTGTACAAGTACCTATATATATGTGCACGCATCGCTGGTGCAAAATACATTGAATTTGGGCAATAGCACACAAAGGACACAAAGGAATAAAGATGAAGTAAATGAATACCCTCTAACAAAGCTCTATCAATACAGAGCAAATTTAGTGAAAAAGGCTGAGAAAACAAGAGAGTAAATATAAGTACAAACACGACACTCATTGACCTGCATGTCCTGTCCTATCTTGTCATAGATCTCAAAAGGAAAGTAGAAGTCTAAAAAAAAAATAAAATAAATAAATTATTCAAATAAACTTAAGTGATAGATACAAGGCACAAACCAAACAAAACAGTAATCAGGTTCAGTGTGGAAAGAAAGTCAATACCAGTTGACTGAATGGCTAAGTGCCTGAGAATTAAAGTTTACATTTCACTTTCACGATTAAACAGATAGAAGATTGAAGAAAAGTGACAAACAACAAGCAAAAATGGGTAATGCTCGACAATGCGCCCTACATGAAATATAATAGTGCAACATACTTTAAGTAAATGTACAATGGGGGGATTTAATCCCAAAAGAGAGAAATGTCACAGATACGGTTTAGTTAGTCAACAGAAGCAAACAATAGACTAATGATGGGTGATCCTTGTTGATCCTCAGGTTTTTTTTTACATTTTTGAATTGAGAAATGATTAGCTGAAACCTGGTTCAGTAAATTTTATTTCTAGAAATATATTAAATTCTGAAAATGTTTACAGTATTTATCTTCTAAAAGAAGTACCAAATAAATGTAAATACTGTTCATCAACTTCTTAAAGAAGCAATCCCATCAAGATTTTTTATCATTTTAATATATTGCAGTCATCATATTATATAACATAATTAGTCATTTTGCCATTTTACCCAGTTAATTCTTCTCTTTTCCATTAGGTTTATGACTTCACATGATTGAAAACAAAGTAGCCGTATCCTTCTAAGCTCTATGTAGAAAAAGGAATTTTCTTTTCCCTGCATGAGTCAAGATTGCAAAAGTCAATGGCAAAGGGGAGGAGGGGAGCAGTTGGGTCAGGAGTTAAAGAAGTAATTGAAGTGTTTTTACAAAGATCAGAAAAAAGAGAAGAATGAGCTGTGTGGAAAGGCAAAATGAGCATTTGAAAGTACCCAGTGCTATATCATATGATTGCAAATATTTTAAGAGGATAAAGACCTTGATGGGGCTGTTTCTTTAACAACCAATGGCATACATTTTTTCATAGGTTGCTAAGGAAAATATGAAGCAGGCTCAGGAATTGAGTACCTGCCTTTCCATTGGTGGATACAGCAGTCTGCATCACTAGCACTCATCCACCCTGAAGCCTGTTAAGATAAAGCAGAATGCACACTGATGAACGCCTAAATTACTGAAATGTTTTTGCCTGTTTATCTTGAAATAAACATAATTTATCTGCATATGAGTGCCAAGTTTATGTCTTACTTTATATGGGAGTCTACCTGTGCACCATTACTAACCGGAAGTGCTTTTTCTATATTCTACTGATTGTTTCATATCTGGCAGATGCTGGCTTTTGTTAGAGAGTTGGCATCTGCAGAAACTGTATCTAGCTACAATCACTGCAGTTTAACCACTTAAATGCAGCTGTGAATCTCTGACAGCAGCATCTGTATGATGACATTGCCAATAAAAGCATAGATAAGCTACGATTAAAGCCCCAGTCACAAATAACGATATCGTTAGAGAGATCGTTGTAACTGTGATGTTACAACGATCTCTCCAGCGATGTTGTTATGTGTGACACTTGGCAGCGATCAGGCCCCTGCTGTGAGGTCGCTGATCGCTGCAAAGTGCTGCGGGTCATTTTTTGATCATTGTTTTGGCGCTGGTCAGCACTCATCGCTGCGTGCGACCCTGAGAAAGCAGCGATCAGTGACCTCACTGGCTGGTAACCATGGTTTACACCTGGTATCTAGGCAGCGCGCGCTGCCTGGATACCCGCTGTTTATCATAGTTACCAGCGTCCTCCCTGCTTACAGACAGCGCTAAGCAGGGAGGACACTGACATCACCTTCAGCGATGTGGGAGGTGACTCCCATTGCCCTAATCGCTGGGGAGATCTGCCTGTTTGACAGCTCCACAGCGATCAGGTAAAGACGCTCCAGCGATCCCAGCAGGTCGTTATCGCTGTCGGGTTCGCTGGAGCGGTCATTATGTGTGACAGGGCCTTATCTCCACAATGATTGCAGGAAATGATGAGCTGCCATTAGTGATGAACGAAATAGTATAATAAAAAAGCAAAATATAGGGTCTTATCTGAGAATAGACTAGACTAATAGTGTGATTATTAAGGCTCATCTGATTAGGTTGTGAGCTAGTCACAACCACCACTCAAACATAAATGGCTGCTGCACAGATCCACTGGTGTATATAGCAAAATCTCAGGAAAAGTATGGACTCAAGATATCTATGCTGCCGAACAATGACGAAAGTTTGAAGATTTCTTCAAGGACCTTTATTAACCTAGGTGTTTCATAGCTATCCAGCTACTTTCTAGATAGCTAAGAAACATGTAGGCAAATAAAGGTTCCTGAAGAAATCTTCGATCTATTATCATCATTGTTTGGCAGCACATGTTTCTTGGTTCCATACTTTTCCTGAGATTTTGTTATTAGTGAGATTTTGTTATTAGTGATGAGTGAGCATGCTTGCCACTTCTCCATACTCTATTGAACATTGGGGAGCTCATGCATACTTATTCATGTTCATGAGTGCTCAAGTGACATGATCGAGTCTATGTCCCCTATATTTTGTGGCTGTTAGATAGCCAATAAACATGCAGGGATTGCCTGCCATACATAGTAATGCCATAGCCATATTAGCTACTGGCACTACTGTGATTGCCCGGCTGCATCACATCATTAGGTCTTATATGAGACCTGGGGGCGGGGTGCACGGCACACTCTCTTCAGGAGTGATTTAGGAGGAAGAGCTTAAATTAGAGAAGGAACTGGATCAAAGTAGTGGAAATCACTTGTGCTGCTGTACAAACATAAAAGTCCAAATTAATGTTTGATAAATTATAGGTGGTTTATTGATGCCAGATTAGAACAGGCATATAAAATTTAGTTGTAGCAGCGGTCAATAAGAGCGCATATGTTGAAGTTTCTTAGCCGAATGGTGGCATGCAGTGGCAACAGATTGGGGAAGAAGTGAGGAAGTCCACCTGCCACTTGTACCAGGACGACGAACAACACAGTCAACGACCTTGCATGATGTGTTTACTGCCCGACCCGGTCACGTGACAAGCACGGAGGCTGAGGAGGAGCCGGTGAGCTCATAGCCGGGCAGAGGTGAGACAGCAACACCGCAGCCCTCAGGCAGAGTGACAGACAGCTCCCCACCACCAATGATTAAACCAAGGTTGTGCAAGGATTGCACAACCTGAAGAGGTGAGTGCAGATAAGCACGATAATAAGAGAGTGTCAATAAGCAGGTCCATCAATTGCGCCCTATATCTTTTTATTTTCTAGAGTAGGCATATAGGCAGAGTTGTACACTTTCACCCTTTAGTAACTTTCATGTGTCAATAAAGGGTGTTTTGAGCCTTGATTAATCTAAGAAATAAATAATTTAAAAAAAATGGTGTGGGGTCCTCCCTGTTTTTGATAACCAACCATAGTAAAGCAGACAGATGCAGGCTGGTATTATCAGGCTGGCACTTTGCCCATCTCTTCCCGAATGTCCTGGTGCAGTGGCAATCAGGGTAGTATTTTTTTGGGTTGATGTCAGCTGTTTAAATTCAGCTGGCATCAAGCCCAGGGGCTAGTTATGGAGGGGTGTCTGTCAGGCATCCCCATTACTAACCCAGTATGCAAAAAGAAATAAAGACACACACAGGAAAAAATATTTTATTTGAATAAAGACTCCTGCACTCTATCACTTGTGTGGCACCCCAAGGGTTAATGTGCCACAGAAACATCAACACAGGTTTAATCCCCACACAACACTACACTAGAAAGTGGGAGGAGCTTAGGTGGCACCTGCACTAGTGGGAGGAGCTAAAGTTGTTTACCACTAGTTCAGTTCAGAGGAGAGTTCAGTCTAGTCTGGAGCAGGAGCAGAGCCAAGTAGAAGTGGAGGTCCTGAGAGGTCTGAGGAAAGGAGACAGAGTAACAGAGGAACCTCCCCGGGATAAAGAGTTACCCCAAACTTAACCCCGGAGAGGCGCTTAAGACGGATACGGATCCGAGGCTGTGCCTGAGACAGACAGGACAGTAAATACCGGGATAGTGAAGGTCCACCATCTTCACTGTACCATAGCAAAGCAACACGGAGGGGTCAGTGACACAGGACTCAAGTTGCCCAGCAGATTGGTACCCGTGGGAAGAGACAGGGCCAGCAGTACAGCTACAAGCAGCAGCAGGGCCACACACAGTGCTTAAGTAGGAAGTCAAGGACCCGGTCAGGGTGAGAGCAACCCGGTACAGACTCCGTGGACAATACTGTGTTATACCATCTGCAAGTAAAGACTTGGAAAACAACAGAAACCGTGAGTGTGTGTGATCCTTATACTGAAGCCCCACTTGCCCTCATATACTGCGATTACCTCTACTCTCATCATCTCTACTGCTACCCCTACTCTCCTGCAGCATCAATAACTATCCTCACAGACTTTAACTACTACTACCACTGCCCCGGGGAACCCAGTTCTGCCCACAGGAACTATTCTATCCAAGCTGCTATCCCATCATCCCCGGAGGTTCTGCAGAAGCGGCGGCCCCATTACTGGCCGCATATAGTGGGTGGCGTCACGAGTGACAAATCCCCTGTAAATAACCCCCATTTTATTGTGCGGGCCCGGGACACGGTCCGGACCAGGACCGCCGTGACATCCCCCAGCAGTACCCCGGTCTGGCACCGAGTACCCCGTCCCAGTGGGCTCCACACTTGTTCCCTAATTTATTATTAAAAAAATTCTGTTGTAGTTCACGTTTCACAGATGCATATTTAGCAACAGAGCCACTGGCTCAATGTTGTCACTACTTGCCACTTGTGAATAACTGTACTTCAGTCAGGAATTGGTGTTCTAATGGATTTGCCAATTTTTGGGGCAGCTGCGGGCTGCTATTCTGTGGGGCCTAATAACTATGGGCCTCCCCACACAGAGAATAACAGCCCACAGCTGCTGTTTTGTCTTGTCTGGCAATCAAAAATAAGACCAAGCCCATGCAAGCCCAGCCAAGTTAAAACGAGGCAGCTGGGGCGGTGCAAGCTCGCAGTTGGCTGCTTTATCTGTGCTGAGAATCAAAAATACAGTGAAGCCCTACTCACATTTTTTTTAATTATTTATTTATTTTTACACCCCCATGATGGCAGATTTGTTGGCAATAGCAACCAATCTGTTGGAGGCAGAGTCCAGTGAAAAACCAGAGATTAATAATCAAACCCGGTAGTGGTCTTAAAACAAGCATGCGGTCCTCGGTAAGTATAATGCTGATGATTTAATCACTGTTTTTCTTTCTTTTACAACCCTCCAGCCCTCTTAGCCTCCATTTTATAACTGTAAAGTCTGAGTTCAGGTGTAGTCCGATTCTGAACTCAGACTTTTAAAAAGGTCCGGCAGGATCCTCCGAACCCAAACATCTGCAGGTTCGCCCATCTTTAATCACAATTAATGAATTTCAGGTCATCAAATAATTAAAATGTTTTTCTATTCTCACTCTTTGTGGTGTTTGAGTTGCTTCGCACGTTGAGATAGCAATCATCTTTATTTTCTTTCTAACTATAAAACCTTCTAAAGACTTCTCATAATACCTATTGAACATTAAACCTATATGATTAATTCTGAAAAGATTAAAGGCAAATACAGAACATTACGTCATTTTCTTTGCTAGTTCACAGTCCTGTTGTTTGTAGAGCCTAACCAAACACAGTACTATATATAAAAGACAGGTGAGAACAAAGACATTTCTTTTATTTTTGTGCGATATTCAATTAGTCAAAATATTGCAGCCGTCTTGTATTGTTCGCATGGAGCTTTCATCTACTACTGTTTGATGCCTCTAGATTATGTTAGATATTCTGTCCAACCAATAAAAGTCAAGCAGAGGAATAATGTGGCAGGTGCATAGACGGATATGGACAAATGTCTGCTTGCTTGTTATACAGTATATTATGAAGAATTTAACAGAATTGAAAAAGTACCTTATTTTTTGCTTTATAAGACGCACCCCAAATTTGGTGAATGAAAAGAGGGAAAAAAATGTTTTAATGTTAAATGAATTATAATGCCAGTGTCCGTCTTACAATCAGTATATACAGGTGCAGCTCAATGAATTAGATATCATCAAAAAGTTAATTGATTTCCGTAATTCAATAGATAAAGTGAAACACATATTACATAGAGTCATCACAAATAGAGTGATCTGTTTCAAGTGCTTATTTCTGTTAATGTTGATGATTACAACTTAAAGCCAATAAAAACCCAAAGGTCATTATCTCAGAAAATTATAGTAGGGAGGATGAAGGGTCTGAGAGATAAAATGTGACCTTAATAGGTATCAGAGGCTTCACCTTGTGTGGTTGTGAGAGTCACAACCACTATAAAAGCAAATCACGGCTGCTGCAGTCCCCAGCGTGATGCATATAGAGCAGTGAGGATGAAGGTTTAAAAAACCCACTGCTGTATTCCACGAGACATTAAAGGGTAAATATAATATTGATTTTTTAGTCAACGCATTTCAGTGCTCCCTGGCCCCTTCCTCAGGACAAATCAATATAATATTGCCATGTTTCAGAGTGTTTCAGGGAGGCTTGAAACACGTTGTCTAATAAATCAATATTATATACACCTTTTGATGTCTTGTGGAATACGGCACCATTGTTTTTAACCCTTCATCCTCCCTTCTTTAATTTTGTGACAAACATTTCGGATATTATTGGCTGTAAGACATAATCATCAATATTTACAGAAATAAACACTTGAAATAGATCACTGTAATGATTCTATATAATATATGCAATTCACTTTTTGTATTGTTACTGAAAAAATGTAACTTTTTGATGATATTCTAATTCATTAAGATGCACCTGTATGTCCCTCATTCTAGTATATATCTATTCCCCATCCTGGTGCATAGCCCTCCCATCCTGGAATAAGGTCTCCCATACTGGGATATAGCCCTTATCCTAGATATAGCCCCCCCATACTGGGATATAGCCACCCCAACCTGGATATAACCCCTCATCCTGGGATATAGCCCCCATACTAGGATATGGCCTCCATCCTGGATATAGCCCCCCCATCCTGGAACTTATAGCCCCCCCTACTCGGATATAGTCCCCCATATTGGGATATAGCCCCTCATCCTGGATATAGCCCCCTATACTGGGATATTACATAGTAACATGGTAAAAAAGGATAAATAGGGAGCGCACATAGGGCGTTATCGTCTTAATAAATAGTCCAGTCCCCCCAATCGGTGTGACTCAGCTGCGGTGGTTGTGAGAGCCACAACAAACTGAGAGAGCCTGGTAATGGTTGCTGCAGGAGCCCACTGAAGATAAATGATTTCCATAGAAGAAAAAGCTGGGCTTTGTAGTCCGCGCTGACCTCAAGAAACTTCCAGTCCAGTAAAGGGTTAATCAGTTTCTGGTTTATTTGCCTACGCGTTTCGTGGCTTTAAATCTGCCACTTCATCAGGGCTATCTAGATAGAGGTAAGTTACATTGTTTATTATTTTCTTGTGTGTGGCACATGGGGCCTATATACAATGGTATACAGGGGTGTATTCTTTGGCTCATCTAATATGAGCCGCACCCCCCGCCAACCTTTCAGCGTCGGCTTCAGCACTGGACAAAGTGATGCAGTGCATATTAAATGGGGGCTGTTGTTCGGGGCTCCAGGCTCTAGAGGCCCCGTGACCAGATTGCCCTCATTAATTCATGACTTGCAGGGGCCCCACCTCCACCTCCGGGGCCCCCATGGCCAGATCACCTTCATTACACTGTGTCGCCGCCAGGACCCGGGCAGGAAGTGTTCACGCAGTGCTGCGGAACACAGGAGTCTTTCTCCAGTTTCCTGCCAGACACTAATCACTATGACACAAGCTCGTGCCTGTGTTATTTGAAAAGAGCCGGCAGGAGAGAGGAGAAGAGCAGCGCAGCGGGACTGAGAGGTTAGTAACTTTTATTTTTTCTCTTTTCCTTCCAGCAATAGGCTGGCCACTGGGGATAATATGAAGAAGCAGGGGGAGTGTGAAGGGGATAGACAGAGCCCCCCACTGCTGTACACCCCCCAAACATCCTGTTCACCCCCCAAACATGCTGTATACCCCCCAAACATGCTGTACACCCTCAAGCATGCTGTATATCCCCAAATGTGCTGTACACCCCCAAATGTGCTGTACACCCCCAAGCATGCTGTATACCCCCCAAACGTGCTGTACACCCCCAAGCGTGCTGTATTCCTCCCAAACGTGCTGTATACCCACAAACATGCTGTATACCCCCCAAATGTGCTGTACACAACCCAAATGTGCTGTACACCCCCAAACGTGCTGTACACCCCCAAACGTGCTGTATACCCCAAACGTGCTGTATACCCCCACTGCTATATACCCTCAAATGTGCTGTATACCCCCAAATGTGGTGTATACCCCCAATCGTGCTGAATACCCGCACTGCTGTATACTCCCAAATGTGCTGTATACCCCCACTGCTATATACCCTCAAATGTGCTGTATACCCCCAAATGTGCTATATACCCCCAAATGTGCTGTATACCACCACTGCTGCATACCCCAAATGTGCTGTATACCCCCACTGCTGTATACCCCCCAAACATGCTGTTTACCCCCAATTCATTACATGGCCCTGATAGCAGAATCTCCCCACACCACAGTTCATTATATGGCCCTGACAGCGCCCCCCCCCGACAATTCATTATATGGCTCTGATAGCATCCCCTCACCCCACAATTCATTATATGGCCCTGATAGTGCCCCCCCCGACAATTCATTATATGGCCCTGATAGTGTCTCCCCACCCCACAGTTCATTATATGGCCCTGATAGCGTCTCCCCACCCCACAGTTCATTATATGGCCCTGATAGCGTCTCCCACCCCACAGTTCATTATATGGCCCTGATAGCATCCAGCCACCCCACAATTCTTTGTGTGGCTATTAGTTATTTATAATGAATCGTGGGGGGAGGACACAGGACAGGTACTAAGGCTACATTCACACTGACCGTTCTTTTTTTTGCGGTGCACTGTAGAAAACGATTCACTCAAATGACATTTCAGCAAAGTCTATGGGTTTTCATTTTTGCCATTCACTCTGTGCTCTTTTAAAGTGATCCGGTTTTTCACTTTAGGAGGCTACGTTTTAGAAAAGGACATGTCAATTTCTGTGCCATTTTTCTTCTTTGTTTTTCCCATAGGAGCCCTTCAAAATGGGGAAAAAAGAGAGCAGTTCCATTTTTTTAACCACTCAAAAAAAGGATCCAGTTTTTCTGCAGACTTTACAACAAAAATGCAGCTCAAAAAAGAGAAAAAAAAACGCACAGTCTGAATGTAGCCTTAGGCTAGGGACATATTAGCGTTGTTGCTTCCGTCATGAGGGATCCGCCATAGCCCTGCATAACGCAACGTTTCTGTAGTGTAACGCTGCCATAGAGTTATATGGGCCAGTGGATCCACAAGGTATGCTAACGACTTGCGGTGTTCAGCTGTCCGGTACAAAATAACGCAAGATTTCCAATGCAGCCAGTTTTGTGCCTGCATTAGCATACGTTGTGGATCTGCTAGCCCATATAATTCTATGGAAGCATTAAGGCAGCATTACACTGCGTTATGCTGGGCTACGGCGGATCCGTCATGACAGAGGCCACAACGCTAATGTGGCCCTAGCCTAAGGCTATGTGTACATGTTCAGGATTTGCAGCATAATTTTCTACTGGAAATCCTGATGTGTTGGCAGGTAGGACACTGCATAAAATAAGAGTTTTTTACTTGCGTTTTTGTTGCATATTTTCCCCTCTCAATAGTATGGGTGAAATGCACGGCAAAAAAGCTGCAAGAACTGACATCTGCAGATCTGAATCTGCAAGGAAAAAAATAATCAGTGTGTACATGAGATTTAGGGCGCTCACTCCCTCTGGTTGTAATGTAAATTGCTGCGTATTTACAGCTACAAAAACACAACGTGTGCACATAGCCATGGAATTAATTGGAGGAGAGTCACAGTATGTTGGGCGGCAAGAGAACCCGATGTGTAAGAGACAATGTTTACATACCAAGAGAGGGCACTATGTAGTATATCTGTGTATGTACATACATATCTGTAGCTTTGTCATCTTAAAAGTAGGGGCGAGGGCGGCACAATTTCTTGCACAGGGGCCCCAAGCTGTCAATGTCTGCCCCTGGGTCATATTATACCAGTAAGAGTCACATTAGTCAAACTATCCCAATAGCCAGGGGATCGGTCCCAATTTGGCCCTTTCACATCTCTGCGTTTGCTGCGTTTTGCTGCGTTTTGCTTCATTTGCATTTTTTCCGCGTTTTTACCGCAAAAAACGCATTTAAAATGCGTTTTTTTGTCCCCTTCAATTATATGGGAAATGCAGAAAAAGCATGCAAAAACGACATTCTGCAGTGCTGATTGCAAAAACGCATAATCAGCATATGCGTATTTTGTTGCAAATCGCGAACAGCCACAAAACGTTGACATAGCCACGATTATTGAGGAGTCTCGTGTTCGCAAGAAACCGATGTGTTTAGAGCGTTTTACAAGACGCACATGATTTACTCGTTTTTAGTAATCGTAGTTTTCATCTTCATAAATATGGGGACAAAAACGCATCAATTTTCATGCGCTTTTTGCCGTAAACGGGAAATATACCATAAGAGCAATAGTCAAAATCCACAAAGCTAGAGGTGAAGGGTCCTAATGTGTTTCATCATTGGGAATAAGTGTTGATGCTGCTGTAATCACAGGGCTTTATTAACAAATACTTTAGATCTATAGGCCACAAATATTTGATCATTACAGAAGTTAATTAGCAAATAAACGCCATGTGAAACTTTACAGTCATGGACTAAAGTGTTGAGTACTCCCAGAAATTATTGGACTTGCAAAGGTTTTACCATAGACGTGTTTATTTCCTTTGTGTGTATTGGAAGAACACAAAAAAACTGAGGAAAAAAGGCACATTAGATCTAATGAAAGTGTTAGCCACCCTCAACTTAATATTTGCGTGCACACCATTTGGAATAGATAACTGAAATCAATTGCTTTCAATATCCTTAAACAAACTTCTTATACCCAAATGAACTCTCATATTGGAATTTTCGGTTTCTCATATTTGAAGAGTACCATCTCCTAAAATAATTTTTAAGATCTCTTCAGACGTGTTAAATGAGATTTAAGGTGGTGTGAAAAGGTGTCTGCCCTCTTTCTGATTTCTTATTCTTTTTCATGTTTGTCATACTTAAGTATTTCAGATCACCAATCAAATTTAAATATTAGATAAGATAACGCAAATAAACACAATATTCAGTTTATAAATTAAGGTTATTTTTAAAGGGAACCTGACAGCTTGTTCTACCCCTAACCTATCATTACCTGTCCCTGCAACTTGGCAGCTGATCCCCAACCATCCCTGTCTGATCTAAAAGTGCCCTATAAAGTTTAATAAAAATGGTTTATAACTTACATATAGTCTCCATCTGGAGGCTGGAAAGGAGGTATATGGGGGTCCATTCTCCCTTCCTCGCTGGCTCCTAGCACACCCAGCTGGACATCCTCAGTTGTTCTGATGTTCCACCTCTTTTTGAAATTTCCGCCTCCTCTGTTGCGATCATGAGCCAGCTGAAACTTCATATCCAGCCCGGTGCAATATGGAGGCTTATGACGTGTATGGCTTGGCTTCAATATGCGCACTAGGCATGCGCTGGAGCAAGGCCGCTCACTTGATCAGCCCCACAATGCACTGGGCCGGATATGACATTCCGGATGGCTCATGATAGCAGGCGGGAATTTCAAAAAGAGCTGGCACAGCACAATGACTGATGATGCTGAGCAAGGCGGCCTAGGATGGAGAGTTCATGTAAGTTATAAATCATTTTTCTTAAACTTTTTAGGGCAACTTTAGATCAGACAGGGATGGTTAGGGATCAGCTAGCAAAGTGCAGGGACAGGTAGTGATAGGTTAGGGGAGTTGAATGAGCTGACAGGTTCCCTTTAAGTGAAAAAGCAATCAACTCCTACAGGGCCCTGTGTGAATAAATGATTGCCCCCAAAACCTAATAACAGGTTGGGCCATCCTTAGCAGCAACAACTGCAATCAAGCATTTGTGATAACTGGTAACAAGTAGTGATGATCGAGTACTAAAATGCTCGGGTGCTCGAAGCCCGAGCACCGAGTCCAATGTTATCCTATGGGAGACCCGAGTATTTTTATGAAATGACTGCCGGCAGCATGTAGAAACCCTAAAAATGTCACAAAAGTCTCAGAAGAGTGCTCAAATGACATGGCAACACCATGGGGAAGACCCTGGAAGCATTTCTCACTCAAAATCACAGCTGTGAACAATGTTGTCCGAGTTTCACGCCAGAAAACCTTCCAAAATGATACCAAAATGAATATTAAGGGTTGAAATGTTAAGGGCACATACCCAATAGTGAGATACAGTTGGTGTTCGTTACTTTTTGTGATTACATGAAAGATATAGTGAAAACATTGTGCGGCACTCCGATGACCCTGAGAAGAGACGTACATGAAGCCCTGTCTTGACATAATGTGCCCATTTTGAGGAAGTGGGTCTATTGTAGTATTTTCCTTTACCAGGGCAGTCCAAAATTGGGAGGTTCACCAATGCCCCTGGATAGAGACGTGAATGAGGGCCTGTAAACCTGAAGTGCCCATTGTAAGGAGTGGGTGTATTGTAGTATAGCCCTTTGGCAGGGCAGCCAAAAATTGGGAGGCTCCACATTGTCCCTGGATAGAGACGTGCAGGAGGGCCTGTACACCTGAAGTGGGTGTATTGAAGTATAGCCCTTTGGCAGGCAGCCAAAAATTGGGAGGTTACAACATTGGTCCCTGGATAGAGACAGTGCAGGAGGGCCTGTAAACCTGAAGGGGGTGTATTGTAGTATAGCCCTTGGCATGGCAGCCAAAAATTGGGAGGTTCACAATGGCCCATGCATACAGACATGCATGAGGGCCTGTAAACCTGAAGTGGGTATATTGTAGTATAGCCCTTTGGAGGGCAGCCAAAAATTGGGAGGCTCCACATTGTCCCTGCATAGAGACGTGCAGTAGGGCCTGTAAACCTGAAGTGGGTGTATTGTAGTATAGCCCTTTGGCAGGGCAGCCAAATATTGGGAGGTTCAACAATGGCCCATGCATACAGACATGCATGAGGGCCTGTAAACCTGAAGTGGGTGTATTGTAGTATAGCCCTTTGGCAGGGCAGCCAAAAATTGGGAGGTTCAACAATGACCCCATGCATACATGACATTGCATGAGGGCTGTTAAACCTGAAGTGGGTGTATTGTAGTATAGCCCTTTGGCAGGGCAGCCAAAAATTGGGAGATTCAACAATGACCCATGCATACAGACATGCATGAGGGCCTGTAAACCTGGAGTGGGTGTATTGTAGTATAGCCCTTTGGCAGGGCAGCCAAAAATTGGGAGGTTCAACAATGACCCATGCTTACAGACATGCATGAGGGCCTGTAAACCTGAAGTGGGTGTTTGTAGTATTGCCCTTGGCAGGGCAGCTAAAAATTGGGAGGCTCCACATTGTCCCTGGATAGAGACGTGCATGGGGCTCAAAACATTTTTCCCATTGAAAAGGAGCGGGTCTCCTGTCGTTGTAATGCCCATTCTAAAAGAATGGGTGAAAAAATTTACCACTGGGGGTATACCTGAAACAACAGCCTAACTATTGTAACGGTCATAATGGTGGCAATGAGGAGAAGGAGGAGCAGTCCAGCGATTAGCCAAAGTCCAGAAGTGTGTACCATGGGTGAGTGGAGGTACATGGCAAATTCCCATAACAAAATTTAAATTCCGCTGTCATTTGTTGGTGGTGTGGTGAAGTCTGGCCCAATCCAACCCTTGTTCATCTTGATCAGAGTCAGCCTGTCAGCATTTTCAGTTGACAGGCGGGTGCGTTTATCAGTAATGGTTCCACCTGCGGCACTGAAAACACGCTTGACAAAACGCTAGAGGCAGGGCAGGCCAGACTTCCAAGGCGTAGAGAGCCAATTCATGCCACGTGTCCAGCTTGGAGACCCAATAATTGTAAGGCACAGAGAAGGATGTCGCAGTACAGTTGTTCGATCTGAAAGGTTACTCTTAGCACTCGGCCACACTTCAGGCATTTCTTGTGGCTAAAACTCCCACATCGTAAAGACTGTTCCCCTACCTCTGGCGGATTGGACTTGTGCCCCTCTCGGCCGTACACCTTGGTTGTCCACCGATTCCTGACCTATGCCGCTAGCGTTTTGTGAGGGGAATGCTTTGCCTACTTCTGTGACTATGGCCTTCTGGAACTGCTGCATTTTGGCTGACCTCTCCGCCTCAGGAATGAGAGACATAAAGTTCTCCTTGTAGCGTGGGTTCAAGAGTGTTGCCAACCAGTACTGATTGTGACCAGTATGCCAAGATGTTCTGAACGCGAGGGTCACGAGCCAGGCAGCTTACCATAAAGTCAGCCATGTGCACCAGACTCTTAACAGCCATCACTTCAGTATCCTGACCAACACGATGACTGAACATGCTGTCCTCCTCCTCCTCCTCTATCTCCCCTGTCCTTGGCCAGCCATGCTGAAGCGAGGGTATGACTGGTGTGCATGTCATATCCTCAATTTGGCCAGAGAGTTGCTCCATGTCTTCATCCTCCTCTCGTCATAGTCCTCCACTGCACGTTGTGATGAGATGAGGCTGGGCTGTGTGTTATCACCCACACCCACTACTGTTTCTCGCTCCAAGTCATCGCGCTCCGCCTGCAAAGCATCCTCTTTGTTTTACAGCAGAGACCGTTTTAGAAGGCAGAGTATTGGTATGGTGACGCTACTAATGGCGTCATCGCCGCTCACCATCTTGGTGGAGTCCTCAAAGTTTTGGAGGACGGTACATAGGTCGGACATCCATCTCCACTCCTCAGGTGTTATGTGTGGAGTTTGACCCATTTCCCGACGGCTGTAGGTGATGCAGGTAGTCAACAACTGCCCTCTTCTGCTCACATATCCTGACCAACATGTGCAGAGTTGAATTCCAACGCGTGGGGACATCACACACTAGTCTGTGGGCCGGAAGACGCAAACGGCGCTGAAAGTCGGCAAGGCCGCTGAAGCAGCAGGTGACTTAGGAAAATGTGCAGACAGGCGGTGAACTTTTACCAGCAGATCATACAGCTCTGGGTATGACTTTAGAAACCGCTGAACCACAAGGTTGAGCACATGGGCCACGCATGGAACATGCGTCAGCTGGCCTCGCCTCAAAGCTGCCACCAGGTTCCGGCCATTGTCACACACGACCTTTCCTGGCTTTAGGTTCAGAGGTGTGAGCCAGTGATCTGACTGCTGTTTCAGAGCTGTCCACACCTCTTCTGCATTGTGGGGTTTGTCACCTATGATATTAGCTACAGCACAGCCTGTTGCCGCTTCGCAAAGCAGTGCTGCAGTGCTTCCAGCTTGGGACTGGTGTGGAGGGTAAAGTGGATGAGGATGCGCGGAGGAGGAGGAGGAGGAGGAGGCTGAGGAGCATGATATTCCGGAGCTGTAGAGTGTGGGTGAAACCCTGACTGAGGTAGGGCCTGCAATCCTTGGTGTGGGAAGGACGTGTTCC